>JAAALK010000287.1:51304469-51904469 GCA_019279435.1 Zizania palustris | reverse complement strand
GAGTGGCTCAGGCAGCTCCGAGGCCAATCATAAGCGACGATAGTCGAATGCAGTGCAGAGACACTCGAATACACGCGTTTGGAAACCAGGAACCTATTGCTGGCTCGTCGATCGAAGGATCACAAGCGTAAGAATATTGTAGTGTCGTGCACCGAGAAACTAGCCAGCTGAGAAATCAACGGCGGCAAGTAAAATCAACCGGAGCAAAAAAAAGCTTTTCGGCGAAGAAATGTGGTGGCAGTGGCTAGAACTCAAGGATAAGATGACTCAAAAATCCTATTTGGTAAAGTGAACTCAGAATGTTTTCAATTGGTAGAGTTGGTAAAACCCTAAAGGGTACAAACCCATTATATAGGCAGTTCAAAAAATGGAAAAGACACATTTACCCCTAAGGTAAAATACACACTGACGCAAAAATAAAACAGCGGCCTCAACGCGCAAAATAGTAAAATCTTATCTATAGATAGCTTGTCCTAACGCGGAGCTTTCGTAGCAGCTACGGTTTCGCTTAGGACCGTCGGATCTCCGATGGGCGTTCTAGATTGGGGCGTCGGTTTTGCGCCAAAACCGACAAAGCGTCCGCTGTCTTCGCACCGGGTTCCCGGATTTAGCCGACTCGATTTCGCGGCTCCCTCAGCCTAGCAATCGCTCGCCGCCCGTTTACCTGAGTCAAACCCAGTCAACAGACCAACAGATCCCCTGTCGTTCCTGGCCCATGTACCCGGATTGGGCCGACTTGACTCCGCGGCTCCTCTGTCCGGCAATCGCTCACCGCCCGTGTACCTGAGTCACATGCGGCCCAAGACACGACATGTCTCTTCTCCTCTTCACGTCCCTCTGTTGACTTCCGTTGATAATCACTCATCACTTATGAGGTCATGAGGCCCATGATTTTCAACATGGCTCCTCATAGGAGCGGCGACATGTGGCTCAACCGTATGATATATTATTTCGAGAAAATTAGTTATTTGCCACTCTCAAGAGTGAGTTTCGCAAAATTGTCACTTCTATTGGATCTTTGTTTTCGCTACCACTTCAATATTTCTGAATTTTGTTTGCGGATTTCTAGCGTTAGAAATGACTTATTTGCCATAGTGGCAAAATTCCTATTTATTCTTCAAAGGGGCAATTTTATAGAGTCTATTCTTGATAGCGGTAAATAATCAATTTGAGAGTGGAAAATAATCAATTTTCTCAGTTATTTATTCCTTAATTATTTCCTAAACGTTGGCGCAACAAGTTTCAATACAGATTAGCTGTAGACCACACATTTCTTTTCATAATAAATCATAAGACATTATTTGCTAAAGAGAAAATATTAACCAAATTGATGTTAGTTGCTGATGCTCTGAATAAAATATTCTATAGTGACATGGGTTAAATTTTCAATGGGTTTTCTTGTTTGAATGACAGATACTCACAAGAACAGAAAGCTAGATTGGGAAAAAAATCAAGATTATAAATAAAATCGATCGAGGCTTGCAATAGTGCAATACCTTCATGAAGATTCTCAATTGAAGATAGTTCACCGAGACCTCAATGCAAGCAACATCCTATTAGACTGATAATAAACCTTGTGAGTACTTTCAGTCTGTTCGTGAACTCTACAGCGATCATTAACCAATCTGGTGCAGGTTTGAGAGCATTGGACCATGGGAAATGTGGTGGAGTTGCGGACAGATTGACACGGGCACAGGACAACATGGTTGACATTTTAAAAATACACTCTGATCAAAGCTAACAAGTTTTACTGGCTAGGAATTTAAGGATACATGTATAGCAAAATTAAATGATCACAATTTATGCGATTACGGATTATTGTGCAACTTTAGCCTAATTCCATTATTTATTTTTCTACCCCATGTATTCTAAAATGGAATTTTTTATTGCTATCAGAATATATAATATTGTCTAGAACCAGATGTTAAAATATATTGGATCAGAATTGGTAATTGCACGTTGCTGTGAGCTCAACAGTTCTAGTTTAGAAATTTCAATATGGATGCATATTCCGTGACAAATTATTTTAATTTTTTAAAAAATATTTGTTAATACGGTAATCTTATATTAACTCATGTATTCATTCGCAAGAACAAAAATCATACAATAACTCAGGGGCCTAATAGTACAGCTCTTACTAATCAATTATCATAGTGCCACTTGGTTCCATAAGACGATGAATGAGGATAGTAGATGGATCAAGATATCTAGTAGATCTGTTACCCTATACTTTACCAAATTTTGCTAGTTTATATTGTCTCATCTTACACATATGTATTGCCTTAGACGAACCTTCTTTCTCCCTAATCAATCATTGTTTATGTTTATATTTCTCATAAATAATCAATATTGTCATGCCCGCTTAGCTGCTCTACTATAAAATTATATATATATATACTTTTTTTTGCAAAAATAAAGAGTAGGCTCTAGCCTGTTGATGCCCACCTACTGGATACACCACTGCTGTATTTGACTATTTGGTCGCCTTATAAGAGCAACAAAATTAGGACATCTACTATTTTCGAGAGGCCTATTTTTTTGTTCAACTTTAGCGGTAACTCTCAAAACAGAGCTCCCGTTTTTATTTTCTATCATTTCTTCACACATTATACACATGTATTTGACAAAAGCACATTACATAATAAATTATTTATTGTTTAATAATGAATGACTATATTTAAAATTTCAAATATAAATACAAATATTCAAATTTAAATATAGGAACATAATCATCTATTGCATTTAAATATTCAATTTTTAAATGAAAATACAAATATTCAAATTTAAATATAGGAACATAATCATCTATTGTATTTAAATATTCAAAATTTTAAATGTAAATACAAATATTCAAATTTAAATATAGGAACATAATCATCTATTTTATTTAAATATTCAAAATTTTAAATGTAAATATAAATATTCAAATTTATATATAGGAACATAATCATCTATCATATTTAAATATTTAATTTTAAATATTCAAAATTTTAAATGTAAATATAAATATTCAAATTTTGAAATGCAAATACAAATATTCAAATTTAAATATAGGAACATAATCATGTATTGTATTTAAATATTCAAATTTTTAAATGGAAATAAAAATATTCAAATTTAAATATATGAACATAATCATCTATCATATTTAAATATTTATTTTTTAAAATGTAAATAAAATATTAAAATTAAAATAAGTATGTGCGTGTGGCAACAGGATAGGGGGACCCTGGGGATGAGGCTTGATGACTTCTTTTGAGAGCTCTTCTTGTTTTGAGAGCTGAGTAGAGGTCTTGTTGAACCTCGATTTTTTTCGTTAGTTCTTAAAAATAAGTTTGAGGACTTGAGTAGAAGTTGGCTGGAGTTGCTCTAATGGTCTAAAAACCATTAAAAATTCTACATTTTTCTTTTAGAAGCTGTAAGGACAGGGTCGGTTGGTTACATTTATTGTGCTGAAAAGAAGGAAATCAAACAAAGATAGGTCATGGGATAAAACAAGGTTTTAGAGGATATTGTTATGTCTAATATGATATGAAATATAAATAAGTATTATCCCCTATAATTAAAAAAATATCAACCAATTACCAACAATATTATAATAATAAAAATATATGTTTAAAATTTTATAAAACAATATAAGGGAGCAGATATATTTTAGTCATTCCTAACCTTTCAACTATCGCATAACTAATTAAGAAGCTAGTACCAAATATCTGATTTATATAATATTTCTTACATAATCTAATCGCTATTTGTGACAAAATCCGCAGCGATTTCCATAAAATCCACCTAATGGACTGATGAAATATGGACCCACAAGCCCACATGAAAGGCCCGCGTGTCAGTGACGGTACAAATGAGAACCGTGTCAGTCAAACAAATTTTTTTAATAATTTTTTTTAAAAAAATTTCAAATCTGTTACTCAGTTTTTTAGAATTTGCAAATCTAAACTACAAATGACTGTCGAACATGGGACGAATTCTAAAAATTAAATAGCAGATTTGAATTTTTTAAAAATATATTATTAAAAAAATTCTCAGTCAAACTCGATGGCAGCACGGCGATCTCGTTCTCGTCTTCTGGCCACCGCACCCTTCCACGAGAAAGGAAGGAAAAAAAGAGTAAAAATCAAAATCAAACTGCAGAGAGAGGATTAGAGGAAGAACGAAAGAGCACGCGTGCCATCCCACGCTCGTAGGGTTTTCGGATCGGAGGGGTCCACGCCGCCGCCGCAGCCATGGTTCGAGGATCGCTCGGGAAGCTGGCCTCCCGCGCCCTCTCCGTCGCCGGGAAATGGCAGCACCAGCAGCTCCGCCGCCTCAACATCCACGAGTACCAGGTCCCTGTGCCGCGCCCAGATCCCGCATATCCCCCGTCATTTTCTTCGATTTTTCCGGATTTTGGTGAGCCACGATTTGGGCCCTGAGCTAATGGCTTAGGGTTTGTGTATGTGTGGGTCGCAGGGCGCGGAGTTGATGGGGAAATACGGGATCAACGTGCCCAGGGGCGCAGCCGCAGGATCGGTGCAGGAGGTCAAGGACACCTTGAAGAACGTCTTCCCCAGTGAGAAAGAGGTGATGTTTCGGGTTCCTTATCCTTTGTTCTCCCTGCTGCAAATTCGATACTAGGCTCGTAGCAGTTATTTGATGTTATTCGAAACTGCATACAGAATGTAGTTTACTGCTAATTTCTGCTGGAGTCCTGGTCAGTTTCTAGTATTAATCTACGATAGAATTTTTGGGAAATTTGAGGATTTGCCACTAAAAAATTTGCATACTTTGATTATTTGCCACTTGTGTGGATGACAAGTGGGACCATCTGAGTGTATGACAGTGGGTCAAAGTGGCAAATAATCGAAACCCATTTTTAGGAGTGGCAAATCATCAAATTTCCCGTATGTGGCATTTTGGGATAAAATTGCTTATTTTTTCATAGCGCCGCAATGTGTACTTATTTCCAACGTGGAGGTTTTGGTTACTGTAAAATATGGGGCCTTTTGTCATATAGCTTCATATAATTTGCACGGGTGTTGATGTGGTGAAAGTGACATAACTGATAATATATGTGTAAATTAATCTTAGCTGCTTTGGTATACTGGTATACTTCTGCAAACTGAGCCATGACACATTTATAGGTGCATTTAGTTATTTTGTAATGCTATTTGGGCAATGGAGTATGGACTGTGTGCTAACTTTTTTAAGAGCGAATTTCAGAGAGCCCTGTAGCCTGTATACATGGGTTTGTGTAACAAAGAACCCCAGGTCTAAGCAATTTTATCCCAAAATGCCACATACACGAGCAAAGTAACAGAAAACCCCAACTTTTAGGATATTTGGCCAACTGGCTTGATGATGTGGCTTGTCGCCAAGCTCCAGTTCAGTTCTCTTCTACCTCACCTATCCATGTGAGGCAGTTGAGCAGAGCACTTCCCCACTCACATCACCTCAATGTGCTCCTACTTAATCCTCATCACCATGATACAGCAGCTCATGCAGCAACCAGGATCTCACACGGTCACACTGAAAAGGGTGTGCTGGTGAAGGACGGTGTGGGTGTCATGGCCAGCACTGGCTACATCAGAGAGAGCAGCCCTGCAGCAAGAGCATGTAGAACGTGAGTGAGAGCACACAGGTGTGCTGGCCATGGTGGCTCAACTGGGGTGGTGGGGAAGGAGGTCTGTCACCGCAAATGCCAACAACAGAGAAGGTGAGTTGGGAGCGAGCCCACAGCCCACCACATCTCAATCTTCTACCTCTTCTCTTGTGCCGTCAAAGTCAAGGGCTGTTGTTTACTCCTGCTCTGCTCGAGGAAGATCATGCCAAAGACAAGTGACTGTGGCATGCTATGTGATAATGGAGACATGTATCTAAAAAGGGGTTGACAAGGTAAAGGCCAGATTTGAGAAAATTTGGGTTCTAGGGTTCTTATGATTTGGGGGGAAGATGGGAAATTGGTTCTAGGCTTGATTTTGGAATGACTTACACGATGGATTGGTTTGTGATGTAATCTCCAAAATATTGACTGGATTTAGACTATGCTTGGTTAATTTGGGAATACAAATTAATCTTCAATATTCTAGGAGGTGAATTGTGGGTTCGACGGAACATTTTTCTCTTCCGGTCCTCTTTCCCTTCTCTTTGCCCAATAATGGAACCCCTTTGACTCCCTTCATAAATGCTCCTATCACTGCCATCCACAAGCTTGTAAGTTGTTGATAGCTACTTAGCTGAGTTAAAGGAAAAAATTCTGTTAGCACAAGGTAGTATTTAGGTATTCTGCTTAAAGATGTTTGTCATTATGTAGAACTATGGGTGAGTCAGCAAATAATGGCTTGGAATACAGCTGATTTTAATCTATTTACAGGGTAGATAATTTTATCATAGCATGAGCCATCTATTGATTCAATTCAATCATCATACTCAAAATATGACACAATTGCAGATAGTTGTTAAGAGTCAAATCCTGGCTGGTGGACGCGGATTGGGAACTTTCAAAAGTGGACTGCAGGGTGGTGTTCATATTGTTAAGGCGGAGGAAGCTGAAAACCTTGGAGGTACAAGTTCATGTTAAAGAGTTCATATTTTATTGAACTTTGAATTATGTTGTAATGCTATAAATTGACAAGTTTCTCCCAGTATGCATTTACATGTACTTCAGGTCTTTGTTGATATGGATGAAAATGAGCAACTCTTTTAAAATTTACACCTAACATTTCCCTTTTCATGATTAATCGTTGTAATGCATTCATTGGAAAAATGAGAAATGCTCACTAATCTAGCTTCACAACCAACTCAGCCATCCTCCCATGCGATTTATTGCTATTGCAATGGTTTTGGCGATCACACGTGTTATAATGAAGTATATAACTTTAGTTAATCTAGTTGTATGAAGTGTGACATTCACATACTTGATACTGCCTTCAAATTTAAGTAAGCCCATCTGTAGTAGGTGATTTCGTCCTTGAATAGATGAATTATATCTGTACCTTTGTTTTTTTAGTAAAATCAGTAGGAGAGGCTCTATCTGTACCTTTGTTGCCAGCTTAAGGTTTTGGCTACTTAATGTTTTGGTTCCGAGTGTATCTGATTTACAATTTGAATAGTTTGTCCTTTTAGATGGCATACAGTGCTCTCATTTTCTTCATAATTAATCAGCTAAGTTGTACATTGTGCGTGCTGTTCGTTTATGTAGTTCTACAATTTTGAATGTTTGTACTAAATCTTCTGCAGCAAAAATGCTTGGCCAGATTCTGGTAACAAAACAAACTGGTCCGCAGGGGAAGATTGTGAGCAAGGTTAGTTTTTAGTAATCTCAAAACAAACTGGTTGATTATTGATTCTTCAGTAAGTGAGCTTCTTATTACTTCCATAAGTTCAACCCTTCTACATAGGTGATTTCTGTAAATATTTAGAAGGTTAAGCTTTGGTGCATGTCTGTGGACACAAAAGCATGATTAAACTCATAAACCCATATACTTACACACATGCAGAGTAAACAGAATAATTGGAATATGCCATTGCACCATACCAAGTGTCTCCTTAATGCATGCAATGAAAACAATTCTTTCCCTTGATTTATTTTCTCGATATAGTTATAGTGGGTTTGGTAGGTGTTACTTTTTGAATTCAAGCAATGATTTCAGATCGTCTAGTTGACACTAGTCATACGGGCATTGACTAATCGACTAGTCATGACTAATCATAGATTAGTCATTGTATAGAATACACAACAGCACAACACACATAATTAGAGGATAACAAGCCAATTCATGCCAATGTTGATTCAATTACAGCCACAAGTCATAACACAAAGCGACATGATTTAATAGGTTACAAATTACACCTACACGTTACTTCACGAGCCGGCATGGGTAGATTACTAGATTAGAGGAAAAGATATCAAATCTCTCTAGATTAGATATCCATAACCCACTCAGTTTCATCCCGTTTTTCTTTCTTTGCTTTGTCACGTGCGTGGTGCAGTACTCATAGCAGCAAGACCTAAGGAGTGAGACTCACCTAGTCACCTTTCAGTGTTCAGATCCAGCCGAGCCCAGCTTTAGGGCTTCAGGTGCCAGGCGGGTGGACACTGGAGTACTAGACAAGCCATCACCGCCGAGAGGGCCGATTGGAGGAGGATTAGCAGAGGGCAACGATGCCAGCAAACTTCAGGGCAGACAGGGCTTCAGTGCTATTTTCTGTCGTGTGTCTGGATTGCTGGAAGCCTGGAACTGAATGGGGGTGTGGCGGCTGGAGCCTGGAAGGATGGTTCTTTTCTTTTCTGCTAGGGTTGTTCTGTTTTTGGGCTGGGCTGGAGTATGGACTGGATTTTCTACTAGACCTAAACTAGTTGGCCGACTAATCATGATTAGTTGATCGATCAGACAACTAGTTGCTCTAGTCGTGCAGAACCCTCTGATTGCTGGAAATTTTCTGATCAGTCCGACTAATTGTGATTAGTTTGCTGACTTGTAATCACTGAATTCAAGTGTAGACACATTTTTGACATGTCATGTACTCATGTGAAAAGAGGCTTATATGGTGCTTTTGTAAATTTCTCATGTGGATGTACATGTTTTTGTTGCATTGCACTTTCTTTTCTTTTGTAGCAAGCATTTCACTTTTAACAATTTATGTTGTCTGTTGTCTCCTCAATCCACTGAAAACTGTGAAGTACTAATTTTGTCATTTTTCTGACAGGTCTACCTATGCGAGAAACTATCGCTTGTCAATGAGATGTACTTTGCCATCACCCTTGATAGGAATACTGCTGGTCCAGTATGTCATTGATCACAGACAATATTTTATATTGATCATTTTATCTTTTTCTTTACTGAGCACTTGTTCTGTTATTTGAATAAATTAGAGAAATTATAAATTTTCCCATCTAGACTCACATACTTCTTTTAAATCTTTTTTTGAGACAAATCAGTAAGAGAGGCTCCTACTTACGAACTTCTTTTAAATCTAGATTCTGATAATTTATAAGACTATATACAGGAGTTGAAAGCAGTACTCAAAATATGGATGACAATTTCACAAGAACTGTTAATTGTTATTTTGCAACCATTGCATAATTATTTAACTAAAGCATTTAATCTGTTATTGTTTAGCAATACTCTAAACTGGCGAATTATGCATGCGCTGATGAAAGTTCACATAAATCTCTAGACAACAGATATAGGCTTCCCAATTAATAACAGATTATTGCATTAAACCATGCAAATTTTGGATGTGCCACAAGTATCCTTGTAAAGATCAAGCATTCTATGGCTGTGCAACAATATTCATTTTCCACTTTTGTATTGGTTTTTATCTATCTACTGTTTATGCATTAGGACGATGTATGATGTACTCAAGCCTGTGAGGTTTTTTGTGCTCACTTATGTCTCATCTTCTCAGATGCATGATAATGTTTTTAATCCTTTTTTGGATATATTTTTTTGTTTATTTGTTTTATTGTGTATGGGTAATTTAACAAGTAAACCATTAGTTAATATGCATTTCCCCTTTTTTACAGTAGGGGCTCTTGCTCTGAAACTTGCTGATTTTCATTCATTTTCAGCTCATTATAGCTTGCAGCAAGGGAGGAACCAGCATTGAAGATCTTGCAGAGAAGTACCCTCATATGATCATTAAGGTTAATCTATTTCTTTAATTTGGTTTTGGGAACAATTTATGCCTCTAACGAGTTGAAACTTTGTATGCCGTGTCACAGTTTTATTGTTTCTAAATTAATCTGACCAAATGTTGAATGCAATTATGCAATGGATTGCCAGGTTCCTATTGATGTATTCAAGGGAATCTCAGATGAGGATGCAGCTAAAGTTGTTGATGGTCTGGCACCAAAGACAGCTGACAGACAGTCTTCTATAGAACAGATTAAGAAGCTGTATGAACTGTTCTGCAAATCTGATTGCACACTGCTAGAGGTAATGCAATAGAAATGTTATCCCATTTGCAATGGTGGTCCTGGCACTTCTTATGACTAATTCTGTCATTTTATGTGCTTAGATAAATCCTCTTGCTGAGACAGCTGATAACAAGCTTGTTGCTGCTGATGCAAAGTTGAACTTTGATGACAATGCTGCATTTAGGCAGAAAGAAGTATTTTCACTGCGTGATACAACACAGGAAGACCCCAGAGAAGTATATTACTGGTTGCCCTTTCAGTTGTTCATTTCTCGTATTCTGTTTCGTTGTATGCCTCTATGCTAATGTGTTCCTTTCTCTCTGTCTCTCTCTCTCTCTCTCTCTCTCTCTCTCTCCTTTTCTTTTACCCCTTCTTTTGGAGGAAGACTTGCCTCTGAAGGGATGTTATAGCCTTTTTTCCAGCTCTGGAAATTGGAATTGAAGATATTTGTCTCCATTTCCTATACAGGTGGCTGCTGCCAAAGCTGATTTGAACTACATTGGGCTTGATGGAGAAATTGGCTGTATGGTGAATGGTGCAGGATTGGCAATGGCTACAATGGACATTATTAAGTTGCATGGTGGTACGCCTGCCAATTTTCTTGATGTTGGTGGAAGTGCATCTGAGGGACAGGTATAGATTAACTGATTAAACTGGGACTTATTCTTGTGTTAGCTGCCATCTCATGTAAATTATACCTAAGAAACTGACCATCCATTTATTGGAATCCATGCTAAAGTGTGTTTTTGCTTTTGACTGTTATCTCTCAATTTGCTCATGCTAATCCTAATCCATTTCTATAACTTATATTCAGGTTGTGGAGGCATTTAAGATTTTGACTTCAGATGATAGAGTGAAGGCAATTCTAGTAAACATTTTTGGGGGTATCATGAAATGTGATGTTATAGCAAGTGGAATAGTGAATGCAGCTAAACAGGTTTGTTTTCAAATTCTGTTCCTAGTTTTGATTGAATGACTAAAGCAGCTTATTGTGGTTCCCACTTCATGTTTCTTGTAGATTCTGTTAGCAAATTATAATATACCCATTTGATGTTTCTTTATTCCATGAGAACATTTTTTTAATTAAATGTGGAGGTTTTCTTTTGAGGAAGGCAATGTAAAGACAACTATTGTGTCTTCCGGAACAATTTCTTTTCCTTTTTATAGTACAAGTGATAGTCATAGGTACCACATGAACATCGTTGGGGAATGGGGAAGCTACGTTAGCCGACAAATTCAAATTTTTCGCCCTAAAGCTCGGGAACCATGCACGTGAGGGATCGAATCGTTACCTTCTAACGCGAGACGCGCCAGTGCAGCGAAAGATGTTGGAGAAGTGCGCCCTCGCTTATCCTCGTCTTGCTCCGCTCATTCTTCGGTGATCCAATCGGCGAAGGCCGTCAATGTCCATGTGAAAAAGACAATGAGCGTCACTGTTCAAGTAACGCTCTACGGAGTTCACACGTACAAGGAAGGATTGCTCCCATGTCGGCGTGCTAGCACTGCTCGTGAGAACCGGGGAGAAATCTCAATCTCAACTATTGAGATCAAGAAAGAGAGAGGAGAGTTCTTAGTGGCTAGGGTTTAGATCTGATCTAAACAATGAATAATCTGATGCAAATCACCTCCTCCCCTCTTTATATAGAGGTGAGACCCTTGGCCCCAATCCACATTGAGGCCCAACAGATCCAATCTGTTTCACCTACCTTGAAACTTCTGATCCTGGATTGGAACTTCCGATCTGGACTCTCGGTCTGCAATTCCAGAAATTATCGGAACTTTCGATACACTTATCGGAACTTCCGATCAGGCCAATTTTTCTCGATCCACATCGGAATTTCTAGTTTGAACTCTCTGTCTCTAAATTAGAAATTATCAGAACTTCCGATTTGAGCTCTTTGTTTCCAATTCAGAAAATAACCAGAACTTTTGATTCCAAATCAGAACTTTTGATCCAATCAGAATTTTCTTGAGTACAATTTCTTCAATATCCCACTTGAATAAGAACCAATTCTTTGCATGTTTCTTAATCCATCCCCTTAAGTGTATGACCCGATAGGTTCATACACAAACGTCTGTTCACCGGAAACCCTTTCTGGCTTACTGATCAATAGAGGTACCTAGCAGCACATATTGACCTCTAAAAACGTATAAAATCAAATTTTCGCTGAACCTTAATATACACATGCACCAGTTGCTTTACCACATGGCGTTAGTTAAGCTCAAGGCGAGATACGTATCACCCTTGTTGGTTAGCTCCTATGTAGCCCAGATACATGGATACGGATACAAATACGGATACGAATACGGATACAGATACGCGATACGGCGATACTTCGATACGGCGTTTTCTAAAAAACATGGATACGGCGATACGTCTATATATATATTAATACTATAAAAACAACAAAAACCATACAACAAATACACAACGTCACGCATCAAATGCACAAAATCAAAACTGAACAAGTACTCAGCCACTTAGCTAGAGACAGCAAAACACAACAAAGTAGCAAATCAATATTTTAAGAAAAATAGGAAGAGAAGTGAAGGGACATGCTTACTCTAGTCCTCTGGCTCATAGCTCTGCTCCATGCGCGCCCTTACCTGATGCAGTGGATCTGCTCTAGGAGACTAGGAGGTGGAGGATGTGATGGCTGACGGCGACCCCAAGCCCCGCCGACGCGACGAGCAGGAGAAGTGAAGAGATCTGCGCGGGGGAGACAACACTGCGGTAGCTGGCGGTGGTCGGTGGTGCAGCATCAGCAGGTAGCGCGGCGGCGGCGAGGCAGCGGTCAGCGGCGCGACGGCGAAATGTGAGGCGGCGACGCGTATGGAGAAGTGGAGTCTGCGCGAGAAGGGCTAGGGTCAGGGCAACGGGGTCATGCACGAGGAAAAAACTCCCGTGCTTAGCGTATCCGGATGTCCGGGATACGTATCAAAATATTTTTATTTATCTGAAAAAAGAAAAATCACAGGATATGTATCGGACATGTATCCGGCCGTATCCGATACGTATCCGTATCCGTATCCGGATGCGTATTGGATACTGGTACGCCGCTTTTCCGCCGTATCGGAGCTTCGTAGGTTAGCTCGGCATTTCACTCGAACAAATATCAGATTCAAATCATGACTAACTCTTTAGTCATAGTTGTATGGCCATGTACTTTTCCAATCCAAATACCTCGAGGGGCCCAAAGACGTCTCTCCCATCATTAGGAAGGGTAAATTCTATCTTGACTGCTCACATCCCACTACATATTTCATAACATACCTGAAAACTACCCTTATGGCTACTCAGTAACGGAATAGCGTTAGGAAGTATCAAAGCATGACACTATACATTTTAGAATCAAATAATGATCTTAGGTCTGACGATTCTACAAATACACCATTTGAGATGACAACTAATGGCACATAAAAATAACAATCCCAGCAGTATCTTAAGTGGGCCTATCCAACACCATGTTCTTCAACATGTGCTCACATCACTGATTTGACATCTCTATGTCTATGATCTGTGATTTCACATGATCATTAATCAGTCGGATGTGCTAATTTATTTATCATCACTGTTCACATGATGACAAGATTAGGGATCCATTTGAACAATATCATTGTAAAACAAATAGTCTTAGAGATGTCTATGATCTGTGATTTCACATGATCATCAATCAGTCGGATGTGCTAATCTATTTATCATCACTGTTCACATGATGACAAGATTAGGGATCCATTTGAACAATATCATTGTAAAACAAATAGTCTTAGAGAAATACCATGTGACATTGGAAGAAAACCCTTCTTGGTATTCTCCATTTTGAACCGCTTCAAAACCTTGTCAATGTATATACTCTGGCTTAATCCAATTAGCCGTTTTGATCTATCTCTATAGATCTTTATGCCCAAAATGTATGCTATCTCTCCAAGATCTTTCATTGAGAAACTATTTTTCAATGAAGTCCTGACAACATTCAACAAAGGAATGTCATTTCTGATCAACAATATATCATCCACATATAAAACCAGAAATACAAGTGAGTTCCCACTAGCCTTATAAACACAAGGCTCTTCTTTGTTCTTGATGAAGCCAAACCCTTTGACTACCTCATCAAAATGAAGATTCCAACCCCGAGAAGCTTGCTTCAGCCCATAAATAGACTTCTGCAACTTACAAACTTTCCCAATATTTTTTGAATCGTCAAGACCTTTAGGCTGTGTCATGTACACATCCTCACTTAGGTTTCCATTTAGGAAAGCTGTATTGACATCCATTTGTCATATCTCATAATTATAAAATGCGTCAATTGTTAGGATGATTCGAATAGACTTAAGCATTGTGACGGGCGAAAACATTTCATCATAATCAACACCTTGAATTTGTCTAAAACCTTTCGCCACCAATCGTGCCTTATAGATGTGAACATTTCCATCAACGTCTATCTTTTTCTTGAAGATTCATTTACACTCAATAGTTTTTACACCATCGGGTGGATCGACCAAGTTCCAAACTTGATTTTCTTGTATGGACTCCAATTCAGATATGATGGCTCCAAGCCATTTTTCAAAGTCTGGTCCCATCACTGCTTTCATATAGGTTTTGGGTTCATCGTTGTCCAACATGCCGCGTTGCCCAGTGGTCAAAAACATTAACCGCTCCGGCACGTGACTCACCCTCCTAGACCTTCGTGGGGCTGATGTCTCTACAACGGACTTTGTAACATATTGCATATCCTGTTGTGATTCAGTGAGATCTGGAACACTTTCTAGTGGTTCTCGAACTTCTTCGAGATGCACCGTTCTCCCATTGACCCCTTTTGAGAACAATTATTTCTCAAGGAACACACCATTCCGAGCGACAAACACTTTGCCCTCTTCTCTATTATAGAAACGATATCCTTTGGTTTCCCTAGGATATCCCACAAAGAAGCACTAGTGAGATTTAGGAGTGAGTTTGTCAAATGTCAAACGTTTTACATACGCCTCACAACCCCAAATCTTTAGAAAAGACAAACTAGGACGCCTCTCAGACCACATCTCATATGGCGTCTTCTCTACTGACTTAGATGAATTCTATTTGTTGTGAAAGCGACAGTTTCTAGAGCGAGTCCTCAAAAGGATAATGAAATATCAGCATGACTCATCATAGACTAAACAATGTCCAATAAGGTATGGTTTCTCCGCTCGGACACCCCATTTCATTTGGACGTGCTGGGTGGAGTCAATTGTGGAACAATTCCATACTGCTTTAGATGATTACTAAACTTATGGCTCAAATATTTACCTTCACAATTAGATCGTAGAAATTTAATTGTCTTGCCCGTATGATTTTGTACTTCATTTTGGAACTCCCTGAACTTTTCAAATGGTGATCTCTATCTCCATGGCTCTCGTCATTGAATGTGTGTTCTTAGCCTCCATGAACTTGTACTAACCTATCAAAATAGTACCTATACTAGAAGCATCAATAATCGACATGCAGGTTGTATGAATGTACACCAGCCTTGGGCCGTAAATAATCATGGCACACATGTCATATTTAATTTACATTCAATGCATGCATCTCATACATCACATTCTGTCATGTTCAAACATGTCTATACCTGGCGCCATAGGGCCCGCGACGTGCGCAGGGCCCATGAAAGGGCTGTGGCGCGCACAGGATAGGGCCGGCAGAAGGGATAAGATCTATATCTATTAGTCAAAGATTAGCCCTTAAGTAATGGAGTTTGTTAGCTATTCTGTTAGCCCTTAATTAGTGGAGTTGGTTAGCATTTTCGGTTAGGCTCAAGGCTATAAATAAGCTGTAATCAGGCATTGGTGAATAAGAAGAATATTTCCCATCTACCTCTCTCTCTCTCTACCTAAACCGGCGGCTGGGGGTATAACCCACCGACGAGATACGGCGGCAACGGGGGTATAACCCGGGCCGGCCACCACGGACAGCGGCTACGATCTACGTAGCCGAGGTCCTCCTCCCCTCGGGCTCACTGCCCTTGACAACCTGGTATCAGCGTCTCACCGATCCTCTTCCACCACATCTTCCACGCCAGCCCAGCCACCGTCCCCGTCGCAAGCCTCCTCGTCCACAGCAACCTCTACACCAGCAACCATGGGAGATGGCGATCAACCAGCCATGACAGAAGTGATGAAGATGCTCCAGTCCCTGACAGCTGCAGTAGCAAAAATGCAAACCGACATGGCGGGCATGTAGGAGAAGGTCGCCTCTTCGATCACCTCCAGCGCCCAACATGACGGTCAGCACCACACGGACCGTCCCCCACGGTTCCAGAAGATGGATTTTCCGCGCTTCGACGGCAAATCAGACCCACTGATTTTTATCAATCGGTGCGAGTCGTATTTCCGCCAGCAGCGCACCATGCCGGAGGAGAAAGTGTGGATGGCGTCGTACAACTTGGAGGATGTAGCCCAACTATGGTTCATCCAGCTACAGGAAGACGAGGGAACGCCGCCTTGGGGTCGCTTCAAGGAGCTCCTAAACCAGCGCTTTGGCCAGGTGCTGCGGTTCACTCCTCTGTTTGAGCTCACCGAGTGCCGCCGCATGGGAACAATTGAAGAATACTCCAACAGATTCTAGGCGCTTCTCCCCCGCGCTGGCCGACTTGAGGAGAGCCAACGGGTGCAGCTCTACACCGGCGGTTTGCTGCCACCCCTCAGCCACCAAGTACGCATTCACGCGCCAGAATCCCTCGCGGCAGCCATGAGCTTGGCGCGGGCTTTGGAACTGGTGGAGCTCGACCGCCTCAACACCAGCCCCGGCAAGGCTACACTACGCATGCCAAGTCAACCGGCAGCACCTCGGCCAGGGGCCGTAACAGCCCTTCCAGCACCCGCCCAGCCGATGCCCATGGTCCAGGCGCTACCAGTGGCACAGGCGCAGCCCATGGCACCACCAGCACCGCCACCGCCATGAACCAGAGGCAAGCGCCTCTCAACGGAGGAGCAGGCAGAACGGCGCCGCCTTGGACTCTGCTATAACTGCAACGAGCCCTACACGCGCGGCCACAACAGGGTCTGCCGTCGCATCTTCTACATTGAAGGCATAGAATTAGAAGGGGACGAGCCCGCTGAGGAGGCACCCGTCTACTCACTCCACGCCATCGCCGGCGTCCCAATGGGTGGCACAATCCAACTAAAGGTACAGGTGGGCGCGGCCACATTGATCGCCCTCATCGACACGGGCTCAACCCACTGCTTCATCGGCGAGGCTGCAGCACAGAAGGCCGGCCTGCCCATCACACCGCGACCTCGACTAACGGCGACCGTGGCCAACGGTGAACGGATCGCCTGCCCCGGAGTTCTCCGCCAAGCACCCATCTTCATCGACGGCCGGCATTTCGCGGTGGATCTATACATCATTCCCTTGGCCGGCTATGACCTGGTATTGGGCACCCACTGGTTGGCTACCCTAGGAGACATCATCTGGAACATGGCCACCGGGACTATGGAGTTCAAGGCAGTAGAACAGCAGGTCTGCTGGCACAGCATCGCGCCGCCAACACCACCACGCGTCCACGCAACATTCGGGACAGAACCCCTCCTCGACGATCTGCTGGCATCCTTCGTCGAGGTAATCGCTGAGCCGACGGGGCTGCCTCCCGAGCGCGGCAGAACACACCGCATCATCCTCAAGCCGGACACCGCACCAGTGGCAGTTCGGCCGTACCGATACCCGGCCGCCCACAAGACTGAATTGGAGAAACAGTGTGCAACCATGATCAAGAATGGCATTGTCCGGCGCAGCGACTCAGCTTTTTCATCGTCGGTCCTGTTGGTCAAGAAGCCGGATGGATCGTGGAGATTTTGCGTCGACTACCGCGCCGCGCCTCAATGCGGTAACAATCAAGGACGCATTTCCGATCCCCGTCATCGACGAACTCTTGGATGAGCTGCATGGCGCCAAACATTTCACCAAACTCGACCTAAGGTCGAGATACCACCAGGTGCGCATGAGGCCAGAGGATGTCCACAAGACGGCTTTCCGCACACACGATGGTCTCTATGAATTCCTGGTAATGCCGTTTGGGCTCTGCAACGCCCCGGCTACCTTTCAGGCGCTCATGAACGACATATTACAGCCATTCCTTCACCGATTTGTACTCGTTTTCTTTGACGATATTTTGATATACAGCAAGTCATGGGCAGATCACCTACGCCACCTCCGCGCGGTACTTAGCGAGCTTCAGCGACACACCCTCTTCGTCAAGCACACCAAGTGTGCATTTGGAGTCGCCTCCGTCGCCTACCTCGGGCACACAATCTCGGAGGCAGGAGTGACCATGGACCCCGCCAAGGTACAGGCCATTTATGATTGGCCGATGCCTCGCTTGGCACGGGCGGTACGCGGTTTCCTTGGCCTCGCAGGATACTACCGCAAATTCATCCACAACTACGGCTTCATCGCCGCGCCACTCACCAAGTTGCTAAAGAAGGAAGGCTTCACATGGGGACCGGAGGCCGACTCGGCTTTCATCGCCCTCAAGGAGGCGGTGACCTCGGCACCAGTACTTGCTATGCCGGACTTCGACAAGCCCTTTGCCGTTGAATGCGACGCATCGTCCCATGGGTTTGGGGCAGTCCTTATCTAGGAGGGGCATCCGATTGCCTTCTTCAGCAGGCCGATGGCACCGCGTCATCAAGCCTTGGCAGCCTACGAGCGCGAGCTCATCGGGTTGGTACAAGCAGTACGCCACTGGCGGCCATACCTATGGGGACGCCGTTTCGCCGTCAAGACGGACCACTACAGCTTGAAGTACCTACTAGACCAATGATTGGCCACCATCCCGCAACACCACTGGGTGGGCAAATTGTTGGGCTTCGACTTCTCCGTCGAGTACAAACCGGGCGCATCAAACACCGTCGTCGATGCACTGTCCAGGCGCGATACCGTGGAGGGAGCAATCCTCGCCCTATCTGCTCCGCGGTTCGACTTCATCGACAAACTACGGCAGGCCCAGCTAAACCACCCGACCCTCATTGCTCTCCATGAAGATGTCACAGCAGGCAACCGAACAACACCATGGGCAGTGGTGGACGGTATGGTCCAATTTTCAGGGCGGCTATACATCCCAGCCGACTCCCCCCGCTACAAGAAATCGTGGAGGCCACACATGAAGACGGGCATGAGGGCGTACAGCGAACACTCCATCGAATCCGCCGTGATTTTCATTTTCCTAACATGAAACAGGTGGTGCAAGACACGGTGCGCAGGTGTGCAGTTTGCCAACGCTACAAATCCGAGCATCAACACCCGGCCGGCCTCCTTCCACTGCCGGTTCCACAAGGTGTGTGGACAGATGTAGCACTGGACTTTGTGGAAGCACTACCAAAGGTCCGCGGCAAATCGGTGATTCTCACGGTAGTGGACAGATTCAGCAAATACTGCCATTTCATTCCATTGGCACATCCATACTCCGCCGAATCAGTCGCCCAGGCCTTCTTCAACGACATCGTCCGCCTCCACGGCGTTCCACAATCCATGGTCTTCGATAGAGACACGGTGTTCACATCAACATTCTGGCAGGAGTTGATGAGGATGATGGGGACAAAATTGCAGATGACGACGGCCTTCCATCCCTAGTCCGACGGATAGTCCGAATCAGCCAACCGCGTCATACTCATGTACCTGCGGTGTCTGGCGGGGGACAGACCACGCGATTGGCTCAGATGGCTCCCATGGGCCGAGTTCCTCTTCAACACAACATATCAAACATCCCTGCATGACACCTTTCCGCGTGGTCTACGGGCGTGATCCCCTCTCCATCAGATCCTACGAACCAGGGGAAACAAGAGTACCGGCCGTCGCCAAGAGCATGGAGGAACAAGCCAAGTTCCTTGCTGACATCCGTTATCGCTTGGAACAGGCACAAGCATACCAGAAGCGCCACTATGACCGGGTGCACCACGACATCTCCTTTCAGGTCGGCGAATGGGCGCTGCTTCGACTACGTCAGCGCGCGGCGTCATCCCTTCCACAGGCAATGAGCGGTAAACTGAAGCCACGCTACTTCGGGCCGTACCGCATCATCGAGATCATCAACAAAGTTGCTGTTCGGCTAGAGCTTCCTCCGCGCGCACGCATCCACAACGTGTTCCATGTGGGGCTGTTAAAGAAGTTCCACGGCCCTCCGCCATCAGAGCCTCCACCGTTGCCGCTCCTCCATCATGGCGCAATCAGCCCAGAACCAGAAAAAGCAGTGCGCTACCGCCTGGCCCGTGGTGTGCACCAAGTACTCATCCAATGGAAGGGCGCGTCAGCAGCATCGGCCACCTGGGAAGACGTCGCAGCTATCTGCACCAAGTTTCCCCAATTCCAGCTCGAGGACGAGCTGGCTCTCGACGGGGAGGGAGATGTCATGTTCAAACATGTCTATACCCGGTGCCATAGGGCCCGCGACGTGCGCAGGGCCCATGAAAGGGCTGTGGCGCGCACAGGATAGGGCCGGCAGAAGGGATAAGATCTATATCTATTAGTCAAAGATTAGCCCTTAAGTAATGGAGTTTGTTAGCTATTCTGTTAGCCCTTAATTAGTGGAGTTGGTTAGCATTTTCGGTTAGGCTCAAGGCTATAAGTAAGCTGTAATCAGGCATTGGTGAATAAGAAGAATATTTCCCATCTACCTCTCTCTCTCTCTACCTAAACCGGCAGCTGGGGGTATAACCCACCGACGAGATACGGCGGCAACGGGGGTATAACCCGGGCCGGCCACCACGGACAGCGGCTACGATCTACGTAGCCGAGGTCCTCCTCCCCTTGAGCTCACTGCCCTTGACACATTCATCCAGGTCATATCAGTCACAATAGTCTCTACAAAACAAAGTTAGGTGAAGAATCTACAAGTGATCGATATTTGGATATGAAAATATCAGCTCAACCAGGCTCGAAATTTCCAGTTTTGTCTGGATCAGAACTTCCGATATGGCATCGAAACTTTTGATCCGCCTCCTCTGTCGCAAATCTTGCTTGGTATCGGAACTTCCGATCAAACATTGGAACTTCTGATCCAACAAGCATCAGAACTTCCGAAATTCCGCGAACAGAAACAAATCTAATCTGTTTTTCTACCATGTATCACCACATATGAGGGATTTAGATCGAACACTACGCATGTAGTCTCTGATACAACTGTTAGGGAATGGGGAAGCTACGCTAGCTGGCAAATTCAAAAATTTCGCCCCAAAACTGTGGAACCATGTGCATGAGGGATCATGAATCGTTACCTTCTAACGCAAGATGTGCTAGTGCATCGGAAGATGTTGGGGAAGTGCGACCTCACTTATCCTCGTCTTGCTCCGCTCGTTCTTCGACGATCCAATTGGCCAAGACCGTCAATGTCCACGTGAAGAAGACGATGAGCGTCGCTGTTCAAGCAATACCTCTACGGAGTCTACATGTATAGGGAAGGATTGTTCTCATGTCGGCGTGCTAGCACCGCTCGTGAGAACCGGGGAAAATCTCAATCTCAACTATTGAGATCAAGAAAGAGAGGAAAGGTTCTTGGTGGCTAAGGTTTAGATCTGATCTAAACAATGAATAATATGATGCAATCACCTCTCTTTATATAGAGGTGAGACCCCTAGCCCCAATCCACATTGAGGCCCAACAGATCCAATCTGTTTTGCCCACCTCGGAACTTTCGATCCTTGATCAGAACATTTGATCTAGACTCAGTCTACAATTTCAGAAATTATCGGAACTTTCGATTAGGACAATTTTTCCCAATCTGCAACGAAACTTCTGGTTTGAACTCTCTGTCTCTAAATTAGAAATTATCAGAACTTTCGATGCCAAATCAGAACTTCCGATTTGAGCTCTCTGTTTCACAAATAATAAATTATTGGAACTTCTGATTTGAGCTCTCTGTTTCTAATTCAAAAAATAATCGGAACTTTCGATTCCAAATTAGAACTTCCGATCCAATTGGAATTTTCTTGGGCACAATTCCTTCAAATAGTAACACGCTGGTACTATAGCGTGAATATGCGGGTACTGTAACAATAATTAGGTATTTTGTATTTTAAAATTTAAGATTATATTAGATTAGATCGAGTCCTTTAAAAGATAAGGTTAAATAGAAAGATACCGGTTTTAGTTAAGAATTAGATATAGAGATTAGATTGATTTCAATAGTAAAGATTATTTTCTTAGATGTCATGTTAGTCCTCCCTATGTAAAGGGATCTCTTCTACTCAATTGAGAAGGAAGAATTAGTCTAATTTCTCATTCCAATGTTCTTCTTTCTAACATAAGTCTACCACCTATCATCCCTAGTAGTCGCTGTTGCTCGGCTATCCTCTTGATGGTGCTTATCTCGTCATGGATTAACTCATGATAACTTGGTATCAAAACCACTCACCCACTCACCATGGCTTCTGGTGTTGATTTTAAAACTATATAAGTTATTCTTCATGTTATGGTGTACCATCTATTCTACCTAACTACCAAGGAGGTACTCCATCAAGTGACTGTTGTTTATGGTGTCGACTGCTGAGAAGATCCACTTCAAGCTAGGAGGGCTTGGCGATCTATAATTATCTTAGATTTGTTTTTAGTTCACAACAATGTATTAAGTCGAGATGTAAAAGGCTTGAGTCTTATTTGTGTTAGAGTCGAGTTAGGTTTAAGGTTGTCATGCAACTCAAGGATGAGTTGTTCAAAACTATGGATGTAGTGTCATAGGTAGTGGTCTAGTGTGGCTAGGCCCAGCCCATGTGAATAGTAGTGTGTGGGTACTGCAGTGTGAATAGTACCTTCATCCTATGGTTACTGTAGCAATAATTAGGGATTTGATATTTTAAAAAGTAAGATTATATTATATTAAATTGAGTCCTTAAAATATAAGGTTAAATAGGAAGATATTGGTTTTAGTTAATAATTACATATAGAGATTAGATTGATTTCTATAATAGAGATTATTTTCTTAAATGTTATGTTAGCCTTTTCTATATATAGAACCTTTTGTACTCCATTGAGAAGTAATGAATAATTAGTCTAATCTCTCATCCTAATGTTTTTTTTTCTCAACCTAAGTCTGTCTCATTTCTAACCGTCACTTGGCTATTATCTGGCGGTGTTTATCTTGTCAGGTTCAACCCATGATAGATATTCATCAAGTATAACATTCTAGATTAACCCTATAATTTTTATTGAAATATTTTTGCCTCCTAAAAAATATTTACTCTTGTGTTTGTTTGAAGATCATTCCTTTTAACAGTTAACTTCCATTTACTAGAACTAGTTGAGTGTCCATACATTGCAACGGGAAAAATTTACAATATTAAAAAACATCATGTAAATGATACAAATAACTTGAAACATGATAAAACAATATTTATCACAATTCAGTTTAAAAAGTAGTATACCGGTTTTAAAAATAATATAGCTTTTACCAACGTGTCAATAAAAAGCTAATGATGTGGCAATAAAAAGCTAATGATGTGGCAGATTTAGTATCACTATCTTTTTTTTATAGTACTATAGACCATAGATAGATAAAAAAAAATCTCCTCATGTCAGGTTGACCTGAAGGTACCAGTTGTTGTTCGGTTGGAAGGTACCAATGTAGACCAAGGAAAGAGGATTCTCAAGGTAAAAATAAATGTGTACATGCCTGCTTTGTTTATATCCGCCAAGTCGTGCTTCCTTTGTCCGGAAACTCATACTTGACTGATTTATGTCTCCTATTGCAGGAAAGTGGAATGACTTTGATCACTGCGGAAGATCTTGATGATGCGGCTGAGAAAGCTGTAAAAGCATCTGTCAAATAATTAATTCTGTCGCATACTAAATTACTAATACGAGGTTTCTTTTTTCTTTGCTGGTACAAGATGAGCGGTGCTCATAACATATTTCAGGGGTCTGAAGCTGTGAACCCCAAATTATTTTGAAGTGGGATTAATTTGGCTTGATTTTCCCTTGAAACGTGGCGGTCTAATGTTAATAAACCTCTTTGGGCACAAAACTGAGCAGGCGCTATTTTGCAAGTTCAAGTGGAATATCTTGCAATGTTCTATGGCTTTGCTGCTTTAATCACATGATTTGAAATGTTATAATAGTAGCGTCCATCGTACTACTGTCGCATCGTTTCATGGTTCGTGGTTATTGTAATGTTGATTTGATATTCTTGTAATGCTGAACTGTGTGCGCTATGATTCATGGTTATTGTAATGTTAATGTGATATATCATGCTGGAGTCTGCTGAAAATGTATCGTCACATTATAGGGTTAGAGCATCTCTATCAGTTGACCATTTGGCTCTACCAAATTTTGGCTAGTCAGATAAAAAATGTATTCCAACATATTGACTAATTGGATTTGAACTGGGATTAGCTGTATATTGCCAGAAATATTTGTGTTTGGTTGGTCGGATCTATTGTAACAACTTGTTTCTATCGTTACAACTATATGGTTCCATATAGGATCCTACAGCACCCCAAAATTACATTCTCCATAGATACACAACATGATCGAATGTCACTTTGCTCTTCTTATCGGTGGACCGTGCCCCCTCTGCTGCCTCGGGCGGGCCTGTTTTGTTGCCTCATGTGGGTCTGCTTTGTTGTCTCGCATGGGCTTGCTCTACCGTCTTGCGCGGGCTCGCTTTGCCACCCCATGCGTTTTCGCGCTGCCTCCTAGCGTGTGTTCTTAGCTGCCTCGTCGTCGCTGTCTATGGCCCAACGTGGCCTCATGCCCCACGCGGTGAGCAGCGCCAGTCCTCTTCGTCTTCTTCCTTTCTCTCTTTTTCACTATCTCTTCGTTCTTTCTGATTCTTTCTTTATGTGAATATATGGATTGCCCATACATTTTGTAATTATGTATAGCTTAATTACTAAATATGTAGTGATTATGAGACTATGCTTTAGTGATGGTATCTACAAGGCACATCTTTTGTAATTTTTGTTTGAAGTGTAAGCTAAATTATATAAGTGTGCTTATGCTTGTTTGTTATGACAAATATTAATCTTTTGATTACTGAATTCTCTCTTAATTTGTTAGCAAATATCAAAGCAAATGGTTCTGTTTTCATTATAAAGTCCATTCATGATATGAAGAATTTTTTTTCATTATCAAAAAACTTTTGTTATGACAAAAATATGTGAATGAGGAAGAAAAGTAACACCGTGGAAAAAAGTAATAGATGATCGGACTACCACATACGTTAAAAAATAATTGTTGGCGTAAAAAATTACGCTAATATGTTCAAATAGTTTTGAAGGACTAGCTCAGAAAGGAATGATTAGCTTAGATTGGATCAGGCCTCCAAAAGAGATAATAACCTCAATCCAGCTCAAGCGTATAATATTATTGGGTTCTCTGCGTCTCCCCTCATTAAAGTAGAAGAGATGGATATTTATAGGTAAGGATACCATAGAAAAATACTATTCTGCCCCCTAGTTACAACCGTCATTACAAACTTTATTCACAAGACTTCATAGGGGCAAAATAGTAAAGACATGTGTGAATGTAGAAGTAAAACGAATGTCTTGTCCAAGTTTGAGGCACACCTTCGGAACAAAGCCCATTGACGAAGCCTAAAGTCCCTTTGGAGTTGTCTGATCACCCAAGGGGACTTTGGGTGCCCCTACGAGGGCCCTCGGTACTCATGGGGAGAGGCTTCAAATCCTTTGCTTCGGGGATCCTTCGCTGCTACCAGAGGACTTCGAACTTTAGGCTTCAAAGCATATGGCAATGTTATTCATCTAACCATACTGATGATGAGATTATTTTCCCCTAATAGTAGCCCCTAGAATATGTCTCTTTGAAACTCCTGTATTCTGAGAAAAGACAATATGTGCATGAAAGAATTTGTACCAAGTAGTATGTATAGATGGACCTTACAACTTACTTCGTCGGATACCGAGCCCATGGCAGCCTTATGTAAAGGGGTCTAAGGTTGGGAAGATCGTTACTCCGATGACCGAGCGAAGGCTTCTGGCTTCGATCATTCAAATGTTGTTTTGGGGTAACCAAACGTTTCCTCGGGTAACAAAACATTGCTTTGGATAACGAAATGCCACTTTTGATGGGATGGCGAGTCTGAAATCTCAACCGTCGTGTTAAATTCAGGATCACATTCTAGGAAGCTTTCTCACCTTGGCCCCATGCATGAGTGATGGTGGAGGATGTGAAGGAGGGTTAAAAAAGGTACTGCGTCGAACCTTGCAATGCAAGCCTCAAGATCTATAAAAAGGGGGAGTTGTTTTCTGTCGTCGTGAAATCTTCACGCCTTCAGTGATTTTCTCTTCTTGCTGCTTGTCTTTAACCTCGGCCCACTTCTTCTCAAGTCCTCGCTTTTTGGAAGATTAGAGCACTACGATAATGGTGAAGAAAAGAAACAGAGGTTCCACGCTGGCGGCGTCCCCTAGCTCTCACCTTCTTCAGCAACAGCGACGGCCACCGCTACCACCATGCAAGGGGGCTCCACCATGGCTAGGGTCTGCGGTGCTCGAGATCTCCTACCTCCCTCAGAGAAATTCACGGAGCAAACCTTTATTTTATAGAGGTCTACCTACACGGAGCGGTCGGTGAAAGAGGTGACGTAAGGAAAAATAGAGCCTAGAATTCTGGTGCGGATACAAATGGATGAAGTGATCCCGAAACCGCGAATCAATAAAATGGTGATCTTCGAAGCATGCCTTGGGTTCCCGACATCGGTCTTCCTTCCGAAGGTGCTGAGGCTCTACCACCTGGAGTTGTCCCAGCTTTCTCCAAACATGGTGGCTCGTCTTGCCATCTTCGAATGGGCCATGCGGGCCGAAGGTTGTGAAGGTGTTGACGCCAAGATGTGGTAAAAATCAGGCCCACAAAATATGACATCTAATCAAAGAAGCCCATCTATTACAACATGGCCGTATATGAAGGAGCCGATGATGAGGAAATAAAGTTTTATCCAAAATCGGTTAGGATAGATTGCTTGGATGACAAGTCTTTGGACTATAAATATGTATCTTTAGTTAGATTAGAAACACACAACTCTGTCAAACAACTACTCGACGCATTGCCACTTTTGGTTTCCCAAGTTTAATCCTAGTGGGATTCGGCACTCGGAGCTAGGCTGCATCGTTCCGATCTCCGGCGAAGAGGTGAATCCTGCCATCCCGACGACCATATCGACTAGGTCAATGTCCTCATGACTGCATCAATTTGATCTCTTGAGGCATTAGATAAAACAGTACGGTCGTCGGTTTATCTCGGTGTATTGGCTAGGTCTAAGACTGCATCAGTTTGATCTCTTAGTTTGATGTGATTTGGGTGTAGTAGTCTAAGGCTTCATCGGTTAGGTCTAACATCTCTTTCTATTATATATTCTCCATGTTGTATACTGTTCATCTAAATAAAGTGTGCCCGATACTTTGAAGTATTATTAAGTTTATCGTGATTAGCTACTGTCTTGGTTAGTTTTGATCTAGTTATTGTGATGGTTTTTATGATACAGATGCGCTATATGGCATGTTTTATTTATTTCTATCGGAGTACAAGTCGATAGGTTATCTTTAATTTAATGTCATATCTTATCCGCTATCGAGGTACACTCATCGACCCATATGCATGAGCTGCCTATCTCATCAGCCGATAGTGCATTCGTATCGATCGCGCTGCTTTGGTCATCGGCCTTATGACCGATCGGCGCTACCCGCTCATGATTATAATATCCTCATGGTAGTCATCAGCTTGGCAGCCGATCAACTTTGCTGCTGGTGATATTTTCTCTGTTTCCTTATTAGTTGTAGGGTCAAACTGATTGACACGCCTTGAACCCTTTTTCTAAGATTGTAGGACCTGCACTGGAGTTAAGCAGATCTCCTAGGCCACACGTGTGTCAAAGTGTGACAAAAAAATACACCAACACGCTTTTTGGCATGCCCGATGGGACCATTTTCAGTAACTCGGCCATGACGAGCGAGATCAATGACGATAACATCATCCCAATCACTCTGGACACACTGAGTGAAGATCAAATAGCAGAGGTGCAGCGAAACATTGACGATTCCCAGAAGTTGTGCTTGCAAACCTATGGAATGACTCAGTCATGGCCTATCTAGACGAACCCGCTGCCAAGACCGGCTCCGGCCATAGAAACTAGACAACTAATAGAGAGTCCTTAGGCCAGTTTCCAAGAAATTGTTGATCAGGGAATTCATCACGCTCTGGTGAATCAATCCAAGACATTGGTCAACAACCTCCACGGTTGATCAAAAGGACTGTGGATGGCATTGTAGCTCATGAGCCACCTCAAGGCCCAACATACCTCCTTGATGGTCAAACAAGGTTGCTATAGAATCCGCAGCACACTCGGTCGGCACCACAGCCGCAAGGGCCGATGAGGCTAGAGCAGCCGGGCGCCCTGTTCGGACATGAAGCCACTGGTGCTCGCACAAAGTTCACTACAGAGCGCGTCGTATGGCCTCAAAAGGGGTGCGCTGGTGCCACTTCTAGCATTCAACCCAATACTACCAAGAAAAGAGATGCCTCAAGTAAAATATGACATCACAAGGAACATATTTCTAGACCTCGTGCCGCCAAGGGGGCACCCGATGGTATTCCTCTAGGGTATCACTTGACGACATACTTTGGAATGTCATCATACAGTGATGAAGGGAAATATAGGCACATTACTGCCCGACCAAACCAATATCAGTAGGTCCCAATGCCTGATCGACATCCTACGCCGGGACAACAAGAAGATGACTGGGTGAATCGGATAACAGATGTTATTTGAGATCAATTTGGGTTGAAACCCAAGGAGCATTCATACATGCATCGGTGGCTATATCAAGAATGGTTTGATCGAGTACCACTATCGGGGTGATACAAGGTACCCAACTTCACCAAGTTCTCAGGACAAGACCTTGTCTCCACGATCAAGCATATTAGCCATTTCTTTTCTCAGTGTGGGGAGGCATTGGCCGACGAAGAACTAAGGGTCCGATTCTTCCCGCTCTCTCTATCAGAATCGACCTTCGCGTGGTTTGCCTCACTACCGGTGGATTCTATTAGAGGATGGGCGGATTTAGAGAAAAAGTTTCACCAATATTTCTTCATCGGCATTTAGTAGATGAAGCTTACCGACTTGACAGTCATAAAGCAGAGGATGGACGAGTCGGTACAAGACTATGTCCAGAGGTTCTAGGATGTGCAGAGCAGATGTTATAACTTGAGCCTCAGTGATAGCCAGTTAGCAAAATTGGCATTCCAAGGACTCCTGAACCCAATTAAGGAGAGATTTTCATCACACGAGTTCGAGAGCCTCTCACAACTAGTTCAAAGGGTATCGACACACGAGAGTCGATTCCAAGAAGCAAGCAAATATAGGTATCATAAAAAGGTGGCATATACTCAAGCCTACTATTCAGACTCCGACGAGGATAGTGACTCTGATGCAGAAGTCAGTTTGGCCGAATGGTCCAAGAACAAGAAACATATTGCATACCCTTGGGTGAAGTCGACCGATAAAGAAGAGAAGTACGACTTCGACATCAATAAGGCCAACAAGATATTTGACCAGTTGTTTAAAGAAAAGAAGATTCACCAATCGTCTGACCACGTGATACCGCCTACTGATGAGCTAAAAAAGAGGAAATACTATAAATGGCACAATTCCCCGTCGCACCACACCAATGAATGCAATGTATACAAGCAGTAGATTTAATCGGTTGTGGAGCAAGGCCAAATAAAATTTGATGATGGGAAGAATTCGATGAACATCGATGGACATCCATTCCCGGACAACATGGTGCACGCGCATCACACTAACAATCGACATATGAAGAGGAGCAGGTGAGCCAACAGTGATGTCACCTCGTCAAATCTTGTCAAAAAGTACTAGATGAGGTCGAAGGAGAGGGAAGACAACGAAGACAGCCACAACTACTAACGTTTCAACCTCCATTGGAATTGTGGATTCTTTAGGCTTTGATGGAACGAGGGGCTACGTCTGCCATCAATGGATGATTGCCCGGAATGTGGCACCGAAGGCAGAACACAAGACGATCACCGGCCACACAATGTCAAGAAAAGGCCACATGATCAAGAAGTCGTTCATCAAAGATTGTCACCTCTAAGGGTATCAACGCTTGAGAGGCTCGGTCCCGTTAGTACCGAGGAAATAAACCAGCCGGCCTATGGTGATATCGCACCAAGAAAGACGCAATGGTGCCCCTTCGAGATCTTCACAAGAAACCAGAAGAGAAGGGTGCAACATCTGCAACAAATAGAATTGAAGGAACATAGGTGCAATAAGGAAGTTGATCGGCCCCGCATGATCAAAAGTGAATGGTGAGTGAAATATAGGGCCGATCACGAGGATAAGGACACATGAATAAACATGGTTTTATTTCTCCCTGTTTAGTATCAGGCATCCTATGAAGACAACATGGATTATGTAAATACAATGGCTCAATTAGTGTTGGCTCCATAGCCAGCATTGTTTGATAAACTAGAAGATCCTAGGCATCAGCACCTAGGACCTATATACGCCAAAGGCCTAGTTAACGGGAAGCTAATGTCCAAAATGATGATAGACGGAGGGGCGGTTGTCAACCTAATGCCTTAGGCCACTTTCCGTAAGATGGTAAAAACGTCGAAAGACCACATCAGAACTAACATTGTCTTAAGGTATTTCAGCGGTAACTCATCAGATACAATGAGAGTATTAAATACAGAACTAGCGATTGGAAGAAAGACGACGCCGACTACCTTCTTCGTCATAGAAGGAAAAAGATCCTACAACTTGTTGGGGCGTGATTGGATACATGCAGTTTTCTATGTCCCCTCAATAATGCACCAGAGCCTGGTCCAGTGGGTCAACGATCAAGTGGAATTCATTCCCGTCGATAAATCGATCAACATAGCAACAACCAATTTGTTGGTGTGGGAAGCAAAAGAAGTCGTATGCCTATCAGGGAAGACTTGGGAGGGTAATTTTCTTAAAGTATCGGATGATGGGGTCAATCCTGTCAGCGAAGAACTACCCAAGCTCACCATGTGAAGGCGTCTACGGAGCAAAGGATGGACTCGGTCAGGGATTCACTACCATCGATGAAGTACGAAAGGTAGGCATCAGACCTAGTGATAAACCAAGGCTAACCTTCTAAACACGTACACCCGCTAATGAAACCGAAGATGGATAGATCATCAAAGACATCATGGAAGTTCGAATGAAGAGTGCCTAATCGTTCGGATGAAAACACCTAAAATATCTACACGCAAATGCAAAGACGATAACAGTGGTATTGCCTTCAAATGGCCGATGCAAAGGCATTGACCTTCGATACAAAGTAACACAAGTTCAAGACAAAAGAATCAATGGCAATATATTATAGGAAGGACCATTTCGGATGCATCGGGTGGTGCCCGACAATGCATATCTACTCAAAGGTTTAGACGGAGAAATATTCAGGAAAAGTGTTGAACAAGAAATACTTGAAGAAATATTTCTAAGTGTTTGGATAAATGCCTAAGAGGCTACACGTAAAACAGCCGATGCCGGTGGTATCGCCTTTAGATGGCCGATGCCAAAGCATCGCATGCAAAGCTGGAGTCCAAGTTCCAAAGGATTCAAGGATAAATACGTTATAGAAGGACGTTTTAGTTTACAAATCAAAAGACTCTATACAAAAAGCCCATCCAGCAGCCCCAATCGCCCGCCATCTAACTACACCATTGCCCAAAAAGGCAGCCCGACCTTCGATATATGTGGCTTTGAGCTAGCACTTGTTCGCCCAAGGTCACAACACTCGCCTTCCGATGACCTTCGTCTGGGCTTCCTTCATCACCACCACCAGATTGGCTTCCTCCGCCCGCCGTCGAACAATCTCCAATGGTATTGGTCAATGGCCTCAAGATCACCCTCTATTTAGCCATGCTGTGGGAGTGGGGGCAATAGTACTTAAGTTCATAGTGGTCGATACCGGCCCGTATTGTATTGGCTAGCTACTGGAACTCATCAGGGGGCATCACGATCATCTTCCTACAAGAGGTAAAGTCAAATAAGACAAAAGGAAAGTGGTATAACCAAGTGAAAGGGTGGGCCAAAGTGTTTACCTTGGGCCCCATATCAGCATCACTCGGGTGAAGCCACTCCCGGTAAATCAATGAAGACCGATTGAAGATATGTTGCTTTAATTCACCCCACCATCAGCGAAAAGCGGTGGAGGTCGCCCGATAGGTCGTCCAAGAGACGAGATCTCTGGTAGGGATCTCATTAGTCATATGAGAAAGGCGATCCCACTCCAAGGGGTTCGTGACTCACCTGCGGGTTCAAATCTAATCAACAAAGAAAAGATGGGGCAGGAGCTGATCGAAGCCCAACTGACTTGATAAGACTGATGGGTGGTAAAACTCATAGGAGCAATGTCGAGGATGCTTATGGGTGAAGTTAATAGGGAGCAAGCAAGGGAAACCAAGTGGTCCGATCGGAGAACCCGAGGTAGAAGCTCTTGAAAGCTGCCAAAGTCGCGGGGGACAAAAGAAAAGCAGGAAAAAATACCACTGCTTTGCCCAAAGAAGAGCAACAACGATAGGTGGGAATGGTCGATTCTGGAAAATCGATAGGAAAATATGCTTGGGCAAGGGGGTCCCTCCAATAAAATTGGTCGTGTAAACATTAAGCGAAAGCTGGAGGAACCAAAAAGGACCTTTGGGTCGGTCGATGAAATTTCCGGCCGATAGGTTGGTAAACACAAGATGAAGGAGGCGATAAGTAGCTCCCAAGAGGAAACTATAGGATCAGAATGGGCGACTAGAGGGGGGTGAATAGGTGCCTCAACAAATTCTTACGAACAGATGGCCTTTTAAAATCACCCAATGCGCCTTTAAATGAATAGGCGGAAGCATATGTAACAACACAGCAAAATCTCCGATAAAAAAGGTGCTATCACCCTCCTGTCTGATATGTAGTGAAATGACATATTGAGAGATCACAAGCACTGAATTTTTACTTCAGTTCAGACTATGAAACACCGACATCTGTTAGTCCGACTTTGAAATGTCGAACACTATTTCTAGTTGGTCAATGAAACGCCGACTCCCTTGCTCAGTCGGTCTTTGAACCACCGACTTTCTTTAGTCGGTATTTGAAACTCCGACTGAAAGCACAAGACGGAAGAAGATCACAGAAACTAGATATTGTAATTCCAAAACAGAAATTCCAGAGAAAATTAGTAGACCACTTCGGCAAAGACTCCCAACAGAACTGGTGGCTGTAATCTTATGGGTAACAGTGCATTTCAGCCGATACAGAAAAGTGAGAAGAGATATTCTGGAATTTTGATGCTCTCTCAAATTCACAGCTGAAAGTGTTCAGCCCCCAAAAGTTGCAGCCCCAAATAAGCAATTCAATGGATAATGCAACAATACAAGAACAAATCAATCCAGCTAATCAAACTCGAATTAATCAAACTCAAATCAAAATAGGTTGTATTGCATCAATAGATTTTACTCGGCAGCACTCTTGTACTCCATCAAGAAAAACTACACACGACAACAAGATGATGAACAATGGAGGAGATTAGAGAAGAAATCACTCACAACCGCATATACAAGGAAAGAGGAAACATAAGCTTCTGAAATTGAATTCATTTCCAAGTAAGCCAGCCGATCAACATTGAATCAAACAAACTCAAATCAAATCAAGAAATTGAGGTGTTCACAAGGTATCCGGCAAAATATGCAGTGTGTGATGATGAACAACACTAGGTGGCTCTAGAACCTTCTCATGCTAGGAATAGCAGTCAAAAATCTAGAGATAAAAAATTAGCGACATAACATTGCATAATGATGAACAAGGCTATGCATAACTGTAGTGCGTAAAGGAAAACAGTACACAACAGAGGCAATTTGCGGCAGCGCTCGGTGGCTCTGGATACATCTTACAACTGAATTGGTGGAAATACAAAGCAAATCCAGAGGAAGAGAAAACCAGCCAATCATCATTTCTCCAAAAAACTGAAGATCATTGAACCAGTACCTGTAGCAGTTCTTCACAGCGGCAACGCTTGTTCGGATGTTGAGTAGTGGCGATGCTGGCTCTTGTAGATGATCTAGGATGGTGGCTTCTGGTGCACGCACGGCGATGAACAGGGCAGGCAAAGAAAAGCGGACGGCGGCAGCAGGAAAGATAGAAGATATAATGTTCTGAAATTTAAGGATTAAATGACCAAATGTCCTCCTAAACCCCTAGGCATGGGGTCCCTTTTATAGGCAAAACTATAAAGGTATTTCCAAAAATGCCATTAGGGTTTAATTACAATGGAATTACCTAAATACCCTTGTGTATTTTTCAGAATTAAAAATTCAGAAAAATACACAAAGTCTACACATATTTTATTACAACTTTTAACCTATTCTTTCGGTATTTTTTCAGAATTAAAAATTCAGAAAAATACTAAAAGATTACATTTAATCTAGATGACTAAACTGAAAAATAAACTCCTATTTCTTGGAATTTAAAAACTTTTTCTGATACAATGGTTTTCAGCTGAAACTAACAAAGCTTTCCCGATCGCCGACACGTGTCACCAATCCACGAACTCGACCGCCGGCAAGTCTCTCCTGCTCTCGATCCCTCTGTTGACACGAAAACATGCCCCCACACTTGGGTTAGTTCGACGATCCAAAAGTGCACGGATACTTAGGGACAAGCCTAAGCGTGACGTGGCACCGACGCCACGTTCCGACTACCCTTAATAGTGATAAGGAGGGTGGAGTCGCCAGGCAACTAGATCACACAAAATATTCCAATTAGCCGAAATAAATAGATTAAACAGAATAAAATCAGCAAACCAGTCGGAGCCCCGCCTGGTTCGAAGTCTGATGCGAAGGGGTCACCGAAGTGTACCTTCGGCGTCTGATGCGAAGTGCTCCGCCGAAGGGTGCTTCGGCGTTCGGATTGACCCGGCCGAAGATAGACTCCGAATAGATCTGGGCGCGATGATCACCTTCGAACAATAGGGTTCGGCGTGAGATCTTCGATACAGCAAACTACGGAATAATGACGCGAGGGCCACGCGCGAGTGCAACTTCATCCGGTGCGGAGTATGGTTGTGGCGAAGCCTGTTGCGATGAAGTATGCTGGCGAAGCCTGTTGTCGGAGCCTGCAGTCCCGCCGAAGGGTGTCCTAGGGACCTCCGAAACTGATCTCTCAGCTCCGGACACCTCCGACGAAGTGGCTCTGAACATGCGAACCTGCAACAGAAGAGTGCAAAGTACCAATTCGTCCTGAGGACCGAATTTTGCTAAGTGTTGCACTAGTAGCGAAGGTAGCAATCTATTACACAGAATTAGCGAATACTTCACAGGCGAAGTAACAAGGCGATAACAATCTTTTATGTAGATTAACGGATACTTCACAAGCGAAGTAACAAGGTGATAGCAATCTATTACGTAGATTAACAGATACTTCACATGCGAAGTAACAAGGGTTACCACTGTTCCGTAGTGGCTGGCGGAGGGCTTCCAGGAAAACCCACGAAGAGGTACAGGAAAATAAAGGTAAGGTAAATACAATCAAAGCATTGGCTTTGGTTTGGTTTGAGTTTGGGGGGGGTTCTCCACGCCGGCTATGCCTCTCTATTTATAGGGGTTAACTCCTAATCTAATCTGCTATTAATCCGGCCAAATTGAGATAGAGATTGAGTTGGAAACACGTGCAACTCTATCTCTGCCGAGGTGGGCTTCGGTCAGGCCCGTCGAGGCCTGCTCCTTGGGCCGAAGCTTTGGCAGTGTGGGCCTCCGAAGGCTTCCTAGCCGAAGCCCATGGGCTGGCTAGATGCTTTCGGAGCCCATAGCTCGATGGACTTTGGCCCTGTAGGGCTTCAGATAGACCCTAGACATGTGTACCTTCTGCCCGAATCACCAAAAATTGATATTTTGATAATCTAGCCATTAATGCCATTTTTTGCTATCAACACATGTCCCCCTGCCTTTTAGTGAACTAGTGAACTAAAAGCACAACGAGCTGAAGATGATACCATTCGTATCGGCTTTTCGACACTTTTATGACGTTTGCCACACACTTGGGAAATACCTTTTCAAGTATCTACCATTCAAAGCTCTTCGAAACCGCTCTCCCTGCAGGGATTCCAACACGTATGCGTTGCCGGTAGCGATTTCGGTTATCTTAAAAGGACCTTCCCAAGTAGGTGACCATTTTCCAAATTTGGGACTCTTCGTGCCTAAAGGCAAAATCGTTTTCCATACCAAGTCTCCTATTTGAAACGATTTTGGTTTAACCTTCCTCCAGATTATCCCTCAGAAGAGCCTCATACTCATTGACCGATAATCCGTCTTGCTTTAACACTATTAAGGAGCCAAGATCTACCTCTACAGGCAGAACAACCTCTTATCCATATACCAGCTCATATGGACTGACCTTGGTGGCACCGTGCTTTGCAATCCTACAAGCCCATAACACCTCGGAAAGCACTTCATGCCACCTTTTAGGAAACTCTTCAATTTTCTTCTTAATAAGCTTAATCATGGTTTTATTACTAGACTTGGCCTGACCATTGGCCTAAGCATAGTAAGGTGGAGAGTTTATCAACTTAATACCATAGTATTCGGCGAAGTCCCTTACTTCTCCAGAAACAAATGAACTACCTTGATCCATAGTAAGAGTTTAGGGAATGCCGAATCTATGTATGATGTGCTTTAAAATAAAATCACGTACCTTGTTGTGAGTCATGTTCTTGAGAGGTACGACCTCGGTCCACTTAGTGAAGTAATCCATCGCCATCAACACGAACCGATGTCCTTTTGAGGAAGGAAAATGAATCTGGCCGATGAAGTCTAAACCCCAACCTCGAAACGGCCATGGCTTGACAATAGGTTTGAGCAATGAGGTAGGAGCTAATTGGATGTTGCCAAACCTCTGGCATGCCTCACACCCTTTGTAGTACTTGAAACAATCTTCAGTCATAGTCGGCCAATAGAAACCCGCTCTTTTGAGCATCCAACTCATCTTCTAGGCCGACTGATGGGTGCCGCAAAGCCCCTCATGCACTTCTCCTGTAGCCACCTGGGACTGCTCATGGTCTAAACACTTCAATAGCACTCCGTCGATGGTTCGACGATACAATGTGTCATCTACCAACACGAATTTGAACGCTTGTCGCCGAACCTTCCGATCAACCCTTCGGCTAGGGTCTCTCAAATACTGGATGATTGGGACTCTCCAATCGCCCTTACAGGTTTTAGAGGGCCTTGCTGGTCCACCTTCTGAAAAAACCTCTAAAACATTTACTCCGAGGTGCCCCCCAAGCCATTCCAGCTCCTGCCGAAGCCTGGCCGAGGTGGCCATTCGGAGTGTGCTGGGCCGAAGCTCTTCGGAGGGTTCGGACTCCGGGGAGCCTTCCCCGCCCGGGAGGCTTCGCACTATGGGCTCCGGCGTACCAGATCCTTTGATCGGCAGAGCACTCCGATCCAGGGGCTTCGGCGTGCGGTGGCCTTCGGCGACCCGAGGGGTTCGACTTGAGGCGTGCGCCTGCCCACCTTTACTGGCTTCGGCAGTTGGACTAAACACTGGCTTCTCCAATACAGAAAATTTCCCTCTCTTGACTTGGTAGCTAGATGCTTGCTGAGCCAAATCATTGGCGACTGAATTGGCTTCTCATGACACATGAGATATTTTGAAATCATCAAAAGTAGCAACTATGTCTAGACATTTGTCCAAGTAGCTATTCAGTAAGCCATTGAAACATTGAGCATTCTTAGCTACTTGTTGTACTACTAATAATGAATCACCATACGCACGAACATGTTTAGCGCCTACAGACTCTAGTAATTCAAGACCTAGCAACAAAGCCTCGTATTCGGCTTGGTTATTAGTGGAAGAAAACTCTAGTCGGGCCGAGGTTTCAAAGCGCATACCATTAGGTGATATGAGAACCACTCCAATACCTTGGCCACTCTTGCAAGCCGAACCATCAAAATATATTTTCCATGGTACTACCTCAACTAGAGCAATAGCATCACTCCAGCTAACATCTATGTGATGATCAACTATAAAGTTGGCTACGACTTGGCCTTTCATCGCTCTTAGGGGCTCGTAGGCCAAATTGTACTCAATCAACGCGTAAGCCCATTTTCCGATTCTTCCACTTAGAATCGGCTTCTATAACATGTGCTTTATCACATCGGTTTGGCAAACGACAACACATGTAGTGGGGAGAAGATAATGGCGTAACTTAGTGCACGCGTAATAAAGTGATAAACACAACCGTTCCACAAACACGTACCTGGTTTCGGTGTCCAGCAGGCGGCGGCTCAAGAATGTTATGATGTACTCCTTTCCCTCTACCTCTTGGGTTAGCACGGCTCCAATCACGCCACCTTTAGCGGCGATGTATAACCGAAACAGAATCCCAGCCTTGGGTGCTCTCACCACAGGCGGTGATGACAAGCACTCCTTGATCTTCTCAAAAGCACTTTGCTGGCTTGCCCCCCAAGCGAAATCGGCTTCATTTTTTAGCCGGAGTATGGGGACAAAGGAATCAATCTTGCCGGACAAGTTGGATATAAAGCGACGCAAATAGTTCAACTTTCCTAGCAACTTTTGCACATCCTTCTTGCATGTCGGCGCTGCAATGTTTCTAATCTTTTCAAGTCTCTTAGGATCAATTTCTATGCCTATCTCATGAATCATGAAACCTAAGAACTTACCCGCCGACACACCAAAAGCACACTTGAGTGGGTTCATCTTCAACCCATACTGTCGCATCCTATCGAAAGCAACCTTCTAATCGGCTAAATGGTTTCCCATAGCGTCCGATTTGACCATGACATCATCGATGTAAACTTCTAACATGTCTCCTAAAATGTCATGAAAGATCAAGTTCATAGCGCGCTGATACGTGGCACTGACATTTTTCAAACCAAAAGTCATGACGACCCACTCGAACAAACCGACAAAACTAGGGCATCGAAAAGCAGTCTTATATACGTCCTCTTCGGCCATAAAGATTTGATTATAACCAGCATTGCCATCAAGAAAACTTAGTACCTTATGTCTCGAGGCATCATTTATCAGCATGTCGGCTATCGACATCAGATACTCATCTTTTGGAGTGGCTCTGTTCAGATCCCTAAAATCAATGCATACTCGTATCTTGCCGCTCCCTTTCTTCTCTACGGGCACAATGTTAGCAACCCATTCCGCGTACCTGCACGGCCTAATAAATCCATCCTTGAGTAGTCGCTCCACTTCTTCCTTAACTCGGTCATAGACGACCAAATTAAAGCGGCGGGGAGGTTGCTTATAAGGCCTAAATCTGGACTTGATGGGCAGCCGATGCTCCACAAGCTCGCTTCTTAGCCCTGGCATCTTGCTATACTCCCATGCGAAACAATCCACATACGACCGAAGTAACTTTATTACTCTACTTCGCTAAAGTCCTCGATGGCCTCGGCAATACCATCTTTATTAGACCGATACTGCTCCACACGAGACTTTAGCCAATCTAGATTATTCTTGCTAGACATGACTATTAATACAAAAATAGCTGTGCTACTCCAGCCGGCTTTACAGACACTGGTACAAACCGTCCTCCGGATACACTAACAAAATCGTAATCCGAAAGATCTCTACCTGATAGACACTCTACTTTGTTATGGATGGCGTCAACTGACACATCAACCAAAGCTACTTGGGCCGAAGTATCCGTGAGGATGACCTCCACCTCATCGCCATCCCACTGTATCAAGCACTGGTGTAGAGTAGAGGGAATGCAACAATTTGCGTGAATCCAGTCGCGTCCGAGTAACACGCTATAGTTACCTTGTACGTCGATGACGAAAAACGTTGTTGGCAACGTCTTGTTGCCCACCGTCAACTCCATAGAGAGTACTCCCTTGGCCTCGGAGCTCTCGCCGTTGAAGCCATTGAGCATCAAGTTAGTCTTCTTCAGGTCTTCTTCATCACTGCCAAGTTTCTTCAACAATGAATAAGGCATTAGGTTAATAGTGGTGCCGCCGTCGACGAGCATCTGAGAAATTGTCTTCCCATCGATGTGACCCCTGACATAGAGGGGTTTTAGATGGCGAGCCGACTCCTTGGGCTTCTCGAAGATGGCGCTGTGCAGACCGAGGTTCAATTGAGCGACCTCGTCCTTGTCCCGTGGTAGGGCGAACTCGGCAGGCAGCGTGACGATGTTGATGTCCATCACCTGGGGTGCGGGTCCCTCAGAGATGGGCGAGTAATCGTCGTCGAGCATGTCATCGTCGTTGTCTCTTGGACTAGGAGCCGGGTTGGTTATCTCAACCGGCTTCTCCCTCCATACCTGTTTTGTAGCTGGCCGAGGGTGGATCTCTTCGAAGATAGCATCGCGCTCGGCCTCAGCTTTCCTCTCGCGCATCTCCTGTGCCCGTAGCCATTGTAAGCATCTCTTTTCTTATTTGGTCATGCCCGGAGGGGCCCAAGATGGTTGCGGCTTGGTGCTGGGTGTGACTGTTTGGCTCCCATTAATTCTGGCCAAAGTGGTACTGCGCCCTTCGGCCTTAGGCACCCTGTGTTCGGAGGGGGCTTCGCTGCGAACCCCGTCGGACGGACCAGCCTCGTCTGGCCGATTGAACCAAGCTTCGGCGCAGAACTCGGCCGAAGCGTGAGACTTACCTCCGTTAGACCTCGGTGACAAAGTCTTCGGGATTGGGACTTCCTGAGACCCAACTCTGATAGTTATGGCTTCAGACTTCCTGACTTCGGCCTCCGCGTGCTCGCACCCTTCGGCTTCATCCTGCATGGTCCGGTTCGGAGGCACCACGAATAGTCTGTAGACGATGCCCCCCTCCGCTGTGTTTGTTTGCCCCTGCCATCCATAATACTCCGAAGGAAAACAAGGCATAGTGTTAGGTTGCGGAGGGTACCCCGACCCGGATACGTATGGAGCCCACAGGGTCCCCGCCTAGTCATACGGCGGAGTCATCGGAGACTCTAGTGGCCTCGCCCACTATGAGCCGAACCCGTTACCTGGAGGGGGGTTCGGCCAAGTCGAAGGTATCTCAGATCACACCAGTGAAGGGTCCTGCTAGGCCGGAGGTACGTTCGGCCAGTGCGGGCCGAAGCCTCCCATCGGAGACGTCCAACATGGTGCGGGGTTCGGCCATTGGGGGCCGAAGTTGTTGCATGGGGGACCCGACCACTGGGGTTCGAAGCTGCCGTACGGGGGGTTCGGCCATTGTTGCTCGGAACCACCATGTGGAGCATCAGACCATCGTGGCCCGAAGTCTTGATGCGGAGGGTTCATCTGCTTCACTCCGAAGCTACCCTTCGAGGGTCTTGGCCCCTTCGGCTGTTTTAGCTTGGCGCGTGGACCTGCTTCCTTGGCCCTTCTCTGATGCTTGTTCAACAGCATATCATATGTCACCTTCGGCCTCTTGCGAGCCATAGCCGAAGGGGTGTTAACATTGTAGAACCGAAAGTAGCGACCAGAGGGGGGGGTGAATGGGCGCCTAAAAAAATTCTTGCTAAACTATGTGTTAATCCTAACACCGAACAGACTTTACCAGTCAAATAATATTAGCAAAGCAAATAACTAGAATTAAAGTTGTCAACTCTAAAACTGACCGGTGTCCTAAATAAAATGATATATAAAATAAACCAGACTAAATAACTGGAGTGAATAAAAATGGATACTAGAGATATTTGACGACGAAAGTAAAAACCCTAAATAAATCTATGGTAATGAAATGCAGTCTAAAGAATACTATACTAATCAAATGAATAAAATATGGATCATCCAGAACTTAATTCAGAAATAAGCATAAAATATTTTATGTAAATCTAGAATAGAAATAATACTGTGACTAGATATATATATATATATTTATGAGCAGATGAAAAAATACTTAACTAAAAATATGCGAACACTATTAATATTTTGACAGATAAAATTAATCCTGAATTTTCTAAACAGATCTATAGCTAATTAGAAAACAAATATTGGTTTAATTTAAATCTGCTGAAAAACAGGAGATTAAAAACAGTTAACCTCTCTCGTCGCCGTTCACCGCAGAAGATCCGACCGTCGTGGGGCCCGTCAGCATCGCTGCGCCAAAACAAATTCCACGCCGTACCGGGCGGGGGCCCGCCTGCATGAAGAAGCCCGCCCTGACTGCCTGCCGAGCCGCTTAGCGGCCGGACGTATTGAGCTAGGCTCTCTCACACAAACAGCAAAAAAAATCCTACAACCTGAAGAAGAAATCCTGCATAGCCTACTGCCTTGGGAACCACGCGCAAAAAGCTGAGAGGAGGTGAGGCCTTCTGCTACCGCACGATGCAAGGCAAAGCCTTGGCTCCCGTGTTGTCTTTCCCTACCAAAAGCTACAGCATGTACTTGCCTTGGGAAACTTGCAGGAGGATGAAATCAAGTTACGCCTTGCCTCTGTCGTGGGAGTCCTGCGCAAAGATGCAGCACCAGCCGCCGCCTTGGTTCACGCGCGGCGGAGAAACTCGCCGCACGGGTGTGTTGTGGAAAAAACAACAGACGGTAGAAAAACGCGGACTGTAGATTATAGATTGATCTATTAGAAAACCGTCGTCTATCCCCAGGGGGATAGGAGCCTATTTATAGGCAAATCCTAATACATGAAAAGACTAATTTACCCTCGGGTAAAATAAACTGACTCTAAAATAAATTCCAAAAATTACTAAAATATTATTAGAAAAATTAACTGACTTAAATAAAAATATTTTAAACTTAAAAACTAAATATTAATATCCTAAAAACAAATTACTCATAGATTGTCAGTTTTGCGCTGAAACTGACAAAGCGTCTACCGTCTTCGCACCAGGTACCCGGATTGGGCCGACCCGACCCCGCAGCTTCCTCAGCCCGGCAATCGCTCGCCGCCCGTGTACCTGAGTCAAACCCAGTCAACAGACCAGTGGATCATCTGCCGCTCCTAGCCATGTACCCGGATTGGGCCAGCCCGACTCCGCGGCTCCTCTGCCAGGTCGTCGCTCACTGCCCGTATACCTAAGTCACATGCGCCTCAGACTCGACAGGTCTTCATCTCTCCCTTCCTTTGACTTTCATTGACAATCACTCATCACATCTGGAATATCAAAACCATATTCTTCAACATGGTTTCTCAAATGTTCTATTTCCACACTCCTACCTCGGGGTTCTTTGGCACGAGCGTGCGAGTGCACGGTTCTCCGACAATTACATCCTTCCCTTTAGCTGACTCGGCCTGTTCTGGCCGAATCAACACCTTCTTTTCACTGAGGTCAACGGCGTTGACTGGAAAAGGATCTTTATCTAGCTTCATCTTTGGATCATGGTCTATCTTCAATCGTCCTTCTTCTATGGCCGATTGTATCTGCCATCAAAAACATTGCAATCATTAGTATTATGAGAATGTGAATCATGCCACTTACAGTATGGATGCTTCTTTAACTCATCGGCAGGTGGGATGACATGACCCTTAGGTAACCTGAGAAGCTTACTTTTTAAGAGAAAATCAAATATTTTATCACATTTAGTTATATCAAACGAGTACTTGACCTCACTAAGTCGATTCTTCGTGGGGGATGGTCGTAACTTGGAGCAGGTGACAGGTTTATTTTTAGCATTCCAGACCCATTCGGCCGCATACATGTCGGTCGAATCCTCCTCCTCCGACTCTTCCTCATCAGAGCATTCCATGATGTGGATTTTGGCCCTAGGCTTGCTAAACGTCTTAATAAATTTCTTATCTTTGGCTCGACCTTCTTGGACCAGAGCCTGCTGTAGAACTTGGCTAACTTCTAAAAAGTTTTGGTTATCTAATCTTTCTTTAATTTCGGAACGTAACCCGTTAAAATCTAACTTCGCCAAGTCCCTTTCTGAAATATTAAGGCTAAAACATTGGTTTCTAGTATCCCTGAAATGCTTGATGTACTCAGAGGCGCTCTCACTAGATTTTTGATTAACCGATGTCAAATGCGAAAGCCTAAGTTCTGTCTCACCTGTGTAGAAATAATCATGGAATTTCCGCTCTAAATCGTCCCACGTGTGGATGGAGTTCGGCGGGAGCGCCGAAAACCAAGTGAAAGCAGTGCCGGATAGCGAGAGGGAAAATAGTCTAACCTTTAGGGCATCTATCCCGCTAACCTCTCCACACTGCGCCAAAAATTGACTGATGTGCTCTAGTGTGGTCTTGCTACCCTCACCATCGAACTTAGTGAATTCAGGGATCCTATAGCCGCGGGGGTAGGGTACCGTATCAAGATGGTCGAGGTAGGGCTTACGGTAAACCCTAACCCGTCCCTTGGGCACGAAGCCAGCACACTCCCTAAATAGTGCGCGGACCCGCTCCTCTATATCATCTTGGTATGTTGCTTGTGCACGCCTCTCATGCGGGGGCGCGACACACGGTGGGATATCGGCGTGTCGGCCGTGTGCTTCTTCCGTGCGTGCTATTTGTATAACGTGTTCGTGTCCGAGCGTCTGTGCATGTGGTGCGGGCAACGCGGGTATTGGTGTAGGTGGTGGTGCATGGTACGTAGTGTTAGTTTGACCGTAGGTATAATGATTGGTCTCGGCCATAGGTGACGAGGCCGGAGACATGATCGCGCTAGTGCCGTTGTTAGTTCTACCGTACATGTGGTTTGCTGGAGATGCACTAGCTATGTGAACTGGGGGTACGGCCTCAGTAAAGCCAAACCTTCTAAGAGTTGCCTCTACTTGGGAGCTAACCACCGAATCTAAACGGTTAGCTAGCGAAGCGCTAACGACTTGATCTACTGATGCGGCTATTTTTTTCTCAATTTCTAAAGAAGATAAACGAGGCGATACAGGTGTTACCTGGACCTGAGCGAGGTTGGGGGTGACGATGTCGCGCTTGATGAAGACCGTGCGTGTCTTGACGTAGCCCCCAAGCATCATGTCTTGGAGCGCCTTTAACTTTGCCTCGATCTCTGCTCGGTCTGCTGCGGGGATATCTTCAAGTGTAGGTGACAATATGTTGCGGTTGTCGATATCCGCGCCTCCTATTGCGTCCATCGGCGGTGTAGACGTAGTAGTTGATGTAGATGTACTGGTGGCCAATGTAGATGTACTCATCATGTTGCCGTAGCCTTCTCCAGTGGAGTCGCCAAAAAGTGTGTTGACACGAAAACGTGCCCCCGCACTTGGGTCAGTTCGACGATCCAAAAGTGCACGGATACTTAGGGACAAGCTTAAGCGTGACATAGCACCGATGTCGCGTTCTGACTACCATTAATAGTGATAAGAGGGGTGGAGTCGCAAGGCAACCAGATCACACAAAATAATCCAATTAGCCGAAATAAATAGATTAAACAGAATAAAATCAGCAAACCAGTCGGAGCCCCGCCTGGTTTGAAGTCTGATGCGAAGGGGTCACCGAAGTGTACCTTCGGCGTCTGATGCGAAGTGCTCCACCGAAGGGTGCTTCGGCGTTCGGATTGACCCAACCGAAGATAGACTCCGAACGGATCTAGGCGCGATGATCACCTTCGAACAGCAGGGTTCGGCGTGAGATCTCCGATACAGCAAACTACAGAATAATTACGCGAGGGCCACGCGCGAGTGCAACTTCGTCCGGTGTGGAGTATGGTCATGGCGAAGCCTGTTGCGACGAAGTATGCTGGTGAAGCCTGTTGTCGGAGCCTGCAGTCCCGCCGAAGGGTGTCCTGGGGACCTCCGAAACTGATCTCTCCGCTCCGGATACCTCCGACGAAGTGGCTCTGAACGTGCGAACCTGCAAAAGAAGAGTGCGAAGTACCAATTCGGCCCGAGGACCGAATTTTGCTAAGTGTTGCACTAGTAGCGAAGGTAGCAATCTATTACGCAGATTAGCGGATACTTCACAGGCGAAGTAACAAGGCGATAGCAATCTTTTACGTAGATTAATGGATACTTCACAGGCGAAGTAACAAGGCGATAGCAATCTATTACGTAGATTAACGGAGACTTCACAGCCGAAGTAACAAGGGTTACCACTGTTCCATAGTGGCCGACGGAGGGCTTCCAGGCAAACCCACGAAGAGGTACAGGAAAATAAAGGTAAGGTAAATACGATCAAAGCATTGGCTTTGGTTTGGTTTGAGTTGGGGGGTTCTCCACGCCGGCCATGCCTCTCTATTTATAGGGGGTTAACTCCTAATCTAATCTGCTATTAATCTGGCCAGATAGAGATAGAGATTGAGCTGGAAACACGTGCAACTCTATCTCTACCGAGGTGGGCTTCGGCCAGGCCCGTCGAGGCCTACTCCTCGGGCCGAAGCTTCGGCAGTGTGGGCCCCCAAAGGCTTCCAAAGATTCGGCAGCGTGGGCCTCCGAAGGCTTTCTGGCCGAAGCCCATGGGCTAGCTAGAGGCTTTCGGAGCCCATTGCTCGATGGACTTCGGCCCTGTAGGGCTTCGAACAAACCCTGGACATGTGTACCTTCAGCCCAAATCACCAAAAATTGATATTTTGATAATCTAGCCATTAATGCCATTTTTTGCTATCAACACCCTCGAGCCGCCTAATCACTTGCACTAGCCTCCCTTTCGCTGACTTGGTCGACATGTTGTCTTGATCATCAACCGTCCATCCATGTCTTACTCCATCTCCATGTGTACTCCTGAGATTATCCCTAACTTCACCCGACCTCCTTGACCATATAGCATCAAGCTCCCCGCTTGATCCTGATCACCCGCTGTTGACGGTTGGCTAGCATCTCTACCCTGCACACATGATACAAGCAAAACATGAATCTCGATGCACACCAGTCCCATTGGCACACAATCTCCACGCACACCATATCATCACACACCAATCCCATCGGTGCAACCAATCAGGCAATCAAACACAACCATCCAGATCAGTCAAACTTATCAATCACTCATCACCAAGATAAAACCACAGTGCGAACCCCACTTGGTTTCTCAATCTCCCTCTTGATGAGTGCTTTGATAACTCCAAGATGAAACAAAATGAAAGTTTCAAGTTCAGTGCACAAGTGACCATAAAAACTCAAAAAATAGCCAAAATATGTCACTTGATAAAATATCTCCCCCGATCTCCCCCTTTGGCAAAAACATGTCAAGAATTCTCCCTCTTAGGCAATGCAAGGATAAAGGTGATAAAAATGAGTGTGAGGGTGAAGTGTAAATGCAAGCTTCTAAAACATGAGCAACTCCAATTACAATACAAAACAAGCATTTGCCTTGAATATTGTCTAAAAGTATTGTATGACAAATTTAGGTGAATACTATCCAAACAACATCATGAGCAAGCATTTTCAAGTTTTAGCAAATAAAAGCATCACCACTCATACTAGCAAACTAGACATGGCAAGGCATGAGATGCAAAAGCTAACAAATACTAACTAGATAAGCATATCCAAACACAAGGAGCTTCAGCAAACTTGTTATGCAATTAAGTCAAGCTTTATGATTCCTTTTTTCTTTTTAGTGCCAAGAGTTATTTACATGTCAACCTTATGCTAACTGACCAAGCTAAGCCTAGGTCAAGCAAAGACCATCAGAAGCTTAGAGCATTGGTCTCGGCATACACTACAACATCCCAGTTCATACCAAGGTGCTATGGTAGGCAGTCTAGAACAAAGTAGTACGACAAAGCAAATCCACCTAGATCTTTTTAGTTTCAGCACAAAAGGCATATATATAAATTTTATGATTTTTTAAAAAATTTCAGCACAATATTTCCATGTAAAGCTTTTGTAATGAACAAGTTGCATGTTTGCATCCAAGGGAAAAGGATGTAGCTACCATACATGTAAAAGATAGCAATCGCACTCAACCTACACATGCTAGTTACCATACTAAGCAGTGATCATGTTTTAAAATTTCACAAATAAAAGTCATGCTCATAACAGATATCAGATGTATTAAAAAAGAGCATAATCAACAAGATCAATGACAATAATTCAAAGACATAATGAAACATGTACATGTAAAAGCAGTTAATCACGTGACAAAAACATATGTAGTGAAATACAACTCCTCCTCACAAGATGTCATAAAGATGATAAATACCAAGCTCTCCTCTCAAAAGTGAAAAGTGAGAAGCATCAAGAGGCTTGGTAAAAATGTCAATCTACAGTGCTACAAATGCCTTGTGCAAGGTATTTAGGAGAAAAAAATCAAGAACAAAATAGTCAGTGTAGATAAATCAAATGAAGAAAATCATGGTTGCACACTGCTGTAGAAACCATGCAAGAAAAGCCTAACAAAAAGACAACAAATTGTATCCCAAAATCCTCAACCAAAACAACATTTATGAGAGTGAAACTTCTGTTAACTCAAAACATACCTGGTCCTTTCACTCTACTCATTCGATTGTTGCCGAACGTGATGTACTCTAGTCGCTGGGTCAAGGTGAGGCTAGAGAACCATGATGTCTTCCCAATCATATGACACAAACAACCGGAATCCATGATCTACTTGTTCTCCAGGCCTTAGTCCACTGCCTACACAAAGCGAGAAAATCTCGAGTGCTCTGTGCTGGGGTGAGTGAGGAACTCGACTAGAAGGCAAAATAGTAGTAGACTATTTATGCACAGGATATGAATCAGGATAAAACGTGCATGGTCTACCTACAAAATGAGAACCTAGAAAGCGATGAAGTCTCCCAAACTGACGTGGACCAAAACCACTAACATGTGGTCTAGCACCATATGAAGCATGATGTACACCACAACGGGAAAAGTCTCTCATGGAAGCATGGAGAGCCTAAAAATCAGAACAAGAGCGAGAATCAAACTCATGCATACCTAAATATGGGTAATGCATGTCCCGGAAGTTCATCGCCTAAGAGCGCCATTCATCCTTGATACGATGAAAGCAAAACCCAACCAAGTGACCCACCCATTGACAATAGGAGCAATGATAAACTCTCTTGGGGGTATGAGCATGGGTCTTAGGAGCAAATCTCACAAACTTCTTGGGTTTCTGCTTAGGGTCTATCTTTGGTGGAGGTAGAGTTTTCTTTGTAGGTTAGGTAGGATTCTTGGCCTTTTGAGCAGTGTCTAACTAGGCTCTCTCTTTCTCAAGGGTAGTAGGCGGTGTGAACACGGTTTTGCTCGAAGTGTTTAGAGTGGTTCTCTCATAGCCCAACCCTAGAGCTAACCCTACCCTGTCAGCACACATTTTTGTTTAGCCAAGAACAAATCCAACCTACCCTTTTCTTCAGTGCATTTTTCCACCACGGAAAGAAGATAATCATTTTCACACTTGAGTTTTTCGACTTTCTCTCAAGCAAAGTTGAGTTGATCCTTAAGGGTGATGCAGGTGGGACAAGATGGCTGCACATCTTTAGAACACTCAACACTCTCCAATCTAGCCTTAAGTTCATCAACATGCTTATCCCTCAATTTTATGCTTTCAATGAGTAAAGGACAATTCATGCATTCATTGATGACAGCGGGACTAGATTGCACCTTCAAAAGCTGCTTCTAAGAAATTTCAAGTTTTTCAAAAATTTGTGCATGTGTCGAACGCAACTGAGCAAACTCACCCATTACAACAAGACAGGACTCACATTCAGCATCATCAGACTTAGATTTTAGCATGGCAAGTTCAGAAGAAATAGATTCTAGTCTGAATTTTAGTTCCTTTTGTTCTTTAGCAGCTTGTTTATGTAATCTATCCTGAGAAAAGATAGCATCATATAATTCATCATTTCTTACAAGGATCTGGTCACGTGATAGATATGCCTCAGATGAGTCTAGCTCATCGCCACTATGAATGCTATCGGCCATGAAGCAAAGGCCTGTGAAGTCTTTGTCTTATTCTCTTTCTTTTCCTCATTCTTGGAAGGCTCCTCCTCCTTATCCGAGCTTGCTCCTCACTTGATGAAGTGTCGACGTCGTTGAGGGTGACCACAAAAGCTTTGGCTAACTTCTTAGCCACCTTGTTGCGCTTCCCTTTAAAGAAAGGCTTCTTGTCCCTCTTCTCTTACTTGTGCTCATTTTCATTTTTCATTTTCAATTTAGGGCAACTAGCTTTAATGTGAGAAAGATCTCCACATTCAAAACATCCCCGAGAGCCTCCTCTCCTCTGATCCCGTCTATCATTATAGAAGCGGGTGAACTTCTTGACAATGAGAGCTAACTCCTCATCATCTAGAGTGTGCACCTGTTCTTTTGTGACAGAGAACAGGGAGGACAAGTCAAAACCACCAAAAAAAGCACAAACAACAGATCCACCAGATGGCTGTAAAGTGTTTCCAAATCCTGGACGAGATGCCTTGGCAATCTCAGTGGACTTGAGCATACTAAAGAGCTCATCGCAAGTCAATGTGTCGTAACTTGGTGACTCTTCAATACTAGAGATCTTCATCTCCCATATGCGATGATCAAGAGCATAGAGAAGTTTGATCGCTCTCTCATGACCAGAGTAAGCTAAAGTCCCAGTGGAGTGCAAATTGCTCACAATCCCATCAAAATGAGCAAACATGGCATCTTTCGACTCACTAGGGCCTTGCACAAACATTTGATATTCTTGATTATATGTGCTCTGGTGCCTAGCCTTAATCTGAGTAGTGCCCTCATGGAAAGTGGTCAGTGTGGTCCAAATTTCACGTGCAGTTCGTAGATGCTGGATCCTATCAAACTCATTCCGACCGAGACTAATGGATAGTATATTTTGTGCATTGTTGTTACAATCGTACTGTTCCTTTTCAGCCTAAGTGGTGCGAGTTTCAGGAATCACATATTGGGAATCAACACTGTCCCATATAGCACTTCCTTGGCTTAGTAGGTAAGCCTCCATGCGCACCTTCCAATAAGCAAAATCACGACCATCGAACACCAGAATCTTGGTATTTTTGTCCATGTCGCCTATGGATCACAAAACCAGTTAAGGTTAGCTGCTGATCTAACTGGCTCTGATACCAATTGTAGGATCAGAATGGGCGACTAGGGGGGTGAATAGGCACTTCAACGAATTCTTATGAATAGATGGCCTTTTCAAATCACCCAATGCGCCTCTAAATGAACAGGCGGAAGCATATGTAACAACACAACAAAATCTCCGATAAAAAAGGTGCTATCACCCTCCTATATGATATGTAGTGAAATGACAGATTCAGAGATCACAAGCACTGAATTTTTGCTTCAGTTCGGACTATGAAACACTGACATCTGTTAGTCGAACTTTGAAACGCCGAACACTATTTCTAGTCGGTCAATGAAACGCCGACTCCCTTGCTCAGTCGGTCTTTGAACCACCGACTTTCTTTAGTCGGTCTCTGAAACTCTGATTAAAAGCACAAGATGGAAGATCACAACAACTAGAAATTGCAATTCCAAAACAGAAATTCCAAAGAAAAATTAGCAGACCACTTCGGCAAAGACTCCCAACAGAACCAGTGGCTGTAATCTTATGGGTAACAGTGCATTTCAGCCGATACAGAAAAGTGAGAAGAGAGATTCTAGAATTTTGATGCTCTCTCAAATTCACAGCCGAAAGTGTTTAGCACCCAAAAGTTGCAACCCCAAATAAGCAATTCAACGGATAATGCAACAGTACAAGAATAGATCAATCCAGTCGATCAAACTCGAATTAATCAAACTCAAATCAAAATAGGTTGTATTGCATCAAGAGATTTTACTCGGAAGCACTCCTGTACTGCATCAAGAAAAACTACACACGACAACAAGATGATGAACAATTGAGGAGATTAGAGAATAAATCACGCATATCCGCATATACAAGGAAAGAGGAAACATAAGCTTCTGAAATTGAATTCCTCTCCAAGTAAGCCAGCCGATCAACATTGAATCAAACAAACTCAAATAAGATCAAGAAATTGAGGTGTGCACAAGGTACCCAGCAAAAGATGCAGTGCATGATGATGAACAACACTGGGTGGCTCTGGAACCTTCTCACGACAGGAATAGTGGTCAAAAATCTAGAGACAAATATTGGTTTAATTAAACTGCTAAAAAATAGGAGATTAAAACAACTTACCTGCATGAGTCACTGTCGCCGCGCTCGTCGTCTGTCGTCCCGGCGCTGCCGAAATCCTGCGCCGCAGCCTACAGAGAACTCCGGCTGAGATGTTGCCAAAACCTGCCACGTGCGCATAGGACTGCAGCTAATAGGGCGCGCCTAAAATTTTTCCCTGCCGGCGCAGACATTAGCACACAGGTCTGGGAGAGAAATTAGCTGCCGCACGGTAATCAATGACTTGCTCCTGCATGAGCTGTAGGCTGCTAGGACAAACAAATTTCTCCACGCCAATTATCAACACGCCTGCACGCTAGCCTGTTTCCTTGGGAAGAGAAGATGTCGTGCTCTATGGACGCCTGTGCTTCCGTCGGGAAAAACAATCCTTGTCACGCCGCGTGCAGCACCATGGGGCCCGCCGTGCTGTTGCTTTGGAGATCACGGGCGCCGCACGCTCAGCCGCATGCCCGATGTTGCTACTGCGGTAGCTGGCTGGTGCGCGCCATGACGATGATGGGGAAAACCAATCGCTTGGAAGCGCGAAGTAGTAACGGCGGCGGCGACGGAAAAGTAATAGATCAAAAAACACAAGTGGCCGAAAATAATCTGTGGACTGTAGATTGATCTGAGAAAAACATTCATCTATCCCCAGAGGTGATAGGGGCCTATTTATAGGCGAATCCTAATACATGAAAAGACTAATTTAACCCTAGGGTAAATTAAACTGACTCTAAAATAAATTCCGAAACTTATTAAAAAATTATTAGAAAAATCACCACACTCAAATAAAAATATTCTAAACTTAAAAACTAAATATTAATATCCTAAAAATGAATTAATCATAGGTTGTCTGTTTTGCACCGAAACTGACAAAGCGTCCACCGTCTTCGCACCAGGTACCCGGATTGGGCCGACCCGTCCCCGTAGCTTCCTCAGCCCAGCAATTGCTCGCCGCCCGTGTACCTGAGTCAAACCCAGTCAACAGACCAGTGGATCATCTATCGCTCCTAGCCATGTACCCGGATTGGGCCAGCCTGACTCCGCGGCTCCTCTGCCCGGCCGTCGCTCACTACCCATGTACCTGAGTCACATGCGCCTCAGACTCGACAAGTCTTCATATCTCCCTTCCTTTGACTTCCGTTTACAATCACTCATCACATCTGGAATATCAAAACCATATTCTTCAACATGGTTTCTCACGGATGAAACACTACTCCTCTACCTTGCGGCTACTGGCTCTGCTGTCAGTGCAATCCTTGTCAGAGAAGTTGATTTCAATGGGAAGTTGGTACAGAATCCAGTCTATTTTGTATTCGAAGCATTGTCTGGAGAAAAAACAAAATATTATGAGCTTGAGAAGTTCACTTATGCTCTGATAATTACTTCGAGGAGGTTAAGGCATTATTTCCTAGCACATAATGTGATTGTACCAACCTCGTATGCTTTAGGAGATATGCTCCGAAGTAAGGATTCTATAGGAAGAATTGGGAAATGGGTTGTTGAATTAGCACCCTTCGGCATCTCCTTCGTGGCAAGGACAGCAATAAAGTCACAGGTGTTGGCAGACTTTGTGGCAGAATGGACTCCTCCTGCAGTATGGGCTCCGGAGAAACCAAATGAAGGAATTTGGACGATATACTCCGATGGAGCTTTCCAAGCATCTGGAGCAGGTGTCAGAGCGATAATAATTCCGCCTTCATGGCAAAGAGCAATGTACTCCATAAGGCTCAACTTTAAGTCCACCAATAATACAGCGGAGTATGAAGGAATTTTGTTAGGACTTCGGAAGGCACGTGCTTTGTGGCTACAAGAGTTGTTATTAAAACAGATTCTCAAATTGTAGCAGGGCATGTTGATAAAAGTTTTCAAGTCCGTCATCCCCAGCTTGCAAAATATTTGGAAGAGATTCGTAAAATTGAAGCAGCATTTAAAGGGATTTCCATCCGAAGTATACCCAGAGCTGAAAATATGCAAGCTGATACCTTGGCAAAAGCTGCAGCCGGAGCTATGGACATTCCGGAAGGAGTTTTTTACGAAGAGCTCAGTTCTCCTTCGGTAACACAAATCCCTTCTGCGGAAGTTCTTTGCATTCCAAGTACTGATTGGCGGAGTTCAATTATGGAACTGTTGCAAGGAGAAGCAAATTTTTCTAAAGGGCCACAACTTTCGAGGTTAAAGCTCAGAATTCGAAATTATCATATAATCAACGGTATTCTGTACAAGGCCGAAGTATATTCCCCTCTGCTCTGATGTATATCTCAAGCCGAAGGTTAGAAAATTCTCCGAGAAATTCATGAAGGCCTTTGTGGTAGCCATCTGGCCCCTCGAGCTTTGGCAGGAAAAACACTTCGCCAGGGGCTTTATTGGCCTACAATAGTAGCTGATGCGGAGAGCCTAGTCCGCACGTGCCAGGGTTGTCAATGGATGGGAAGAAGAAGTCATCGTCCGCCAACAACTCTTCAAGTCATTGCCCCAGTGTGGCCCATGGCCAGATGGGGCATGGACCTTATTGGCCCCTTTCCAGTAGCAAAAGGAAATTTGAAATTCATAGTGGTAGCAATCGAGTATTTTTCCAAGTGGGTCGAAGCAGAACCTCTCACAGCTATCACTTCGAATAATGTACAAAAATTTTTCTGGAAAAGTATTATATGTCGGTTCGGAGTACCTCGGCAACTCATAGTTGACAATGGGACACAGTTAGATGCAGAGCCCTTCAGGAAGTTTTGCGAAGATCTTGGCATACAAATATGCTTCGCTGTAGTGTGCCATCCTCAGTCTAACGGAGCGGTAGAAAGAGCCAATGGTAACATCTTGTCAGGGTTTAATCGAAGAATAGTAGGGTTGGCAAAAGGACTATGGACCGAAGAGCTCCCAAAGATTTTATGGTCCATTCGGACCACTCAAACAAGGTCCACAGGTTTCACTCCTTTCAGACTATTATTTGGAGACGAAGCTATGACGCCAACAGAGCTTAAAGGAGGATCTCTTTGCAGCACCGAGCCGGAAATAGAAGGAGAAAGGCAAACTTCGCTTGATTTAACAAAAGAAACAAGACTTCGAGCTGTCGCCAATTTATCAAAGTATCAGCGGCAGACGAAGACTTGGTTTGACCCGAAGGTTAAGCTTAATGAACTTAAACCGGGTCATCTAGTCTTGCGAAGCATTATAGCATCAGGGAAAATAGGAAATAAGTAGGAAGGTCTATACATTATTATCCGCTCAGGACGTCCTGGTTCTTTTAAGTTAGCTAATTTAGAAGGCGAAGAATTAAAGCATGTCTGGCATGCGGAGCACTTAAAGCGATATTTCGTATAGGGGCTCCTTGAAATCAAATGTAAACACCTTCTGAATTAATAAAGCTCATGGTTCAGATAATGCCTACCTCTCAAACATTTCCTACTTCTAGTGGACGCACTGGAAGAACGAAGTTGGTTGCGAGGAAAGTGTCATTCATTTGAACCAATTTTTCGGACTTCGAACCACTGGTTCGAAGCTTCCGACAAGGTGGGAAAGTCACTGAAAAACAGATTCCAAGCCACCGGCTTGAAAGCATCCGTAAAAATAGTCCAAGGAGACCACTGCGAATTCCGAACCACTGGTTTGATAGCATTTGCAAAAAGAGCCGAAGGAGGCCAAACAGAACAGAATTTGAGATGATAAGCTTCGAATATCTGTAAAAAGAGTCCAAAGTGACCAATCGTTTTGGATGCTAAAATGTCCGAAAAATTAGTACGAAGTTACTATTTTCAAACAAAAGGTACTAACTTACCAGTTTTCAAACTCCAAGTAGTCGAAGACATTTTGTCATATTTTAATCAATCTCTAAGTTGCTAAGGGGCTCCGAGCCTCCAAAATTGTACTCCTAAGTCTTTTCTTTGTGCCTAACCATCTTCGACTACACTTCGAAGTTGCTTACGCCCAAAGAGGGGCTGGGAAGTAGGGAGACAATTTTTAAAAAAATCTTAATCTTTATCATTTGAATAGATTACATTACATTACAAAAAATTTGTGTCTATACCAAGAAGAAATCGAAGACCCCTTCGATCTCTAGAGCTAATGCTAAAGCCGGAACGACTAGTTCTAGAGCCGGGAGTCCTGATAAATTTATGTTTAATTCTTCTCTCTCCCTTCGAAGCTCGAAAATCTTTTTGTTCCTGTTTAAGTTCAGCCCAAGTTCAAAGTCGCTCGGGGCTTCTCTCCCAGCTTCGAAGTTCTTTAGGTTTCTTCCCTTGTTCTTCAGCAGTACTCTCTTCTTCGGACCATTCAACGTCTTCAGAAGATGAGGCTTACAAGTTAACTTCTTTTTCTTCCTCTTTAATATAATATAATATATCTTTACATATTTTGGGCGCAATGGCACCGGAGTTTTCTCGAGGAATCAAAAATCGAGGTCGTTTGTGAAGTTTTAAAAGATCGAAGGTAGCCCATAGCAGGCGAAGTTCTTCGGTAGCATTTAATACTTCGAGATCATCCATACGAGGTTGAGAAGCCTAAAAATACGACAAATAAGTTTTCATTCATAACAAATGAAAGCATAATTTTTACATATTTGGACCCCTAAACAAAACTAAACCCGCGGGTCTGGCGGAGGCTGGCTGCTCGAGGCTTGAGACCGAGCTTGTTTCTAGCGATGCCCTTCATCGATCCAAGCCTTGATCGTTGTTCGACCTTCGGCTCTCCATGATGCTTGGAAGTCTTGCCAGGCTGCGGCCACATCCTCGGAAGGGTTTAGTAGTTGGTTGTAATCGAAGGTAATAGAAGTCGCCCCTGAATCTGGTGCTACTGATAGCCCTAGATCCTCGTAGTAGCGAAGTACTTCGAGAGCAGCTACTTGGCTGGAGATTTCTCCATACCGAATACCCAGTGTCTTCATCGTCTTCGCTGCTCCTTGGATCATTTTTAGCCGTCGCAGTAAGGGGACGTTGTTACTCGAAGGTAGTGTCCAAAGAGTATCGAAGTACTCTAGAACACCTAAAAGATTATCCATGACCTCCGCAGCTACCTTCTCCGACTTCACCTTGTCTTCAATTAAGGCATCCCTTGATGAAGTTAGCTCGTCCGCCACAGAAGATAGTCTAGCTGCCTCCGTAGCCAAAGAGTTCTTCTGGCTAAGCAGGTTGCTGGCCTCCTCCATGGATTTCGTCTTTTCTTCTTGAAGTTTAACCATCTCAGCCCCGCCATTGCATGCTCTGCCCACATTTTCTCTATTTCAGCCCGAAGCATGATTTGTTTGGCTTCGAGCTTTTTATTTGCAGCCTCCAGACCGAGTCTGGCCCTCCTCTCCACTGCAACCATCTCGTCCAAGCTGGAGATTCGAATTTTGGAGCCTTCGAGACTCCTTTGGAGAGCAGTAATCCTCTCCTTAAGACGAATGCTTCCGCGCACGTTCGAAACAGCTGCAGCTCGAGCCAAAACTATTTGCTGTGAAGAGAAAAAGCAAGGTGAGGAATTGTTCATAAGTTGAAATTAATCTTGTTTTTGCAGATACTTCGTACCTGGTATGCTGCCCGTTCCAATGCTGCGTTGAGCTCCGAACCCTCAGCCTCGCCAAGTATGGCTACTAAGTCTGTTCCCCCAACTTCGCGGTTAGCTCGATCCAAAAGTTCGAGCAGGGCCCGAAGTCCGGTCCTTCACTCCGGAAAAGGAGCTAGGAGGGGGGCATGGACAAAGCCCTATGATCATCTTTGGTTGGCGAAGGGCCGGAGCGCTGCGCCGCATCCTCAGAGACTTTGGTGGACTGCCCCCCCCTCCGTAGATTGACCTCCGTCTGTTAATTCCGACAGAGTTAATCCCGAGTTCGGAGCAGGAAAGGGGTCCATTTTGCCTTTACCTTTTCCAGGTCCCATTTGTGCAGCCTCTGGAACCGACCTTAGAGATGTCGAGGTCCCAGGAGCAGTCTTCGTGGGAGGAGTCATCTCCATGGGAGTAGACTCTGACAAAACAAAGGTATTATATATTGCATAATTTTGCAAGGTGAAGAAAAAGGTGGTTCAAGTGAAGTTTACCTCCGAAGTCCTGTCGGCGGATGAATACGTGGCTACTCGGAGGGTCAAAGGCCACTTCGAAGTCGTCATCGGACTCAGGGCCTGGAACCTAAGGGTTGACTATTGGTGCCTCCCTTGGAGGAACAAATACCACTTCGTCCGGAATCAAAGCTTGTTCAGCTGTAACTTCGACTCCACCTTTAGCAACAAGGGCTTCTTGATGCGACAAGTCAGGCTTGACACTTGAGGTCCTGGCCTATTCGGAGCTACCTGGAGCAGTAAGCACGCTTGCTGCGACGCCAGTGTCTACGACAACATTTGCCTGCACTTCATCTTCGGTAATTAGGTTCACAAGGAACATTTGCATTTCTCTCATTCCGTCATCTTCAGATGAATCAGAGGGCAAAGCCACAGGCCTTGAAGGAGCCACATTCTTTGGCTTTCGGGCTAACTTCTTCACGGGAGTCTTGGCCGGAGCCGAAGTCCCAGCATCCGCTTTCCTCTTCTTCGGGCCTTGTTCAGAAGGCACCTAGTCTGGAAGAGGGGGGCCGCAACTCCGAGTACGCCCCATACTCGGTGTAGTTGCTCCCAACTGCCCACCAGCTTTATTCTCCACTCCTTTTCAGCCGGAGTTGGAGCTCCAAGGATCTTCTCCGAAGCTCGAACAACTTGCTCCGAAGTCATAGGGGCTTGAGAAGCTGAAAGATGAGTTTGCATTAGTTATTTCATCAAATAATCGTATATAAAACATGTAGTTTTCAAAGCTACCTGCAGGGCTCGAGTTCGAAGAAATTTTTTGGAGTCCACCCTCCAGATCTTCTTCGAAGGTGATAGGCCAGTTGGCCATCAGAGGTGGAATTTGGAGCCCGATCAACTCCTCCGCTAAGTCCCGCATGCTCATGCGGTGACTAATTCTTTGAAGTAGGCTGAGGCGAGCTTCGAGCTGGCCAGGGTCAGGGTGAACTTGGGCTTCCCTCCGAAAGTATATGTCTTGCAGAGGTCCGGCCAGAAGGCTACCTACTCCAACTTTGGCATAGAACCACCGGAGAATCCAATCTGTGTACCATCTAGCGTCGATGGCCTTCACTAGGAATCGCAGTTGGAATTCATCCCAGAGTCTGAAGTTGATGCTGCCGAAGGCTACTACAATTTTCTCCACCCCCCTAGAGCCTTGGTAAGTTTTTGGCTGGCAAGATGCCCTATGCAGTGCTGCAAAAATCTTCGCTCTTCCTTCGCAGCCTTCAGCCCTTAGCGCCCATTTGAAGATAGCCAGGCATGCTATTACATTTGGAGACAATTGAGGGAGGGTGACATGGAATAGGTCTAATACCTCCGACAGGAAGTCCACCGCCGGGAGTCCTAACCCGGCTTCGAAAAAGGCTTCGAAGACCACAACTTCTCCAGGCGGCGGTGAAGGGATAGCTTCCTTTCTAGGTTTCTGGATGTTGATCTCCGAGCTAATCTTCCCCTTTACTGCCGCAACGTGTGGCACTGAGAGCAAGCAGCAAAAGATTCAGAAGCCAAAAAAACAGGCGGTGGGTCGAAAGCGTAAAGAAGGAAAGGAGAGTGGTCAGCACTTAATGCGAAGTAATAACAACGGAGGGATAATGGCTAATGTGCGGAAAAGTACATTTTCAGTTATTGCATTTAGTGTAGTCAAATTTGATCATACGGAAAAGTAACATGAACATCAATGATATCATCTAACTCGAGGAGTATGTTTTACCTCCTCGCACAACAGTCCTTACATGTCAAACCATGATGCACATACCTATCAAAAGTAATCTAACTGTGGGATGTCACACAACCCGCCCTTGACTGTGGGCTCGACTTTTCGAAAAGATTTAAGACTCTGATCAGAGATGTACTACTATACCCACAAGGCACGCACTCATCCCAAACGAGATGACCCATACCACGGGAACTCGTGCCAAAACCTCGGCATGAAATGCTCCAAGCAATAACCACCCGCTCTAGGTTTCGCCGGCGCGCCAGGCCGCATCCCGGCTAACGTCGCACCCCCTTTTGCGCCACGTCGGTACAAGCCACCCGCAGGTGCTGCTTGACCCATCTCCAAATGGTGGCCTCGGTTTGGAATGCTCCATACCTTAGTTAGGACTTACCCACTAGACTTGTGGTTAGTACGGATGTGTATTGCAACGGATCCCGCAGACCGGTCCTTATAGTGCCCCGGGTGCTACCGACCAATGCCCTAGCTTGCACCCGGAACCCACCATGCATACACTCACAACCATAACTCTTCACCGACAGAATTCCAAAGATAAGAAACAATGGGGATTATATAGTAGAACCATTTCACTACGACTCATTTTTATCCTATAGCAATCGTGTCAATACATTGGACACTAGCTAATAATACTAATCATTTGGTGACAAGGAGTTTAGGAGAGATAGCATGGCTTGGGTTGCACATCAAGGTCGGGGGATCCTAAATAAATATACTGTAAGGGTTCCATTTGACTAATGCATGTATATCCTATGTGTTTTAGCGATAGTTTAATAAAACATGGGTTCAATATGCTCAAAAGATTGGTTTGGTGACTTGCCTTGTTCAGCGAAGGGAGAGGGAGGAACTTCCGGGAAATATTCCGGCTCCTCGACGGCGTCGTAGTCTTTTCAATATAAATACAATGAAATAAATACAACATTCAATTTAAACAATCTAAAATCACATATCAAACATATAGGTTTAAATTGGTTTAGTTTAAAGAAAACCAAGTTGTTGAATCTCTGGGATTCATCTTATAAATAATTTAAAAGGAATTATAATGAAATGTTGTCCTTTGTAAAAAGGGGTTTTAAAAGTGATTAATCTCATTTTTAAGTTCTCTAATAAATTTAAAATGAAAGGTCGAGAGAAAACTTAGTGGTTTATTCATATTAACAGGAAATAAATAAATATAAGCTTTACTGAAATTTAAATAATTAAATTTACATTTTTACCCTAAGGGCATTTGAATACCTATTTAAATAAACATGAAAATTTCAAAGTAAACATATGGTTTTTATTGAATGAATGTGTAGAGAATAATATTATAAATTTTCTGAAATTAAAATGGTAATTTTTGGAGTTCAAATGCGCCAGATATGAATTTTACAAGTTTTAAACAGTTTCTGGAATTTATTTTTAAATTTAAATCCCCTCGGGTCCACGGTGAGCCAGGCCCACGGTGAACCCGCGCACTGTGCGCGTGGTCCGGCCCAATCTGGACCGTTGGATCCAGATCCAACGCGCGAGAGCGAGGCGGGATGTTTAAGTCGACGTGGACGGCTGAGATTAAAACATCGAACCGGTACGCATCGTGCGGCTCAGATGCGATGTGGGATTTTAAATCTACCGAATGGCTTAGATTAGAACGTACCCCTTCGCTGATATCTTACGGATCCGATTAAACCGCACGAGGGATTTAATCATCACCGTTGGATCCCGATCGCACGATCGCGGTCGAATCCGACACGGCACGTGTCGGGGGGTTTAGTACCCATCTTCCTCGACTCAGACGACGCGACGGTGAGCGATTCTGGTGACGTCGAGGACTATCCGGCCTAACTAAGGCTAAATACGTAACGAGGGAACTAAGGGGAACACGAGGGTACCCTTGCGGTGGCGAACGGTCGACGGAGCGAGGCCGACGATGAGCGGAGGCGGCGAAGGTGTTCGGTTCCATGGCGGCGACGGCGATCTGGCGGGGTTTGGTGTTGACGGAGGGGCGGCCGAGGTTGGGGCCGTCCTTACAGTCACGATGATGTCGATGGTGTGGACGGAGGTGGTCTGAGGCGACGGCGAGCAGTGGCCAGAGGTGAAACAGTAGTGGTGCGCTAAAAAGCGAATTGCGGGCGCTTTGTTTGTTCTCACAGCGAATGGTCGCGAGGGTCGGACGCGGTGGAGGCTAGTGGGTTAAATAGGGGTAACGGCGGGGGCAGGGAGGGCGCAATCGGGGGAGACCGTGAGTAAACGCCGGTGAGGCGGTTTCACCATATGCAGGCGATAACGGGACGATGACGCGTGAATTCAATGGGGGAAACGGTCGGTGCGTCGCGGGGGTGTTAATGCCGGCGATAAATGGAGGGGAGAGGGCCGGCGATGAGCGAATCGCGGGGATTAAAGTCGGCCGGTGAAGTTTAGGGGCGGTGGCGGGAGGTGGACGATGAGTCCGACAAGTGGGGGCCACTGGCCAGCGGGCGCGAGCGCACGAGCGAGGCGGCTGACGCGTGGGGTCGGACTCACGCGCGAGAGAGGGGTGGCGCTGATAGGTGGGGCCAGGGTGTCGGGCGCGCGCGCGAGGGGGAAGGGGCTCGCTGATGGGTGGGGTCGGGCTATCAGACGGAGGCGGGCGAGGGTGACGGGCTGGGCCGGCCGGGAGAGAGAGAGAAATGGAGGAGGGAGGCCCGTTACTGTTTCAAAACATTTCTGAATAAAAATAATTCCAGGAAATAGATTAAAATCTTAGGGCCACTTCCAAGGTTGGTAAAAATTTGTAAAAATTCTCAAAAATATATCTTGGCCTTAGGATCCTACATAAAAAGTTTCAGCTCCTGGTTTGGCCATTTCATCTATGTTGAAGTTCAAAATGGTAAAGGAGGGTATTAAAGGTATTTCCCAAAACAATAAATTCAGGAAATTGGGTTAAATAATATTTTTATTTCTTTGAAAAATTGGGGTGTTACAATAATCCTAGCCCTCCATCGCGGATCGGACGGCTGAGATCGCGTCCGGCACGTCACGAGCGCTAAGGGTACTTTACCCTTTGTCTCCAGCGACGGCGGGGCTCAGGTGCGGCAGCGACGGCGGCGGCGAGGGCCTAGGGGCCTAGTTCTCGGCTGAAATGGAAAGAGGAGGGGACGACGGTCATGACCGTACCTGCGACGGTGGAGAAGGACGTCCGACGGTGACCGGCGGCGAGGGTAGACGGTGAAGGCTTCTCGGGTGCTCGACGGCGACGATGATCTAGCGGTCCTCACGGCCAGCGGAGGTGTGGCCGAGGACGGGCGGTCTCCGATGGTCACGAAGGTGGCGGTGGCGTGGACGGAGGAGGCCTGAGGCGGCGGCGAGCGGCGGCCGGAGATGGAGCAGGAGGGAAACCGAAAGTTGGGGTGGGGGCGCTCTGGTTTTGCTCTGGCTCGGGCTACGGCGGTGTGAGCGGAGTGTGGTGACGGGGAGGGTTTAAATAGAGGCTCGCCGACGTTGATATAGTAAGGGAATAGGGGGAAACCCGAAGGTTCCTTGCTAACTCCGGCGAGGCTTTCCAAATGCATCGGGTAGCTTCCAAAAATGATGAAACCGCGTCGACTTTAGTGGAAAGAGATCACCAACGATCGGGGAAGGTGATCCAGCGGCCAATTTGGCGAGAACGGGCATGGGGCGGCGGATTTGGAAGGTGGGGGCTCTTTATATGTCTTTGCAATTCTGCCCATTTCGAAGCTTTGCATCTTTTGAATGCTCCTTGATGCTTGTATTGTCAAAGGGGGAGAAATTTTTGAGTTCTCTGTAGCAAGGGGTAAAATAACTCAGGGGGAGTTTTATCTTGTAAAGGGAAAGATTTACCGAAGCGGCTTTTACTCTTTTGAAGAGGGTGAGGAAAATTCTTTTGTCAAGTGACATGATTTGGCTCGTTTTTGAGTTTTTATGGTCACTTGTGTGCTGAAATTTTTCAAATTTTCTTGAACTTGAATTTGGTAGTCAATGCACTCATCAAGGGGGAGATTGAGAAACCAAGGGTTGGTTTCAGAGTCTGTGATGAGTGATTGACAGATTTTATCCTCTGATTCGAAGGGGTCCCTCCGAAGGGGTTCGGAGGTTGTTTCACCGAAGGGTTCGGTGGGCTCTGGTTGCTGCAGCTGTAGCAACGGAGTGTGCCTGTCAGAGGGGTCTGACAGTACATGATGACTGGGTCGTACCGAAGGTCTCGGTACTTTGGGCGGTACACCGGAGTGTGTGCTGAAGGTTGTTTACCCAGAGAGGTCTCCGGGGTACTGGATACACTTGTCTGTCTGTCTATGGTGCGCAGGTGACTTCGGAGGCGACGGATGGTTCGCAGCAAGTGAACCTGGGTCAAGCAGGAGGCTTGATGCCAGGCAAGCGGGGAGCTTGGTCGTGAAGGCTGCGAAGGGGTCGAGGTCGGACCTCGGGTCGAGGTGCGCCAGACGAAGGCAGAGAGTGCGGAGCCTGGCTCTAGGTGAAGGTACCCCGAGACGAAGTCCTCGGAGGCGAGGCACTTCGAAGTGTACTCCGAATGGAGTGACTTCAGAGTATGGTGGACAAAGTCCTCAGCATTGAGGCAAGGTGTTCGAAGTGTGCTCCGGAGGGAGGCACTCAAAGGTATACCCGACGAAGGTCTCAAAAGTCGAGGTGCATTGAAGGCATGGTCCGGGTGAGGTTCGTCGAGGAGTGTGCTCAGGGAGAGACACTGCGACGGAGTTCTCATGGAATGCTTCATGCGAAAGCCTTGGATGAAGGAGGGACTTCGAAGGGTAGTACTCCGAAGGTGGGCTTCAGAGTGAGGCTGACTTGAGGTACTTCGGCCATGCATGGCTTCGGTACACGGACTGACGGAGTTCGAGCTGGGAGAAGCTGCGAAGCCATGGTGGTCCACTCTGGAGGTGTTGGTGCGAAGGCCCAAGGGCTTTGACGGCTTCGGCTCAAAACCGTCTCTGTATCGAAGGCTGACTTCGGTGAAGTGAAGGTCGTCAGGCTCAAGGCTTTTCACCGAAGCTACCGCACCCCTCGCATGCGAAGGGGGGCTTCAGAAGGCTCCAAAACTACAAAGGCTGACCGTGTCTGCTCTGCAAAAGCTGATGATGTCCCCTCTGCGAAGCTGACAAAAGAAGCCTCCAAATAAAGTAGATTACCAGTTGTAGTCCCTGTTCTGATGAAACAAAAACAGTGTAAACCCTAGGGGTAAAGTAGTCTATTCCCAGGGCTGAATAATGCCTATAAATAGTGGAGGCTAGATATGTCACATCAACACTTTGAGCAGCCATTTTTGAGCTCCCGTGCTAGGCGCCACACTTTGTATTCAGTCTGTGAGTTCATTTTGTGTTCCCTATTCAAGCAATGAAGCTTTGATTCTGTTTTCATTTACTGCTTGAACTTGTATGCTTACTTCATACTGCATGCTTTGATTTCTCTGTGTCTCATTTCTTCCTGTGTTGAGTTTATTGCACTAGAGTGTTTTTGGAGAAGTGTGTGAGAGGTCTGTGTGTGTAAAGTGTGTTTTTCAGTGTCTGTTCGCTCTGTGTAAATTGGAGGCTAGACCTCTCTGATTACTAGCGAAGCACTGTTCTTGGCTTAGATCGAAGCCCGTTTTCTTCCCTTGTCAAAGTCCTCGGCGAAGTCTGTTCAGTGTGCGTTTAGACCTTCGAAGTACGAAGCCTAGCACCAGTTGTCGTTGAGTTTTTGGTCGAAGTCCTCAGAGGGAAGTCTGCTCTTGCGAAGGGTGAAGTGCGAAGCCTGCTCAAAGGCACCCAGTGTGCGGAGCCTGCACTGACTTAGCAGAGCTGAATCTTCGGGGTTGTGGGTGGAGCGAAGTCTTCTTGGCTTCGAACTTTTGCTCCTTGCGAAGCCTGATTTCAGAGCTGTAAAATACCTCCGAACCAAAACTTCGAAGGGTGTGTTCGAAGCCTGTTCCGCAGAAGACAGAATTAAAACAGAAGACTATTTTTAGTCTGAAATTTTAAAAGCTCCCATTCACCCCCTTGTCGCCGTTTCCGGTCCAACAGAAAGAATTGAAATTCATTTCAAATTCTACAAAAAATTGAATTGTGTGGAATTTAATTGAAATCTAATATTTATGTTTGGACATTCCATAGAATTGAAATACGAGAACTAATTCTCAAACCTGTTTGGTTGATTAAACCATGGAATTAATTCCATTAATACAAGAAAATATTAGCTACAAAAATAAATTTGATGAAGGAATGCTTAGTATAGTGATCAATCTTGACAAATATAAGAATTCCAGTCAATTCTTTTTTCTTGGGAATTTCCGGTTGAATTCTAGATCAGATTTTATAATTCTAATTCTATAGTGGCTAAAAAAGTCCACCTCATGGAATTAAATTCCAATTCTTTAATTCTAAACCCAATACCTAGGAGGCCTTACAGTTATTGTTAGTAGATTGGAATTTTGCTGTTCACATAATTTTAGTTCCACCCATGCAAACGTTAACATCTTTCTAACGAGACCAACATGGACATGTCTCCTAAGAGCATCTTTAAGAGTTCTTAAATTTTATTTCCTAAATCGCGTATAAGTATCATCCTAAACTATATTTCTTCTTAAAAATTAATCAATCTACATTAGTTTCCCTATAATCATAATCTCTATTTTTTAAATACTGCGAAAATGACCTATAATCTATAATAATTTTATGTGAACTATAGTTTTTTTAAATATGTGTGTCATCGAGTATATAACAACATGCGAAAAAGAAAATAATACACTTGCAAGATAAAAAATATATGCATGGATGAAAATAGTGAATGACTAAAATAATTTTATATTTGAGAGAAATGAGAAGTGATTTAGGGAATGAAATAGGTAAGGGACTTATTTAGGAAGACTCTTAGAGCTTCATTTTTTACTAAAATATTTAAATTCAAATTTAAGTAAATATATAAGTAATTTTTTAGATAAACGTACTCATTCTTTCTGAGAATCCTCGAGAAGATACCCCCACAGTGGGCAGGTAATGAAAAATGCAAAAGGCGGGGGAATAAAAAAACGAGGCAGAGAAAAGAAAACACAGGCAACAAAAAAACGGAGGAAAAGCAAACTATGAACAAAAAAGAGGAAAACGCAAGCCATAACAAAGAAAAAATGCACAGACTATACTCTCACCCTTCACCCTTCACCCTTCTATCTAGGAAAAATTAAATTAATTACCCTTTAATTATAACAACATTTGTGTGGTTGACATATTCATAATATCTAAGATTTGTTTGGAGATAATCTGACAATTGTAGTTGCTAGTTGGTGGGATGAACGATGAATTCATCCCATTTTTTTGGTTGAAGGTATGAAACAATATAATATGTGATATCTTATATATATATATATATATGAGCTCCATTTTTATTTTGTAAAAAGGATGGATCAATATGGTAAGTGAGATGAACTTATTCCATTGTTTTTCGGAAATGAGCATATCCCGATCTAGAGAGAATATTCCCCTCCAAGAAATTTTCCATCTCACCTATCTTATATCTAAAGTTCTAAACATCTTTAAAATGAAATCTTCCGGCCTATCCCGGAATATCACACCATCCGAACACATACTTAATCTCATTGAACAGTTTAGATTCTTGTTACTAATCGTAAAAATCAATACCTATAAAATCTAGAATATAGCATGCAGAAGTTGAAGAATACCATTTACTCTAGATTATCACCACTTAAATACTTACAAGTTTTTTAAATTTAAATATTTCTAAATAGGATTTAATTCTAAGATTGTAGTCAAAGTGATAAATAAGTTGAAACCAATTTCCTTTTTAGTGAAAAAACAAATTCGCCTCTATGTATCGGTTGTCGACAGCCCCCGTCCGTTTCCCACATTTTCCGCTTCCCTGACCCATCTCCCTCTATTAACTCGCCCCCACGATTCATCGGAGGGGAAATCCCTTGCTTCCCGAATCCCACCTCGAATTCGCGCCCTCGCACGCCAATCTGCGCCAGGTCGATCTGCCTGCGCCGTCTCTCAGGTGGTTCCCGTCGCCGAATCTTGGCAGAGCGAGATCCGGGATCCCTTTCTTGGGTGTTCTGGGCGCAAATCCCGCGGCTTCCGGGCAATGTGAATTGGTCCTGGGGGGCAATTCGCGCGCATTCGTTGCTGAATCTTGCGGAGGGGTCGCGAGGATGGAGCATGTGATCGGAGGGAAGTTTAAGCTGGGCAGGAAGATTGGGAGCGGATCTTTCGGGGAGCTATACCTTGGTACGTTCCTCGTTATCGTTGATTGGATCTCTCCTCTGTCGCCGCTTGTTCGTGCTGCGAAACACGTTTCGTTTTTTGTTTACCGTTCAGCGTTGTTTGTGATGTCCTTGATGCGTTGATCGATTTGGTTGCAGGCGTGAACATACAGAGCGGCGAGGAGGTAGCTATCAAGTTGGTATGTGGAGATGACTTCGTTTCTGATATGTACATTATTTTCGGCTCCAAATACCTGCAGTTTTGTACCACAATTATTTGTTGTATATCATAGAGTTTGTGGCGCAGCATGATCAGAAATATGAATGATATATAAGTACCTGGGAAAACGTTGACATGATCTCTTGCTTAGTACCATACGAATGGCAACCAGGTCTGCTTTTTTTTTTGTGGTCCTTAGACCAAACTGGCCTATTAGTGATATTCAGAATTAGGAAAGGAAGGAAAAAGAGCTGAAAACTTTTCTGCTTCCAACTGGAGCTCTGACATTCTTTAGTCCTTTCATTTATGTATTCTCCCTGTTTTATGATGGGACTTGAACTGAAACATGTGTAAACAACATGAGCCGACCCACCAACCCTTGGCCTGCTATTATTTGTTTTTTTGCCATTAGAAGTCTGGACAGCAGCATGTAATACTATTTACATCCTGTAAGACCTACACAAAAATGTTTTCCTTCTGAAGAAATAATTAGTCCATTTGAAATATCTCATGCCTGTTTCGCCTATGGTTGGGTAGCTGTGAAGCATTGCTTTCTGTCTATTTCAATGTTTGAACACACCATTCAATGAAACACCTGAGGTAATTGCTAAGGTTCAGTAATTGATGCACTTCTTTAAGATCTTCCATTGTTCAATATGGTAGGTGGTAGTTTGCTAGCATCTACTTTTGAAGCAACATTTCTCATAAATTTGGGTAGTTGCAGTTTTGTGAACTAACCTTGCCTTTCTGACCATGAATGTCATTTCTGACAAGCACTGATAAAAAATAATCTCTGGTGATTTATTATAAAACTTTTATCAAATTTACAATTTTTAGATGTTTAATTTCCTACTTTGTACTTGTAAGCCCGAATGCCTTGTATTGCTTGCTTACATGCAGCAAGGGTTCTGAGAAGAGAAGAAGTTGGCAATAATGAAATGAAATACATTTTTTGAGAACTTGGAACAATATTTCAATGTTGACATGAATTGTCAGTGTCAGCACTGGTTACTTGCTCCTGCTGACACTGGGACAGACTAACTAACATTTTTTGCCATCTCATATTTTGTTAGGAATCTGTAAAATCAAGGCATCCTCAGCTTCATTATGAGTCAAAACTATACATGCTTATGCAGGGGGGAAGTAAGTATTAATACGATAAATTGTTTGTTTATTCAAATAAGTCTGTTTACTGATATTAATTCAATGTTTGGCTCTAAATTTTAGCTGGAATTCCTCATCTGAAGTGGTTTGGAGTGGAAGGGGAGTACAATGTCATGGTCATTGATCTTCTTGGTCCAAGTCTAGAGGACTTGTTCAACTACTGCAGCAGAAAGTTCTCTCTTAAAACAGTGCTTATGCTTGCTGATCAGATGGTGGGTTTATCTTACTGAATTGCATTATTTTGGCTGTTTATTTTGGTTACCTGTATGACCAAATTCTAATAGATTAATGATCAACAAAGTCAAATTTCAAGCCTTTATTTGTCAGATTTCACCACCTACTACCTGTTATTTTTGTGCAGATCAACAGGGTAGAGTACATGCACTCGAGGGGGTTTCTTCATCGTGATATCAAGCCTGACAACTTCCTTATGGGTTTAGGCCGCAAAGCAAGCCAGGTTTGTGCCTTTCGTCTACAGTCGCTAGTGGATCTTGTTAGAGTGTGTGTGTGTCTGTCGTGTGGGCCCCTCCTGTAAGTCCCTTCTTCTTCTATCCTCCCAACCCTAGGAAGAGGAATCAATCTACCATTTCCTACATGGTATCAGAGCCCTAGGCTCCCCTCCTTCCCACCTGCTCTCTCCTGCCGCCGGCGCCGCCGCCGCTGCCTCCATGGCCGGCGAGCCTCCTCCGGCGAGCCCTGTCTTCTTCTCGTCACCGGCGGCCTCCTCCTCCCCTTTTCCCATTGCGCTGCCACCGTGTGGGCTGGGTGCCGTCACCACGGGTGGTTGGCCGCCCTCTGCCATGGTCGGATCCGCCATCCCCTCGCCCGGATTCGACGCCGGGGCGGCCAGATCTTGCGCCGCCGGCCTCCCCCCACCTGGATTTGCCGCCGCCAGCCTCCCTCCGCCCTGCTTCGCCGCCGGCGTGGCTGGATCCGCCGCCACCGCTCCCGCCCCGCCTGAACCCGAATCCGGGGCGGCCGGATCTGGCGCCGCCGGCCTCCCTCTTGTTGTCACCGGCCTCCCTCCGGCCTTTGGGGCGCCGCCGCCCCTTCCCCCCGCCACGGCCATGGCCTGGCCGACCATGGGTGGGCCCCCTCTTGTTGCCACCGGCCTCCCTCCGGCCTCTGGGGCACCGCCGCCCCTTCCCCTCGCCATGGCCATGGCCTGGCCGACCATGGGTGGGCCGCCGCCCCCCATGTTTTCCTCCCCCCACTGTTGCCGGCCTTCCCACCGCCGTGGCCTCGGGCTAGCTGGCCCTGGGTGCGCAGCCTAGTCTCCCGCCCCTGCTCGGTGCTGCTACTGCCGGCACCTTGCTCCCTGCCGTGCTACCGCCGCTGGCATCCCATACTAGGGCCAGTTCTGGCTCTCTTGTGGGCCCTGTGTGTTGGCCGGCCCCCACCGATGTGGTGGCTGCCGACGCTGCCCTTGTTGCCGCCCTTGCCATTGCCAAGACCGCTGCCGTCGCTGCTCGGGAGCGCGAGCGGGCGGCCGCTCTTGCTTGGGAGAATGCACGCCAGACCACTGATGCACTGGCCCAGCATGTTGCTGAGGCCGAGCGTCACCTCGGGGTTGCTGGCCCCACTGCCACCACGACTCCAGCTGTCGCCGCAGATCTGGGTGCCGCACAGCTCCATGCCCAGGCGGCCGGTGTCCAGAACATCCAGGCGCTCGTGCCAGTCACCCTTGATCCTTCGTAGTCCTCCTACGCGCGCTGGCGCGATCTGGTGCTCCTCACCCTTCAGCGCTATGCCCTGGATGACCACGTCCTCATCGACACTCCAGTGGTCGCCCAGGGGTCGGTATGGTGGCGCATGGACAGCGTGGTGCTGTCATGGATCCTTGGGTCCATCACTATCGAGCTCCAGGACATCGTGCGGGAGCTTGGTGGCACCGCTCGGTAGGCCTAGGTTGCGATCGAGGGGCAGTTCCTTGGCAACCGTGAGGCTCGTGCTCTCCAGTTGGACGTTGCCTTCCGCACCTTCGTCCAAGGAGATCTCTCCATCTCGGAGTACTGTCGTCACATGAAGGGGATGGTGGATTCCCTTCGTGACCTTGGAGAGCTTGTTGCGGAGCGCACTCTTGTCCTCAACATCCTCTGTGGTCTCGGCGACAACTACGCCCATCTCCGGACGTGGATTACCAGGACTGTGCCGTTCCCCTCCTTCCACAAGGTCCGTGATGACCTTATCCTCGAGGAGCTGACCCGGGGCCTCGCTCCCACATCTACTACCGCGACTGCTCTTGTCACCTCCGGCTCCAGCAGGACGACCACCCACCCACCGTTGTCGCTGGCTCCCTCCCTTCTCGGTGCTCCTCCCGTCGGTTCCACCACTGGAGGGGGGGTCGTGGTGGCGATCGTCGTCGCCGGGGGGGGGGGGCGCCGTGGTGGTATCGGTCGCGCTCCAGCTCCTACCTCCGCCACACCAGCCCCTGCCGCTGGGAGTGCCGGGAGTGCGCCCTGGCCATCCTTCTCCAACCCATGGACGGGGTGGATTTCCATGTGGTCGGGACAGTTCACAGCTACTCCTCGGCCTCCTACCCCACCTGCGGCCATGCTCACCGGGTGGCCGGTACAGCATGCTCCTTTGTCATGGGGCCCGTGGTCTGGTGGGTGGGACCAGATGGCCCTCGCGCAGTCATTCAACACTATGGCGTTGACTCCGCCGGCTGCCACGGATTGGGTGGCTGACTCGGGTGCATCCTTCCACACCACTCCTCATGATGGTATTATCTCCTCTCATAGGCCACCCCACCCATCTCACCCCTCTTCCATCATGGTTGGGAATGGCTCATGTCTTCCGGTCACCTCCGTGGGTGATGCGGATCCTTGTGGGTCTTTTCGCCTGCAAAATATTCTTGTTGCTCCTGACATTGTTCACAATCTTCTTTCCATTCGTCAATTCACCACTGATAATTCGTGTTCTGTTGAATTTGACTCTTTTGGTTTGACTGTGAAGGATATGGTCACCCGACGTCCTCTTCTCCGCTGTGACAGCATCGAACCCCTCTACACGCCTCGTCTTCCACCTTCCGCTGCTCCACCCTCGTCCGCCCTTGCCGCCACAGCGTCCTCCACACTCTGTTCCACCCTCCTCGACATTTTGGCTCAGCTTTGTCGTAGCTCCTCTGTTCCTTGTACTAGGGCTACTAGTGAGCACATTTGTCATGCGTGTCAATTAGGTCATCATGTTCGCCTACCTTTTCCTATTTCTTCCTCGCATGTTGTTCATGCGTTTGACCTTATTCACTGTGACTTGTGGACCTCTCCGATCATGAGTATTTTTGGTTATAAATATTATCTGGTTGTTCTCGATGATTTTTCTCACTACTCATGGACATTTCCTTTGCAGTCCAAGTCGGATGCCTTTCCCATGCTCACTCACTTCTTTGCTTGGGTTTCTACTCAGTTTGGGGTTACTATCAAGGCAGTCCAGTGTGATAATGGTCGTGAGTTTGACAACTCTACTTCTTGGGCTTTCTTCCTCTCGAAGGGAGCAGTGTTCTAAAAGGCGCTAGGCGCTAGTCGGGCGGTGACTGGCCGCCTAGCGCCTAGGGGCGCCTAGGCGGCGCCTGGAGCTGCACAGGCCCACCATACCATACTGGGTGAGCGTGAGCTGTGAGCAGCAGGCCAGCAGCAGTGCAGCGCACTGGAGGACCAAGCCGCGCCGGAGAACAGAGGGCAAAGCGGGGCGACCGGAGACCAGGAGCGCCGCCAGAGGCCGGATCACGACTGCATGAGGCCGAACCGCCGAAGTCGTCGCGCACGAGGAAAAGGCCGAAGTGGCGCGCGAGGCCGGCGTCGACACCAGAGCACGGCGAAAGGCCGAAGGGGCGAACGACGGCGAGCCGGCGACGCGTGCGGCGGCGTGATGGCGCGTGCGGCGAGCAAGAGGATGCCACGGGCCAGCCACCAGGAAAATAAAAACCCTAGGTTGTTTTGCGTTTTACCCCCTCCAATCAGATTTTTTGCGTTTTCGCCGTCGCCGCCCAGGGCGCCTAGGCGCCGCGGTCAACGCCCAGGGCGCGGTTGACCCGCCTAGGCGCCCTGGCCGCCCAGCCGGCCGCCAAACCCTTCCACGCGGCGCAGGGGCGGCGCCCAGCGCCCAGCGCCGCCTAGGCACCCGCCTAATGCCGCATTTTAGAACACTGGAAGGGAGTCCAATTGCGCATGTCATGCCCCTATACCTCCCCTCAGAATGGCAAGGCTAAGCGCATGATTCGTACCACTAACAATGTTATGCGCTCCATGCTCTTTCAGGCTTTGGCTCCCGCTCGCTTCTGGGCTGAGAGCCTCCTTACTGCCACCTATCTGCTCAACCGCTTGCCCTCTAAGGCCACGTGCGCTCCCACCCCTCACCATGTCTTGTTTGGTACCCCTCCTTCCTACACTCACCTTCGTGTTTTTGGGTGTGCTTGCTATCCCAACACTTCCGCCACTACTCCTCACAAGCTTGCGCCCCGCTTGACCCTTTGTGTGTTTCTCGGCTACTCCCCCGATCAAAAGGGGTACTGTTGTTTTGACCTCTCTTCTCGTTGTGTTCTTATCTCACGACATGTCATCTTCGCCGAGTTCGTCTTTCCTTTCTCCGTCGACTCCACCCCCACCACCAGCCTTAAGTTGGACTCCCTGTTTTCTACTAACCCGGTGGTTCAGCCACCTTTGTCTTCTGCAGGTACAACACCAGTTGTTCCGGCGGCTCTCCCGCCATCTGGCGAGCCTTGTGTGGCAGTGGAGCTTCCCGCCGTGCCGCTCGCGGCCTCGGTGCCCCCGGCTGTGCCACGTGCGGCCACTCCCCACCAGCCGGCGTTGCCCTCCGCGCCATGCGCGGCCTCGGAGTCCTTGTATGTGCAGCGCGCGGCCCCTTCCCTGTCGCCTCCTGCGCCCGGGGTTGGCCCGCTGCTGCTTTCGGCGCCGTGCATGGCCCCAGCCTCGCCTGCCGTCCCTTACACGGCCCCGGTCGTGCCCCGTGTCCCCGCGACACCTGCCTCGCCACGCGCGGCCTTGACATCTTCTTCCCTCTATGTCGACCCTGTTCGTGTCTACCAGCACCGCCCGACGGGTGTTGCCACCGGCCCGCTCTCACGCCGAGCTGCCGGTGTACCACCCGCCCATCCTTCACCGCGATCCCCGCCACACTCACCCGATGGTGACTTGGCGGGCTGCGGGGGTCCTTCGTCCAGTTGACCGCCTGGTCCTCTCCGCCGCTATGGAGCCGCCGGTCTCTCCCATACCCTCCATTGTTCGTGGCGCCCTGGCGGATCCACACTAGCGCCGCACGATGGAGGAAGAATATGCGGCCCTTCTGGCCAATCAGACTTGGGACCTGGTGCCTCGTCCCTCTAGCTGCAATGTGGTCACCGGCAAGTGGATTTGGACACATAAACGCAAGGCAGATGGTTCGCTGGATCGCTACAAGGCTCGCTGGGTCCTTCGGGGTTTCACCCACCGCCCTGGAGTTGACTATGATGAGACCTTCAGCCCAGTGGTGAAGCCTGCTACTGTTCGGACCGTTCTCTCCCTGGCACTCTCGAGGTCCTGACCAGTTCACCAGCTCGATGTGAAGAATGCCTTCCTCCATGGCACCCTGACGGAGACTGTGTACTGTAGCCAGCCTGCGGGCTTTGTGGATCCCGCTCACCCTAAGTGTGTTTGCCGGCTCAACAAGTCTCTATATGGTCTGAAGCAGGCTCCTCGGGCTTGGTACAGTTGGTTTGCCTCCTTCCTGGTGTCTTTGGGGTTCAGCGAAGCCAAGAGTGACACTTTTCTATTTGTCCTCCACCACGGTGCTGACTCAGCCTACCTGCTGCTTTATGTGGATGACATTGTTTTCACTGCCTTCAGCCAGTCTCTGCTTCAGCGGGTTGTCTCCTCGTTGCAGCGGGGGTTTGCTATGAAGGACTTTGGTGTGCTCCATCACTTCTTGGGAGTGACAGTGGAACATCGCCCTGATGGCCTATTCCTTTACCAGCGCCAGTACGCCTTGGATGTCCTTCACCGCGCAGGGATGACTGACTGCAAGCCCTGTTCCACTCCAGTCGATGCTCAGGCCAAGATTTCCGGTACCAAGGGTGCACCGGTGGATGATCGCACTGACTACCGAAGCATTGCTGGTGCCCTTCAGTACCTCACATTCACTCGGCCGGATATCTCCTATGCAGTGCAGCAAGTGTGCCTTCACATGCACGACCCATGGGACCCGCACCTTACCGCTATGAAGCGGATTCTCCGCTATCTGCGCGGCTCCCTCGACTTTGGGCTTCACCTTCGGCGTTCTCCAGTTGCTGAGCTCGTGGTTTACACTGACGCTGACTGGGCAGGCTGCCCGGACACGCGTTGCTCCACCTCCGGCTACGCCGTCTTCCTTGGTGGCAACCTCGTGTCTTGGTCATCCAAGCGACAGCCTGTTGTCTCCCGCTCCAGTGCCGAGGCTGAGTACCGCGCTGTTGCCAACGGGGTGGCGGAGGCATCCTGGCTCCGGCAGCTCCTCAGGGAACTCCATAGCCCCCTTGCCAGGAGTACTTTGGTCTACTGCGACAACGTTAGCGCCGTCTACCTCTCCACCAACCCCGTCCAGCACCAACGCACCAAGCATGTGGAAATCGACCTCCACTTCATTCGTGACCGTGTCGCCGTGGGAGATGTCCGTGTTCTACATGGGCCTACCACCTCCTAGTTCGCCGACATCTTCACCAAGGGCTTGCCTTCCTTCACCTTCTCCAAGTTCCACTCCAGTCTCAACATCCGTTGCGCCGGAGTTTCGACTGCGGGGGGTGTTAGAGTGTGTGTGTGTGTGTCTGTCGTGTGGGCCCCCCTTGTGTATGGGCCCCTCCTGTAAGTCCCTTCTTCTTCTATCCTCCCAACCCTAGGGAGAGGAATCAATCTACCATTTCCTACAGATCTAATTCTTTATTTGAATATCTGTATTCTGTACTGGTTGCTAATATCATCATTTGTGCCATAAAGTCTCATGATTCATCTAAGACCAAGTTTTGTCAACTGACACTGACAGTATTAACTCCAATCATATTTCCTATAAGAGAGGCTATAATATTAGTATTACCACAGCAGCTGTCAGCTGTGATCTATGTGATTGATGGTTGCACTTATTTCTGTATGGGGGAAACTCTTGTATTATAAATGGAAAACATATATTATTTTGTACAAACATTTGTTCTGAATGTACAGAGTCTTGGAGATTTTGAAGTAGGGTCTGTGATCACCAGTTTGTCATACATTTTATTTATCAAGCATTCACATTGAACTTGAAGAATACATGAATAATGCATCTGTTTTCTATTATTTTTGCATACTGTTGCTCAGAATATGAAACACCTTTCTAGTAGTGCTGCTAACTGATGAGCAGAAGGCTGCATTTTACTCGACTTTGAGTGATTGTTATACTTTTGTAACAGGTTTATGTCATCGATTATGGTCTTGCAAAGAAGTACCGGGATCTCCAAACTCATAAGCACATACCTTACAGGTAATCTGTAATCATAACACCTAGAAGATTGTTCTAGTATAGCACTCAGCTTATACAAATCAAACTATTAGATATTGTTTTTGCAAAATTGGTTATATAGCATCCAAACTCCGTATTTTGGTTAATTAGTTTTGTAGCATACTGTCAGGTGCAAGTGGCTGGGCTTGGGCTGCTAGGCCCAATCACGTGAACAACACCACGTGAATCAGAATAAAGTTGTTAGATTAGATTGACCATGTGCTTATATAAATAGGGCCAATGTACTAGATGAGTCGTTGAGTATTCAATTTAGGCTTTGCCTCCCTTTATCTCCTGCCTCGTTGGTGTGTTAGGCCGTTACGGCTCCGCTGCGCCGACGAGGTCCAGGGCCTCGACCCACTACTTTTAAATACAATTTGAGGAGTTTTCCCTTGTACCCGTGACAACAAGCTAAATTTTCTGACATTCGATGGTACTACAGATCTGCTACCCTAGCTAAATCGTTGTGACCAATTCTTCCATGGTCAGCATACACTGGAGGAGGACAAGGTCCGGCTTGCCTCATTCCATCTGCTAGACGACGCTCAGCTATGGTACTATTGTTATGAACGGAACAATGGCCCACCATCTTGGCCCCACTTTGCCGCCCTCATCTACACCAGGTTCGAATCGCCAGTCTGCGGCAACCCATGAGGAGAGATTGCTAGCTTGACATGTTCTGTCTCCGTCGATGACTTTTGCAAGCAGTTCTTGCGGTTCGCCTTCCAGGATGACTCGCTCATCGAGCAACAATAGATTCGTTTGTTCACCCATGCCATGTAGGAACGACCGAAGACTAATGTGGAGCTCTGCAATCTGGAGTCACTTGAATTGCCATCAAGCTCGCACGAGCGTATGAGCGTTGAATGGCCACTCATCCACAACCAACATCAAGCGCCGATGTGTCGTTGACATCTGACCAGCCCCAGCATAGGTCCCTCTCTCTGGCCGAGCTACAGTCACGCCATGAGGAGGGACTCTATTTCAATTGCGACGAGAAGTTTGGCCCCATGCACAACCGGTAGTGCAACCGCCTCTTCGTCATGGAGGTCGACTTAGGCAGCGATGACATATTGTCCGACAACAATCCAGACAACCCGACCATCTCCCTGTCGGCCTTGACCATCACCACACCACACATGGAACGGACCATGGCGGTATGTTCTATAATGGTACCACTCCTTTCATGGCCTTGCTGGACTTAGGATTGATGCATAACTTCTTCGTGGACTCCATGGTGAAATGCACGGGCCTCGTTGTCCCATCACGATCCAAGATCCATGTCATGGTCCCCACTAGTGAACGGGTGACGAGCTCGAGCCTCTGTCGCGACGTCCACTTCAGCGTCAACAACGACGAATTCGTCATCGACTGCTTGACCCTTCCTTTGTATGGCTACGACCTCATCCTCGGCGTACAGTGGTTGGGGTCCCTCGGCCCTCTTGTCTAGTACTTCCACCGATTGACGATGGCCTTCGTCAACTCATGCCGACAGGTCACATGGGAAGGCTGACCAGATCACTTGGCACCGCCGCAAATACTTGTCGGCAACACCGACGATGTACTGCCTATCGTCCTTGATGACTTCACTGATATCTTTTAGGAGCCGGTAGCTGACACAGCATGGGTCTGCCACAAAGGATTCTCTTAGCGATTTACTACTTCCTAGCTCGAGGATGAGCTGCTTTTCAATAGTGGGGGAGATGTTTGCAAGCAGGATGGGCCTAGGCTGCTGGGCCCAATCACGTGAATAGTACCCACACGAGTATTGTTCACCAGACAACCCATAATTAGTTAGGATTCCAATTGTACCAGTCTAGGTTAGCTGGAGTTAGGTTAGTTTACTTTTCCAATTGCAGTTAGAGTCAGTTTATCCTTGTCCTAAAAATGAGGGGACCTTTGCCCTATATAAAGAGGTCCATAGCTTGTAATTAAGCAGCCAAGAAATAAATCAGTTTAGTACTTTAGTCTTTACTCTAGTCTTTGCCCCACAACACCTGGTGCCGGCCCCTTGGCCTACACCATCTGCTGCTGCTAGTTTACCGTTTATCTACTGCGTAATCCGTCACGGCGTCGGGGAGGCAAGGGACAACACAACCTTGTCCTCCCGTCAGCCATGGTTACGCCCTCTGCTCTCTTCTGCACGTTCAACTACACAACACCCATGACACATACTAGCATTGGAAGCAATCGATTCACTTTATTAGCACACTGCCACACAAAGTTGCTTCCTGTCCCATTTTTAGCATTTCCATTACTTTTGTTAACATTTTCTCAATTTTGATCCTTTTTCATTGAATTGGATAATAGACTAAATGCCATATTTTCCCTTTGGTTAAGCAAAACAGATTGAGTAGCCTTGCTTCTTCCATCATCTCGTATGCGAGTTTTCTGTAGCCGCTGGCAAATTCCTCGCATGGAATTGTGGAAATCATGAATACCTCTACACATTGGCCTAGATGGTTGCGTGTGGTGTTGCTGCACTTTGGTGCTATAAAAAACATGAACTTTAGTGGTGTCACGGTGGAGTGAAAGAAATTTTTTGCTATAAAAAACAGTGAGAGTTGGTGAGGATCTGTTTGAGGAGGCCCTCAAAATTGGATTGTTCTGTCATGGTGGAGTGAAGGATGTGTTGGGGAAGAGAGAGGTGTTGGTGAGGATCTGCTTAAAGAGGCCCTCAAAATTGGAGTGTTCTGTCATGGTGGAGGGAAGGATGTGTTGGGGAGGAGGATGTGACAGGGAAGGCGGCGAAGGGCTGGCAAGGCGAACAGTGGGGCAGGAGCAGGGCCAGAGGGTGAGATCGCGAGTGGCTGACACATGGGTTGCAAGCAGTGAGTGACATGTGGATGCAAGGCGGAATCACATGAAGGCAGCAGACACACCAAGAAGGATCGCAATTTGCTGATAGAACTCATAGAAGTGGCGACTTTGGCTGTGATGCCAAATATTATGGCAGCAGAAATCAGGGGATAACATTAGGGGATAGGGCTGAGCACCCTCTGACTGAACATGCTAGTCCTGCATGATCTGAGGCTCTGCTTGGTGACAATTAGGTTGGGCACAATCCTTTTCTTATTGCTTAATACCCTAATACAAGCTAGGCTACCTTTACACTCGGGTGCCAATCTAAATAAGGAAACTAGAGATATAACATCAATCCAATCACTAAAGAGTAAAGATATAATAGGAATCCAATATAAAGAAACTAGGAAATAAGAAATATATTGGTATATGCACTTGCGCCTGCCATATACTCGGCCATATCGCTGGTTCATATCAACCAATTTTGCATGTTTTTTCATATCAGACTTTTTTGGGACACAACTCAAAGTGCTTGCTTTACATGATTTATTAATTTCCTGAACCTTGAATTGAAGTATATGACCTGTGCTTGGCAACACTGCCTGTGAAACATTGTCTTCTATTAACTATATAGGTTGCCCACATGGTTTTGTCATCTATTTTTTATTTCTTGTAATCATGAGAAAGGCTTGATGGTAATGGCAAGTGTTGCAACAATGTGATCAATCATGATTGTGATAAACCAATTTCTGTTATATTTTAGTATACTACTGTAAGAGTAGTCAGTAACATGGTTTACTTATCACTACCTAGTGATTACTTCCTTAAATAGAGTAAAAAAACGAAGTTTATGTACTGATATATTTTCTATGCATAATTATGTACTTTTCTGGGGATATATATTTGAAGCTTACATGTTTTTTCTTTCCAACCTTAGGGAGAACAAAAATCTTACCGGAACAGCACGATATGCTAGTGTAAATACCCATCTTGGAGTAGGTGAGTGTCACTACCTCTTAGTGATTTGTCTTCATCAGAAGAGGCTTTATTATTTGAAAAGCTAAAACAAGAAAATAATATATATTTAAAGGAACAAAATGTAGTAACAGTGCAAAGTTACTATTTACTAATAAGTGTGGTCAACCAGAAAAATGCTTACTGTTATATCTTATATGTGTTTTTTATTTCTGATTTTTACTACAGAACAAAGCAGGAGAGATGATTTAGAATCTCTTGGCTATGTGCTGATGTATTTCTTAAGAGGAAGGTGACACATGTACTGCTTTTCTAAATTTTAAAATTCCACTTTGACTGTGATAATCAATTGTACTTATCTATCTTAACTTGTCTACCTCAGCCTTCCTTGGCAAGGTCTTAAAGCTGGGACGAAAAAACAGAAATACGACAAAATTAGTGAAAAGAAAATGCTAACTCCAGTTGAGGTAACTAATTAGTTTCTATTGAAAAACAATTCTATGAAGAAGCATGGCATATTGTTTGATTAAATTGCCGCCTAACCTTATTCATCACCATGTTCAACACAATTTTGCATAGGTCCTTTGTAAATCTTATCCAACGGAGTTCATTTCGTACTTCCATTATTGCCGATCTTTGCGATTTGAAGATAAACCAGACTATAGCTATTTGAAGAGACTTTTTCGGGATTTATTCATCCGTGAAGGTATGCTCAAATATATTACATGAAGTTGCCTCCACATCTACATCTTAAATGATTTCCTATTATTATGTACAGGGTACCAGCTTGATTATATATTTGATTGGACGAAGCAAGGATCAGAAAGTAACCGATTGCGAGTATGTCTGCTATTCTTTTTTCCAACTGTCTTTACGTAGTGCAAACTTTACCATGCTAAATGCTTATAATCTTTTCCTCACTGCCAGCCAAGTGGAAGGACAGGTGGGTTGGCAGGACCATCTGCAGAACGAACTGAACGAGCTGCAGGTTTGTCAGTAGCATTGACGTTTTGGAATTTCTATTTAGGAAATAAGTTTGATGGGAAATAACTGGTTCAATTCTTTTTTTTAATCGTAACAGCAAGACAGGATGCTCCTGACAGATTCTCTGGTACAGTTGATCCATTTACTAGAAGAAGTGGCTCTGGATCTGGCCATTATGGAGAACACACAAAGCACAGAAATATATTGGATTCACTTCTTGCACCCAAGATGGTAAGAAATGCTCTAGTTTGCATGTTTTAATTCTTACCTGACTATCTGTCACCTGGCAAACATATATGCACTTTGCATGCAGTTTCTGATTTTTTAAACAAAACAACATCTGGCTATTAATGCTTCTAAGTGCATATAAATGGCCTTAGTGGGCCGATATGGATTCAGCTGGTGCCATAAAAATGAGATACATATTAAGAACTTCTCCCATTTATCCTCCACATTCATTCCTCCATCTCCCTCTCCCTCTTCCTCCCTTTGTGGCCTGTGGTCAGGCATCATGCTGACTTGGCGTAAATGAGGCTGCTACTGGGAGCTTTTCACTAGCACACACCTTCTGTTTCTTGTTGATTTGGCCTTCTAAATTTGTTCTCATATATGTTTTTGTTGTTTTGTTTCTCAATTTTTCATGATACAATGGCGATACTGTTTTTTCAGATAGAAACTGGTAATATACACTGGCAATACTAGTGATACATTGATGATACTCTTGCAGTATACCCCGATGGTGCTTCAATCAGTGTTTACAAATCGTCCGATTAATCACGATTAATCGGTCTGGTCGTTTTTCTGGCTACGACTAGGTGCTCCGACCCGACTAGGGCGACTAGAAATTTGGTCGTCCGACTAGTCATCGACTAGTCGCGACTAGTCGGCCGATTAGCGGCATTTTGGTGACCAGGAGAGAAGGGCAACCGACGGGGAAGGTAGGGGCCAGCCGAAGGAGGGCGCTGACAACGGCGCATGGGCCACGGCGGGAGGAGTGAGCCGGCGGCGGCGTGCCTTTGAGTGGGAGTGGCCACCGGCGGTGCCGGCGGGAGCAAGAGAAGGCGGCGCCGGTGGGAGTGGGAGCAAGAGGAGAAGGCGGCGCCGGCGGGAGCTGTGGCGCGCAAGGGATGTGCAGCGCGCATGCTTCTGAGTTGTCTTTGTTCGGTTGTGAGGGAGGAGATCTGTGGCGGTTGTTTGGGAGAGGGGAGATGTGAGGAGCTAGGGTTGTGGCTGCTGTGAGGGAGAGGAGAGATGTGAGGAGTGAAGCTAGGTTTTAGTTAATGGGCCTGGGCTTTTCAATTTTATTTTTGGGCTAATAAGTAATGGCTGGAAATTTGGCCCATACTTAATATTTATTGTCATATACTATATAGTGTATATATATTATGTAAATTTCCTAAAATATATGGAATAATTAAATAGAACGACCAAAATCGACTAATCGCGATTAGTTTTCTGGTCGGTACCATGGTGACTAGGTTCGACTAGGCGATTTGTAAACATTGGCTTCAATGATACTTGCAATAACAGATGATACAAATATGATGCTTGTTCAATATTTCAAAAAGCGCTAGATGGTAAGCGGGCAGAGAGTGTGCGCTAGATGGTAAGTGGGCAGTGGCTAGGATTTCAAGCCTAGGCAGTATGGTTTGGAAGATTATAGACTATAATTTTATAGGAAACAAGCTAGCTGTTTCTTTTTTTAAAAATGGTTATTTAGCTAAACTTTGTCCCCATTTGCATTAAAATGCTGATCAACCAGATTTTGGAACATCAACCGGATTGCCTAGTAATGTTTTGAAGTTTTCAACAAGCATGCTGCATACTTAATTTTGTCAATCAGAAACAAGTAGTGGTTTAGCTTTAGCAGTAGTGTATTCATTTCTTTTAATGCCCTGAATTTGGGGAGGAGTGGAGGAGACCTTGGGGCTGCAGCTTTCTTGGAGTTGGAGGAAGAGGATGCAGGGAGCTTCAGGCTTGTTGGACAAATAGTGGATGACACCTAGCAGCGGTAGCTGTAGCCCTCAGGTGACCCAGGTGGTGGCGGCGGCGGCAACGAGGGTTGCTGAGCGCCGTGCCCAGGCCAGAAGCAGGTACAACGGCGGCGAGAGGCGGAGCTGTGGCCCACAAATCTTCTTGCCTCCTTGGCATCGGCCGGTGCCAGCGATGCATAAGGACTAAGGAGTGGGGATTTTTTGTGAGCCTACCTTTTAACCTTAGCTTTGACCACGCAGGACGCCTAGCACACACCTAGGCTGCCCAACATGCCTAGACTGTCCGTGTGCCTAGATTGCCTAGCTCCGCCTACGTGGTTTTCTGCTTAATCCAATCGCCTAGGCCAAAAGAGATGTGGACCATTGTCCCTCAGCGCCTAGGCAGCCACTTTTTTAAACACTATGCTTGTTATTTTGATTTTTATTCAAGTTCAGTTGGACCTTACATTATGTATACCTTATTCTAGCAGTCTCCTAAAAGAACAGTTGTAGCTCAAGCTAGCTGGATAATGAGATGGGATGTTTCTTCCTTTGTGCTGACCATCCGTTACATTACATTCCTGTTGGTGATAACTGGAAAGCTCATGTTATTTTTACCATGGATGCAGGCTGTTGATTCAGATAAAAGAAGGCCCACTTCATCATCTCGGAATGGGAGCACATCAAGGAAGGCTCTCTTGTCAAGCAGCAGACCAAGTTCTGGAGATCCTAGTGATCCAAACCACAGTAACCTAATTCCAGCCAGCAGTGGCAGCAGCCGCCCATCAACTATTCAGAGGCTTCACCAATCAACTGGACTTGAGACCAGGACCTCATCGCTGTCAAAAACTGCACGAAATGTCCATGATGATCCTACTATGAGGACCTTTGAACGCCTTTCAATCAGTGCTGACAGACGGAAATAATGTTTGGAAGAGCAAAAGATGTGAGTTGCTGCTCCAGTGAGGCCACCGAAGATTCATTCAGACGATGCTTACTGATCAGCAAGTAAAGTTATTATGTGCTACACATGCTGAGATCTGCTCATCTGCGCAAGAGTGAAGTTTGCTCACTGAATCTTGGCGCAGATGAATGAATACTGTTAATTCAAATGGTTAAAGTAAAGCATTTTACACCCCATTCAGAGGGTACCGGGATCGGCTGCACTGCTGGTCCAATTAATGCTGATGTTGATCAAATATTTGTAGAAATATTATCGAAATAGAACAGTTCATACAAGAAAAATCTGTATGACGTATTCTTGTTTGTACTGCGACTAGCACTTCCGTCAGTACTCTAGATAATCCATCCTTTTTTTCTTAGAGCCCTTACACATTCCATGATATTATTGCTTTAAAAATCGTCATCATGTAATCGACATCAATCTGTCATACGATAAGATATTCATTACTCCACTAGCAGCAAATTTTCAATCATCGTAATCTTTGGTTCATTTTTCGACAACTGATGGAATGACACAAACAAGCACTTCATCCTTTAGTGCCTTGAATGGTGCAATGGATCTTCTTTGTGTCTAACAACCTTTTTATGAAGATGAGGTTATTGCCAGTAGTAAACTACTACGGCTGGGTTAAGAATTGCTTTTAGACATGTTTTCTGTTTGAGTACTGCCCAATAACTTGTAATAAACTAGGACACTTCTTAGCTCAGCTAGGAATTCTTGGACGCTAGCCCTGATCATTTTTGTTAAGGTAATGCTCCAGCTGAAGCATTGAAGTTGGTGACCAAGATTTGGATGGACCTCATGGTTAATGGAAAATTCATTTCCATCCAAAAATAAGGAAAGCAATCTGCAAAGTAGAAACATTGGATGAATGAAACGGGAGGCAACTCAAGAAAATCAGTACCAAATTACCAATATGTTGTTGGGTTGATTGCACGGTTGCACCTGAGCAAGTCACTCTTGATTCGATCTAACTTTGAAAGTTGATCACTAATTTACTAATTAATTTGCACATCAAACTTTGAGCCACGGAATGCCCTCAGAAAGTTGATCAATATATGGCTGAGCAGACAAGGCACGTTTCACAATAAGTATGTTAAAGAGTATATACATACAAATGAACTGCTCCAGAATAAGACTATCGGTATAAAAAATATAGGCAATATACGATGAAACCAATTTTTTTCTGGGCATGCACTTCCTGAATTAGGATCAGCTCTGTTATTCAGTTATATCAAAGCAGGGTTTAGCTTCATCCCAGGGGCCACTGATCTCAAACTTGTATTCCTGAATCCTTATAAGCCAGTAAGGGCAAACAAGTGAGATAAAAACAAAGAGTACTAGCAGTAGGATGAAGAACATTTGATGCAATTGGTAGGTGACGCTTACGGTCATGACCATCAGAGCAAAGGAGAATAGCAGATGAAGTCTCAAAGAGTACTTCTTGATACAAAATGTGATGAGGGGTGCAAACAGGAAGATCTGCAAGGAGAAGAGCATGATTGCAAAGACATGCAGCCTAGATGGCAGGCGAGAAGCCACAAGGACGGATGCTACTACTGATGCATTCAAGGAGATATTGCTGCTCAACTTTGGGTTGTTGAGTGCACCAGGAGGCCTTATAGTTGAACCAGAATAATCATGCAGAAAAAGATGAACCAAGAGAAGGCATACTGCAAGTGCCCATATTGAATCTGAACTGATGGACCTAGTGAGGGTATGATAAATTGGTGCCAAAACATATAGACCACTGATAAAGAATGATATATTGAGGACATACTTTGAGAGAAGCTTCAGCGAGAATGGACAAGTCATGAGCAAGAGAACGGAAAACCCGACAAGAAGAAGACTAGAGTCTAGTTTTAAAAGAGTGACTTCATCAATGATCAAGTTTAATGTATAGGTCCATGTTGAAACCACAAGAGCCACAATGCAGAGATACTGGGATATGGAGGCTGAGTCGATCATCACTTTCAGAAGGTCCCTTTTAATGACATTGGCATTCATAACCATTTCCTCAAGGAACGAATCGTCGGTGTAGTTATCATGATAGCCTGGCTGCATTCCACCATAGGCAACTTTTCTCCACTTTGGTCGAAGCCTGATCGGGCTTTTGTCAGTATTCATGCTGTATTGCTATGCAATGTTTTAGTCCAGACGAAACTAGGCCTGAGCAGCGTCAACAACCAAGAATGTGTGGTCCTCTTCAGAGCTCACACTTGCATTTTGCTGGCACCAATTCTTCACAGCAAAAACGCATTACAAACTGTAATTCAGTATAGCATTGCTGTGGACACTGGACAAGGCCATCTGCAATTAAGTACCATCTGCAATTCTGCCAGAAACAATATACAGTTACAAATTCATCAGATTTGCGAAATGGTTTCAGAACTTTCAACAGCATTGTAATTATCAGTCCCCGGAAAGAGTTCAGGCAAACTCTGCAGTTTGAGGCTTTGAGCTCCATGATGAACAATTGCTAATAAATGAGTTGTTCCATGAGCAAAATAGCAGTCATGGTAGGGAGGCAGTACCTCTGCGGCAATCCGTTGGAGTCGAGAGAGCCGGCAGCCTCGGTCGCTCGCCGCGGGCAGGGGTGTTGGAGCCGGGCCGCGGCGCCGTCCGACGAGGTACTAAGACGATGCAAGCACGAGATCGCAGGGAGGATGGGTCGGCTCCGTTTCAGAGCAAGCAAGAGGGGGGCGCGGCGCCACCGAGCCGAGGATGAAGGCGGACAGAGACGGACGAGCGCGAGCGCTGCGGGCCTGCGGCGTCAGGCGTCACAGCCCCCGTGCGGAGACCCAGACGAAGCGGCGCACGCACCCGCGCCGTCTCGGCGGCCTCGGCGACACTGCGGCACAAGGGGTGTTTAGCGCTAAGGACGGCAACCCCGCACAAAACAACAGTTTAGTAAAAATCCACCAACAATGTACACACAAATTTTTAAATTTATGACAGCAAAGGTTTTGAATTAAAGGGTGTTTGGATCGAGCGAATGAATTTTAGTTTCTGTCATGTTTTGACATCAATTTAAAGTACTAAATATGAACTAATTATAAAAATAATTGAAGAATCAGAAGATAATTTATAAGAAAAAAATTAATTAAGTCTAATTAATCAATAATTAACAAATATTCATTATAACATCACATTATCAAATCATGGCGTAATTAGACAGACTCATTAGATTCGTTTCTTAAATAACCTATCGATTATATGAATGAGTTTATAAATAATCTACATTTAATACTTTAAAATACTAGCTAAATATTTGATGTAGCGGAGGCTAAAATTTAACCGTACGCTCCCTAAATTTGTGTATACCAACTACCGTTAACTAAAATTTGATAAAAAATCATATGTTAATAATAGAAAAGGTATAAATAATTAAATACTACTAATGTAATAGAATCAGTAACAAAAGAAAAAAAGAAAAAAGTGCTTGAGGCTTAGGGCTTATTCGGAGAGCTTCAGACTTACTAGATACTAGTATTTAGAAGCTCTTTTAAACAGTATCAATATGATTCAATTTTCAAAATCTGTAAACGTAATTATTCCTCAAAAAAACTAATAGCTTAGGGCGTGTTTGGTTTTTTTTGAAATCTGCTTTTATTGTAAAAAGGCAGAAGTTGAATTAAATAGGTTTACCAAAACTGCTTCTGTCGTGAAAAAATAGTTTTTTCTAGTAGAAATTTGGAAGCAGCTTGGACTTTGTTTTTCTGCTTCTACTTTTCTACTTTTCTGATTTTTAGTATAAATTAAATAGCATGAATTCAAGGTGTCTTGCATTGCACAATTTCATGAGATAATATGTGGTTGCAGGTTACTTTATGAGATGAACTATGCACTTTTTTTATGTATCTAATATATTTTCCAGTTATTTAGTTGCATCAACGTTGAGTGTTTCCTATTTATATATATGTATAGAATATCAATATTGAGTTATTTAGTTCTTTCACAGCAGCTTCAACCAAACGACTTTTAGTTTTTCCACAGCGGACAACTCACAACAGTTTTTTTATAGCAGACAGGTAACAACAGCTTTTTCATAGCTCACAGCAGAACTAAACACACCCTTAAAGGCTAATCATTCCTAGATTCTTTAGATTCTACTAAATTTTATTTACTCACCGTTCCGCCAAACAAAACCCACCATCCACCCACACTTTGGTTCCTTCCCATCAGTCCAATTTCCTACGCTTGGGACCCTCCGCACTAGTGTCGGTAGGTCAGAGAGATATGGTTGCTCCTAGGAGCCGTCTGTCCTATGTCTTAGTGCCACCGCTTGAGCCCCGCGCCCATCGCCATTGGTTGAGGCCACTACCCCAGTTAGGGATGGATTTGGATTGAATACGAATGGCCGGATAGTATTATTTACTATATTTTATTTCGAATACGATTATGAATTCGGATGTTTTTGAATATGAATACAAAATGGAAATTTCGAATATGAATATATATTCAGATGTTTACTCGATTTAACTCGAAATGTTCATTGTTTCACAAATTTTCTAAAAGTCCAAAGTGTCTAATATACCAAATTGGAATAATAATTAATAAGAAGCAATGATACACAAGAAATCATACACAAACTAAGTTTTTAAACAGCACTAACTAAAACCATCAATTTACTTTAAACCATAGCCTATTACTTCTCAAAACTCTAATTCCTCTTAAGAGAATCTTAAGTTTCTTAACATTCTATATGACAACTTTCTTGAAATATTTTAAAAATTTTATCATAATATATACATATAATATTATAACACCATGACAAGTCTCGTATTTTTTAGACTTTATTTGTTTTTTTATAATTAAAAAACCCTTAAGCCCCACATTACCGATAAAATGTCGTAACATATATTTTTAACATTTATTTAAATTTAATGTATAAGAACTAAAAATGGACACAAAATGGTGAATATGATTTTTCTATAAATTTTAGTGCATTATTTTAGGTACTTGCAGTTCAAATTTCATATATTCCAATTTAAATCCTATAAAAACAATTAATGAGTTAAAATAGCAAATGGATCTAGAAAAATACAAAAAAATTATATGGAATGAGTTATGTTATATTTTGATTACAACAAAATTTCAATTTCTAACAAACATTTAACCATCAATTTACTTTAAACCATAGCCTATTATTTCTCAAAACTCTAATTCCTCTAAAAAGAATCTTAGGTTTCTTAACATCCTATATAATAACTTTCTTGAAAAATTTTCAACATTTTATCATAGAATCTACGTATAATTTTATAACACCATGACAAGTCTCGTATTTTTCAGACTTTGTTTGATTTTTTATAATTAAAAAACTCTTAAGCTCCACATTACCGATTAAGTGTCGTAACATAATTTTTTTAATATTTATTTAAATTTAGTGGATAATAACTAAAAATGGACACAAAATGGTGAATATGATTTTTCTATAAATTTTAGTGCATTATTTTAGGTACTTGCAGTTCAAAATTTACATATTGTAATTTAAATCCTAGAAAAACAATTAATGAGTTAAAAATAGCAAATGGATCTAGAAAAATACAAAAAAATATATGTAATTAGATATGTTATATTTTGATTACAAAAAAATTCAAATTTAAACAAATATTTAACCACCAATTTACTTTAAACTATAACCTATTACTTCTCAAAACTCTAATTCCTCTCAAGAGAATCTCATGTTTCTTAACATCATATATAATAACTTTCTTGAAACATTTTCAACATTTTATCATAGTATCTATGTATAATTTTATAACACCATGACAAGTCTTGTATTTTTCAGACTTCGTTTGTTTTTTATAATTAAAAATCTTTAAGCTCCACGTTACCGATGAAGTGTCATAACATATATTTTTTAACATTTATTTAAATTTAGTGGATAAGAACTAAAAATGGACACAAAATGGTGAATATGATTTTTCTATAAATTGAAGTGCATTATTTTAGGTACTTGCAGTTCAAATTTCACATATTTAAATCCTAGAAAAACAATTAATGTGTTAAAAATAAAAAATGGATATATATAAAAATACAAAACATTTATATGGAATGAGATATGTTATATTTTGATTACAAAAAATTTCAAGTTCAAACAAACATTTAACCATCAATTTACATTAAATCATAGTCTATTACTTCTCAAAACTCAAATTCCTCTCAAGAGAATCTTAGATTTCTTAACATCCTATATAATAACTTTCTTGAAACATTTTAAAATTTTTATAATAGTATCTACGTATAATTTTATAACACCATGACAAGTCTCGTATTTTTTAGACTTTGTTTTATTTTTTATAATTAAAAAACCCTTAAGCTCCACGTTACCGACGAAGGTTGTAACATAGATTTGTTAACATTTCTTTAAATTTAGTGGATAATAACTAAAAATTGACACAAAATAGTGAATATGATTTTTCTATAAATTTTAGTGCATTATTTTAGGTATTTGCAGTTTAAATTTCACATATTCTAATACGAATACAGATAATTCGTATATTCTGACGTCGATATACCCCGGTTGACTAAAAGCCGCAATTTATTGGTATGGATGTGTAGATATTTGAAGCACACGTCACGTAGTTTTTGTTTTTTTTTTCCGATCGATTACTATCTGAATGCCCCCGTAGTGAAACATTTTCTAAAAAATGTGCAGAGCCGAATTGTGGTAGTTGTATGTTTTTCTGAAAAATTTGCTGTGAACTTTGGTGTAGAGCTGCCTCGTATCCGCCCGGTTAAGTTTGTACATAACGGTACTTGTTGGTATCACGATACGAATGGTCCCTCTTGTGTTGATGTGAATTTTTATGTATGTGTAGGTGCTTTTGCAAGATATGTTCAGAGAAAATGCTGGTGACAAATAGCTATGTAAGCAGAGAAATGCTGGTGACTAATGAGTCCTAATGTCCTATTCTTTTTATCTCAAGACAAAATGGCAACTAATTTTTCACTGCTACCTATTACTACTGCTTTTGGTGCTTACAATGGCATGACATCTAATGACGGTGACACGTGTGCCTTTCGTGATTTTATAGCAAACTTCATGATGACAAATAGAGAATAGATATATGATGAACTTAATTATGAAAATTATAATATATATTATATTACCATTACAAAATAACACATAATATGTATTTACATTCGTCGCTTTATAGATAAATCTGAAAAAGACCAAAACTACTTACAATGTGTAACGGAGAGAGTAGGTAAGAAAATAGTTTGGTTACTCATATTCCAACCAACCAAAATACTCAAACTAACTGATTATGAAAATGCAGCTCTCCAAATAGGGTGTTAGAGCATCTCCAAGAAACATCTTACATTTTATTCCCTAAAATTTGATATAGGGATCATCCTATTCATATTAATCCTTAAAAACTAATTTGATTTCCAACAGTTTCTCTATCCCTATTTTGAATGTGAAATTAAACCTAAATTTAGGATAGATAACAAGAGATTTAGGAAATGGTTTAGGATGAAGATTTGTTTAGGAGTGTCATTAGAGTCTAATTTTCCATCAAAATCTTAAATTTTAAATTTAGAAACTAGCTCTCTTGGAGATGCTCTTAGCAGCAGCTCCTAAGCCCGGAACATGCTCAATTTCAAGAAAAAATTTTTTTTTTAATCGATAAATCTAGAGGTATGAAACTAAACTTATATCTAACTAACCACTAACGCAACACCAACGCCAAGGATTTTGGTGCTTTAGCTGCGTCAAAATTGAACCCTTACATAAAAATGCAAACCTGTTTTTTTCGAAGATAGAGGGAGAGACCCGACCATTTTCAATTTGAAAGAAGGTGTGATTGCTTTGGCTCAAACCCGGGTGGGAATGTGCCACATCGGGCAACCTTTCCACTAAGCTATTGCTCGGTCCGCTGCTTGTATATACATAAGCTATCATATTATCGACAAAAATGAAGTTTTATCTAAAAAGGGTAAAAATTCATCTGTTGTAAAGTGTTAATAGATTACGTGCCTATTTGGTTGAGTTGTGACTGTGAAAAAAAACTATTGTGAGCTGTAATAGGATGTCAGCTATAAAAAAACTAAAGGTCATTTGACTGACTATAGATAAACTGCTTTAAGCTATAAACTATGTATAAACTATTTTTTTACTTTTTACAAAAAACAGTTGCATCTTAAAAGGACGTGCAGTTAACAACTGACTTTGGCAAAAAATGATAGATTCGATTGCGAGGGAGAAATCAAAACCACTTACTGGTAGATTTTGATTTAATAAGTAAAAAATCGATCATTTGTCAGTCACTTTTAAGATAAGTCTTTTAATTATAATATTACTCTTAACAATGACATTGATTATGATGTCAATTTTAATAATGATACATAAGATTATTTAGATCAATAAACACGGAACGGGATGATAAAATATGATGCTAGTTCTTGAGAATAACAAATTACCAAATGTCCCAAGAAAGTATCCTCAATCGATTAGCTCATTAGAAATAAACCATCAAGAATTACATACAATTCAGTAGCTTTTTAGGAGTACAGTAGCAATATACGATGATTCAGCACAAGGGTGGCGTATCCAAGCGATATGGATACCCAAAATAACAGAAGCAGCATCACAGATTTTTAGCAATAAGTCATATTCTCCCAAAATGCTATGCTCTTAAATTTACACGAGTTTGGCAGTAGCTGGAGCTCCTCCTTCAAAAGCAAACTGGTTAACTGATCGATTTCTTGAAAGCAAAACAAGATGTGTAGGTGCTTGTTCAGAAACAAGCTTGCTGCAAGAAAGTGACCACTTGGAGCAGCTGCTTTCGGTTTAGGTAATTCATTGGCTCCATGAGCTACATTTCAAACAAACATGCATGAAACAATAATGATCGACCACAACACAAACAACTGAACAAGAAATTCTCACATTGACTGATATCAGTCTACTGTTTTTGCAACAAAGGAATGAATTTTCAAGTTCCAGATCAACTTCAAGACATCACTCCAATGCATCACATTGAACTGATCCAATGCACTGATCACTTCAAGTTATCAGCAGTATAACCAAATTCAATGCACAACTGTGATTCAGAAGATAAGGGAAATAGGAATTCAGGAGAACTGAGGATTTTCCACTCTCATCATACTGAACTATTCATTCAGGAGAAACGAATAATGTCTGCTATTTGGAATGTACGAACAACTGTATATGGCAGTGGCAAAATTTCAAGTTATCAGCAGTATCACCAAATTCCAAATTATTCTGGAACAAGTGAGGAGATAAATAATGGGAGGTCCAATGACTTGTTGCAATATGCTGCGTGCGAAAAACAGACAGAACAAGAGATCTCAACTGGAATCAGTGAAGGAAACACAACAGCCAGCCATCAGTCATAACAATCTCCAAAGCACAACCATAATCAATTTAAATATGAAATAGGCTCCATTAAACAGTAATATAATTCCAGATCTAAGACCATTGATACATATCGCTGATCCAACTTGGAACCAAAAACTCAACATGCTACCCACAAAGGGATACTAAGCCACAGCCTTCTTGAGCTTGGCAAGCTCTTGCCTGATAGCACCTCCCCTCTGTTCATACAAAAAACATTAGTGTAAACAAGTGACAAAAACAAGAGTTAAGCACTTAAAAGTGAGATATCTGACCTTGATCCTAGCCAACATAACCTTGAACCTGTCAAAGTCATTGAGAGAGGCTCTCCTCTTCTGGACAATTAGCTTCTTGCCCCATGAGCTATTCTCCCACTTGCTCTTCACATCTTTAAAAGGATAACCACAAGTCAAATGAGACAACTGCAGACTACAGAGAGGGCATCCAAAATATAGCTCACGTATGTAGCACAGAATTCATACTAACCAGCATCTTCCATTGCCTTAATCAAAGTAGTCTTCTTAGGGACACGCTTGATGTCAATCTTGATGTCGGTCAGGGAAAGCCGCTTGAAGTTGATCTGGCACCTGACCATATCAGGAGCATCGATAAGTGCCTGGTGATTAACAGAAAACAGAGTTATGTGATATTCCATAGTAAAAGCACAGCGAAATAAAAGACTGCTACAAGAAAAGGACCTAAGATCAAATAATTGTGCCTACAATGTACCTGCCAGTGGAGGCATACCATCAACTGTATCATCCAGAACAACAAGTTATACAAGCTAGTGCTTGACAGCAATAATGCATGCGGACTAAAAATTGGATTTCGACGGGTTCAGAAAATAATGTGTCTATTCTGCTTCATGAATTAAATTTGGCGTTCCATTCTACCAGATACTGTGAACAATTCTTTCATTTCTCACATGGTACCGACGAGTACTTCCATACCATAACTCTAGAGCCAAATCACAACAGTTGGTACAAAATCGAGTGACGAGCTGGATGCATACCCTGTTCTGGTCGACGACGTCGACTATGACTACGAGGCGGCCGTAGTCCTTGCCGTAGTTCACCAGGGCCACCCGCCCGATCTCCACGAACCTCTTGAACGGCTGCACGCAAAACACAAAACCCGATCAAACACGCGTCGCCGGAAACACACCGGAAAAGCGCGGCAGCACAAAGGCCTCATGACGACCCACGAACCATTCTTTCGGCTGTAGGGAGAAGCGGCTACGCAGCGGCGGACCAGGTAGACGGCCGGCGACGCGAGCGCGGAGCGGAAAGGCAAAGCAGAGCTAGGGTTCTGCGGCGGCGGGTTCGCTATAAGGGCAGCAATCGGGTCCTCGTGAGCCGTTGGATCACCAGTAGAGGGTGATCCAACGGCTCACGATCTGTGTTCCGAGGGTGCTTTTGCGGAGCCTTTTCATTTTTCCAAGGCCTCCAGTTGTGGGCCTGGAATTGTATAGTGGGTCTGCCCATATAATCGAGATTCTCTTATTGATGTTATGTTTGGTTTTGATTTTGCGTTAACTGATTCGTGCCTATTTATTTTTGGGTCGAGAACGATTTTAGATTTATGAGATTACCCGATTATTTAAAATTGATTAGAGTGTAACTCATTTCCCATTTCTTTCTCATGATAATTTTATGTTGACTTATGTTGAGTGATTTCATTATTTCAAACTATGTACTGGTAATACAATAATGTCCCTTTTATTGTGGATTTTTAATTATATTTATGTTGTAATGTAATTTATATAGAGTATAAACTGAATCCGTGGGTTACCCGTTAGGTTTTGAGTACCCAATGGATTCAGGTTCAAGTTTAGTTTTGAATTTGTAGGTTTGCAAAACCCGGGGTTTTCATCAAACCTGTGGGTTTCAAACACATTTCTATCCCTACTTATTTGTGATGACCAGATGATAACTTTGTACAATTATACCTTTATTTGTGGTTAAAAGTTCTACTAGAGTGTAGTATGATCCTATTTTAATACTTGCGGGCATAATATATAGTCATACTTACCCAATGGATAAACGTATACGAGTACGAGTAGTCACTACATAAGCTACCAAACTAAGTTTCTATAGAAATTTGTAAAAATACCATTACAATTTTCTGTAATTTAAAAAATACCACTGTTGGTAACTATGGTAGACCCCATTTATCAATGACACACTGATGACATATATTTCAAAACTGTAAAAATTATAATGGCATAGAAAAATTTAACCCATGTTTCTAACCCTAGCCCTTGTCTTCTTATCCAAAACATATCCATCACCTACCCTTGTCGTGCTCGCTCCTCCCTATCTGTCGCTTCCTGGCTAGCCTTGTGCCTTCATGTTGGCCCACATGCCTCTCTTCATTGGCCCTAAGTCTCCTCATCTACTCTCACACCTCTTTCTGTCGGTCCATGTGCCTCCTTGAACTTACCTTCGCTAGCGCCTATGCTGACCTCACAATTCTTCGTGTATCCCCCAATGTCCCTACACGGGGCCCCGCCGTCATCATCACCTCATCACCTCTCCATGATTGAACTCTACACACTTCCTATCATGCTGCAATTTGATAGGTAAACGAGTATACCTATGGGTATACAACGCCAGCAAGCGGTAGATATGGGCACATGTTTTTACTTATTATGGGTGCTAGGTATAGAAATATGTCATGTGTGCGAATATAGGTCTGGCAAAAAACTCGTAGCTCGTTAGCTTGTTGAGCTCATAACTAGCTAAGATTGTATTGACTCATTTTGTTTTCCTAATAATGAGATGATATTTTAGCTCGTTAGTATAACGAGCGAGTTCGAGATGCTGATGAGTTTGCTCACGACCTTAATGATCTGACCCAAATAGTCAGAAGGCCACAACCCACACAACCCATCTAAAGCAGTCAATAGTCAATATCTCCCCAAACCCTAGCCACCAAGGCCCTAATTACACACTCCCCAAACTTGCACGGGTGCATGGATGATGGCTGCACTCGCACCTCACATCGCACACATTGTCGCCCCTCTCACTAGCCACATGGGTGGCACGCTTGCACCTCTATCGCACCTTTGGGATCTGCCATCGCCGAGGGCCAAGACGTTGAGCCATAGACAATTGCCGCCACTAACGCCCAACAGTGTTCCTCACGTCATTGATTGTTTTTCGTGGCTAAGGACCGAGGCATCGTCATGTCGACTGCCACTACCACCGAGGGCCAAGGCACCAACTACTGCTAGCACCTTTAGATCTGCACCACACTATGCTAGCTTTAGTGATGCCTCCTCTCCTCTATAAAGTATTGCAAGTTCTAATACTTCTTCAAATATAGTCAGGACAATATATAGTCAACATAATAAGGCTTGCTTCTTTTGGTCTATTTTGTGTGTAATGGAAATAAATACTTATAGCATATGGTATTCTAGTGTATAACGATCTTCAAACTTTGCCTATTAGGAAAAAATTAGCAATTTAAGAATTAAAAACATAACTTATAAAAACACATTTAGGAACAAGTTTAGATTGTGTTTCCAATTATTTTCTGTGAGTGCTATTTTTCATAGAAATAGCTTAGTAGACAAGGTTGAAATGGCACCACTTTTAAATTGTTATAATAGACAAAAAATGCAACTTTACTGGTGCCATTTTGCTCCTCCTCCTCTTTCAATATGTAGTGACGAGAGGGCGACAAAGATCTTCTTCCACTCCTACCTAGTATTTAATCAAGGAGTAAACACACAAAGATGCTATCATTGATTGTTAATAGGGTAACACAATTTCAACACACGGTGCCGTTTTGTCAGTTTGTTTGAGTGGGTAGTTATGACTTTTTGATTAAAGAATGTTGGCACTACATATCAACGTGCTATGAACTTGATCTTTCATGACTTGCTTGGAGTTATGCTAGAAGTCTATATAGATGATGTTGTAGTCAAATCGGATTCTATGTAAACCATTTAGCTGATTTGAAAGTTGCTTTTGAAAGAATGCGTTAGTATGGCTTAAAAATGAACCCGCTCAAGTGTGTTTTTGGCGTGTAGGTGGGCAAGTTCTTAGGATTCATGATTCATGAGAGAGGTATTGAGATTGATCCTAAGAGGCTTGATAAGATTAAGAACTTTGAAGCGCTGACATGCAAGAGAGATGTGCAAAAGTTGCTAGGCAAGGTGAATTATTTGTGTCACTTTATATCTAACTTGTTTGACAAGATTGATGCTTTCGTTCCCATACTTCAGCTAAAGAACGAAGAAGAATTAACTTGGGGGGCAAGGTAGCAACATGCTTTTGGGAAAATTAAAGAGTGCTTGTCGTCACCGCCTGTGGTAAGAGCACCGAAAGGTGGGATTCCGTTTTAGCTATATGTTGCTGCAGAAGATAGCGTGATAGGAGCTGTGCTAACTCAGGAAGTGGAGGGAAAGGAGTACATCATCACATTCTTGAGTCGCCGCCTATTGGATGCCGAAACGAGGTACGTGTTCTTAGAGCGTTTGTGTTTATCACTTTACTATGCATGTACCAAGCTTCGTCACTATCTTCTATCTGGCACATGTATTGTCACTTGTCAAACTGATGTTATAAAATACATGTTGCAAAAACCGATACTAAGTGAGAGAATCGAAAAGTGGGCTTACACTTTGATTGAGTATAATTTGGCTTATGAACCCTTGAAAGCTATGAAAGGCCAAGTCATCACAAATTTTATAGTTGATCACCATGTAGATGTCAATTGGAGTAGTGATATTGCTTTAATTAAAGTAGTACCATGAAAACTTTACTTTGATGGTTCGACTTGCAAGTATGACCAAGGTGTTGGAGTTGTGCTCATGTCACCTAGTGGTATGAGTTTCGAGACCTCGGCCCGGTTAGAATTTCTTTGTACTAATAATCAAGCCGAGTATGAAGCTTTATTGCTAGGTATTGAATTGCTAGCTTCCACGAGTGTTAAATATGTTCATGCATATGGTGATTCATTATTAGTAGTTCAACAAGTAGCTAAGAATGCCCAATGTTTTAATGGTTTGCTAAATAACTACTTGGATAAATGTCTAGACATAATCGCTACTTTTGATGATTTTGAGATTACACATGTGTCTAGAGAAGCCACTTCAGTAGCAAATAACTTGGCTCAGCAAGCATCTGGTTACCAAATTAAAAGAGGTAAATTTTTCACACAAGAAAAACTGATGCTTGACTTTATTTTACCATGCGAGTCAGAGCACATCGGTTTGACCAGCCAGACATGGCTGGTCCGACTGCAGTTGTCTGGTCAGTTTGACCGTCCATGCCAAGCCGGTCTGACCACCCTGTGCCAGCCGTCCGGCAATGGCCGGTCTGACCGCCCTGTGTTAGGAAGTTTTAGGGCACGGGGGGCAAGTTAAAATTGATGATTTGAACGCCAATTCAATCGAGGATTTGGCGAGTACTTCAAGAAATTACGAGGATGATTGAACTCCAATTATTTAATATTTGAAAGATCCTAGTAAGTGGGTTGATCGGAAAGTTCGGCGGCAAGCACTTAAATTTGTATTACTTGATGATGAGTTGTATCGCTGAACAATTGATGGAGTACTTTTGAAAAGTTTGAATGCCGATCAATCTAGACTTGCTTTGGGTGAGGTTCATGAAGGTCTTTGTGGTACTCATCAGTCGGCCTAGAAAATGAGTTGGATGCTCAAAAGAGCGGGATTTTATTGGCTGACTATGACTGATGATTGTTTTAAGTACTATAGAGGATGTGAAGCTTGTCAAAGGTTTAGTAATATTTAGCTTGCTCCTGTGTCTTTACTTAATCCTATTATCAAACTATGGTCATTCCGAGGTTGGGCCTTGGACTTCATCGGCTAGATTTATCCTTCCTCTTCAAAAGGTCATCGATTCGTGTTGATGGCTACGGATTACTTCACCAAGTATACCGAGGTCGTGCCTCTCAAGAACATGACGCAAAACTAGGCAATCGATTTTATCTTGAAGCACATTATACATAGATTCGGTATTCTCCAAACTCTTACTACAAATCAGGGTGCTTCGTTTGTTTCAAAAGAAATATGTGGTTTTGCCTAATCTTATGGTATAAAGTTGATAAAATCTTCACATACTATGCTCAGGCTAATGGTCAGACTGAGTCTAGTTATAAAACTGTGATTAAGCTCATTAAGAAAAAAATTGAAGAGTTTCCTAGACGGTGCCATGAAGTGCTTTCTGAGGCATTATGGGCATGTAGAGTTGCAAAGCATGGTTCCACCAAGGTGAGTCCATATGAGTTTGTGTATGGACAAGAAGTCGTTTTACCTGTAGAGGTGAATTTTGGCTCTTTGAGATTACTTAAGCAAGATGGCTTCTCGGTCGATGAGTATTAAACTCTTTTGAAGGATAATTTGGAAAATGTGATCGATAAGAGACTAAGATCTCTAGAGGCTATAGAAAGAGACAAAAGAAGAGTGGCTAGAGCTTATAATAAGAAGGTGAGAGCAAAATCGTTTCAAGTTGGTGACTTGGTTTGGAAGACGATTTTGCCTTTAGGCACTAAGAGCCCAAAGTTTAGTAAATGGTTGCCTAGTTGGGAAGGTCCTTTTAGAGTTGTTGAAATCACTCTAGGTAATGCATATGTGCTAGAGTTTCAGCAAGGAGAGCGATTTCATAGAGCTTTGAATGGTAGGTATTTGAAAAAGTACTTCTCGAGTGTGTGGCAAAATGCTTGAAGTGTCAAAAGGCCGATATGGAGCATATCACCCTTAGTTTGTTGTGCTTTTGGCTCACTAAAGTTTGCCAAAACGCAGGAGGCATGTGTTGATAGCAAAAATGACATTAATGGTCAAAATTGTCAAAATGTCAGAATTGGTATTTTTGGCCAAAAATATGCCAAGTCCTGGCACAGTCCGGTCTAACCGAAGTGGTACCTTTGGTTTGACCGGACCCACTTCGGTCTAACCAGCCCCATAAAGCTGGTCTGACCGGATTTAATCTGAATCCAAGTCAGATTAGTTATTTCAGGGTATTTTTATCCCTAATTAGATTTTAACGACTTGGACTTGTGCCTAACTCAAATTAGACCCCAGGCACGTCATGACTAACCACTTTAAATAGAGGCAAGGACGATTCAAGGGCTCTCTCTCCCACAAAACGCTAATAGATCTAATCTATTATTTACCTTGAATCGCATTTACATTCAATCTACTTTCCTTGCCCTAGGTTTAGCTTAGCACGTACATCTTTGCTGGTTTGCACTGTAAACCTTCCGTATGCCGCGTCGTAATCACGGTAAGTCCTTGTTGATTCACTTGTGAATCATCCGTTTCATCCACGTAACATATTTCTATCGTTTTATCGGTTTTTACCGATGATTCGGTCTCTTGGCCAAATTGCCTTTGATTTCTTTGTGTTTTTTGCAGTGTTTTATCCCTCCCATCTTCGCCAAGAACTCTTGTTACAATTTGTCCATGGCAAGACGGTCGCCGGAGACTTCGAGCGTTCTGATCTAGCATTATCGGTCTGACCAACGTTGCCTGGTCAGTCTGAATGGAATGTGCTAGATTCATCATCAGGCGTGCCGGCAACGTGAGGCGACAACCCCACGCCACTTCGGTCTGACCGATGCATCCCTGTCGGTATAACCGGCGTGTGCTGGATCTGTCACCGCCGTGCCGGCAAGCGTGAAGTAGCCACCATCAACCTTATCGGTCTGGCCGACAGTGGACGTTCGGTCTGATCGGGACGTGTCAGCATTCAACGGTCTGACTGGCCCTTCTAGAGCGGTATGACTGATCCTATTTTGTCAGGTTTAAATTGACTGCTTGGCCGGTTTAGTTTAATTCATCCCTACACTTTGGTTAATTAGGTTATTTCTTGTAATCTAATTGCCTGGCGACTCCACCCTCCTTTGTCACTATCAAGGGTCATCAGAACACGATGTCAGCATTGTGTCACGCCTAGGGTTGTTTCTAGGTATCCGCACACTTTTGGATCGTCGGATCGGCATCGATGCATTTAGTTCATTGACCGTTAGGTTTTAGTGTCAATAGAATCTAGATTATTGTGATAAATGTCAAGTGAAATGAAATCTAAATTATTGTGACAAATGTCAAGTGAAATGGAATTAAAATTTTTGTGACAATTTCAATTGAAAAGACATCCAAATTAGTTTGAAAAATTTCAAGTGAAGTGAAATCCAAATTATTATGACAAATATCAAGTGAAATGAAATCCAAATTATTGGAACAAATGTCAAGTGAAATAAAATCCAAATTATTGTGACAAATGTCAAGTAAAATGAAATCCAAATTATTGTAAAAGTGTCAAGTTAAATGAAATTTAAATTATTGTGATAATCTCAATTGAAATAAAATACACATTAGTTGTGAAAAAATCAACTGAAATAAAATACAAACTATTGTGACAAATTTAAAGTCAAATGAAATTCAAATTATTGTGACAATCTTAATTGAAATAAAATCCAAACAATTTTGAAAAATTTCAATTGAAATGTCAGACAATTCCATCGACATTACTCTTCGACAATACGTTGACACCTCTGACAAACTGTCGAATGCCAGAGGGCATGATGTCAAGGGCAGTAGCAATGACAGCTACAACGGTAGACAACGATGGCAGTAGTGACAAAATGGTAGCTATGATTATAGCAATGGCTCAACCTTGGGCAATGATGACAGCGACTAGCAATATATGTATGTAGGTAATATCTATATATATATATATATGAACTAAGAAACCAAGTTGAGATGTACCTTAGTTTTGTCTAAGTGATGAGTGAATGACAAGTTTGTTGGGTTCGATGGTTGGACTTGTGATTGTCTGATGAGTTCACCGAAGGGTTTGGTGTGTGTGGAAGAAACATATTTGCTTTATTGGTACATGGGAACGCTATGCTAGCCAACAATTTCAAAAATTTTGACCTCAAACCCTAGAACCATGCACATGAGGGATCATGAATCATTACCTTCTAACGCGAGACACGCTTGTGCAGCGGAACAAGATGTTGAGGAAGCGCGTCCTCGTTTATCCTTTTCTTACTCCATCCATTCCTCGGTGATCCAATCGGCGTAGACCGGCGATGTCCACATGAAGAAGCCCATAAGAACCGCTATTCGAGTAGCGCCTCCGTAGTATCCACACATACATGGATGAGTTTGCTCCCACGCCGGCATGCTAGCAGTGCTCGTGAGTACCGGGAGAGATCTTAATCTCAACTCTTGAGATCAAGAAAGGGAGAGGAGGATTTCTTGGTGGCTAGGGTTTAAATCTGATCTAAACTATGGATAACTTGATTGCCAAGACCTTCTCCTCCTCTCTTTATATAGAGGTGAGAGTCTTGACCCCAATCCACATTGGGGCCTAACAGATCCAATCTTTTTCACCCACCTCAGATCTTTCGATCCTTAGATCGGAACTTCCGATTAGGACTCTCAGTCTGTAATTTTAGGAACCATCAGAACTTCTGATACTCTTATCAGAACTTCCAATCAGTGCAATTTTTCCCGATACGCATCAAAACTTCCGGTTTCAACTCTCTGTCTCTAAATTAGAAATTATTAGAACTTTCGATACATATCGAAACTGCCGATTTGATCTCTCCATTTCATAAAAAATAAATTATCGGAACTTCTGATACCATATCGGAACTTCTAATTTGAACTCTCTGTTTCTAATTTAGAAAACAATCAGAACTTCCGATTGCAAATCGGAACATCTGATCCAACTAGAATTTTCTTAGGCACTGTTCCTTCAATCTCCCACTTGCACGAGAACCAATTCTTTACAGTTTTCTTAATCCATCACCTTAAGTATGTGACCCGATAGGTTCATACATTGACGGCTATTCACCGGAAACCTTTTCCGACTCACTGATCAATAGTTGTACCTAGTAGCACATATTGACCCCTAAAAGCATACAAAATCAATTTAACACTAAACCTTGATATACGTATGCACCAGTCCCTTTACCACACGGCATCAGTCAAGCTCAAGGCGAGATTCATGCCACCCTTGTTGGACAACTCGCAATTTCACTCGATCAAGTAATGGATTCAAATCATGACTAACTCTTTAGTCATAGTGGCATGGCCATGCACTTTTCCAATCAGGTTACCTCGAGGGGCCCAGAGACGTCTATCCCGTTATTAGGAGGGGTAAATTCCATCTTGACTGTTCACATCCCACGACATGTTTCACAACACACCTGAAAACAACCCTTATGACTACCCAATTATGGAATAGCGTTAGGAAGTATCTAAGTGTTCTTCTACACATTCTTGAATCAAATGATGATCTCAGGTCTAAGGACTCTACATGTACATCATTGAGATGACAACTGATGGCACATTATAATAACAATCCTAGCAGCATCTCAAGTGGGTCTATCCAACACCATGTTCTCCAACATATGTCCACATGATCATCAATTAGACATATGTGCTAATCTATGTCTCATCCCTATCCTACTTGATGATAAGATTAGGGATCCTTTTGAACAAATATCATTATAAAAATAAAGAGTCCCACAGACAAAACATCAACTCATCAATCAATGTAAACGTCATTTATTCCAAGAACAACATAACAATTATCCTCATACATAAGCATAAACTTCCATAACATCTTTCACATACACATGACTGACTCATGCAAGTATCTAATGCCCATGGATCTCAAGTGAACCTCATGCCTGGGATATAAACGAGGTTTCGTCAATGGATATGTTATGTTCAAATCCGTGTGCACCTTGCAAATCTTCACATTACCTCTCTCTATAATCTCGCGGATCAGGTGATATCACTAAATTATATGTTTGGACTTCTGGTGCGATCTAGGATCCTTGGCTTGCGCAATGGCACCACTATTATCACAATAGAGGTCTAGTGGGTTGGACACACTAGGAACAACACACAGCTCAGAAACAAACTTTTTGATCCAAACAACCTCCTTTGTAGTTTTCGAAGCTGCGATATACTCAGCTTTTGTCGTAGAATCGACCACCATCTCTAGCTTAGAACTTTTCCAACTTACTGTGCCTCCATTGAGGCAGAATAGAAATCTATATTGTGATCAAGAATCATCCTTGTTGGTATGAAAGTTAGCATCGGTGTAACCACTTACAACGAGCTCCTCTTCACCATCGTAAACTAGGAACATATCCTTAGTTCTTCTCAAGTACTTGAGGATACTTTTTACTACAACCTAGTGACTTTCACCTTGGTTTGACTGGAATATGCTCATAACACTTAGAGCATAAGAGACATCTAGGCGTGTACACAACATGGCATACATGATCGCACTCATTTTCTCTATCTCATCAAGTGTTGAGGCACACTGAGTCTTACTAAAAGAAATACCATGTGACAATGACATAAAATCTTTCTTGGAATTCTACATTTTGAACTGCTTCACAACCTTGTCACTGTACATACTCTGGCTTAATCCAATTGGTTATTTTGATATATCTCTATAGATTTTTATCCCGATAATGTATGTTGCCTCTCGAAAATCTTTCATTGAGAAACTATTTTTCAATTAAGTCTTGATAGCATTCAACAAAGGAATGTCATTTCTGATCAATAATATGTCATCCACATATAAGACCAGAAATACAAGTGAACTGCCACTAACCTTTTTTGTAAACACAAGACTCTTCTTCATTCTTGATGAATCCAAACCCTTTGACTACCTCATCAAAATGAAGATTCCAACTCCGAGAAGCTTGCTTCAGCCCATAAATGTACTTCTGCAACTTACAAATTTTCCTAGCATTTTCTGGATCGTCAAGACATTCATGTTATGTCTTGTACACATCCTCACTTAGATTTCCATTCAGGAAAGTTGTCTTGGCATTCATTTGCCATATCTCATAATCATAAAATGTGGTAATTGCTAGGATGGTCCGGATAGACTTAAGCATGGCGACGAGCAAAAATGTTTCATCATAATGAACACCTTGAATCTGTCAGAAATCTTTCGCCACCAATTGTGCTTTATAGATGTAAACATTTCCATCAACGTCTATCTTTTTCTTAAAGATCCATTTTCACTCAATAGTTTTTACACCATCAGGTGGATCGACCAAGTTCCAAAATTGGTTTTCTCGCCTGGACTCTAATTCGGATCTGATGGCTCTAAGCCATTTCTCAAAGTCTGGTCTCATTACTGCTTCTGTGTAGGTCTTGGGCTCATCATTGTCTAACAAAAATATGTAACGCTACCCAGTGGTCAAAAACATAAACTGCTCAGGCACATGACTTACCCTCCTAGACCTTCGTGGGGCTGGTGTCTCAACAATAGGCTCTGCAACACCTTACATATCCTATTGTGGTTCAATGGGATCTATAACACTTTCTAGTGGCTCTTGAACTTCTTCGAGATGCACCGTTCTCCCACTAACCCCTTTCAAGAGAAACTCTTTCTCAAGAAACACACCATTTCAAGCGACAAACACTTTGTCCTCTTCTCTATTATAGAAACAATAGATGTAGGAACTATGGGCTGGAGCTAGCTGCAAGCACTGTGCATGCTACTTCCTAGCCTCTGCATATGCACACCCACACGCAACGCTAGCAGCTGCCAAGCTAGCCACTGTAGGCTGCTAGATAGCTGCGCTAGCTACTGCAATTGATGGACAAAAAAACAAAGAAGCTCACGCCTAAGAGAAGAAACAAACAAAGCGACAACGGTGACGAAAGATGAACTGAAGAAAAAATACGCCGTCGACGGCGGTGGAAAACAGCGGAGAAGGAGAGAAAAAGTGACCCTCAATATCTGAAATTGGGAAAGTGTTTTTCAAAATGGGGTGACCCTAACCCTAGGGTATTGGGGCCTATTTATAGGCAGCCCAATAAAAGGAAAAATGCAGAAATACCCCTAGAGTTTTTACAGACGCTGAATAAAAAAATGGAAAAGACCGAAATGCCCTTAGGATATTTTTACAGACTCGACTGACAGACTGTGGGCCTAAAGGCAAAATAGTAAACTCCTAAATAAAGATAACTTGTTATGATGTGGAGCTCTCGTAGCTGCTACGGCTTTGCCTGAGAACGATCAGATCCAAGATCAGCGGTCAGTTTTGCGCCGAAACGAACAAAGCGTCCACCGTCTTCGCAACAGGTACCCGGATTGGGCCAGCCCGATTCCGTAGCTCTCTCAGCCTGGCAATCGCTCGCCGCCCGTGTACTTGAGTCAATCCCGGTCAACAACCTAGTGGATCCTCTGCTGCTCCTAGCCCATGTACCCAGATTGGGCCAGCCCGACTTCACGGCCCCTCTGTCCGACAGTCGCTCGCTGCCCGTGTACCTGAGTCACATGCGGCCCAGACACAGCAGGTCTTCTCTCCTCTTCATGTCCTCTTTGATTTCCGTTGACAATCACTCATCACTTCTGGAGCCATGAGGCCCATGCTCTTTAACATGAGTGCATTGTCAACACTTCTCTTCATCAGCTCTCCAGTACCTGCAAGCACATGTGGAAACACGAAAAACAAAACACAAGAAGACAGAAAGAAGAAAATAAAAGTTTATCCCTAATGACCAAAAGCCGAACAAAAGCAAGAAAGTGGTCATTATGGTTAACCAAAAATAAAGACTCAAAACGAGTGCAATCTCAGAATTATCAACAAGGATATCCAAAGAGTAAGGACAAACGAGACAAAAACTCCCCCTAAAACAAATCCCAGAGAAAGCCAAAAACTCCCCCTAAACTCTTCTAAAAGATCGAGTAACCCAAAATTTTTCCCCCTTGTTGACAATTGGACTCATCAAGCGAGACTAAAATGCACTCTAAAGAGACACAAACACAAACTCCCCCTGAAATGCAGCTCCCCCTCAAAATATGCAATGAATGCAACTAGGGTGCAGGTGGAGTGTAGAAAGCATGCTTCTCAGATATGATTGACTGCAATTACATCTAACAAGTATAGCAAAAGACATACTGTCTAAGACACATGGCATGATCAGTGCAACAGATGATATCTAAAGAAAGTCATTAGCACGCATTTTCAATTTTTGCAAACAAAAGCATCACCACATTTTCTAGTTGACAAGCAAGGTAAAGCATGAGATGCAAAAGCTAACTGATATCTACAAAGATAAGCATTGTCCAGAACAAAGTGCTTCAGCAAACTTGCTATTTTTTTAATTTTAGCCTTTTTCTTTTCCTTTTTCATTTTTGCCAGGGGTTATTTGCATGTCAAATCTTATGCTAACCGACCAAGTCAAGCCTAGGCCAGAACTGGACCATCAGAAGCTTAAGACATTGGTATTGGCATACACTACACCGTCCTAGTTCATACCAAAGTGCTATGGTAAGCAGTCCAGAACAATGCAATGCGATAAAAGCAAACCCACCTGGATCTTTTCAAATTATGCATAGAAAGGCATGGAATTTTCATTTTCTGATTTTTTATCATTTTATAGCACATTTTCCATGTTAAAGCAATATAGATGTCCAAGTTGCATATCTGCATCTAAGTGAGGAACTCGCTACCAGGCATGTAAAAGATAGCAAAAGCATTCAGCCTACACATGCTAGTTACTAGAAGCAATCGTGATCATTTTTCAATTTTAAAGCATAAAAGCCATGTATATGACAGATATCAGACATATCATGTGAACTGAAGCAAAGCATGATCATCGACAAGTAATCAACATCATGTACCAGCTAGAATAAGTAAAGCAGATCAATCATATAATAGAAGCAGGCTCATAGTGTGATATGTGAATATGCATGATATGAATACACACAAAAATACTCAAGAAAAGAGTAAAGAAGAAAGAAAAACTGACTCAAAGTATCCTAAAAAGGATACACAACACCCAAATCCCCTCGCAAACGCTCAAAGGTAGACTGATCTAGGGGTTTGGTGAAAATGTCGGCCAACTGATGATGGGTATCAACATGAACAAGATAAATGACACCTTTCTCACATTGATCCCTCAGAAAGTGAAAGCGCACATTAATGTGTTTGGTTTTTGAATGGAGACATGGGTTTTCCCTACACTAATCGCACTGGTGCTGTCACAAAACAGAGGAACTCTGGTAGGAAAGAACAACCCAAAGTCTCACAATGTGGAAATCATCCAAATCAATTGTGAGCAGCAACTACATACTTAGCCTCAGTGGTAGAAAGTGCAACTCCAGACTGCTTTCGCGAAGACCAAGAGACAAGAGAAGAACCAAGAAACTGACAAGTACCGGAAGTCGACTTGTGATCCAACCGGCACCCACCAAAGTCAGTGTCTGAAAAGACAGATAAATCAAGAGACGATGATGCTGAATAATAAAGACCAAGATCGGGCGCATAGGTAAGGTACCTAAAATTATGCTTGGCAGCCCGCTGATGAGACACGCGTGGTGAAGACTGGAAGTGCGCGCACAGTCCCACGACAAACTGTATGTCTGGCCTCGTCACCGTCAAGTACAGCAGTGAACCGATCATCCCTCGATACTCTCTCTCGTTGACCTTGATGCCGCTCTCGTTCTTGTCCAGGCCCGCAGATGTACCCATTGGGGTCATCTGAGGCTTCAACGCTCCACCAAAGTCAAATTTCTTCAGCATATCCCGTGTGTACTTACTCTGGTAGATGAAGATGCCGTCCTTGGTCTCCTTGATCTGGAGCCCTAGGAAATACTTGAGCTCACCCATGAGGCTCATCTCAAACTCACTGTGCATCTTCTCAGAAAACTTGGACACAAGGACATTAGTAGAACCACCAAAAATGATATCGTCCACGTAAATCTGAGCAATCAAGAAGTCTAAGACATCTTTGAGCCAGAAGAGAGTCTTGTCCACAGAACCCATCACACAACCCTTCCCCAACAAAAACTGCTTCAACCGGTCATACAAAGCCCTAGGGGCTTGCTTCAGACCGTATAAAGCTCTCTGCAGCTTAAAAACATGTCGAGGAAACTTTGGGTTCTCAAAACCCGGGGGATGCCTAACATAGACCTCCTCCTCTATGTACCCATTCAGAAAAGCACTCTTGACATCCATTTGAAAAAGCTTAAAACCCTTCAAAGCGGCAAAAACTAAAAGAATGCGAATGGACTCACGACGGGCAACAGAAGCGAAAGTCTCTTCAAAGTCAATACCCTCCTTATAGCAAAAACCCTGTGCAACTAGTCGAGCTTTGTTACGCACCACAACCCCATCTTCACCTTGCTTGTTTTTGACCACCCACTTGGTGCCTATGGGGTTGCATCCGGGTGGCAGCTCAACCAGTGTCCAAACCCGATTGCGGACAAAATTCTCAAGCTCTTCTTGCATGGCATTAATCCAATTCGAATTAGAAAGAGCATGAGAAACGTCTTTGGGCTCAAAAGATGCAACAAACGCAGACTCAACAAACACAGCAAGTGAGTCAACAGAAGAGCGCAAAGTTCTCTCAGAAATATCACCGATGATGAGCTCAAAATCAAGTCATGAACAAACTAAAAGTCTCATCCTTAGACTCCAAGAAGAAAACCCACGAGAATCGAGAAAAATCGTCAATGATCACAAGCAAGTACCACTTCCCACCGACTGAGCGTACCCGAGTTGGACCAACAGTGTCCATGTGTAATAGCTCTCCCGGGTACGAAGTCATCACCTGAGTTACAGGTGAGTGAGAAGCGGTAACCATTTTCCCGTGACGACAGGGATGGCAAACTAGATCCTTCTCCATCTTAAGCTTGGGCAATCCTCGGATGAGGTACATAGAGCTCAATCTGACTAGCAAATAAAAACTCAAATGACCTAACCTCCTATGCCACTTCTAGAGCTCAGAGGAGGATCCAACAATCAAACAACGAGAAGGGCCAAAACAACTAGAGAAGTCAATCCAAAAACCTTATCGAAGGGTAAGATCTGGCAAACCAAAGACCCTATAGAATCAACCACAGAAGACATGCCCTTCTTAAAATGAACCTCTAAACCATCCTCAAGAAGTTGCGAAACAGAAATCAAATTGAAATTCAAATTTTGAACCAAAGCAACATTCTTCAAAGAGAAATGGTCAGAGATGCGAATTGAGCCAATGCCGTGTACCTTCCCTTGACCACTGTTCCCAAAGGTGATGTATTCCTTGGAGCTCGGGGGAGAGAGGCTGGAGAACCATCTGCGATGTCCCGTCATGTGGCAAGAGCATCCTGAATCCATGATCCACACGTCCTCCAGTCCTCGATCCTGCACAATCAGTGGTCGTAAGTCGGAGCAAATGGTCCGGCACTAGGTTTAGCAAAAGAGCTAAACCAGTGTCGAGCCATCTGCTCAAAGGAAGGAAATCAGAAAGAATCATAAGAGTCTGGACCAAAGTGTGGCTCAAAGCGCGGTCCTCGGTTCTGCCTAAAGTCTTGGCCACGAGGTCCAGAGCCGTATCCAAAATGACCTGGAGCTCTACCGGAGCGAACACCACCCTCCGGAGCACGGGCATGAAAGCCGTCTCCTCTACCACCACCTACACGACGTGGCCTAGCCTCTAGCCTCTCCCCGCGTTGAGGAACTCTCAGTCTACCACCCTTCTGGTAGAACTGCTCCTGCCCACCACGAGCTCTCTCTGCTCTCTCAACCCTCTTTCTCCTGAAGCAAAACTCCTCAAGATGCTCGTCTCTCTGACAGTACTCATAGTGGTAGGTGGGCTTCTTGGGATGTGGTTGAGGCTTGGGGTTATTGGGCTTGGTGTTGTTGGGTGTAGACTCTTTGGTGTGAGAGGGTCCAGGTAGAGAGTCTAGAGAAGTGTGGAGATGTTTGGGCTTTGGGACCCAGATGGGCTTCTTGGGTGGAGCTTTATGCTGCTCTTGAAACACTCCATCCTTGGGCTGACTAGCCTCAAAAGACTCACTGGAGTGAGTCTTGGGATATCTCTGTTCAGGAGTCATCTTACTCCACTCCACTGCTCGACTAATGGCACTCTCAAAGTCAGCGTTGGTATAGGTGTAGCCTACCCAAAACCCATCCTGCTTCTTAAACTGCTAGATCATCATGCCGAGTTGTGGCTCTCTGGCACTCACCCAACTCAAGATCTGACGGAGGTAAAAGTTCTCATTCTAAACATCAGCTAGATCCTCTCTCAAGGAAGCTAGAACCTCCACCTGAGACAAGCAGGTCTCACACTCTCTATCAACTTGGACAGACTTCTCAGCTTTCAACTTGATCAACTCCAATCTAAGAGACAAGCAGTTCTCACATACAGTGGGTGGAACTGACAATGTTTTAAGCTCTAGCCTAGTCTGCTCTAGCTCAGCTCTGACTCTCTCCAACTCATCCAACTGCTCATCACCCTTGGCTTTCCACTCAGCTAAACTAGCTATATGGGATGGGCAATCAACACAGGACACGATGACAGTGGCATGAGTATCTTTTAGCTCTAGCTGAGCGCTCTCAAGCTCAATGGCCAAAGCGTCCCTCTCATCTACCCTCTCTATGTACCTGGACTTCAGAGTCGTCAGGACACACAGTAACACCTCACAATTTGGGCACTCACTGCTACCACCCAAGCAAGGGGAAGAAGATAGACTCTCAATCCTGCCATTGGCCACGACAAGCTCACTCTCAAGCTCCTCTATCCTCTTCTTAGCCCCTCTAAGTAGTTTCTCCCGATATCTCAATTCCTGATGATTCTCTTCTAGTAAATCAATGACTTCTTATTCATAGGAGGATACCTTTTCATCGTCGTCGTCGGAGTTGTCGGGGGGGCCTTTTCTTTCTTATCCCAAGAGCCATTGAGTAGAAGCTCTTGCGGGATCTTCGGCGGTGATGTGGGCGGCTCTTCGGCCTGTCCCCGAAGGCCATGAAGCAGAGGCCTGCCGGGTCATCCTTGTCCTTCCCCTTCCTGATCACGATCTCCTCATCGCTCGAGCTTGATGAAGAGGAAGAAGCCGAAGACCGCTTGGAGTAGCTTCTCTCCATCTTAGCGAAGAAGGCCTTGTATCGCTTCTTGTTCTCATGCTGGTAGTCCTTCAGGGCCTTTCTGAAGAATCTTGTCTTGGGCTTGCCCTTTGTGAAGGAGGAGCTGTCGTGCTTGCCGGAGTCGTAGGATCCACCACCTGTACCCTTCTTGTGACCATTGCGCTTGGGGCAGTCGGTGATGAAGTGACCTGGATCACCACACTAAAAGCATCTGGATTTTGTGCCGTGTCTTTTGAACATTCGCTTATCATAGACATGACACACCCGGTTGTTAAACAGACACAGATCATCATCTCCTAGCAACTCAAGATAGTCCTTAGTGATAGACATCAAGGAGAACCCAACACAGCTCACAGAAGAGGAGTCAGCAGAGGGTGTAGCAAGGGCCAGGGTTTTTGATCTAGAGCTAGTGAGATTTGATCTCAACTGGATATCAACCTCTATGGCCTTGAGCTTGCTAAACAACTCTGAAATTGTGAAGGTATCATAAGAGGTGCTCTCAATGATAGAGGATACCTTGATCTCCCAGATCTTAGGGTCCAAGGTATGGAGAACCTTGAGTGCCTTCTTATGATCTGAGACCAGCTAAACTCCCTCGGCCTTGTTGGCCTGAAGCTTGTTGATGATCGATTGAAAACGACCAAACAAGGCTTCAACAGATTCACCCGGCTTCTGTGTGAAATTTTCATATTCACGCCGATAGGTCTGATAGAGCCGAGCCTTGACCTGGGCTGTCCCTCATGGTGTGCCTGGAGGGTAGCCCAGATCTCTCTAGCAGTGTAGAGATGGCTCACACGCTCAAATTCAGTGGGACCTAAACCAGAAAACAAAATGTTCACCGCTTTGTTGTTGTTCTGATGTTAGGCGATTATATCAGGAGATGTACGCTCAACAACAGGCAATATGGTGAAAGTAGCGTGAACACAAATGTCCCAAATGTCCGCGCTCTAGCTCATGAGATAGGCTCGCATGTGAGTCTTCCAATAAGTATAGCCAAAAGCTTCTAGGGACGAGACCTTTCCAGAAGAAGTCATGATCACTACCTGGGTTTAGAACCGGTTAAGGTATGGAAAAACCCTAACCAGGCTCTGATACCACTTATAGGACCAAAAGTAGCGACCAGAGGGGGGTGAATGGGCGCCTAAAAAATTCTTTTGAACCAATGGCCTGCTCCCAACACCCAACACACCTCAACAGACAAACAGAGAAAACTAAACAGATCAACAGAGCAAAAAATAATCTAGCCTAAAAATGACCGATGTCCTAAACGAAAAGACACCAACACAGTGCTTAAAGGCAGATTAAGTCCATTCACTAAACACATAGCATCTCCACAAGGATTTCACCAAATTGCAGGTAATGCATCATGTTCATCAAAATATTCATACAGACATTTCATCCATCACAAAAATGTTCGTCATAGGCATTTAACAAAAATAGAATAACAGCAGATGATAAATTTTCAGATGAATCATGCAGGTACAGAATAAGAATAAATATCTCAGATCCTAACCAAAATATCATCCGAAACTAATCATGCTTGAAATAGATGAACTACCAAGTTCTAAAAACTGATCAAAGTACTATAGATGCCAGATAAACAAAATGTGAAAACATGCTACAATACCTTCGGTTTGTGGAACTCACGAAAACTCACGTGTAACCTGCTGGAGCCGTATTGATCTTCACGCCACAGAACATCCCGTGCCAAACAGAAGGACCACGCCGTGCAAAAATCCCGCCGAAGCCTTTTGCCAGTTTCCTCGCCGTGCCGTGCTGCGTGAAGCTTCGAGCCGTGCATGTGGCGCCGTGCCAAACAGCTGCAGGAACTAGGGGCTGGAGCTAGCTGCGAGCACTGTGCACGCTACTTCCTAGCCTCTCCATATGCACACCCGCACGCAACGCTAGCAGCTGCCAAGCTAGCCGCTGTAGGCTGCTAGATAGTTGTGCTAGTTACAGCAATCGACGGACAAAAAAAATAGAGAAGCTCACGCCTGAGAGAAGAAACAAACAAAGCGACGGTGGCGACGAAAGATGAACTGAAGAAAAAATACGCCGGCGGCGGAAAACAGCGGAGAAGAAGAGAAAAGTGACCCTTAATATCTGAAATTGGGAAAGTGTTTTTCAAAATGGGGTGACCCTAACCCTAGGGTATTAGGGCCTATTTATAGGCAGCCCAATAAAAGGAAAAATGCAGAAATACCCCTAGAGTTTTTATAGACACTGAATAAAAAATGGAAAAGACTGAAATGCCCTTAGGATATTTTTACAGACTCGACTGACATACTGTGGGCCTAAAGGCAAAATAGTAAACTCCTAAATAAAGATAACTTGTTCTAATGCAGAGCTTTCATAGCTTCTACGACTTCGCCTCAAAACGGTCAGATCTGAGATCAGCGGTCAGTTTTGCGCCGAAACTAACAAAGCGTCCACCGTCTTCACACCGGGTACCCGGATTGGGCCGGCCCAATTCCATAGCTCTCTCAGTCCGGCAATCGCTCGCTGCCCGTGTAACTGAGTCAATCCCAGTCAACAGCCTAGTGGATCCTCTACTGCTCCTAGCCCATGTACCCGAATTGGGCCAGCTTGACTTCGCGGCCCCTCTGTCCAACAGTCGCTCGCTGCCCGTGTACCTGAGTCACATGCGGCCCAGACACAATAGGTCTTCTCTCCTCTTCATGCACTTTCGTTGACAATCACTCATCACTTCTAGAGCCATGAGGCCCATGCTCTTCAACATGGCTCCTCAGATGTATGATATGAATGCAATGAATGTAAATTAAATATGTCCTGCGTGTCATGGTTATTTACAGCCCAAGGCTGATGTAAAATTCATTACGACTTGCATGTCGTTTCCGCAGTGCTTCGACCCATGTAATTAGTATAGCCTATACGAGATGGACTAGTACTCTTCATGGAGGCCGGGAGCACGCACTCAATGATGGGAGCCATGGAGATGGAGATCGCCATGTGAAGAAGGCCATGCTATGTCACAGTTAATATGATTGCCTGTGATGCTTTCTTATGTTCCTGTTATTCTATTATTGCATGTTTCGTGTGCGTTAGGGATGTTACGATGCTAGAATAGTTTTCCCTTAGAAAATTAAGTGTTGACGCTCTTCCCAATCGCTGCACCTACCAAGGTTCGTGCTCATTGATAGTGGGTCTGCTAAAGCAGGGTGCTATCTTTTATCTTGACTAGTTGGGGCGGAAGTCAGACTTCTAGACGCATAGTGTTGGTTCACTTGACGAGGCTATCAAAACGGTTTTGGGCCTTGGAGTATAGGAGTTGGGGTCGAGCATTGGATGCTTCTCCAACGACAAGAGTCACATATGATGTGATTAACAAGGAGTTGCTTACATATGTCAACTAGCTTCTAGTAGTCATGCCAAAGCTCACTAGGAGATAGCGTGACCATGGATCTTGTGCCACTATTAGTCATGAGAGGGAAAGTGACTGGTTTAGATAGTGGAACATCTTTTATTGGATAGAAGATAAACATTGCATAGTGTTGAACCTTGCATTTAATCTTTTGTAGATCATGGCACCACCTACTAGTGTTAAGAGCACTCCAGTTTTTAATTTGCGATCTATTCTTGAACGAGATAAATTATCTAGAACAAATTTTATAGAATGGTACAAAAACTTGAGAATTGTTCTCAAGCAAGATAAAAAGGATTATTTTCTAGAGGAACCTCACCCTGATGAACTAGGAGAGGATGCTTCTGCAACAAATAAGCGTGCTTATGAGAAGCATGCTAGTGATTCCGTGGATGTCAGCTGCCTGATGCTTGCCTGCATGTCCTCTCAGTTTCAGAAACAATATGAGGAATGTGATGCTTACGATATGATCGTAGGGCTTAAGGGCATGTTTCAGGACCAAGCAAGGGCAGAAAGATACAATGTGTCTAAATGCTTGTTTGGTAGTAGGCTGGCTAAAGGGAGCCTAGTGAGCCCTCATGTGATCAAGATGATTGGTTGCGTGGAGACTCTAGAGAGACTGGGCACTCCACTGGATCCATACCTCGCTATTGATGTTATTCTCCAGTCGCTCCCACTAAGCTTTGAGCCGTTCATCATGAAGTACAACATGGTTGGACTAGAGAAGACTCTAGCTGAGTTGCATGGGATGCTGAAAGCTGCTGAGGAGAGTTTTAGGAAGACTCCGAACCATGTGATGGTTGTTCAAAAGGAGGGCAAAAAGAGAATGAGGAAAAAGGCTAAGTCTATAGATTTGATCTCTAGTACTAAGACAACTAGAAGGTCCACGTCAGGTCCTGCCAACTCTGATGAGTGCCACCATTACCACAAGCCGTGGCATTAGAAGCGCAACTGCAAGGTATACCTAGAAGAGCAGAAAAAGAAGGGAAGTGTGACTTTTGCTTCAGGTATTAACGATTAAACTTGCTACTCGTCCAAATGATTCATGGGTATATGATATCAGTTCGATGATTCATACTTGCAAATTGTTGCAGGGGCTGAGTATGTCAAGGAAGTGTGCTAGTGGCGAGATGGAGGTCCACGTCAGAAATGGTGCAAGTGTTGCAGTGTTGGCTATCAGTGTTTATTCACTACCACTATTGTCAAGACTAGGTTAGGAATTGAATAATTGTTATTTCATTTCTGTCTTAGGCAAAGACATAATATCTTCTTCATGTTTAGGAGAAGATATTGTGAATTCGTAATAAAGAACAAGAGTTGTTCTATATTCTCGAATGGTTTGCTTTATGGCGTTTGTCAATTAGTGAATGGACTATACATTCTGAGTCTTGAAAAGACGCATGTTATAACGTTAGTACAAAGAAACGACGAGTCAATGATTTGAATCCTACCCACGTCTGGCATTGTTGCTTAGGTCATATAAATAAGAGGCACACACAGAAGCTTCATAGTGATGGACTTTTGAAGTCATTTGATTTTGAATCATATGACACGTGTGAATCTTATCTACTTGACAAGATGACAAGAGGTGACTTTCACTAAGTGTTAGTGGGAGGGCAAGGGAGCTATTGGACAATACATACAGATGTATATGGTCCAATGAGTCACACGACTAGGAATGGGTTCTAGTACTTTATCACTTTTTCAACGATTTTAAGTAGATGTATCTACTTGATAAGATGTAAGTGGGAGTCCTTTGAAATGTTCAAGGAGCTCTTAAGTGAAGTAGAAAATCACAATGGCAAGATGATTGAATTTCTACAATCAGATCTTGGAGATGAATATTTGAGCCATGAGTTGATGTGCTGATCTTTCATCATCTTTTGAGGTAATGCTCTAGAAACTGACACTCTCACTTTAAATAGAGTTCCATCTAAGAGAGTGATGGGACCAAACTCTGAAAAATGGTTTGGAACCATTAAGATCCGAATTAAAACAGATTGGATATGTTTCTGTTTGTAGATCTTCAGAAGTTCTGATAGAGATCGAAAGTTCCGATATTTGCCGGGTCGGAAGTTCTGATGCTGATCGGAAGTTCTGATGCCAGACAGAGTCTATGATAGAGGAGTTAGATCGGAATTTCCGATGCCAGATCAAAAGTTTCGATCCAAATAGATTGGAGTCCACATAAGGAAACCCAGTTTGGAACTTGATGGATCCACCCAATGGCGTAAAAACTATTGAGTGAAGATGAACTTTAAGGAGAAAGACATTGATGGAAATGTTCACATCCATTAGGCGCGATTAGAGGCGAAAGGTTTCAAAATATTCAAAGTGTTGATTATGATGAAATGGTCTTCGCTCATCGTTATGCTTACGTCTGTTCGGATTGTTGTAGCAATTGCCGCATTTTATGTTTATGAGATATGGAAAGCTTCTCAAAGTTGGAATCTTTGTTTCGATGAGGTAGTCAAAATGTTTTGCTCCATCAAGAATAAGTAAGAGTCTTTTGTTTGCAAAAGGGCTAGTGGGAGCACACTTGTATTTCTGGTTCTATGTGTGGATGACATATAGGAGATCGGAAATGACATTCCTTTGTGAAATGTTGTCAAGACCTTATTGAAAAATGGTTTCTCAATGAAGGACCTTGGAGACACTACATGCACTTTGGGCATAAAGATCTATGGAGATAGATCGAAATGGCTAATTGGATTAGGCCGGGATGAAGTACATTGACAAGGTTTTGAAATGGTTTCAAAATGCTGAATATGAGTGTGATCCCGTATGCCTCCACGATCGGGTCAATCATATGTGCCATGTACACACCCAAACGTGTAGATACCAGTCAAACCTATGTGAGAGTCACTGGGCAGTCGTAAAAGGGATCCTCATGTGCTTGAGAAGAACTGAGGATATGTTCCTAGGACAAAGTGGCGAAGAGGAGCTTGATGTAAGGAGTTACACCGAGGCTAGCCTTCGGAACGATAATAGATAATTCTCAATCGTAATATGGGTTTGTGTTCGGCCTCAACGGAGGTGTACTGAGTTGGAAAGGTTCCGAGCAATAGGTGGTGGCTGATTCTGCAATAGTAGCTGAGTATTGTTTTTGAAAGTTTGTTTCTAAGCTAAGTGTTGTTTCTAGTGCATCCAGTCCAGTGGACCTCTATTATGGTAATAGTGGTGCCATTGCGTTAGCCAAGGAGCCTAGATACCACCAGAAGTCCAAATGTGTACTTTGGCTGTATCACTAGATCTGAGTGATCATAGAGAGAGAGAGGTGATATTAAGATTTGCAAGGTGGACACGGAATTGAACATAGCGGATCTATTGACAAAGCCGCTTCCATGTCCCAAGTATGAGGCACATATGAGCTGCATGGGTATGTGATACTTGCATGAGTCATGTGTATGTGGGAGTTGCTAGTGATGTCTATGCTAATGTATGAGGATAATCGTTATCTTGTTCCTTGAATAAATATCGTTTGCATTTAATTAATGAGTATGACTTGTTATGTGAAACTATTTTCTTTATGACAATGTTGTTAAAAAGGGTCCCTAATCTTGTCATCATGTGGGACAGTGATGATACATGGATTAGCATATCTGACTGATTGATGATTGTATTTCACAGATCATAGATATAGAGATGTCAAATCAGTGATGCGGACACATGTTGATGAACATGGTGTTGGACAGACCCACTTGAGATACTGCTGAGATTGTTATGTGCCAACAATTGTCATCTCAAATGGTGTACCTGCAGAGTACTTAGACTTGAGATCGTCATTTAATTCTAGAATGTGTAGTGACACACTTATATGCTTCCTAACGCTATTCCGTAAAAGGGTAGTAATAAGGGTTGTTTTCAGGTGTGTTGTGAAACATGTCTTGGGATATGAGTGGTCAAGATGGAATTTACCCCTCATAACGGGAGAGTCATCTCTGGTCCCCTCGAGTTATTGGATTGGAAAAGTGCATGGCCATGCCACTATGACTAAGGAGTTAGTCATGATTTGAATCCAATGCTTGATCAAGTAAAATGTCGAGCTAACCAACAAGGGTGGCACATATTTCTCCTTAAGCTTGATTGACGTCGTGTGGTAAAGGGACTAGTTCGTGTGTATATCAAGATTCATGAAAATTTGATTTTGTATGCTTACGGGGGTCAATATGTGCTACTAGTTACCGATATTGATCAGTGAGTCGGAAATGGTTTCCGGTGAACAACTGTTAGTGTTTGAACCTATCGGGTCACACACTTAAGGGGATGGATTAAAAATATGCAAAGAATTGGTTCTTGTGCAAGTGGGAGATTGAAGGATATGCCCAAGAAAATTTTGTAGATCAGAAGTTCTGATAGGTAGTATCAGAAGTTTCGATTAATTTTTGGTCTCGATATAGAGAGCAATTGTTGCTTTGGAAGTTCCGATATGGTATCGGAAGTTCCGACAAGCCAGAAGTTCTGATTTAGAATCGGAGGAATTTTTTTACTGATCAGAAGTTCTGATATGGTATCGGAAGTTCCGAGGTGGGCAAAAACAGATTGGATCTATTGCGTGTCGTGCTAAATTTGGAGACCAAAAAAATACCTTGTCGGAAGTTCCAATCCAAAATCCAAAGTTCCGATGTGGGGTATCAGATTGGATCTGTTACGAATATGAATTAGTTGTAACTAATTTGTGGGTTCCAAAATATACACGATCCAAAGGGCTTTCAGTCCTATATAAGGAGAGAAGGAGGAGGTCTTGAAAAACGAATAAGCCTAGATTAGATCTAGCCACCAAGAGTCCTCTCCTCCCTTCCTTGATCTCAAACATTGAGATCGAGGATTTCCCGTCTCTCACGTGCAGTGCTAGCATGCTGCCATGGGAGGAACTCCATCCTTGTATGTGTGGACTCCATGGAGGTGTTGCTCCATAAGCGACGCTCGTGGCCGTCACCACGAGGAAGGCGACTTCTTCATCGATCGAATCGGGTAGGAATGGCTGGGACAAAGCGAGGATAGGCTTGACGCGCTTCATCAACCTCTTCTTCCACTGCACCTAGCGCGTCAAGTGCTAGAAGGTACCAATCTATGATCTCACACGCGCATGAGCCTACGGCCATAGGGTAGAAATTTTGAATTTGCCGGTTAGTGTAGCTCCCCTTTTCTCCAACACTTACCATAACACTTTGGTATGAACTGGGATGCTACAATGTATGCCAAAACTAATGCTTTAAGCTTTTAATGGTCATTGCTTGACCTAGGCTTAGCTTGGTCGGTCAGTATAAAGTTGACAAGCAAATAACCCCCGGCACTAAATTAAAAAGAAAAAAGAAACAAAAATTTGAAAATATTGGATAACAAATTTTCTGAAGCTCCATCTTTTTGGATAAGCTTATCTGGTTATTTTAGTCTTTTTATTTTAGGGTCTAGCCTATAAAAAGACTTGATTTCATAGGGTTTCACCCAGTTAAAAAAATCCATTTCTCCATTTTCAAAAAGTTTGGGTCAATTTTATTTTAAGGTTTTCTCTTCTTCCCCGTGTGTTGTTGCCGCCACTCTACGTTCCATGCGTGGTCAATATTTTTCTTCGCCAGGTTTCTTATCCATCGTCGGCGAGTGAATCAGTTTTGGTTTTTGGCTTGTGCATTCGATTTTTGCTTTCCTTTGGATGTCACTCTCAGCAAGCAAAGTCTATGATTGATTTGAATGCTACTCGGATTGATATAGCAGTCAGAGATCAAATCAGTCAGTCTAGTTGTTTTCAATTTCTTTGATACCCCTGATTTTTCTTCTTTGGTTTCTTCGATTTGTGCGCAGTATGATGTATTTCATCGTTGATTTTTATTCATCTGTGCATTTAAGTTTGCCTCAGTTCTATCGGTTTTAGTGCAGAAACAACCATAAAATCTGCAAGCTTTGATGTGCCTTCCCTGCAAACTGGTTCTGTTATTTTCGATAAATCCTACTGTTATCTTGTTTTTTCTGTACCAAATCACAGTCAAGCCAGTGCATGTAATTTTTTTTCTTCTAGTACTGTTGCCAACCGTGTGTATTTTCCTCTGCCCAGAGCAACAGTTCCACAAGGACATTCAAGGCACAATATGGTGCATTCTTCATGTCTGGCTATATGGAAGTTGCTGAGTTCCTCTGTACAATGACTTGCCTTGAAGAGATTGAAATATTTTTGTGTGCCTCAATTTGCGTTCCCATGACTTGAGTCTTAATCAGTAATTTGTAATTTTTCTACTCACTGCCTACATTTTTCTTCTCCTATTCGCATGACAAGCCGCTTGTCTCCTGACAAGACTTATTATGTGTGCGCAGCTTCTTTTTTCATCACGCCACTGGTCAGGTTCCTTCCCTCAGTTGACTTGGTTTTTCTCTCTATTTAGGGGGTGTTTGGATTGGGGTCTAAATTTTTAGCCTCCATCAAATCGAATGTTTAGATACTATTTTGAATTATTAAATGTAGACTATTTACAAAACTCATTCATAATTAGTGAATTATTCGTGAGATGAATTTAATGAGCCTAATTACGCTATGATTTGACAATATGATGCTACAGTAAACATTTGCTAATTATGGATTAATTAGGTTAAATAAATTCATCTCGTGAATTATCCTCCGATTTTGCAATTATTTTTATATTAAGTTCATATTTAGTCCTTGAAATTGGTGTCCAAATATCCAATGGAACATGGGCTAAAATTTAGCTCCTTGATCTAAACACCCCCTTAGTGCTCACCAATGCAGACAACTCTTGTTGTTCTCCCTGCTCTTGGAGGTTTTGTCTAGACCACTTCCTGTTTAATTGTTGTCGTGAGTTGTAGAGCAAATTTTCTTTTGCGTATGATATGTGTTTGAAAAATTGCCAGTGAACTTTGAATTTATGCCATATGATTAATGATCCACTTGTTTGTTTAGTGAGTATTTTTTGTCGGCACTGCTTGTTCCTTTGTGAACTTTGTAAGTGTCTTTAGAGTGTGTTGGGTGAAAATAATATGCCATCATTTCAAAAGAAATTGTTTAGGCGCTTATTCATCCCCTTTAGTTGCCTGTTTTGGTCCTACACCATGACTAGTATGGTGCTAGACCACGTGTAATAGGTTTTGATTCTAGATAGTTTAGGAGACCTCACCATGATTTTGGTTTTCACCATGTTGATAGACTGCACACTTTTCATGATTTGTGCCCTGCTCTTGTGCATTCTACTACTTTTACCTCTGCCCCTCGAGTTTCTCAGTGCTAGATTCCCAGAAAATTTTTCACTTACCTTAGCACTGAGCACTCAAGACGATCTTACTGTGTGTAGGTGGTAGATGGAGGCCTGGAGAACAAGTAGATCATCGATTCTGGTTGTTCACGCCACATGACTAGAAAGTCATCATGGTTCTCTAGCCTTACCTCAACCAAGCGACACGAGTACATCACCTTCACAAACAATCGAAGAGGAAGAGTGAAAGTTAAAGGAGTGGTAAGAGTCAATGAAAATTTCACTCTCAAAGATGTCACGTTGGTAGAACATCTATGATACAATCTTCTCTCAGTATCCCAACTACTTGATGAGGGCTTGGAAGTGCGTTTCAGACACGATACTTCTCAAGTTCTTTATTCTTCTAGTGCTTTTATTTGTAAGATTTCAAGAATAGGGGGAGTTTTTAGAGCCGACTTTTCTGAGTCATTTGTTCTTCTCATTATTTAATTGCTCGACCTTCTTCTGAGCTCTGGATGAGGCATAAGATACTAGGGCATATGAGCTTTGATCTGCTCACTCTCTTAAGTGTGCTAGGCTTGATCTGAGGATTGCCCAAGCTCAAGTTTGAGAAGAACCTTGTTTGTGCTCCTTGTTGACATGGAAAGATGGTGGCTACCTCTCATTCACTAGTTAATATGGTGATGACTAAATAACCTGGAGAACTTCTCCATATGGACACAATTGGTCCCTCTAGAGTTAGTTTAGTTAGAGGCAAATGGTATGTTCTTGTCGTCATGGATGACTACTCCCGTTATTCTTAGATCTTCTTTCTCACAAGCAAGCATGGTTTTGAACATTAATATTCTGCTATGCGCGTTCCTCAACAAAATGGAGTTGTTGAGAGAAAGAACTACACTTTGGTGGAGATGGCTAGGACGATGCTCGATGAGCATATGACTCCTAGAATATTTTGGCCGAGGCCATGAGCAATGCTTGTTACATCTCCAACCGGATTTTCCTATGCTCATTTTTGAACTTGACTTCGTATGAGCTGCATTTTGGGAGGAAACCCAAAGTTTCTCACTTGAGAGTATTTGGGTGTCGGTGCTTCACTATAAAACATTGTAATCTTTACAAATTTGAGTCGCACTCTACTAATGGTATCTTTTTGGGCTATTCTACTCATGGTCATTCATATTGTGTCTTTAATCTTGATACTAACAGTCATCGAGTCATGTGATGTGACTTTTGATGAAACATATCTGTGTGTTAGTCTGTATTTTGACCATGCAAGTGAGTAGGAAATGAATGAGACCATTTTTGAGGAAGAAGATCCATCATACCCAAGAGAAAACGAGGATGATCCCCTACCTCCTTCTACAACAATTCCTGAAGTGGATCATGCATCTTCTACATCAACAAGATGTCTAAAAGCATCTGCATTAACTTTAGCCAACATTGAGCAGTCTTAAGCAAGGGTTGAGGGGGAGATTCTATATCGATGAGAAGTCCCTCGCCACATTCACCGAGATCATCCTCCCGATTAGATCATTGGTGAGCTTCATGAGAGGGTCACTCGATCTCATACTCATTTTACAGATTCTGCATTTGTTGTCTCTTTTGAGCCCTTAGATGTTAGTCATGCTTTATCTTATTCAAGTTGGCTCAAAGCCATGCATGAGGAACTTGAAAATTTTGAGAGAAACCAAGTCTGGGTTCTTGTAGATCCACTCCCGAATGTTCACATCATAGGAACAAAATGGATTTTCAAAAACAAACAGGGAGATGATGGGTCTATTGTGAGAAACAAGGTGTTGGCGTAAAAGATTACGCTAACAGGTTTAGGAAACTAAGTGTTTGACAAATGAAGTGTTTGTTTAAGTAAACTATTCCAAGCCTTGAGACAGATACTAGCTAGAGATAGTTTGAAGTGTATATTGAATATATGAGTATTCGATGTCCTTTATAGAGTGAAGAGGGGTATTTATAGACCAAATACTTGGGGAAAAAACTTCTTTATCCTCTAATTACATCCGACTATGAAGATACTATTTAATATTCTTCATAGGGGTAAAAGAGTAAAAGACTAGTCTAATTAGTGAGAAGATAAATCTTCTATCCTTGTTGGCAACCTCCCTTCGGGTGAAGAGGCTTCGGGAGACTCCATCACGACGAAGCCTTAACGGAGGTCTCCACTGTATAGGGCTCCGAATACAACGGAGCCTTGATGTTTTTAGGAGCTTCGGAGACCAAAGCTTCTGACTTCGTTTCTTCTGGTTGTATTGACATGGAAGTGTCTTTGACTTCTGGAGGATGAAATATTTTCCCCCAACAGTAGCCCCTCAAATACTTTTCTCCGAATTGCCTATGCAATGAATAAGGCAATATATGAAAGAAATAATTTCATGCTTAGAATCAAATTCTTTGCAGAGACACTTACGGAGACGGTTTCAGAGATGGATCTCTTGCGGAGCTAATAAAGCCATTAGTCTTTAGGACCGTTAGACTCTAGAACAGTTAGACTCAGAAATAGAGCGTTACTCTGTGAGGAAGCTAACGGTCGTTTCATCTCCGTAGGTTGTAACTTATCATGAAACATTTATGCAAATTATGACGGTATCGAGGACGTAACGGGGCAACCAAACGACGCACTGTAACGTATAGTACAAGGAATCTGCACGCTATAAATAAGAAAGTAAAGGTAAATTTCAGATACTTTACCGACTGCTTTCACAATTCACTTTTCTTCTTCCTAAGCTCATTTTTTCAAACACTCTTTTCCCCCGATGGCGAAGACAAGCCACAAAGTTCCTGTCCCTGCTTCGACCTTGGCCCGGCAACAAGCGATGGCGGTGGTGGGGCCTTCAGATAACCCTCGTCCAGCCAGTGCTCATGACCTCCATCCGGCGTCTACCAAGTATACGGATCAATCGTATAACTTGGGGGTGTCGTCAAGCTCAAAGAAGTCGATTGCCGCCGCGGCAATTACCGGGAAGATGGGGCCCAGAGTCAAAGATCGCTAGGTTGGGAAGGAGGTGATCCCGGCACCTCGTGTTGGAGAAGTGGCGGTGTTTGAGGCGTTCTTCGAAGCTGGATTCAGACTTCTGGTGGTGGATTTCCTCTCTGAGGTACTGAGACTGTTCCATGTCACTTTGACCCAACTTTTCCCCAATGCAGAAGTGGAAAAATTGTTGAAGGCCGGGATCATTAGAGAAGTGGCCCATACAGAGTGGTTAGACAACCCCGTCTTCATCAAGAAAAAGGCCCCTGGCAAGTGGCACATGTGTATTGACTTCACATCCTTGAATAAAGCATGCCCACGTGACCCCTACCCCATGCCCCACATTAATCAATTAGTCAACTCCACTACCAGCTCCGAGCTTTTGAGCTTCCTCGATGCGTACTCTGGATATAATCAAATATGGTTAAAACGCAAAGACGAAGCCAAGACAAGCTTTGTAACTCCTTTGAGAGTCTTTTGTTATGTAAGAATGCCCTTCGGCTTAAGAAATATCGAGGCAACTTTTTCAAGGTTAATTGCTAAGGCTCTAGGTCACCAGATAGGCCGCAATGTCGAAGCCTATATGGATGATATTGTAATAAAGAGTGCTTTAAAGCACCAACATAGTCTAGACTTAATAGAAACTTTTGAGAGCCTCCGAGCATGTGGAGTTCACCTCAACCCCGAAAAATGTATCTTCAGGGCTCAAGCTAGAAAATTTTTAGGGTATTTAGTTTCGAGCAGGGGGATCAAAGCTAGCCCGACTCAAATAAGTGCATTGCAGAGAATGGCTCCGCCGGAAAATTTGAAGCAAGTTCAGAAGCTTGCCGGATGCCTCGCGGCCCTTAGCAGATTTTTGGCAAGGTCTGTAGAGCGGAGCCTCCCAATATTCAAAGCCTTAAAAGGGTCTGAAGATTTTGCATGGACGTCGGAGTACCAAAAGAGTTTTGATGATATTAAAGACTATCTCGGCAACCTTGCAACACTCACTGTGCCCATCGCAGATGAAGCTCCTCTCCTCTATCTTACAGCTACGAGCTCCACTATTAGTGTAGTTCTTGTTCAGGAAATGGATTTCAATGGGAAGTTGGTACAAAATCTAGTATATTTTGTATCAGAAGCCTTATCCAGAGAAAAAACCTGGTATTTCGAGTTGGAAAAATTCACCTATGCTCTGGTAATGGCTTCGAGGAAACTACGACATTATTTTCTGGCACATAATGTAATTGTACCAAATTCTTATCCTCTAGGATATATACTCCGAAGCAAGGACTCTACAGGGATAATTAGAAAATAGGCCGTTGAGCTAGCCCCGTTCGACATCTCCTTTGTAGCAAGAACAATAATCAAGTCACAGGTGGTGGCTGATTTTGTAGCAGAATGGACTCCATCTGCAGTATGGGTTCCAGAAGAATCAAATGAAGGAATATGGACAATATACTCCGATGGAGCTTTTCAAGCATCTGGAGCAGGTGCCAGAGCGGTAATAATTTCACCTTCAGGGAAAAAAGCAGTGTACTCCGCAAGGCTCAACTTTAAGTCCACCAATAATATTGCAGAGTACAAAGGAATTTTTCTAGGTATTCGCAAGGCACGTGCCCTTGGTGCTACAAGAGTTGTTATAAAAACAGATTCCCAAATTGTAGTAGGGCACTGTTGGGGGAAATTACCCTATTTCCCAGACTTAAAGAAGTAACCCTTCGCGGGCTCAGCAAGGATCCCGAAGGTGGCGAACTGCTATTCGGAGCATACGTCGCCACGACTGGAGGGTGCCACGGTGCGAAGTCCTAGAGAACCCTCCGAAAGGAAGATGGAGGCCTCGAAGGAGAAGGACATGATTGATTGGATATTCAGCTTATCCATCTACCCTGCAGCACTTTACCGTGTATAACCTTGTTTATAATACCGAATAGATTCTACTATGTCGGTTGTAATTTAGGGGTAAATAGGTCTTTTCCTTATGTTTTTTCCCTATAAATACCCCCCATTGTACCTTGTAAAAGAGGCCCAGAACTAATTGTTCAAACACACACATTCGGACCACTTGAGCTATTATCCTTTACGGAGGCTCGAGTTAGTCCTGAAGCGCAAACTTCTTGTTTATTCGTTCTTGATTACCGAGAACCTGTTGGTGTAACTTTTGCACCAACAGTTGGCGCCGTCCGTGGGGACCCAAGTTCTAAAAGCTTGTTCTCTACTGCTGACTGCACTCCGAAGAGCACTTACGGAGGGAGCCTCGGAGTCCCGAGACTCCGCGCACCCTTTAGTTGAGGGCTTCTTAGTGCAGCCCGAAGGCCTTCTCTCGACCCCTCGAGTCGTTCGAAGTCCTTCATCTCCAAGACATCTCAACGGCTAGCCATGCCTCCGAAGCGTGGTCAAGCTTCGGGTCCTCTTCGAAGGTCCCCTCGGACCAATGGAGCCAGGCCCTCAGCTAATCTGGCGATTCCTGCAGAGACCACTGGGCATCGAGCGCCCCGGGGCCCTCTGCCTCCTCCTACAATGCTTCAGACCGACTACGCGGCAAGCCGGGATCCAGAAGTGCCCTCCGACGAAGACGAAGGCCCTCCCGAAACCGAGGCTACGCAGCTAGCCAGGCTTCAGGAGGAGGTATCCAGATGGAGGCAAGAGGCCGCCGATCGCCTCCGCACTCAAGCTTCCACCGAAACTCCAAGGGGGCCTCAAGACGATGGAGCCCGCAATCCCCCAGAAGTTATACAAGTCCCGGAGGAGGCTGAAAATGCCTCCTTCGATAATGAGTCTCCGCTGCACCCTGATCTACAGAGAGTGCCTTTCGACCCCAAGTTCAAGGCCTCGAAGCTGCACAAATACTCCGGGGGGTCAGATCCCGGAGAATTCGCCCGCTCTTACGCCCTAGCAATAGAAGCAAGCGGAGGGGTGCGAAGCACCATGGCAAAATGCTTCCCCCTTGCTCTCGAAGGTGTGGCGCTCCGCTGGTTCTGGTCCCTAAAGCCAGGATCGATCAGTTCATGGGAGCAGCTCAAAAAGAAATTCGTGAGAAACTTCCAAGGTACCTTCGTGGCCCCAATGTCCACAGGAAGTTTGTTTCAGGTGAAGCAGCAGGTGGGAGAAACCCTCCGGGAGTACTTCACACGCTTCGCCCACACCAAGTCACAGATCAAGGGCCTCTCTACCTCCTCGGTAGTTGATGCTGCCCGCGAAGGGGTGCTGAACCCCGACCTCCTCAGCAAACTCCATCAGAAGCCGGTAACGTCTGTGGCACAGCTCATGGCATACTTCGAACAATATGCCAAGGCAGAGGAAGGATGTCTTCGGCGAGTTGAAGCAACATTGCCCACCCTCCGGGAAGTCAAAAGGGAGCCTGAAGCCGCCGTTACACTGCAACCTCCACAGGACAACCGCTCCAACGAGTACAAGCGAGGGAAGAAGCATTTCCGCTCGGAGGTGCTAAACATTGCACCTTCAGCCTCGAAGGCACCTGCCAATTTCCAGCAGGTAAAAAGTTTCAAGGCTGGGCCACCAAGGCCTCAAGAAAGGATGCCTGGTAGGCGCCAGAGTTATTTCTGTTGCGTGCATGGCGACAATAGAAGCCATGACACGAAGGATTGCAAGTCGGTGTTAACCCTTCGGGGTGAATACCTTGAGCGAAATACCGGGCGGGGTACTTCAGATTGAGCTCCACCGACGGCACGCTCGGATCCTGTTCAAACTGTGGCCCGAGCTGGTGCCCTCGAAGCCCCCATACGGCTACCAGTGGCCAGTATTATGCCGCCACCAAAACAAGAAGACCCGCAAGACCGCGACAAGAGAGTGGTCCTGCCCATCTCCGGAGGGGGGACCCTCGAAAGTATGTCCAAGAGACAGCGCCGCGAGTACGTCCGCGAGGTCGGGCACATTGGGACCTCGAGTTCCGCCGAAGGGATGCCAGAGTGGTCCCGTGTGCCCATCTCGTTCACAGCCAGCGACGCGGTAGGGGTGAAGTTTCCCCATGCTGACCCATTAGTCATCTCTGCCGATATAGCAGGAGCAGATGTTCGGAGGATCCTGGTAGACGGCGGAAGCTCCGTAGACATACTCTTCGTCCAGGCCTTCGACCAGATGTGCATACCTCGGAAGCATCTACTTCCAGCAGCCCGGCCACTTCAAGGGTTCTCAGGACCGCCTCTCGATGCCCTCGGCCAAATAGGCCTCGAGGTAGCCTTCGGAGAGGGGCCTCTGGCCCGAGTGGAAGAGGTGATCTTCGATGTGGTGGATGCCCCTTACGCTTACAATGCCATCTTCGGTCGAGGGATGTTGAACCAATTCGGGGCTATAGCACATCACAACTACCTTTGTCTCAAAATGCCCACTCAAGGTGGGGTGCTTACTATTTCAGGAGACCAAGCTGTAGCCAGAAGGACAGAGTATGGCCATGGGCAGCCATTGGACCCCCGACAAGTGCATAATGTGGCGGAAAGCGCCGAGGGAGTACCGGAAGCCTTAAACCCTCCGAAGGGATCTACGCTTAAGCCAAGCCCGGAGGGTGATGTCGAGACAAGAATAATCTCAGAAGACGGCAAAGAGTACCCAGTGAAATTCGGCAAGGGGCTGTCTCCAGAAATAACCGCCTCGTTAGAAGAAGTCGTCAAGAAAAATCTAGACATATTTGCTTGGACCGACGAAGACATCACTGGGGTCGACCGAAGCATCATCGAGCATAGTCTACTCGTCAATCCGAAGGCCAAGCCGGTGCGCTAGGGGCTCCGAAAGCTATCAGCAGAAAGAGCAAGCTTAGCCAAGGCCGAAGTAGAAAAATTGTTAAAAGCTGGCATTATCAAGGAGGTAGCCCATACTGAGTGGTTGGCTAACCCTGTTTTTGTAAGAAAAAAGGACTCGAGCAAGTGGCGCATGTGTATCGACTTCACTTCGTTAAATAAAGCATGCCCGCGAGACCCCTACCCAATGCCCCGAATAGATCAATTGATAGATTCCACAGCCGGCTCCGAATTATTAAGCTTCCTCGACGCCTATTCCGGCTACCATCAAGTATGGCTGAAGCGAGAAGATGAAGCCAAGACAAGCTTTATAACTCCTTCTAGAGTATTCTGCTATGTACGAATGCCTTTTGGTTTGCGGAATGCCGGAGCCACTTTTTCTCGCTTAATAGCTAAGGCTCTAGGTCATCAGATATTGTAATAAAAAGTGCTCAAAAGCACCAGCATAGCATAGATCTAGCTGAAACTTTCGAGAGCCTCCGAGCATGTGGAGTGCGCCTCAACCCCGAAAAATGTATATTCGGGGCACAAGCAGGAAAGCTGCTAAGGTACTTAGTTTCGAGCAGGGGGATCGAAGCCAGCCCAACACAAATAAGTGCGCTGCAAAGAATGGCTCCACCCGAGAATTTGAAGCAAGTACAGAAGCTAGCAGGAAGGCTGGCAGCGCTCAGCAGGTTCCTGTCCAGGTCGGCAGAGCGAAGCCTCCCAATTTTCAAGGCGCTAAAGGGCTCCGAAAGCTTCAGCTGGACGCCGGAGTGCCATAAGAGCTTCGAAGATATAAAAGCATACCTCGGAACATTATCAACCTTAACTGTTCCCCTTCCAGGGGAAGCATTGCTTTTATACCTTGCAGCAACAGGTTCAGCAGTAAGCGCAGTGCTGGTCCGAGAGGTCGAGCTTAAAGGAAAGCTAGTGCAAAACCCAATTTATTTTGTGTCGGAGGCATTATCCGGAGCCAAGATCAGATACTCCGAGCTCGAAAAATTTGCTTATGCCCTAGTAATGGCCTCGCGAAAGCTAAGGAATTATTTCTTGGCGCATAACCTCATCATCCCTACATCGTATCCTCTTGGAGATATGCTCCGAAACAAAGATTCCACAGGCAGGGTTGGAAAATGGGCAGTCGAGCTGGCACCTTTCGAAATCTCCTTCATGGCAAGGACGGCTGTTAAATCTCAAATTATAGCAGATTTCGTAGCAGAGTGGACTCCATCTGCGGTATGGACCCCGGAAGAACCCTCCGATGGTTTTTGGACAATATTCTCTGACGGAGCCTATCAAGCATCAGGTGCCGGGGCAGGGGCAGTCATCCTATCACCATCAGGGCAAAAGGCAATGTATTCCGCAAGACTCAACTTCCGAACCACTAATAACATTGCCGAGTATGAAGAAATCTTGCTAGGTCTCCGAAAGGCTAAAGCACTCGGAGCTACAAGAATAGTGATCAAGACAGATTCCCAAGTCGTCGCGGGGCATATTGACAAAAGCTTCCAAGCAAAAAACCCACATCTCGCACAATACCTTCAAGAAATCCGCAAGGCCGAAGCAGCATTCAAAGGGTTTACAGTTCGAAGCATTCCTCGGGCAGATAATCAACTTGCAGATATTCTTGCAAAAGCTGCAGCAGGAGCGGTGGACCTCCCGGAGGGCGCTTTCTATGAAGAATTAGAGCAGCCAACAGCTGACCAAATACCCTCATCAGAAGTAATGTGCATCCCAACTACAGATTGGCGAGCTCCGATAATAACCATGTTGCAAAGTAGCAAAGACCCTCCGGAAGGCCCAGAAGCTCGAAGATTGAAATCAAGAGCTCGAAATTACAAACTTATTGGGGAAGTGTTGTACAAAGCCGGAGTATGCTCACCACTGCTTCGATGCATCTCCTAGCCTGAAGGTCAAGACATACTTCGAGGCATCCACGAAGGGCTGTGCGGAGGTCATCTAGCCCCTCGAGCACTAGCAGGCAAGACGCTCCGACAAGGGTTTTATTGGCCAACAATCGTCAGAGACGCTGAAGACCTGGTTCGAATATGCCAAGGCTGCCAATGGATGGGCAGACGGAGCCATCGCCCGCCAGCTCAGCTTCAAGTTATTGCCCCGGTATGGCCAATGACTAGATGGGGCATGGACCTCATAGGCCCTTTCCCACCAGCGAAAGGCGGGTTGAAATTTGCGGTGGTAGCAATCGAATACTTCTCAAAATGGGTGGAAGCGGAGCCACTAACAGCTATTACATCGAGGAACGTGCAAAGATTCTTCTGGCAAAATATTATATGCAGGTTCGGAGTCCCCAGATAATTAATGGTGGATAATGGAACCCAGTTCGAAGCTGATACCTTTCAAACATTTTGTGAAGAACTGGGCATTAAGCTATGTTTCGCAGCAGTGCGACATCCACAATCCAACAGAGCCGTCGAGCGAGCCAACGGGAACATCCTCTTCGGGTTAAATCGCCGAATTGTAGGATTGGCCAAGGGGCTATGGGTCGAAGAACTACCTAAAATCTTATGGTCCATCCGAACCACTCAAACTAGATCAACCGGTTTCACACCATTCAGATTACTCTTTGGAGATGAAGCCATGACCCCTACGGAGCTCAAAGGGGAGTCGCTTCGCGTAATTCAACACGGAGACGAAGGTGATCGGAGTACTTCAATAGATTTGTCAGAAGAGACAAGGCTTCGAGCTGTCGCCAACCTGACTAAGTACCAAGAGCACACAAAAACGTGGTATGACCCGAAAGTCAGATTAAGTGAGTTAAAACCAGGTCATCTAGTATTGCGAAGTGTAATAGCTCCTGGGAAGCTAGGAAACAAATGGGAAGGACCATATGTTATCTTACGCTCAGGATGCCCCGGATCGTTTAAATTAGCTAATTTAGAAGGGGAAGAGTTGAAACATGCATGGCATGCGGAGCACCTTAAGAGATATTACGCTTAAGGCTTCCTTGTAATCACTTGTAGCACTTTTTTTTTCTCTATAAATAAAGATAAGGGTTGAAACTTGTTTTGCCCTTCGAACATCCCCTCCTCCTGATGGACGCATTAGGAGGTCGGTGATGCTAGTAGAGCAAAGCATTTTCGCAAAGACCCAAGGGGCTGACTGCGAACCATTGGTTCAGTGGCTCCGCCAACCTACGGATTCCAGGCTCCGGCTTGTTAGGATCCGTAGAAGAGTCTAAGGACTTTAAATAAAACAGAATTTCAAGCCTCCGGGTGCGAAGTGTCTGTAAAAGAGCCGAAGGTGGCCAACCTACGGATTCCAGGCTCCGGCTTGTTAGGATCCGTAGAAGAGTCTAAGGACTTTAAATAAAATAGAATTTCAAGCCTCCGGGTGCGAAGTGTCTGTAAAAGAGCCGAAGGTGGCCAACCTACGGATTCTAGGCTCCGGCTTGTTAGGATCCGTAGAAGAGTCTAAGGACTTTAAATAAAACAGAATTTCAAGCCTCCGGGTGCGAAGTGTCTGTAAAAGAGCCGAAGGTGGCCAACCTACGGATTCCAGGCTCCGGCTTGTTAGGATCCGTAGAAGAGTCTAAGGACTTTAAATAAAACAGAATTTCAAGCCTCCGGGTGCGAAGTGTCTGTAAAAGAGCCGAAGGTGGCCAACCTACGGATTCCAGGCTCCGGCTTGTTAGGATCCGTAGAAGAGTCTAAGGACTTTAAATAAAACAGAATTTCAAGCCTCCGGGTGCGAAGTGAACCCTAGCCGGTCTGACCAAGCCCATGGGCTGGTCTAATCGGGCCTGGCCGGTTGGACTAGCCTATCATAGCCGGTCAGACTGGCCTTCGCCAGGTTTGGCATATTTTCGGTCAAAAATACCATTTTTCAGTATTTTGCTTAGCTTGACCCTTAATGCCATTTTTTGCTATAAACAATTGCATGTCATGGTTATTTACACCCCAAGGCTGGTGTAAAATTCATTACGACTTGCATGTTGTTTCCGCGGTGCTTCGGCCCATGTAATTAGTATAGCCTATGCGAAATGGACTATTACTCTTGATGGAGGCCGGGAGCACGCACTTGATGATGGGAGCCATGGAGATGGAGATCACCATGTGAAGAAGGTCATGCTACGTCGTAGTTAATATGATTTCCTATGATGCTTTCTTATGTTCCTATTATTTTATTCATGTTCGTGTGCGCTAGGGACGTTACGATGCTAGAGTAGTTTTCCCTCAGAAAATTAAGTGTTGATGCTCTTCCTAATAGCTGCACCCACTAGGGTTCGTGCTCATTGATAGTGGGTCTACCAAAGCAGGGTCTTATCTTTTATCTCGTCTAGTTGGGGCAGAAGTTGGACTTCTGAACGCATAGTGTTGGTTCAGTTGACAAGGCTATCAAAATGGTTTTGGGCCTTGGAGCATAGGAGTTGGGGTCGAGCATTGGATGCTTATCCAACGACAAGAGTCACATATGATGTGATTAGAAAGGATTTGCTTACCTATGTCAACTAGCTTCTAGCAGTGATGCCAAAGCCCACTAAGAGATAGCGTGACCATGGATCTTGCACAACTATTAGTCATGAGAGGGAAAGTGACTGGTTTAGATAGTGGAACAACTTTTATTAGATAGAAGATAAACATTGCATAGTGCTAAACCTCACATTTAATCTTTTGTATATCATGACACCTACTACGTCTGCTGTTAAGAGCACTCTAGTTTTAAATTTGTGATCTATTCTTGAACGAGATAAATTGTCTGGAATGAAATTTATGGATTGGTATCAAAACTTGAGAATTGTTCTCAAGCAAGAGAAAAAGGATTATGTTCTATAGGAACCTCACCCTGATGAACCAGGAGAGGATGCTTCTGCAGCAGATAAGCGTGCTTATCAGAAGCATGCTAGTGATTTCGTGGATGTCAAATGCCTGATTCTTTCCTGCATGTCCTCTCAATTTCAGAAACAGTATGAGGAACGTGATGCCTATGATATGATTATAGGGCTTAAGGGCATGTTTCAAGACCAAGCAAGGGAAGAAAGATACAATGTGTCTAAATGCTTGTTTGGTAGCAGGTTGGCTGAAGGTTGCCTAGTGAGCCCTCATGTGATCAAGATGATTGGTTGCATAGAGTCTCTAGAGAGACTGGGCACTCAACTGGATCCTTACCTCTCTATTGATGTCATTCTCCAGTCGCTCCCACTAAGCTTTGAGCAATTCATCATGAACTACAATATGGTTGGACTAGAGAAGACACTGGCTGAGTTGCATGGGATGTTGAAATCTGCTGAGGAGAGAATCAGGAAGGCTCCATACCATGTCATGGTTGTTCAGGAAGGCTAAGACCACAGATGTGATCTCTAGTGCGCAGTCTAAATCGACTAGAAAGTTTAGGTCTGGTCCTGCCAACTCTAATGTGTGCCATCATTGCCACAAGCCTGGGCATTGGAAGCACAACTACAAGGTCTACCTGGAAGAGTAGAAAAACAAGAAGGGAAGTGGGACTTCCGCTTAAGGTATTAATGTTATTGAAATTAATCTTGCTACTCATCCAAATGATTCATGGGTGTTTGATACCACATCGATGATTCACACTTGCAAATCATTGCAGGGGCTGAGTAGAGTAAGAAAGTGTGCAAGTGGCGAGCTAGATATCTGCGTTGAGAATAGTGCAAAGGTTGCAGCATTGGCCGTCGACGTCTATTCACTCTCGCTACCGTCAGGATTAGTTTCGGAGTTAAATAATTATTATTTCATTCCTGCCTTAGGCAGAAACATTATCTCTTCTTCATGTTTAGAGGAAGATGGTTTTCAATTTGTAATAAAGAACAAGAGTTGTTCAATATTTTTGAATGGCATGCTCTATGGTGTTTGTCCATTAGTGAATGGGTTATATATTATAAGTCTTGGCGATGCACACGTTTATAACATTAGTAAAGAAACAATGACTCAATAATTTAAATTCCACCTACGTCTGGCATTGTCGTTTAGATCATATAAATGAGAAGCGTGTACATAAGCTCCATAGTGATGGGCGTTTGGAGTCATTTGATTTTGAATCATATAACACATGTGAGTCTTGTTTTCTTGGCAAAATGACAAAGACACCTTTCACTAGATAGAGTGAGAGGGCGAGTGAGCTTTTGGCCATAGTACATACTAATGTGTGTGGTCCAATGAGTCACACGACTAGGAAAGGATTTTAGTACTTTATTACTTTTACCGATGACTTTAGTAGATATGGCTATGTCTACTTGATGAGGCATAAATGGGAATCCTTCGAAAAGTTCAAGGAGTTCTAGAATGAGGTACAAAATCATACGGGCAAGATAATTAAATTTCTACGATCGGATCGTGGGGGTCAAAATTTGAGCCATGAGTTTAGTGATCATCTAAAGCAGTGTGGAATTGTTCCATAGCTGACTCCACCCAGCACGCCTCAATGGAATAGGTTGTCTAAGCGGAGAAACCACACTTTGTTGGACATGGTCCGGTCCATGATGAGTCACACTGATCTTCCATTGTCCTTTTGCGGTGACAAGTGCTTCTTTGTGGGGTATCCTAGGGAAACCAAAGGATACTATTTCTATAATAGAGAGGAGGGCAAAGTGTTTGTCGCTCGGAATGGTGTATTCCTTGAGAAAGAGTTTCTCTCAAAAGGAGTTAGTGGGAGGAATGTGCATCTCGAAGAAGTTTGAGAGCCACTAGAAAGTGTTCCAGATCCTACTGAACCAGAGCAGGAGGCGCAAGATGTTGCTGATCCTATTATGGATGCACCAGCCCCACGAAGGTCTGGGAGAGTATTCCATGCGCCAGAGAGGTAAATGTTCTTAACCACTAGGCATCATGACATGTTGTTGTTGGACAATGATGAGCCCAAGACCTATGCGGAAGCAGTGATGGGACCAGACTCTGAGAAATGGCTTGGAGCCATTGGATCCGAGTTGGAGTCCATGTGTGTCAATCAAGTTTGGAACTTGGTTGATCCACCCAATGGTGTAAAAACTATTGAGTGCAAATGGATCTTCAAGAAAAAGATAGAAGTTGATGGAAATGTTCACATCTATAAGGCATGATTGGTGGCGAAAGGTTTCAGACAGATTCAAGGTGTTGATTATGATGAAACATTTTCGCTCGTCGCTATACTTAAGTCTATTTGGATCATCATAGCTATTGCCACATTTTATGATTATGCGATATGGCAAATGGATGTCAAGACGGCTTTCCTAAATGGAAACCTAAGTGAGGATGTGTACATGACATAGCCTGAAGGTCTTGACGGTCCAGGGAATGCTAGGAAAGTTTTTAAGTTGCTAAAGTCCATTTATGGATTGAAGCAAGCTTCTCCGAGTTGGAATCTTCGTTTTGATGAGGTAGTCAAAGGGTTTGGCTTCATCAAGAACGAAGAAGAACCTTGTGTTTACAAAAAGGCTAGTGGGAGCTCACTTGTGTTTCTGGTTCTATATGTGGATTACATATTGTTAATCGGAAATGACATTCCTTTGTTTAGTGCTGTCAAGACTTCACTGAAAAATAGTTTTTCGATGAAAGATCTTGGAGAGGCAGCATACATTTTGGGCATAAAGATCTATAGAGATAGATCAAAACGGTTAATTGGATTAAGCCAAAGTATGTACATTGACAAGGTTTTAAAACAATTCAAAATGTAGAATTCTAAGAAAGGTTTTCTGCCAATGTCACATGGTATTTCTCTTAGTAAGACTCAGTATGTTGTGACACCTAAGGAACTAGATAAGATGAGTGCGATCCCGTATGCCTCCGCAATTGGATCCATCATGTACGCCATGTTCTGTACACGCCTAGATGTCTCATATGCTCTAAGTGTTACGAGCAGGTACCAATCGAACTCGGGTGATTGTCACTTGGCCTTAGTAAAGAGTATCCTCAAGTACTTGAGAAGGACTGAGGAAATGTTCTTGGTATACGGTTGTGAAGAGGAGCTCATTGTAAGTGGTTACACGGATGCTAGCTTTCAGACCGATAAAGATGATTCTCGATCACAATATGGTTTTGTGTTCTGCCTCAATGGAGGCGTAGTGAGTTGGAAGAGTTCCAAGCAAGAGACGGTGGCCAATTCTACAATAGAAATTGAGTATATCGCTGCTTCAGTCCAGTCCAGTGGACCTCTATTGTGATAATAGTGGTGCCATTGCGCAAGCCAAGGAGCCTAGATCGCACCTGAAATCCAAATATATAGTTCGGCGATATCACCTGATCCGCGAGATCATTGAGAGAGGTGTTGTGAAAATTTGCAAGGTGTACATAGATTTGAACATGGCGGATCTGTTGATGAAGCCTCTTCCACAACCCAAGCATGAGGCACATATGAGCTCCATCGGTATTAGATACTTGCGTGAGTGAGTCATGTGTTTGTGGAAGATGCTAGTAGAGTCTATGCTAGTGTATGAGGTTAATTGTTATCTTGTTCCTTGAATAAATATCGTTTGCATTTAATTAATGAGTATGATTTGTTATGTGAAACTTTTTTCTTTATGACGATGTTGTTCAAAAGGGTCCCTAATCTTGTCATCATGTTGGACAGTGATGATACACATGTATTATCACATCTGACTGATTGATGATTGTGTTTCATAGATCATAGACATAGAGATGTCAAATCAGTGATGTGGACACATGTTAGTAAACATAGTGTTGGATAGACCCACTTGAGATACTACTGAGATTGTTATGTGCCAACAATTGTCATCTCAAATGGTGTACCTACAGAGTCCTTGGACCTGAGATTGTCATTTGATTCCAAAATGCGTAGTGACAGACTTAGATGCTTTCTAACACTATTCCATAACAGGGTAGTAATAAGGGTTGTTTTCGGGTGTGTTGTGAAACATGTCTTGGGATGTGAGCGGTAAAGATGGAATTTACCCCTCCTAATAACGGGAGAGTCGTTTCTGGGACCCTTGAGGTATTGGATTGGAAAAGTCCATGGCCATGCCACTATGACTAAGGAGTTAGTCATGATTTGAATCTGATACTTGATCGAGTGAAAATGTCAAGTTAATCAACAAGGGTGGCACATATCTTGCCTTGAGCTTGACTGACGGCGTATGGTAAAGGGACTGGTGCTTGAGTATATCAAGGTTCATGAAAATTTGATTTTGTACGCTTTCGGGGGGTCAATATGTGCAGCTAGGTACCGCTATTGATCAGTGAATTAGAAATGGTTTCTAGTAAACAACTGTTACTGTATGAACCTATCGGGTCACACACTTAAGGGGAAGGATTAAAAACATGCAAAGAATTGGTTCTTGTGCAAATTAGAGATTGAAGGATATGCCCAAGAAAATTCCGTGGATCAGAAGTTCCAATAGTAAGTATCGGAAATTCCGGTTAATTTATGGTCTCGATACAGAGAGCAAATATTGCTTCGGAAGTTCCGATATGGTATCGGAAGTTCCGATGAGCCAGAAGTTCTGATTCGGAATCGTGGAATTTTGTATTGATCAGATGTTCCGATATGGTATGGGAAGTTCCGAGGTGGGCGATAACAGATTGGATCTGTTGCGTGTCGTACTGTATCAGGAAACCTAAAATACCCTATCAGAAGTTCCGATATAGGATTGGAAGTTCCGATGTGGGCAAACAGATTGGATCTGTTATAGTTTTTAGGGTTTCGGGAAGAGCATGACATAAGGGATCTCAGCCATATATAAGGAGAGGAGGAGGACGTCTTGGGGCAAGCAATAAGCCTAGGTTAGACCTAGCCACCCAAGAGTTCTCTCATTCGCTTCTTGATCTCAAACATTGAGGTCAAGGATCCCCGTCTCTCACGTGCAGTAATAACACGCTGCCATGGTGTTGACACAAAAATGTGCCCCCGCACTTGGGTCACGTCGCGTAACACAGCACCGACGTCGTGTTCTGACTACCCTTAGCCGTGGTAAGGGGGCTGGAGTCGCCAGGCAATCAGATCACACAAAATAATCCAATTAGCCGAAAGAAATATATTAAACAGAATAAATTAGCAAACTGGTCGGAGCCTGTCTGCTTTGATGTATGGTGCGAAGGGGATCACCGAAGTATACCTTTAGCGTCTAATGCGAAGTGTCCCACCGAAGGGTGCCTTTAGCATTCGGACTGATCTGACCGAAGATGAACTCCGAACGGATCTAGACGTGACAATCACCTCCGAACAGTGGGGTTCGGCGCGAAGTCTTTGATACATTAAGATACAGAATAAAGACTCGAGCGCAATGCGCGAGCATGACTTCGTGTGGAGCGGAGTGCGAGCGTGGCGAGGCCTGTCGTGACGAAGTCCGTTGGCGAAGTGTGCGGTCGAAGCAATCGGCCTCGTCGAAGGGTGTTCTGGCAATCTCCGAAACCGATCTCTCAGCTTTGGACACCTCTGACGAAGTAGCTCCGCACGTAGGTAACTTGCAACAGATAAGATTCGAAGTACTAATTCGTCCTGAGGACCGACTTCTGCTAAGTGTTGCACTAGTGGCGAAGGTAGCAATCTGTTACGCAGATTAGCGGATACTTCACATGCGAAGTAACAAGTCGATAGCAATCTATTACATAGAATAGTAGATACTTCACAGGCGAAGTAACAAGGCGATAGCACTCTATTACTGATAATTTCCTGTTGTTGATCAGCTTTGCATTTCTCTGAATCTTGTTCAAGTGCACAATTGAAGTACTGAAATTGAGACTTGAATTTTGTTTTCAAGCCTATAATCAAAACTATTCAAGTACAGATCTCTGTCTGGTAGATATCCAAATTGGGTCTAAATTTTAATTGAAGTCAGAATTAATTGAATCAAATATTTGGTTGAAATGAAGTGATAATTTAAATACAGTTTTTAGTTTTTAGTATTCAGATCAGTACCATTTTCTGAAGTTATTTGTCAAATTCAGTTCTGAATTTAATTTCAGTTTCAAGTTTAGGTTTCATTTTCAAGTTCTGAATTTAGATTCAGTTTCAAGGTTCAGATCCAGTTTCAAGTTCTGATTTCAGTTTTGTTGGAACGACGGATCGAACCAGCAGGTTTTCTAGGAGAAATGGAAGAAATGGGAATAGTGTATTCAATGCCTTGTTCAGCCTGCCTGTTACAACTGTAGTGAGGGGTATTTATAAGGTGCCCCGCCCAGAGGACTAAGCGCCTCCGGACCACCAACGGTTACCCGACCAACCCTGACCGGTAGTACAGACAAAACGGGCGATATGTAGTACAAACAAGAAGATTCGACTCTGACAGCATATCAACCGTGTCGGACGCTTCCTGTGCCGCCCGACACGGCTCAGAGGATCGCGATCCTGTCCTTTCGTACGATCATCCAGTCCTTTTCCCGCCACAACTCTCTTTGGGTCCGTCCCTCCGGATCGGCCGAGGGCCTCGGGCCTCCAGCCTCCGGAAGACGGGCTCCGGCGTCCTGCGCCGAGGGGCGACCTCCGGTCTCTTGCCTCCAGAAGGCGGCCTCCGGTCTCTTGCCTCCGGAAGGTGGCCTCCGGTCTCTTGCCTCCGGAAGGCGGCCTCCGTCATTAGGCTCGGGCCCTCCGGCCGAGGGTCCACCCCTTCGGCTCCAGGGATTATCTCCCCCAACAGTAGCCTCTCGCTTCTTCCCGCTCGTAATCCTGCGATAAGAGGGGGTGGAAGCGCACAAGATAATCCCGATGATTTTCGCGAGCGCGTACCTCGCTTTAAGGCACCGTATCCGCCGGGGCGCTGGGAGGCGCCGGAGTGAGGAGTCAAGGGGCCGGAGGGTTGAGGTCCGCCTCGAGCCTCCCTTTCCCAATACGCCGAAGGGAGTTGACCGTGCCGACGGGGGACCGGTGCGTCTTGACCCGGAGGGCCCCGACCCCGAGGGGCTGGACCAGCGCCGTCAGAAGCAATCAATGCACGCGCCGATGGCATCGAGGAGGCAGGCCACCAGGGGGCCGCCACCGCGCCCCGAGGCGCCAGCCAGCCTTAAATGTGGTGCCGCGCGATCCGCCGCGTTCACACGTTAACCGATTCGGGAGGTGAACCGTCGGTTCCGCGATAGGATATATAACCGCCCCTCGCGGCCTCCTCTTCACTCACCTGCACGCGCCAACTTTCACCACTTGAATCGCCTTTCAGCCCGCTCTCTGAGCTCTGCACTCCTTTTCCTGCCCTCCAAGAATGGCGAGAAGCACCGCCCCTGTAATGGTGATGGACCCGCGTTTCCTGCAATGCCAGATGGCGGCGGCAGCGGCGGCGGCGGCGGCCGACACGTCGGAGGTGCGCGGCGCACGCGACCTCCGCCCCGCCTCCGAGCGATTCCGGGAGCAGACCCTGGAGCTCGGGGCGTCCGCATGCACTGAGGCCTCGATCGAGCAAGCGACCAGGAGCCGTCTCGGTCCAGAGACGCCTGCGAGGAAGCCGGGCCGAGAGACGGCCCCGCAGCCGCGGGAAGGCGAGGTCGTTGTTTTTGAAGCCTTTTTCGACGCGGGCCTAGGGTTCCCCGCCTCGGAACTTCTTGCGGGGGTTCTGGACGCATTCCATCTGGAATTCCCGCAACTGTCTCCCAACGCCATGGCGCGGCTCGCCATCTTTGAGTGGGCCATGCGCGCCGAAGGCTGCGAGGGGAGAGCGGAGGTCTTCGCGGAGATGCACGAAGCCCTCTGCCAGCCGAAGAAGAAATAGGGCCGAGTTCTGGCTTTCGGGAGCATCAACTTCCAGCTCCGAAGGAGGTACGCGGACTCCTTCCCGGCGAAGGCCACCAACGAGAGGTGGTATTCGAAGTGGGTGAACCGGTGGTTCTACGTTCGCGTAGGGCTCGCCTCCGGCCTAGCCGGGATACCGCGCCACATCTGGTTCCGGAGGGAGGCGCGCGTCGAAGCCAACGCCGGGACGATCTCTGCGAGGATACGGCTTCTGCAGATCGTCGCCCGCCGGATGAGCATGCGGGATTTGGTGGAGGAATTCGTGGCTCTGGAGATCCCTCCGCTGAAGGAGGAGTGGCCCGCCTCGCTCCGGAGTAGTCGGGACGAGTCGATGCCAGCGGAGCTCTCCCGTCGGCTCGGTAAGTACCAGCTCCCGGTTGTCTTCGTCTCTGTTTTTGCGTGCTCGAGGGGTACCCCGGACCTAACGAAGAGATGCAGGGTCGCTCGTCGCCCGGATGCCCGAGGAGGTCGCCCGCCTGGCGGAGAGGATTCTCGGGGTCCCCACTGCCGCCGAACGAACCCGCCGGCTGGAGCTGGTGGGTTCCTGGGAACGCTTCAACAGGGTATGGGGGGCGCTCGAGCTCGCGCCCCCGCCTCTTCCGGAGGGCGAGGTCCTCAGGGACGTCTCGAAGAGGAAGGCGAGCGACGCCGACGGCGGCCTTTCCCCGGGCCGCTCAAAGAAGAAGAAGATAGTGAAGGGGCCGAAGCGTGTGTCCCCGGGACCTTCCTCTGCCTCCCATTCGAAGGGAGGGGGCTCCAGCGAGGGGGCCCAGTCGGAGTCAGGAGACCTTCCGGAGATTCCAGCTCCGGCTTCGCCGGTCCGGCCCGCTGACGGAAGAAACGAAAATGCTTCCCTTCGCCCGAATCCAACGGAGCCCTCCGCTTCGGGGGCCGGACACGGGGCGCGCACTGCCGAAGCGACGCCCTGCCCGGGGACCGCTTCCTCCCCCATACCCGTCTCGGCGGGGGGCTCCGCGGGCTCCCTCGAGAGCAGGGCCGCTGAAAGCAGGGCCACGGATAGCCTGGACCGCGAGCCCCTAGTGGACCTGCTCGGCGCCGTCGAGAGGAGCGCCGACAAGGAAGCAGAACTGGCTGCAGCGGCGGCAAGCTCTCCGCCAAACTCCATCGACAATCTCTTCTTTCGCCCAAGCCCGTCGGACCATCTCCAGCCTCCGGATTGCCCTGGCAATGCGGCGGGCGTAGGTATAGCGACTTCGCCATGCTCCTTCGTGCGCAGGGGGGCCTTTCTATATTTAACCCTTGCTCGCTCGCGCAGGTGCTTCGGTCGGAGGCGCGGAGCCGGCCGAGCGCTACCCGGCAGACGCCCCGGACGCGAGGTCCGGAGCCCCCGTCGCCGCGAGAGGAGCCCCGAGTCCGCAGGACGAGGCGAAGTCCAGGAGCGCCGAAAGGGTCCCTCGGGAGCCCGCCGGGGACGTCGAGGTCCGGCCTCGGGCCCCCGCCGATCGACGAGCCGCGCAAGGCTCCGTGCCGCTTCTGCGCCCCTTCTTGGCGGACGGCGAGGATTTTGCTTCCAAGGTGGCCCCGGTCCACGACTATTACCTGCGGCCGCGCGAAGCTCCAGTGATAGGCGAGCTGGGGCTATCGGATGGCCTGGACCTCGGAAGGGCCATCGAGACGGCAGCAGGCCAGGTATTTTCTTCGAACGTACTCAACTCTCCCTTGGTGGCTCTTCTGACCATCTTCTTGCGCGCAGGTTGTGGCATTGGCGCAGGGGCAACTGTCCGCCCTGCTTTCCGAGCGCCAACATCACGAGGCGTACGCCGCGGAGCTTGCGTCTCGGGTGGCTACCGCGGAGAGGTTGGCCCGCGAGCGCTCGTCGGAGGCCGAGGCCCACCGATCCCAAGCGTCGAGGGTCGCGGCTCTGGAGGCCCGAGCGGCGGAGGCGGACTCCCTCAGGGCCCGCGTCGCGGAGCTGGAGGGGCTCCGGGCCCGGGCCGCCCGCGCCGACGAGCTGGAAGCGGAGGTCGGCGCCCTCCGAACCCGAGCCGCCGAAGCGGAGGTACTCCGATCCCGGGCCTCGGAAGCAGAGCGGCTTGAAGGAGAGGTGTCCCGACTCCAAGCTCAGGCCTCAGAGGCGGGAAGCAAGGTCGAGGCCCTCGAAGCCCGGGTGACTCACTTGGAGGGGGTCGAGGCGGACCTCAACGCGCGGAGCGGGAAAGCCGCCGAGGAGCTCGCCGAGGCCGGGAAGACGGCGGCCGAGGCGGCCGAATCCTTGCGGAAGATGCTGGCGCGCTACGGCACCGGCTGCGGCACGTTCGACGTCGCCCGGGAGCCGCTGGTCCGCCGGGTGAAGTTCGTCCGCTCCGCCGTCCGGCAAATACACCTTGCCATGGCGCAGTACGGCGAGGTGTCCGCTCGGGTGGCCGCGTACGGAATCCTCCGGCACCTTGAGGCGTCTGGGCTTCCGCTTCCCTCGCCCTCGAGTCCGCACCCGGTCGCCTTCGTGGGGGACCACCTTCGGACGCCAAGCCCCGCGCTGACCCAGTCTTGGAGGGCGCTCAAGGCGATCTGGCAGACCGAGGGCCCTGCGGCGATCCAGGATTGGCTGGAGGAGGCACTCCGCGCGCGCGGTCCTCCGGCCCCTTCGAATCCTTCAACCTCGGCCCGCTTGCCGGACCCGCAGGTTTAGCTTTAGAGATTTGTCTCCGCCTTACCCTGTAATAGCTTAGGAAACTTAGTCGTATTAATAAAAAGTACTTTTCCGGGACTTACTCAGGGTGTTCGCGATCGCGATCCTGATGTCGAGGTACTTGAACCAGACGACGCCCTTCGGCATCGATGGGCCATCTTCGAAGCTGTGCGGGCAAACCGGCCTGCGCGCTTCGTTCTTCCCCGCAGCAGTGACGGGCGCGTGGACTCCGACGTCCTTCAGGGGGTTCTGAAGCATGTGAAGGAAGAAGAGAGAGGGTCCCGCTCGCCGTCCTCGTCCCCCGAACCGGTTGATTGGTCCGACACGGAGGGTGACTTGGGCGGAGCGCCCCCCGAGGAGGGCGGTCTGCGCAGCTGGGCTCAGCTCCAAGCGGATCAGAGAACTTTTCGCGCCCAAAAGAAGGAAGAGGAGCGCAGGAAGAGGAAGGAAAGGTCCGGTCGGGGGGCGACCACGACTTCCGGCCCTTCTAACCGGAGGGGCCCGCGGTTTTTGCTTGGCCTAGACGAGAACTTTTCTTGATCTCCTTCCTTTACTTGTAACGAACATTGTACGCTTTATGTGCTTGCTGCAGTCTGCGCCTTTCTCTCTCTCCCCCCCTTCCTTAGCGGGTAGCTGGTTGACCAGCTGGGCGCGAAGTAGCTCAGGAGAGGGAGAGCATAGAGTGCATGTCACATCGGTGCGTTGAGTCGGAGTTCAGAACCCGAACGCGAGGGTGCGTCGAGTCGGAGCTCGGAACCCGAATGTGAGGGGCGTCGAGCCGGAGCGCGGGACCCGAATGTGAGGGGCGTCGAGCCGGAGCTCGGAACCCAAATGTGAGGGTGCGTCGAGTCGGAGCTCGGAACCCGAATGTGAGGGTGCGTCGAGTTGGAGCTCGAAACCCGAATGCGAGGGTGCGTCGAGCCGGAGCTCGGAACCCGAACGTGAGGGTGCGTCGAGTCGGAGCTCGGAACCCGAATGCGAGGGTGCGTCGAGCCGGAGCTCGGAACCCGAACGTGAGGGTGCGTCGAGTCGGAGCTCGGAACCCAAATGTGAGGGTGCGTCGAGCCGGAGCTCGGAACCCGAACGTGAGGGTGCGTCGAGTCGGAGCTCGGAACCCGAATGTGAGGGTGCGTCGAGTCGGAGCTCGGAACCCGAACGTGAGGGTGCGTCAAGTCGGAGCTCGGAACCCGAATGTGAGGGTGCGTCGAGTCGGAGCTCGGAACCCGAATGTGAGGGTGCGTCGAGTCGGAGCTCGGAACCCGAACGTGAGGGTGCGTCGAGTCGGAGCTCGGAACCCGAATGTGAGGGTGCGTCGAGCCGGAGCTCGGAACCCGAACGTGGGGGTGCGTCGAGTCGGAGCTCGGAACCCGAACGTGGGGGTGCGTCGAGCCGGAGCTCGGAACCCGAATCTGAGGCGCGCTGCGTGAGTTGTGTTGGTCGGAACATTTGGCTGAAAATTTTATTACACAGATGGGGGACAAAAACGGGCGGCGATGGCCGCTAATAAAATACAGTAGCGGCTTTACGGAAAGTAGCGCTTCAGGTGCCCGGCGTGCCAAGTATGCTTCAGCTTTTCACCCTCCAGAGTAGCGAGACGGTAGGATCCAGGCCGTCCGGACTTCGTGACAATGTACGGTCCTTCCCACTTGTTGCCCAACTTGGTGGGGGCGACCACCGCGCGGAGGACGAGGTGCCCTGGCTGGAACTCGTTGCGCTTAACCTTGGTGTCGTACCACCCCTTGGTCTCTTTTTGATAGTGGGATAGGTTGGCAACGGCGCGCAGCCTCGTTTCTTCGGCTAGGTCAAGGGAAACGGCGCGCTCATCTTCGACTTCGGGTGCTACGACGCGTAGCGAACCGGCGCGGAGCTCTGTTGGTGTCATCGCTTCGTCGCCGAACAAGAGGTGGAACGGGGTGAAGCCCGTTGCCCGAGAAACGGTTGTCCGGATGGACCATAAGATCTTGGGTAGCTCGTCGGGCCACGCGCCTCGGGCCAACCCGACGATGCGCTTGTGGAGGCCGGACAGGATGTGCCCGTTAGCCCGCTCCACGGCTCCGTTAGACTGGGGGTGCCGCACGGCTGCGAAGCAAAGCTGAACTCCCAGCTCGTCACAAAATGCCCGGAAAGTGCCGGCGTCGAACTGTGTTCTGTTGTCCAATGTGAGCTGCTTGGGTACTCCGAACCGGCACACGATATGCTGCCAGAAAAATTTTTGGACACTTTGGGATGTGATGGTGGTTAGAGGCTCCGCTTCAAACCACTTGGAGAAGTATTCGACGGCGACAACGACGAAGCGCAGGTTCCCCCTTGCTCTAGGGAGTGGACCAATGAGGTCCATGCCCCGGCGGGCCAAAGGCCACACAGGAGGGATAGGTAGCAAGCTTGCTGGAGGGCGGTGACTGCGGCGGCCCATCCACTGGCAAGCCTGGCAGGTGCGGACGAGTTCTTCAGCATCGGCAATGATAGTGGGCCAGTACACGCCTTGCCGGAGGGCTTTGCCTGCGAGGGCCCGCGGGGCCAAGTGACTACCGCACAGCCCCTCATGTATCTCCCGGAGCATGGCGACACCGTCTGAATGTGAGACGCAACGAAGTAGCGGGGAACATACTCCGGACTTGTACAGAATTCCATTGATAACTTCGAATGACCTCGCGCGGAGTTGTAGGCGAGCCTGCTCTGGACTGGGATGGACTTCGCTGCCGCCTGCGAGCGTGCGTAGGATGGGCTCGCGCCAATCAACGCTGGCCGTACAAAGTACTGGAGCCGGCCGCGACGACGGTTCGCGCTCCGTTGGGGCGGTGGAGGTGGGCGCCTCGCCTCGAGGGGTTACCGAAGGCTGGGCGAGTTCCTCGAAGAAAGCCCCTGGCGGCAGGGCTTGGGCGCCGGCCCCGGCCTTGGCGAGGGCATCGGCCTGGGCGTTGTCGCTTCGCGGGATGTTCTGGACGGAAATACCCTTGAAGGATACTTCGCACTTGCAGATGGAGTCGAGGTAGGAAGCGAGGTCCGGGTGCTTCGCCCGGAAGGACTTGTCGATGTGCCCGGCGACCACTTGGGAATCGGTCTTCACGATCACACGCGCGGCTCCCAATGCGAGCGCCTTGCGAAGTCCTAAGAGGACTCCTTCATATTCTGCGACATTGTTGGTGGCCTTGAAGCTTAACCGAGCGGAATATAGGGCCTGCTGACCTGACGGGGAGACGATGACTGCTCCGGCTCCAGCCCCGGAGGCCTGGTAAGCGCCATCCGTAAAGACGGTCCAAATCTCTTCGCTCGTGTTGGTGCCCGCGGGCTCTCGGGCCCGCGTCCATTCTGCGACGAAATCGGCGAGGATCTGGGATTTAATGGCTGTTCGGGCAACGAAGGAGATCCCGAATGGGGCCAGCTCCACTGCCCACTTCCCAATGCGACCGGTGGCGTCCTTGTTTCTGAACATGTCGCCCAGTGGACAGGCTGTTGGAATGATGATGTCGTGGGCCAAGAAGTAGTGTCGGAGCTTTCGGGATGCCATGACGAGGGCATAAGCCACCTTCTCTAGCTCGGAGTACCTGGCCTTGGCGTCGGTGAGAATCTCGGACACGAAGTAGACAGGACGCTGGATTAGCTTTCCACCGGACTCTTCCTCTTGAACCAAGGCCGCGCTTGCGGCGGTGCCAGAGGCGGCGAGATAAACCAACAAAGGGCTGCCGGCCCGGGGCGTGGCGAGGGCCACGAGGCCGGAGAGATAGTCCTTTATTTGCTGGAAACAATCTTGGCACTCGGGGGTCCATTCGAAATGCTTAGAACCCCGGAGCACCTTGAAGATGGGCAAACTTCGCTCTGCTGATTTGGCGAGAAAACGCCCAAGGACGGCCAACCGCCCGGCCAGCTTCTGCGCCTGCTTCAGGTTCTGGGGTGGCGCCATGTTCTGCAGTGCCTGCACTTGCGTTGGACTAGCTTCGATGCCGCGGCTGGAGACGAGGTACCCAAGCAGCTTCCCTGCGCGTGCTCCGAAGACGCACTTGTCAGGATTAAGCCGGATTCCACACTGTCGGAGGCTGTCGAAGGTTTCAGCTATATCGGACCCATGGTGGCTTGCGGAGGCGGTTTTGATGACGATGTCGTCCATATAGGCTTCCACATTTCGCCCTAGCTGATGACCGAGGGCCTTTGAGATTAGTCTTGAAAAGGTGGCCCCGGCATTACGAAGGCCGAAGGGCATCCGGAGGTAACAGAACACTCCGACTGGGGTGACAAAACTGGTTTTTATTTGGTCTTCGGGCTTGAGCCAGATCTGGTGATAGCCGGAATATGCATCGAGGAAGCTGAGGAGTTCGGCTCCGGCTGTGGAATCGACGAGCTGGTCGATGCGAGGCAGGGGGTAGGGGTCACGGGGGCAAGCTTTATTCAAGGAAGTAAAGTCGATACACATGCGCCATTTGCCAGATGTTTTCTTCTGGACAAACACAGGGTTGGATAACCAATCAGTATGACTCACTTCCCGGATGACCCCGGCGCGGAGCAGCTTGTCGGTCTCTGCCTTGGCGAGCTCGGCCCGTTCGGCGAATAGCCTCCGAAGCCCCTGGCGGACTGGTCGCGCCTTCGGATCAACGGCCAGGGAATGCTCGATGATGGAACGGTCGACGCCAGGAATGTCTTCGTCCGACCATGCGAAGATGTCGAGGTTGCCACAAATGATGGCCTCGAGCTGTGCTGATATTTCGGGCTCCAGGCCCCCTCTGAACTTGATCGGGTACTCTTTTCCTCCTTGAGTCAGGGTCTTGGTGATAACTTCCCCTTCTGGGAGGGGTTTGGCGGGACGTCCTTTCTGCGCAGGACCGGTCTCCACCGGGAGGCTGGCGTCGTCGGCACCTTCGCGGACGCTGTGGACCTGCCGTGGCTCCAATGGCACCGCATGCCCGTACTCGACCCGGCGGGCTGCGGCTTGGTCGCCCAGGACGGACAACACTCCTCCGGGAGTCGGCATCTTGAGGCAGAGGTAGTTGTGGTGAGCGATGGCGCTGAAGCGATTGAGCATCCCTCGTCCGAAGATGGCGTTGTAGGCGTACGGAGCATCGACGACGTCAAACAGGATTTCTTCGCGCCGCTAGAGGGGCGCGGTGCCGAATGCCACCTCTAACAAGACTTGGCCCAGAGCGTCGAGCGGCGGGCCCGCGAAGCCTTGGAGCGGTCACGAAGCTGGCAGCAGGTGCTTGCGCGATAAGCACAGTTGATCAAAGGCCTGCACGAAGATGATGTCAGCGGAACTCCCCCCGTCGACTAAGATGCGACGCACCTCGGCTTCGGCGATGTCCGCCGAAATGACGAGTGGGTCGGCATGAGGAAATTTGACTCCGGCGGCGTCTTCGGCGGTGAAGCTGATGGGGACATGAGACCATTCTGGGAGGATCGAGGGGCCGGACGTGCCGATGTGCCCAACTTCCCGAACGTAATCCCGACGCTGCCGCTTGGACAGCGCTCCGAGGGCTCCTCCTCCGGATATAGGAAGGACCACGCGCTTGCCACGGTCCGGAGCGGCTTCGAGCTTGGGGGCCGGGACTCCGCCGAATTCCGCGACCGGGGTCACGGCCTCCGGCTCTTCCTGTCGCCCGACTATTTGGACCGGGTCTGGCCGAGGGGTAGGATGCCCTCGGTCGGAGGAACTGCGACCGGACTGGCGCTCGAGGTAGTCACTGCGAAGAGCGAGGATGGTTCGGCAGGAGTCGGTGTCGTGGCTCCGGTTCTCTCCGTGGACACTGCAGTAAAAGGCTCCCCTGGGAGGCGCTCGGGGTGGAGGCTTGGGCCCTGCCTAGCGACTTCCGCCGGGCGTGTGCAGGTGCTTGGTAGGCGCTTGAGGGGTGATGCTAAGGACTTCCCCCCGAAAGTGCTTTCGGTTCCGCCGAGAGTCTTGATGAACAAGGTCCGGGCGAGCGGGCTCCAGGCGCCGGAAGTCGGGGGCGCGACGCGGGCCCGGCTGGGTTCCAGAGGCGCTTCGTACGCCCGGACGCTCGGAGCCCGGACAGGGACTACCATCGCCTGTCGGCGTATCTGGCCTTCTTCGGACCGAGCATACTCTTCGAAGTACGTCATGAGCTGTGCCACCGAAGAGATGGGCTTCCGGTGGAGCTTATCAAGGAGACCTGGGTGGGTGACGCCTTCCCGGGCCGCGTCGATGACTGAGGAAGCCGAAAGTCCCTTGATCTGGGCTTTGGTGTGCGCAAAGCGTTGGGAGTATTGCCGCAAGGTTTCTCCGGGTTGCTGCTTCACTTGGAAAAGGCTCCCGGTAGACATAGGGGCCACGAAGGTCCCCTGGAAGTTGTTGACGAACTTATTTTTCAGCTGCTCCCACGAGTGGATGGTCCCTGGCCGGAGGGACCAGAACCACCGAAGGGCGATGCCCTCGAGCGCCAGAGGGAAGCATTTGGCCATGGCGTCCCGGCTTCCCCCAGACGCTTCTATCGCCAGAGCATAGGAGCGAGAGAACTCGCCGGGGTCGGAGTCCCCGGAGTACTTAGGGAGCTTGGCGGCGCGAAAGTTCGAACCGAAGCGCACCCTCTGGAGGTCCGGGTGCAGGGGAGAGTCCTCGTCGTAGGATGCGTTTTCCTCCTCCGGGGGGTTCTCGTCGTCGCTCAAGTCTGTGACCACAGCTCTCGCGGCGTGGAAGGGTGCCGGAGGGGCCGGGGGCCGAAGCGACGCTTCCTGACGCCACAAAGCCAGCTCCGCCTTTAGCCTAGCGTTCTCGGCGGCCAGGGCATCGGCTTGGCTCCCGCTTCCCCCGGAAGTTGTGTCGGGGTCCCGCGAGCGGACGTAGTCTGTCTGAAGGGACACTACTACTGGAGGTCCGCCCGGGAGACGCTGCTCCGGTGGCCCACCCGGCGACCCGGCCAGGTTGGCGGAGGTCGGCTCGGGCAGGCCGTCGGTGCCCTGGGCTCCGGGCGTCTCTTCTCGCAGCTGAGCGGGGTCCACTGGGGGTGCCGCTCCGACGGTCGTGGTGGTGGGAGCTAGAGGATTGGGGTCGATGGCCGGGGCGGGCTCACCGCCAGCGGTTCGAGTCGATCTGCGCAGGGGGGCCGTGCTCGCCCCTTTCCGGCTCGACATGCTTGGGTGGATAGGTGTAGAGGACGCTAGCTTTTCGGACTAGGATCCCCACGGACGGCGCCAACTGTTGGAACGACGGATCGAACCAGCAGGTTTTCTAGGAGAAATGGAAGAAATGGGAATAGTGTATTCAATGCCTTGTTCAGCCTGCCTGTTACAACTGTAGTGAGGGGTATTTATAAGGCGCCCCGCCCAGAGGACTAAGCGCCTCCGGACCGCCAACGGTTACCCGACCAACCCTGACCGGTAGTACAGACAAAACGGGCGATATGTAGTACAGACAAGAAGATTCGACTCTGACAGCATATCAACCGTGTCGGACGCTTCCTGTGCCGCCCGACACGGCTCAGAGGATCTCGATCCTGTCCTTTCGTACGATCATCCAGTCCTTTTCCCGCCACAACTCTCTTTGGGTCCGTCCCTCCGGATCGGCCGAGGGCCTCGGGCCTCCAGCCTCCGGAAGACGGGCTCCGGCGTCCTGCGCCGAGGGGCGACCTCCGGTCTCTTGCCTCCGGAAGGCGGCCTCCGGTCTCTTGCCTCCGGAAGGTGGCCTCCGGTCTCTTGCCTCCGGAAGGCGGCCTCCGTCATTAGGCTCGGGCCCTCCGGCCGAGGGTCCACCCCTTCGGCTCCAGGGATTATCTCCCCCAACAAGTTTCAGTTTAAAATTCTGAATTCAGTTTCAATTTCAAAGTTCAGAATTGAGTCTGTTTGCAGGGTTGATCTATTGGTCACTTTCAGATTTGCAATAGTGGTTGTCATCAAACTGATTCAGAATCTGCAAATTGATCTCAGAATCTGTTTCAGAATCTGTTTCTGTTTCAGTTCATTAGTTCAAACTGATTTCTATGTGCAAGTAAAATAAACTGAATTGACTGTTTTTAATGTTCAGTGTTCTGCAATTTAGTCTATTCTCTGATCTTCTTTACCTGCTGAAACTTGTGGATCAGTGACAGATAAGGTACAAGGCTAGACAGTGGCAGGAGGTAGACTAATCTGTTTGCAGCTATTGAACTACTGTTCATTTGTTAGAAGTGCAATAGTGTTTGAAAAGTTAATCTGCTATGTGGTTTCTGAATTTAATTAGATTGAGTGTGATCTTCTCTGTTTCCTGAAGTGGTTGAATCTGTGTTGATCATAATCCTTGCTGAATCTAGTTTCAAAGTGATAAAATACTTTCATCAACAATATTCTGAATCTTGTCGGACTTTCAATAGTCGATGTAGTTCTATCGACGAATCAGTAGTCGAAATTTACACTGTATTTCAGAGTACCAATTTCTGATAGAATAGTTCATCCGACAAAACTCCGATTTAAGACTGAATTCTAAAATTGAAAAAGTTTTGTTGCTTTGATTGGTTTTGATTGATTTAAATTTGAATATGATCTTTTGAGGTGCGTTGGGTGTTTTTGAAAAGGTCATCTAATTCACGAGAATTTGTCCAGGCACCTATTCACCCCCCTCTAGTCGCCATTCCGATCCCATAATTGGTATCAAAGCCGGTTAGATCACCAGTTGACCTTAACCGGTTTGTGATCCTTGTTTTGGCAACATGGAAAGGAACTCAAAAATCTCGATGTTTGATGGTCATGACTTTTCTTATTGGAAGGTGTGCATGGAGGCTTACCTTCTAAGCCAAGGAAGTGCTATTTGGGACATCGTCGATTCCCAATATGTGATCCCTGAAACTCAAACCTCAAAGACTGAAAAATCACAGTACGAATGCAATTGCAAAGCAAGAAACATATTGTTCATCAGTCTGAGTCGCAAAGAGTTTGATAGGGTCCAGCACCTACGAACTGTGCGTGAAATTTGGTCCATTTTGAAAACTTTTCATGAGGGCACTACCCAGATTAAGGCTACGAGGCAAAACACTTATAATCAATAATACCAATTGTTTGTGCAAGGCCCTAGCGAATCTGTAGATGCCATGTTTGCGCGTTTTGATAGAATTGTGAGTAATTTGCGCTCCACTAGGACTTTGGCTTACTCTGACCACGATAGGGCGATCAAAATTCTATATGCTCTTGATCGTAGCATATGGGAGGTGAAGATCTCCAGTATTGAAGAGTCGGCAAGCTTTGACACTCTGACTTGTGATGAACTCTTTAGTAAGCTTAAGTCTACCGATATTACAAAGGCATCTCGATCAGGAGCTGGAAAAGCTTTGTTGCCTTCAATTGCTTTGGTTTCCAGTCCTAGCAGTGGTACCTCATCTGGAGGTAATTTTTCTAGTGTTTTTGGAGTTTGTGCTTATTCTGGTGCTTTTGACTTATCCTCCCTTGTCTCTGTCACAAAAGAACAAGTGGATGCTCTAGATGATGAGGAGCTAGCTCTCATCGTCAAGAAGTTCACTCGCTTCTACAATGATAGATGAGACCAAAGGAAAGAAGGGTCACAGGGGTGTTTTGAATGTGGAGATATGTCTCACATAAAAGCAAATTTCCCTAGATTAAAAATGAAAAATGAAAATGAGTACAAGCACCAAAAGTGGAACAAGAAACCCTACTTTAGAGGGAAGCGAGGAAAATTGGCTAAAAGAGTAGCCAGAGCTTTTGTGGCTACCCTCAGCGACATCGACATCACGCCAAGCGAGGAGCCAAGCTCAGAGGAAGACGAGCATCCCAAGAAAGAGAAGAAGGAGAAGAAGGAGAAGAAGATAGTGGACCTCACTGACCTTTGCTTCGCGGTCGACGACAACGACAGCAGCGATGAGCTCGACACTTTTGAGGTATATCTATCCCGTGATCAGCTTCTTGTTCAGGATGATGAATTGCATGATGTTGTTTATTCTCAGGATAGATTGCTTAAACTTGCTTCTAAAGAATGAAAAGAACTAAAACTCATATTTGAAGCTATCTCCACTAAACTTGCAATTTTGAAATCTAAGTCTGATAATGCCGATTGTGATTCATGTATCACTGTCATGGATGAGCTTGCTTAGCTGCGTCTTATACATGCTCAAACTATTGAAAAACTTGAATTAACTAAAAAGCAGCTTTGGGTGGTGGAGTCTAGTCCTGCGGTCATTAACGAATGCCCAAACTGTCCTTTACTTGTTGAGAGCATTAATTTCAGAGATAGGCATGTTGATGAACTTAAGGCTAGATTAGAGAGTGCTGAGTGTTCTAAGGATGTGCAGCCGGCATATCCCACCTTCATCACCCTTAAGGACCAACTCAGCTTTGCTAGAGAGCAAGCGGAAAAATTGAAATGTGAGAATGACTACCTTCTCTCCGTAGTGGAAAAATGCACTGAAGGAAAGGGTAGAATGGATCTGCTTTTGGCTAAAACCTAAATGTGTGCTGATAGGGCAGGGTTAGTTCTCGGGTTGGGTTAGGAGAGAACTACAAACACTTTGAGCAAAATTGTGTTCACTTCTCCCACTACCCTTGAGAAAGAGAGAGCCCAGTTAGACACTGATCAAAAAGCCAAGAAACCTACCCAACCTACAAAGAAAGCTCTTCGTTCACCATATGAACCTCCTTAGCAAAAACCCAAGAAAACTATGAGATTTTCACCTGAGACCCATGCTCACACACCCAAGAGAGTTTATCACTGTTCTTATTGTCATCGGGTGGGTCATTTGGTTGGGTTTTGCTTTCGTCGTATCAGGGATGAGCGATGGTCTTTTGCTATGAGCTTTTAGGACATGTGTTGGCATAAAAGATTACGCTAACAGGTTTCTGTAGATTAGAAACTAACAAACGAAGTGTTTGCGAAGTGAACTGTTCTAAGCCTCTGAAAGGATAATAACTTAGAATAGTTCGAATGTGTGTATTGAATAACTTGTATTCGGTCCCGATTACAGGGTGAAATGGGGGGTATTTATAGGCCCAAATATTAAGGAAAAGACCTATTTACCCCTCTATTACAACCGACATAGTAGAAACTATTCGGTACCCTTGATAGGGCTAAAATGGTAAAAGATTAATCTAATAATATAAAAGATAAATCTTCCATCTTAGCTGGCAATAAAGATCTCAAAAAGCCTTAGTTTGAAGATGTACTCCGAACCAATGCCTATCTTCGTACTTCGAGCTTGACTCAGGGTATCTTCGAAGATGGACGTCTGAAAACCTTCGAATCCATTATCTGCTTTTGTGCTGTTACGGCAATAACCCCGAAGATGGGATATTTTCCCCCAACAGTAGCCCCTCGAATACGCTTCTCTGTTTAAACCTGTAATGTTAGGAGAGTAGTATACGGAAGAAAAAATAACCAAGCGTAGGGGTTATTAGATTTTAATTCATCTCCGAAATGTACGAAGATATAAACTCCAAGTCAGTCTTAAAACAATTACTTTCGAACTATCTTAGAACTGACTCAGGAAGTTCGAAAGCCTTTTAGACTTAGAAGAAATAGCCGTTAGCTTCTTTCTTCTAACAGAAACTGTAGAATGCATTAATTTCGGAGAAAAGTAACAGGCAAGAATGTGAAACGGCATGGACTAACGGTAAAAATGTAAAGTCTAGGCTATAAATAGAGAGCTTAGAACTTACCCGATTACCTTTCCGCTGCTCTCTTGCAAACAGAAACCCTTTGAGCCCTTTGAGCCTTAGCCTCCATTTTTCCTCCAAAGCAACCCAGTAACTTCAATGGCAAAAACCAAGAGTTCTGGAGCCCCTTCAGCCTTGGCTCGGCAGCAGGCGGCAGCAGCAGCAGTGGCTGCGGCGTTGGCGACGACGCCTCCAACACCCGCAATGACATCCATGGAAGCAGGAGGGAAAAATCCCCAAAATGTTGATGATCAAGGTCTCTGCCCGCCATCAACGAAGTACTTGGACCAATCCTTTCAACTAGGATCTTCTACCTGCAAGAGGGAATCACTGGCAATCGCAGTAGAAGGGAGGATTAGCACCGGAGTTATGATCCGTAAGCCTGGAAAAGAACTCATCCCGTCGCCAAGGCCCGGAGAAGTGGTCGTCTTCGAAGCCTTCTTCGAAGCCGGTTTGGGCCTTCCAGCAGTGGACTTCTTGGCTGAGGTACTTGATTTATTCCACGTCACCCTTCCTCAACTTTCTCCGAATGCGGTAGCTCGCTTAGCTATCTTCGAATGGGCATTGAGAGCCGAAGGCTGTGAGGGGAGGGCAGAGATCTTCGCTGCACTACACAGAGCTTCATGCCAGCCAAAAACCTTCGTAGGCCCCGGAGGTGAAAAAGTGGTAGTAGCCTTCGGAAGTATTAACTTCAGGCTTCGGGATGAATACGCCCTTCAATTTCCTGCTGAGGCCATCAATGCAAGATGGTATACCGACTGGGTCATGAGGTGGTTTTATGCCGAAGTTGGGGCGAGCAATCCTCTGGCCGGACCTCTGAAAGAAATTCAATTCCGGAAAGAAGCCCTAGTGCAACAGGACCAAGGTCAGCTCGAAGCTCGCCTCAGCCTACTTCATAAGATTAGTCGGAGGTTGAGCATGCGAGACTTAGCCGAAGAATTCCTGGGGTTACAAATCTCTCCGCTTATGGCCAACTGGCCTATCATCTTCGAAGAGGATTCGGAAGGCGGTCTCCGAAAGATCACTTCGACTTCGAGCCCTGCAGGTAACTTCGAAGACAACATGTATTATGTATATTCATTCGAAGAAAAACTAACTTGATTCATTTTTTAGCTTCTTCAGCCCCTATTACTTCGGAGCAAATCGTAAGGGCTTCGGAGAAGATTTTGGGCGCTCCAACTCCGACCGAAAAAGAATGGAGAATCAAGCTGGTCGGGAGTTGGGAGAGATTTAACAGAGTGTGGGGAATGCTGGAAATCGTTCCGCCCCTTTGATGGATTGGGTGCCTTCGGAGAAAGGACCCAAAAAGAGGAAAGCCGAAGCTGGGACTTCGAGCTCTGCCAAGACTCCGGTGAAGAAGGTGGCTCGGAAGCCAAAAAATCCTGCACCTTCAAATCCTGCACCTTCGAGCTCAAGGGTTTCAGTCTTAGACTCCCAAGAGGACGAAGGGAGGTTGCTTGTGCGTCTGATAGACGAAGATGAAACTCAAAGGACTGCACAAGCCGAAGTACCTGCGAACGTGCCGGAGTCCTGAGATAATCTTGAGCAACCAAGGACTTCGGCAGTTCAGGAAGATATATCTCAGGACGAAGTTCCTGTGAATGAAAGTGGGGTCGAAGTTACTATGGCTTCGATTCCTGAAGAGGCAACAAGGACTGCTCAGGACGATGCTCCTGCAGTCGAAGACTTAACGGCTGATTCGGACGAAGATCTCGCCTTCGATCCGCCGAACAGTCCAATGATTACCCCTCTCCAAAACGTCGAAGGTAGACTTCGAATAACTCTTTCATGTTTATTTTGTGTATTTATACAATGTATAATACTTTTTATTTTTTTTACAGAGTCCATTCCTGTGGAAGAAGTCCGACAGGAAGAAATAATTCCTGGACCTTCGACGACTTCGGAGCCAACCCAGAGAGCTACTCAAATGGGACCTGGAAGAGGCAAAAGGAATATAGAACCCCTCCCTGCTGCGAGTTCCGGATCAACTCCGTCTGATTCAACAGACGAGAGCCAATCTTCCGAGGAGGGCCAGTCTCCAGAGGCTCCGAAGACCACAAGCCAACGCTCCGGCCCTTCGCTGGATGAAGATGACCAACAGGCGATAAGTATGCTCCCCCTGCTAGCTCCTTTCTTAGGGCAAACAACTGGTCTTCGGACTTTGCTCGAACCTTTGGATCGAGCTAGCCGTGACATAGGGGAGACCAACTTAGTGGCCATTCTAAGTAAAGCGGACAGGTCGGAGCTCAACGCTGCTATAGAACGTGCAGCTTACCAGGTACGAAGTATCTACGAAATAACATAGAATTCGTCTACGAATAAATATTTACCTTGGTTTTTTCTTTTTTGCATCAAACTGTTTTGGCCCGAGCTGCGAATATATCAAATGATGAAGAGATCACTCGTCTTTGGGAAGAAAATAACGTCCTTCAGCGGAATATTAGCATCTCCGAAAGCCGAGTGGTTCAAATGGATAATATAGTGTCAACGGAGCGCAGGGCCAGACAAGGTTTGGAGGCTGCGAATAAAGAGCTCGAAGCAGAAAGAATTGTGCTTCGAGCAGAAATTGAAAAATTGCGGGCGGAGCACGCTACTGCGGGGCCGAACTTGTCAGACTCCAAGAGGAAGCTAGCCAGCTGCTGAATCAAAAGAATATTTTGACCACTGAAACAGCTAGACTTTCTGGGGTTCTTGGAGAAGTAACTTCGATGAAGGATGCGCTAAACGAAGATAAGCTGAAGTCCGAGAAGGTGGCTGTGGAAGTTATGAATCAGTTGCTAGGTGTCCTGGAGTACTTCGGTACTACTGGGACACTTCCTTCTGATGATAACATTTCTCTTCTACGCCGGTTGAAAAGGATCCAAGGAGTGGCGAAGCAGATGAAGACACCGGGCATTCGATACGGAGAACTCTCCGGACAAGTGGCTGCTGTCGGCCTACTTCGCTACTACGAAGATCTGGGTCGATCGATAACTCCGGACGCAGGAGGGGGCCCAATTACCTTCGACGACGAGCAACTTCTGACTCCTTCCGAAGGTGTGGCTGCTGCCTGGCGAGCCTTCCAAACTTCATGGAGAGCCGAAGGTCGTTCAGCGATCAAGGCTTGGATCGATGAAGGTCAATGCCAGAAGCAAGTTCGGAACCAAGCTTCAAGCAGTCAGCCTCCTCCGAACCCGCAGGTTTAGAAATACCTTAGGATTTTTGGCTATGTAAAGCTTTATACTTATGAACATTTATCAATGAAAATTTGTTTATCATATTTTTAGGCTTTACCTCATACGGAAGATATCGAAGTGTTAGACCTTAACGACGAACTTCGCTCATTATGGACCACCTTCGATCTTCTAAAAGCTTATAAACGTCCTCGATTTTTAGTTCCTCGAGATAGCTCCGGTGTAATTGCACCCGAAGTAATCAAGGATATAATGTCTTATATTAAAGAGGAAGAAAAAGAGGTTAACTTAAACACTTCGTCTTCTGAAGACGTTATATGGTCTGAAGACGAAGATGAAGTTCGAAGTAAAAAACCTGAAGAACTTGGAAGCTGGGAAAGGAGCCCCGAATGGCTTCGAACTTGGGCCGAGCTTCAACAAGAACAGAAGGACTTTAGAGCTTCGAAGGGGGGCAAGAGAGTTAAATGCAAAGTTGTTAGAACTCCCGGCGCTGGAACTAGTCGTTCCAACCCTAGCTCTAGAGACCGAAGAGGTCTTCGATTCCTTCTTGGTATAGATACCAATTTTTCATGATGTAATCTGTAAACATATTCGTTCGAATAATGAATACCGATTTAAAATTGTCTCCATATTTACTAGCCCCTCTTTGGGTATAAGAAACTTCAAACTGTATTCAAAGATGGTTATGCGCAAAGAAAAACTTCGGAGTATAATTTTTTGGGGGTTCGGAGCCCCTCTGCGATTTAAAGATCTTTTAAAATCTTATAAAATGTCTTCGACTATTTGTAGTCTGAAGAATGGCAACTTAGTACCCATGTTTTTTTGAAAGAAATCACTTGAGATAACTTTCAAGATACCTTAGTATCTTAGATAATTTGTCACTTTGGACTATGTTAACAGATATTCGAAGCTCATGGCTCAAACTCTGTTTTGCTTTGGCCACCTTCGGCTCATTTTTGCGATCTTTGTCGAACCAATGGTTCGGAGTTTGCAATGGTCTCTTTGGACTCTTTTTACGGATGTCTACCAGCCAATGGCTTGGACTCCGTATATTTTGGCCACCTTCGGCTCTTTTTGCGGAAGTCTACCAGCCAATGGCTTGGACTTCGCATGTTTTGGCCACCTTCGGCTCTTTTTGCGGAAGTCTACCAGCCAATGGCTTGGACTTCGCATGTTTTGGCCACCTTTGGCTCTTTTTACGGAAGTCTACCAGCCAATGGCTTGGACTCCGTATGATGTGGTTTTGGGCTCTTTTACGGATGCCTACAAGCCGGTGGCTTGGACTCCGGATTATGTCAGCCCCCACGTCGGAAGCTTCGAACCAATGGTTCGAAGTCCGAAAATACGATTCAGCTTCATGACACTTCCCTCTCGGTCAACCCCGTGGTTCCAGTGCGTCCACTCGGAAGCTGGAAGTCTATGAGGGGAAGGCATTATCTGGACCATATGCTTTATTGATTCAGAAGATGATTACAAGTGAATTACAAGGAGCCCTTATGCGAAGTATCGCTTTAGGTGCTCCGCATGCCAAGTATGTGCTAACTCTTCACCTTCTAAATTAGCTAATTTAAAAGAGCCAGGGCATCCTGAACGAACAATTAGGTATGGACCTTCCCATTTATTTCCTAACTTCCTTGGCGCTATAATTCTTCGTAGAACAAGATGACCCGGTCTTAGTTCATTGAGCTTAACCTTCGGGTCAAACCAAGCCTTCGTCTGCTGATGATACTTTGATAAATTTGCTACAGCTCGAAGTCTTGTTTCTTCTGATAAATCTAGCGAAGGTTGTCTTTCTTCTTCAATCTCTGGTTCGGTGCTGCGAAACGATCCTCCTTTGAGCTCCGTTGGAGTCATAGCTTCATCTTCGAATAGTAGTCTGAATGGAGTAAAACCTGTGGACCTTGTTTGTGTAGTCCGAATGGACCATAAAATCTTCGGAAGCTCTTCGGTCCACAGTCCCTTTGCTAATCCTACTATCCTTCGATTTAACCCTGACAAAATATTTCCATTGGCTCTTTCTACGGCTCCATTAGACTGAGGATGCCTCACTGCAGCAAAACATAATTGAATGCCTAGATCTTCACAAAACTTCCTGAAAGGTTCTGCATCGAACTGTGTTCCATTATCAACTGTGAGTTGTCTAGGCACTCCGAACCGGCAAATGATATTCTTCTAGAAGAATTTCTGTACATTGTTCGAAGTGATAGCTGTTAAGGGTTCTGCTTCTACCCACTTGGAAAAATACTCAATAGCTACCACTGCAAACTTCAAATTTCCCTTGGCTACTGGAAAGGGACCAATTAAATCCATACCCCATCTGGCCATAGGCCATATCGGAGCAATAACTTGAAGAGCTGTTGGTGGGCGATGACTTCGTCGACCCATCCACTGGCATCCTTGACAAGTGCGGACTAAGCTCTCCGCATCTTCTATTATTGTAGGCCAATAAAGCCCCTGGCGAAGTGTTTTTCCTGCCAAAGCTCGAGGGGCTAAATGGCTACCGCAAAGGCCTTCATGAATTTCTCGAAGAATTTCTTGACCTTCGGCTTGAGATATACATCGGAGTAGAGGGGAACATACTCCGGCTTTGTATAAAATACCGTTGATTATTTGATAATTTCTAGCTCTAAGCTTCAATCTTGACAGTTGTGGCTCTTCGAGCAAATTTGTCCCTCCCTGTAAAAGTTCCATGATCGAATTTTTCCAATCTGCACTAGGAATGCAAAGAATCTCTGCAGAGGGAATTTGTGGCACCGAAGGTATACTGAGCTCCTCATAGAAAGCTTCTTCTGGTACATCCACAGCTCCGGCTGTAGCTTTTGCTAAGATGTCCGCTTGCACATTTTCTGCTCTTGGTATACTCCGAATGGAAATACCCTTGAAGTGTGCTTCGATTTTACGGATTTCTTCTAAGTACTTTGCAAGCTGTGGATGCCGAACCTGGAAACTTTTATCTACGTGCCCTTCTACTATCTGAGAATCTGTCTTTATAATAATTCTTGTAGCCCCTAGAGCACGTGCTTTTCGGAGTCCCAATAAAATCCCTTCATACTCCGCTATATTATTGGTAGACTTAAAGTTGAGTCTTGCAGAGTACATTGCTCTTTGCCCTGAAGGCGAAATTAATACTGCTCCAATGCCTGCTCCGGATGCTTGGAAAGCCCATCAGAATAAACAGTCCAAACTCCGTCACTTGACTTCTCCGGAACCAAATTTGCAGGTGGAGTCCATTCTGCTACAAAATCTGCTAAAACTTGCGATTTGATTGCTGTCCTTGCCAGAAAAGATATGCCGAAGGGTGCTAGCTCAACTGCCCACTTCCCAATTGTTGGACCGGAAACGGCGACCAGAGGGGGGGTGAATGGGAGCTTTTAAAAATACGAGCTAAAAACTTAGCCTTCGGTTCTGTTCTGTCTTCTGCGGAACAGGCTTCGAACACTACCTTCGAAGGTCTGGTTCGGAGGTACTTCGACAGCTCCGAACACAGGCTTCGCAGGAGCAAAAGTTCGAAGCCAAGAAGACTTCGCTCCACGAAGAACCCTCGAAAATCTACTCTGCTAAGTCAGTGCAGGCTCCGCACACGAGGTGCTTCGAGCAGGCTTCGCACTTCACCCTTCGCAAGAGTGGACAGCCCTCTGAGGACTTTGACCAAGTACTTGGCGACAGCAACTGGTGCTGGGCTTCGTACGCGAAGGTCTACACGCACACAAAACGGACCACGCTAAGGGCTTCGACACAAGAAGCACTACGGGAAAAGATCAGGGCTTCGCTAGTAAGCAGCGAGGTCTTGCCTCGTGTTACACAGAGCGACAGCACACTGTAAAACACACTTCGCATGAAAAACACCCTTCGCCAAGACAGGCTTCGGTGAACTAAAAAACTAGCGAGGTATGCAAAGCGAGCTCAAGCAAAAGCACACAGAAGCAGGGCTTCGCCGCTTGAACAAGGAACACAAAATATATTGAACTCTGGATGAAAACCAGCGAGGTCTGTGTACAGGAGCTCAACAGTAAATGCTCAAAGTGTTAAATGTTACCTACCGAGCCCCCATATTTATAGCCCACGGCTTCATCCTAAGGAAGTGACTACTTTACTCCTAGGGTTAACAATGGATTTGTCTCTACAGAACTAAGGGGTACAAAAGGTAGTCCACCTTTATTCTGGAGGCTTCTCTGTCAGCTGCAGAGGGGACAGTGTCAGCCTTTTTCAGAACAGACAGTGTCAGCCTTTACAGTGTTGACTTCTGGAACCTCCCTTCGCACCGGAGGGTGCGGTAGCTTCGGCGAGAAGCCTGCAGCCTGTTGGCCTTCGCTCCGCCGAAGAAGTCCTTCGATACAGTGACGGTTTTAAGCCGAAGCCGTCAAAAGCCCTTGGGCCTTCGCACCACCACCTTCGGAGTGGATCACCACGGCTTCGCAGCTACTCCCAGCTCGAACACCGTCCGTCCGTGTACCGAAGCCATGCATGGCCGAAGCACCTCAAGTCATCCTCACTCCGAAGCCCCACCTTCGGAGTACCACCCTTCGAAGTCCCTCCTTCGTCCAAGGCCTCCGCATGAAGCATTCCAAGAGCACTCCGTCGCAGTGCCTCTTCCCGAGCACACTCCTCGACGAGCCTCACCCGGACCATGCCTTCGATGCGCCTCGACTTCTGAGACCTTCGTCGGCCCACCTTCGAGTGTCTCCCTCCGGAGCACACTTCGAACCCTTGCCTCCGTAGAGGACTTGCTCCACCAACTCCGAAGTCACTCCTTTCGGAGTACCTTCGAATTGCCTCACCTCCGAGGACTTTGTCTCGGAGCACCTTCAGCCGGAGCCACGCTCCGCACTCTGCCTTCACCTGGCACGTCTCGACCCGAGGACCGACCCGGACCACCTTCGCAGCCACCGTGACGGAGCTCCCCGCTCCCTGGCATCAAGCCTCCCGCTTGACCCAGGTTCACCCGGCTCGAACCTTGTCCGTCGCCTCCGGAGTCCCTGCGCATCACAGACAAGCAAACAAGTGTATCCAGTACTCCGGAGACCTCTCCGGGTTAACAACCTCCGGTACACACTCCGGTGTACCGCCCAAGGTACCGAAGCCATCGGTACGAACCCAGTCATCGTGTACTGCCGGACCCCTCCGACGAGCACACTCCGCTGCACAGTTGCAGCAAGCAAACACCTCCGAACACCCTTCGGAGAACCACCTCCGAAGCCCCTTCGGAGGTACCCTTCGAACAGAGGGTAAAAAGCCTGTCAATCACTCATCACAAAACACCGAAACCAACCCTTGGTTTCTCACCAATCCTTCCAGTGGAATCCTTAATTCGAAGCATATCTCCCAAAGGATACGAAGTTGGTACAATTACATTGTGTGCCAAAAAATAATGTTTTAATTTCATCGAAGCCATTATCAAAGCATAAACGAACTTCTCAAGTTCGGAGTATCTTGTCTTCGCTCCTGATAATGCTTCGGATACAAAATAAACAGGATTTTGGACCAACTTCCCATTGAAATCCACTTCTCTGACAAGGACTGCACTGACAGCAGAACCTGTAGCTGCAAGGTAAAGGAGTAGGGTTTCGTCCGCAGTAGGCACCATGAGTGTAGCAAGATTACTGAGATACTCTTTAATATCTTCGAAGCTTTTCTGACACTCCGGTGTCCATGCAAAATCTTCGGACCCTTTCAATGCTTTAAATATAGGCAAGCTTCTCTCCGCAGACCTTGATAAAAACCTACTAAGTGCTGCCAGACGCCCAGTCAGCTTTTGCACTTGCTTTAAATTTTCCGGAGGAGCCATCTTTTGTAGCGCAGTTATTTGAGTATGGCTAGCTTCAATCCCCCTGCTTGAAACTAAATACCCTAACAACTTTCCAGCCTTAGCTCCGAAAATACATTTTTCGGGGTTAAGACGGATCCCACATGCCCGAAGGCTATTGAATGTTTCTGCTAAGTCTAGGCTATGTTGGTGCTTTAAAGCACTCTTTATTACAATATCATCCATATAGGCCTCCACATTGCGACCTAATTGATGACCTAGAGCCTTAGCAACTAACCTTGAAAAAGTAGCCCCGGCATTTCTTAAGCCAAAGGGCATTCTTACATAACAAAAGACTCCCGAAGGAGTTACAAAGCTTGTCTTGATCTCATCTTCGTGCTTCAACCATATTTGATGATAACCAGAATACGCGTCAAGGAAGCTTAATAACTCTGAACCTGCGGTGGAGTCGACCAATTGATCAATTCGGGGCATGGGGTAGGGGTCACGAGGGCATGCTTTATTCAAAGATGTGAAATCGATGCACATGCGCCACTTTCCGGAAGACTTCTTTCTGATGAAGACTGGGTTGGCTAACCATTCTGTGTGAGCCACTTCTCTGATAATCCCAGCCTTCAACAATTTCTCAACTTCGTCTTTTGCTAGAGCAGCTCTTTCTGCAGACATTTTCCGGAGTCCTTGCCAAACAGGACGGGCCTTCGGGTTTACAAGTAAACTATGTTCAATGATATCCCGATCGACTCCGTTGATATCTTCGTCAGACCAAGCGAAGACATCTAAATTCTCTTCCACCACCTTTTCCAAGGAGGTTGCAACTTCTGGAGGTAAATCTTTACCAAATTGAAATGTATATTCTTTACCATCTTTAACAATGACCTTTGCTGCAATCTCTCCTTCAGGACTTGGCCTCGGAAAGGACTTCGTTGAAGCTTCGGAAGGAACTGAAAAATTTTCTTGATTATCTTGCACATTGTTTACTTGTCTTGGATCAAGAGGGGGGCCATGACCATATTCCGCTCTCCGAGCGAGAGCTTGATCTCCGAAGACAGTCAGGACTCCTGCTTGTGTGGGCATCTTCATGCACAAATAATTGTGATGCGCCACAGCTCCAAACTGGTTTAGCATGCCTCTTCCGAAGATGACGTTGTAAGCATACGGGGCATCTACAACATCGAAGATTACTTCCTCAGTTCAGGCCAACAAACCTTCTCCAAAGGTAACTTCCAGGCCTATTTGGCCGAGTGCATCAAGCGGAGGTCCTGCGAAGCCTTGCAAAGGACGAGCCGCTGGAAGGAGATGCTTTCTGGAGATGCACAATTGATCGAAGGCTTGAACAAAAATGATGTCTGCTGAACTACCTCCGTCAATCAATACCCTTCGAACTTCAGTGCCCGCAATATCAGCAGTGATAACAAGTGGGTCTGCATGCGGGAACTTAATGCCAGCTGCATCCTCCGCAGAAAAGGATATCGGTACATGAGACCACTCCGGCATAGCAGCTGCAGACGACGAAGTCCCAATATGGCCTACTTCTCTGACGTAGTCTCTTCGCTGTCTTTTTGACATGCTTCCGAGGGTACCTCCTCCGGAGATGGGGAGGACTGCTCTTTTCCCTCGGTCTTGCCCTTCCTCTTGCTTCGGAGGTGGCATAACATTGGCCACTAGAGGATGTCTTGCGGCTTCAAAGTTTTCTATCCGCGCCACAGCCTGGACCGGCTCCAGGCGCGCTGCAGCTGGAACTCGGTCGGTAGTACCTTGACCCGAAGTCCTTTCTAGATACTCTCCTCTTAGAGTAAGTATAGCCTTGCAAGTATCAGTTGCGTGGCTTCGATTTTCACCATGGATGCAGCAGAAAAGGGTCTGGCCTTTGCCAACCGTTTTCCCTGGCGGCCTCCAGCCGCTGGCCTTGTTCCCCGAAGACTGTGGAGCTCTTTGTGTAAACTTCTATGGGGGTGCAATATTCAAGACTTCAGAACGAGGGTGCTTTTGCCCCCTTCTCCGATCATGTTGAACTTCGAAGACTGGTTCTTGCGGCTGTGCCGAAGTTTTTACTTCTACTTTAACTTCTTGCAATATGGATGAAGTAGCTGCAGTTCTTCGAAGCCAATCCTCTTCCGACATCGCATACTCCTCGAAGTATGACATCAGCTGAGAGACCGAGGATATGCTTTTCCGATGAAGCTTATCCAGGAGGCCTTGATGAGTGACGCCTTCCCGAGCTGCATCAACTACCGAAGATGCAGACAACCCCCGGATCTGCGACTTCGTATGAGCGAAGCGCTTGAAATATTGCCTCAATGTCTCTCCGGGGAGCTGCTTCACCTGGAAAAGGCTTCCCGTTGACATTGGAGGCACGAAGGTGTCTTGAAAATTGCTTACAAACTTCTTCTTCAGCTGCCCCCATGAATTAATTGATCTTGGCTTCAAAGACCAGAACCACCTTAATGCCACTCCTTGAAGAGCTAAAGGGAAGCACTTTGCCATGGTGTCTCGAACTCCTCCACTAGCTTCAATTGCTAGGGCATAAGAACGGACAAACTCTCCGGGATCTTCATCTCCAGCATACTTACAGAGCTTCGAAGTCTTAAACTTCGGATCAAAGCGAACTTTCTGCAGCTCAGGATGCAGCGGAGATTCATTATCGAAAGAGGCATTCTCCGGGGCTTCGGGATAACCGGGTTCGTCATCTTCGGGCTTTTCTGGAACAGTTGGGACGGCTTGAGAGCGAAGCCTGTTCGCGGCTTCTTGCCGCCATCTTGCTACTTCAGCTTAGAGGCTGGCCATTTGAGTGGCCACATCTCCAAGATTGTCTTCATCTCCTCCGGAAGGATCTTCCGGGTCTTGAGAACTAGTAGGATCAGTTCGAAGTGGGATGGAAGGTGGAGGAGGGATTCCAGGTGGTCGAAGTATGGAAGGATTTGGCGGAGAAGCTCCGTATGTTCGAGGGATGGAAGCTCCATCCGGAGTTTGAGGTGGAGAGAATGTCGAAGGCCCTCCGACCTCAACCGTGTCGGATGGTGCCTCTCCGGAGATCCGAGAGGACCTCCGAACAGGGTTACGAGGTGCGCTCCGCTTAGGAGGCATAATGTAAAAAGTTGGTAGAGAACGAAGTTTTTTGGACTAGGTTCCCCACGGACGGCGCCAACTGTTGGCGTAAAAGATTACGCTAACAGGTTTCTGTAGATTAGAAACTAACAAACGAAGTGTTTGCGAAGTGAACTGTTCTAAGCCTCCGAAAGGATAATAACTTAGAATAGTTCGAATGTGTGTATTGAATAACTTGTATTCGGTCCCGATTACAGGGTGAAATGGGGGGTATTTATAGGCCCAAATATTAAGGAAAAGACCTATTTACCCCTCTATTACAACCGACATAGTAGAAACTATTCGGTACCCTTGATAGGGCTAAAATGGTAAAAGATTAATCTAATAATATAAAAGATAAATCTTCCATCTTAGCTAGCAATAAAGATCTCAAAAAGCCTTAGTTCGAAGATGTACTCCGAACCAATGCCTATCTTCGTACTTCGAGCTTGACTCAGGGTATCTTCGAAGATGGACGTCTGAAAACCTTCGAATCCATTATCTGCTTTTGTGCTGTTACGGCAATAACCCCGAAGATGGGATATTTTCCCCCAACAACATGCATTACCCATCTTTAGGTATGCATGAGTCTGCTTTTCGCTCTTATCCTGATTATGAGGCCCCACATGGCTTTATGAGTGATTTTGCCCCTCGTGTTGTACACCATGCTTCATATGGTGATAGACCACGTGTAAGAGGCTTTGATGCTCGATAGGTTAGGAGACCTCGTCATTTTCCAGGTTCACGCTTTGTAGGTAGACCACACACTTTTTATCATGGCTCATCTCCTGTGCATGGTTAGTCTACTACTTTGCCTGGTTCTCGAGTTTTGCGATGCTGGATTCCAAAACAATTTTTAACTCATCCTCTCACTAAGCATCCGAGAGCTTCTAGCATGTTTTGAGGGGGAGTTGTGTAGCATTGCATGAGCTTCTATCATATGATTAATTGCTTTTACAAGTACATGCTTTGTAATGCCTTTGGAGTATTGTCTTTAATATTGTTGATTGTACTTGGCATGTTTACTTCTGATAATTGTCATGAGCATGGCTTTTATTTGTGAAAATTTGAAAACGATCACTACTTAGTCTAGAAACTAGCTTGAATGGGTTGAGTGCTTTTGCTAGCTTTTACACACCTGATAGCTAAGTTCTTTTCACTTGGATGCTGATACGCAACTTGATTTCATAAAAAATATTATGCTAAAAATGAAAATGAAAATGAAAAATGAATGAAAATGAAAATGAAAATGAATGAAATTCATGATGAAAGATCTAGGTGGGTTTGCTTTGTCGCACTACTTTGTTCTGGATTGCTTACCATAGCACTTTGGTATGAACCAGGACATTGAAGTGTTTGCCAAGACCATTGCTTTAAGCTTCTGATGGTTTCAACCTAGGCTTAGCATGGTCGGTTAGCATAAGGTTGACATGCAAATAACCCCTGGCACAAAAATGAAAAGTTAAAATTCATTGCATATCATGTTTGTTGAAGCTTCTTGCTGTGGGATATGCTTATCTGGTGTGTGCTTGATTAGCTTTTGCATCTCATGCCTTGACATGTTTAGTATGCTAGTCTGAGTGGTAATGCTTTTATTTGCTAAAATCTGAAAATGCTTGCTCATGCCATTTGTTTAGATGGTATTCACCTGAGCTGGTCATATAGTACTTTTAGACGATATTCAAGGCAAATGATTGTTTGTACTATAATTGCAGTTGCTCATGATTCAGAAGCTCACATTTCTTCTTTACCCTCATTCCCCTCTTTGCATCTTTTTATCTCCTTGATGCCTGCATTGTCAAACGGGGAGAAATGGTCTACATGATGCTTTTGGAGGCTTTTGGATGATTGCTTGATTAAGGGGGAGTAATTGGTCTTCATGTTGCATTGAGATGCTTTTGATGCCTTTGCCTTGCTTTGTATAAGGTTTGTGCCCAAGAGGGGAGATATTTTACCAAGTGACATGTTTTGCCCTTTTATGAGTTTTTATGGTCACTTGTGCGCTTAACTTGCTATCCTCATCATGTCTTTGCTTGGGGTTGTCAATGCACTCATCAAGGGGGAGATTGTGAAACTAAGGGTTGTTTTGGTCTGGATGATGAGTGATTGACAAGGATAAGCGATTGAGTGGTTGAGTGGTTTGGGTGCATCGAGGAGTTCGATGTAAAAATGGAGGATTAGTTGCCGAGGTTTCGGCGGTGCATCACGTTCTTGTTTTGGCTTGTCTTGGATGTGTAGGGTGGAGATGCTAACCGACTGTCGATGGCGAGTGATCAAGGTTCAAGCGGGGAGCTCGATGCCGGAGGATCAGGGAGGCCGGGCGAAGTTGGAGAAGATCTCAAGAGTGCACGAAGAGACTGAGCAAAACTTGGACGGATAGTTGATTGCGATGGCATGACAACCGGGTCTGCGAGAGGGAGGCTAGGGCAAGCATTCAGGCGGCTCGAGGGGATCGAGAGTGGAAGTGGCTTGATGGCGCTCGGAGTCGCAAAGCGGTGTCACGAGTCGAAGGGATGAGAGGATTTTTCGGTTTTTGCTGAAAACCGTCACATATCTAGTTTTGTTAATTTTAATAGTTTGGAGTTGTTTTTACTTTGAGTCAATGCGTAATAAAAAGTTGAGAGTCTAGAGAAATTGTACTCCTTTGGTATATTTTTCAGAATTTCTTAATTCTGAAAATATATTAAAAGAAATAGGACCTTTGTGGAATTTTTAATTCTAGAGGGTTCTTTTCAGAAAACACCCCCATGGTTGGCCTATAAATAGGGGACCATATCCATGGGTAGGTGAGGGATTTTTGGCTGTTCTTTTGGCTGAACCAAATATCAATTTTATACAAATTTCTGCTCCTATTGCTGTTTTGGATCAAATCTAGGCGTCACTATTCATAATCTGACAAAATCCACAGTGCAGCGCCAGATGGAGCAATGTTCCAGCGCAGGTATGTTTTCAGGCTAAAATCGATTTTGAAAGCTGTTTTCTAGTGAATCTACTGGAGAACTTGATATAGATGTCTAAAGAACTTTTGTGGTGGATGATTTGAATGATCCATTTTTTTAAGTTGCAAGTGATTTCTGCAATATCTTCTTAATCTTTTTGCTGATCAAAAGAGGCACCACAACTCTGAAAAATTATCTGGAGAAATTGTTTCAGTTTTTGGGTTAGCCTTCTACATGTTTGATGAAATGTTTCTTCAAATTGTTCATCAGCATCTTGGCTGATTCTTGGGTTGTTTCTTGAGTGATTTCATGGTAGAAGGATGAATAAATTATTTTGGTGTGAGAATCAAGTTTTACTAATTCAGTGAAATCTGTTTAAAAAATTCAGAAGTTGTGATCTGTCTCATAATTCCTGTTCTGAAACTTTGTGTGAAGATTCAGAGTAGTTCTGAAAAGTTGTTCTCTGATTAATCTCTAAAAATATGGTTAGTCTGAACTCAATTTACTCAAAAATTATTTCAGAACTCAGTATTGATTTCAGATTTATGTTTGAACAGTTTTGATCTAATATGATTTAATTGCTGAATCAGTTGTAGCTGCTGATTGATAAGTTTAAACTGAGTTTTCTGCTGTGTAGTCTGGTCAAATTATTCATTGCTTTAACTATGAAAATTCTCTGGTAATATTCAGATTGCACTAAAAGTGTTGAGTCTCTGTTTTTCCAATCTGAAACAATGTTGCATTTTCAGGCATATGTCAAGTTGATTCAGTCTAAATTTTGTTTGTGTGAAACTGAGATAACCAAAATATCTTGAGTATTCTGAGCTTATTTGAAAACTTAAATTTATATATTACAGATCTAAAGTGTCTCTTGTGAACCATTTTATGTATTAGAATTGAAGTTACTCATACAGGAGTTCTCTGAAATTTTGTATATACAATTGAGATACAGTTGCTTCTTAGACTGAATCGAGTTCTGAAATCACTTGTGAGTTTAAATTCAGTTTTGCAAATTGAAGTTAGTATAGTTTCTGAATGTGATTCTGATAGAGCAGATTATTTGAGATTTGATTAAAACTAAATTGTATACTGATAATTTACTGCTGTTGATCAGTTTTGCATTTCTCTGAATCTTGTTCAAGTGCACAATTGAAGTACTGATCTCTGTCTGGTAGATATCCAAATTTGATTGAATCTGCAGTATGTTTTGAATTGGGTCTGAATTTTAATTGAAGTCAGAATTAATTGAATCAAAGATTTGGTTGAAATGAAGTGATAATTTGAATCCTGTTTTCAGTTTTTAGTATTCAGATCACTACCATCTTCTGAAGTTATTTGTCAAATTCAGTTCTGAATTTAATTTCAGTTTCAAGTTAAGGTTTCATTTTCAAGTTCTGAATTTAGATTCAGTTTCAAGGTTCAGATCCAGTTTCAAGTTCTGATTTCAGTTTCAGTTTAAAATTCTGAATTCAGTTTCAATTTCAAAGTTCAGAATTGAGTCTGTTTGCAGGGTTGATCTATTGGTCACTTTCAGATTTGCAATAGTGGTTGTCATCAAACTGATTCAGAATCTGCAAATTGATCTCAGAATCTGTTTCTGTTTCAGTTCATTAGTTCAAACTGATTTCTGTGTGCAAGTAAAATAAACTGAATTGACTGTTTTTAATGTTCAGTGTTCTGCAATTCAGTCTATTCTCTGATCTTCTTTACCTGCTGAAACTTGTGGATCAGTGACAGATAAGGTACAAGGCTAGACAGTGGCAGGAGGTAGACTAATCTGTTTGCAGCTATTGAACTACTGTTCATTTGTTAGAAGTGCAATAGTGTTTGAAAAGTTAATCTGCTATGTGGTTTCTGAATTTAATTAGATTGAGTGTGATCTTCTCTGTTTCCTGAAGTGGTTGAATCTGTGTTGATCATAATCCTTGCTGAATCTAGTTTCAAAGTGATAAAATACTTTCATCAACAATATTCTGAATCTTGTCGGACTTTCAATAGTCGAAGTAGTTCTGTCGACAAATCAGTAGTCGAAATTTACACTGTATTTCGGAGTACCAATTTCTGATAGAATAGTTCATCCGACAAAACTCCGATTTAAGACTGAATTCTAAAATTGAAAAAGTTTTGTTGCTTTGATTGGTTTTGATTGATTTAAATTTGAATATGATCTTTTGAGGTGCGTTGAGTGTTTTTAAAAAGGCCATCTAATTTACGAGAATTTGTCGAGGCGCCTATTCACTCCCCTCTAGTCGCCATTCCGATCCCACACCACCATAGGTAGATAGAGATCGATCAAACCACACACCAATTGTACACAAACAATTGCTCAATCATGGAATACAGAAACTACCTGGGTCATCTAACTTGGGAGGTCTCTTATTTTGAATGACTGCACTGCATTCCTTATTAAGAGTAAGCCTTAAAGAACTTTGCATACATCGGAACATGTAAGACAACATCAAGGATGGGGATGGTAATCTGCACATCTTTCATCATATCTAGAAACTTAGCAAACTGCTTGTCTTCACTTGACTTCTCAAACCGTTCTGGAAATGGTAGCTTCGGCTTGGCAGGTGGAACTGAAGTTGAACCGATTGATGATGGTCAGGTAAAGGCTGACCAAGCCAATAATTCTTAGCTGTTCTTTTCAGATGATCAGCTACACTGGTACTGAGACAAGGCCCAGACTCCCACAGGGGGCAGCAGTGGGGAATAATCTTGGACAATGGGCGAAATCCCGATCCGGCAATATCGTGTGAGTGAAGAATGGAAATGCCTCTTGTAAAGCTCTTTCGTCGAGTGCGTGATTATGACAGGACTCGAGGAAGAAGCCACGGCTAACTCCGTTCCAGCAGTCATAGTAAGACGGGGACAAGTGTTCATCTGACTCCAAGGTGGTATGTATCCTATAAAAGCTGTCACAATCATTAATAGGAATATGACAACTCCGAGAGCAGGCGGCGGTTCCATCCACCCCGGATCCAGAAGGAGCCTCCCCCTCATTAATATTACCAGGAAGTCTTGGTTGGCCACCGGCGCAAAGCCCCATGTCATCCACCAATAAGAAAAACCCACCAACCAATCCACAAAAACCCCGAGGGGAGAGATGAGGTCGTAAAGCGCAAAGAAAAACCCGTGTTACGAAAACCCAAATCAGAAAGTTCCTACCCACAGCTCTACTCAAGTTAGCTTCAGCTATTTCATGCGCCTGTTGAGCTTCTTCCGGATCAATGTCACTACCCAGCTCTGCATCATTTCCTAAAATGATGATCTCATTATTAACTATTCTCGCAAAACCACTCCACAGAACCACCGTTAACCTTTGGTCGTTGATGAGGCGTATTTTCAAATGACTCAAACTTCTTTTGTTTTGCGGATCAAGCAATCTTCTACCTTGGTGGATAGCGGAAAATCAAATCAATATCGAAGTATTGCTGTAGCTGCTACTGAATTAATCTAGATTCAATCGTTACTCTCTGAACTACGCTGTACTTTGTCTTCCCCTCCTACAATCTAGTGTGATAACCTCTATGCTACCTACTTAGCAGCAAATCTAGTTTTTCACGCTCAAACTAAACATGTAGAATTGTATTTTCATTTGTTTGTGAAAAAGTCTCCAATCGACAAATTCTTGTACGGTTCGTATCCTTTTACTCCAGATTATGAACACCCCATCGGATTTGTCACTCAACTAATCTCATGTAAACTCCTATTCGCAAAAATCAAAATCTAAAAATACAACTACTTATTAAACATGTAGTTGAGTTCTCCGTAGTTGTTCGGATCATGACCGAGTCCGAGCTTCCCACGCTCTATGCTGTTTGGGAACTCTGCAAGGGTCTCACCACCTTCTTGATTGACTATATTTGAGTCTTTGGGTTACTTTGGGATTATATTCCGCACCGAAGATTTGTGCTTGTGGGCTAGGGTGAATATAGCGGACCAGCAGATCTGGTAGTTGACAATAGTTCAAACTTGGTAAAGGTTGTCGCAACACCTGTAGTAGGACAGAGGACTTATCGCGATGCCCATGGACCAATTTACTATGTCTCTGTCGCTGACGTTGGTCAAAGAGGCCACGTGGATTATCCTGGGTCTTCTTCGGCTAATGAGACCTTGATCCCGAAGCCTTCGGAGTATCTTTTTGATAGGCACCTCTATCTGTATGGGGAATTCCCTGCTGAAAGATCCCGCCCAGTGTCCCCTTCCTTCCCCCGCCGCCTTCTGACCAAAGGAAGTATACAATTTATTCTTCCAATTGAAGTCCTAGTGTCATTGTTGGCTGGAATCGATATATTCGCGAGATCTGGGTCACAATTTGTATCGGCTAAATATGATACATAGTCCTTTTCCATAAAAAGGATTACAGAGATGATGTCCTAAATAGAAGACAAGACATGGGAATAGAAATATTTTTTCTTCCTTTTGTTACCCTTTTTTGATTTTTATAAGCAAAGGGCGTCAGAATATACCCTAAAATTAGGATAGATAAATATTTATTGGATACCTACGTTACCTATGCTTACTTTTGACCTAAACTCTACAACCCCACTTTCTATCATGAACTATGAAATAACGAGGAAACTTTATCCACAACTCCGAAATTTATTTTGGATCAGCCTATTCAATCCGATTCTCGATAGAATCTGTAGCCCGTACTTTGGTGTATGTGCAAATACATGCACAGTTTCGCTATTAACATGGTCGCATTGACAATTAGTTAAACTTCTCGGCTAGAATCTACAATTGGCTACGTATGCCCTTGTTTTTAAATCACAGAAATGCAGAGGAGCGTAGCGTTAGTGCTTACCTACAGTCCACCCTTTCTTTGAACCTTGACAATGATCGAATTTACAGATATGAACTGAGTGCCATTTGATGAGTAATATCGAACAAGGGATAGGGATATGGAAAGGATGAAGTAATGAAAGAGGAAGTCATTTCTAGTAGTAATGACTTGTCACGATCCATTGGTTCATATAAAATCCATGTCTTAGGTCTATCAAAAAACATTCTTTTCACTAAGTGTATATAATAAAATAGAGTGAAAGGGTCCACCCTAAAACCAAGGGGGTACTAACTAACAGTTGAGTCATGTCCAAACCGCAGAAGATAGTTCTTTCCTTCGAAAGGAGAATAAAAAAGATCTATGCTATTGACCGACCCTTTTGTACTTACTTCGAATCAATAGGCCTATCATTTTGCATGACGCGGGCCAAATAGAGAATGAAATGCAAAAATAGGGAAGGGGAGATGATCGCGCCTTTGATTTTTTAAGGGCAGCTCGCCTTACTAAAGTACGAAAGGCTTTCACGGCTGACACCCCTACCTTAGAATCTAAGCCCTTTGAAGCGCCAGTAGTTGTAGTTGTGGGTAAGGCTTTCATTCAACTCACTCCGGGTTCCGATCTATATGACCCCCAAACAGTACAAAGTACAACTCTTCCGTAGAGGCAAGCTGGTAGTAACCTAACCTTTTAGAGTCGGTGGAGCTGAGCCCTTAACTCTATCAATAGAAAAATCCCAGGAATCCATATTGCAGAATACCAAACCCCCAATCATGGTGATAAAAGGTGGAGGATTGACCATAAGAAACTACGAAAGTGATAACATAATCAAAAAAACTCCCACGTCACTGATACCCAGGCAGGGGAGAGTGTTCAAACACATCCCTCAATTCAGCTGAGAGTAGACCTTTCAGTCCGAAGAACAAGCCTCGCCTCATTGACTGCCAATACCCACACATTTTTGACATAGTAAAGAAGTTGTTCATGCTTCAAGAGCATCTTCAACACATCTCTTCTAGGGTCTCGGCAAACCTCTACTATTGATAGAGCAAAAGGTAGAAAGAATTTTCTAACTACCTGGTACCGACGGCTCAGTCAAGAAGACAACAACGTCTCACTGACTGGTAGAAAAAATCCACCAAGGAAGAGTGCCTAAAGACATGTAGATCACATGAAAAAAATTAACAACTTAAAATCACCTGAAATAGTGAGTGAAAATAGGAGAAGATTAATATTAGCGTGTATTTCTGCTGAAGAAAAAGATCTAGCAGGAATTGAACCCGCAAATTTACCAATTATGAGTTGGACGCTTTAACCATTTAGCCATGGATGCTTAATAGGGATCATCGTAAATCATAAATAACCAATTTTCATATAGAAAGACGAGTCATAGAAAAATGAAATCGAAAATATTCGGAATGACTATGAAAAAACCTCTCTGGATCATCAAATTGAAAAAGAGATTGAGAGGGATCAAGAATCCTAATTCTCATTATTTGGAATGGGTCCAATTCTATTGAGTCTGACTCATAGTGATCATTTCTCTTTAGAAAAGAATGACCTTGGTTATCAAAGAATTGAACAACCGGGATCCATTTACTTATGATACCTAGTTGACATTGATAACAAGGATCTAATGAATTATCAGTTTAATAGATCATCTTTAGCAGAAAGATGTATATTCCTTGCTCATTATCACACAATCACTTATTCCCAAACCTCGTAGGGGGCTATTCGTTTTCATTTACTATTTCATGGAAAATCCTTTTTGTTTCGCTTAGCCCTATCGGGTATTTTAGTGATAGGTTCTATAGGAACTGGACAGATCCTATTTGATCAAATACCTAACGAAAAATTCCTATTTTCCTTTCATTAAGGTACGAGGGCTTCTTATTACACAAGAACGAAAGAACCTTTCATTCTTTCATATACTAGGGGTTTTTACTTGGAAAAGACAATGTTTCATACTAAAGGATTCAGGTCCATAACCACGAGTTCCAGTGCATTAGATCTTGTAGCACTTAGCAATGAAATATACATACCCAGTTAAGGTGGGATATGGTTGCATCATGGTGTCTAAGGATGTGATCTAATAGATCGCTATATCGAGTCGTTGGATCATAGTCTCTTACCATAAAAATGGCTGCATGTGCAGCAACACCGACTATTAGAAACCCGCCAATCCACATGTGGTGTGTAACTTGAATGCTGGAGCAAGAAGCCACATTCAAGTCGATCTATTACGACCAGCGCGGTTGTTTGTATTTCATTTTCTTCATCCAAGCCAACACTCTTCTTATAAAAGAAAGCACTCACTGAATTACTTACATAATCTCATCCTACTTTTTTTACCCATTTTGCCTTTCTAGGTTGGTGGGCGCTTTCACCATTCAGCAATGGATGCTTTAGCGAATGAACTAGTTTTTTATTTGAGAGCAAACTAGATTCAGGAAAATATGGAATAGGAAGACATGTTTCCATAACGAACAAGATACGGGTAGAGAAGGGGAAGTTAGCAAAGTTAGACGAGATTGTAATGGGCATAGGAACATTTATTGATGTACCAGATCGGCTAATGCTCCCAGGTTATTGCGATGTATTCCACCAATTGATTGGAGACTTTATTATTGGTATATCAATCAGTCCAACACGGATTGAAATAGGAGTTGGTTCGACAAGAAGCTTTTGAAAACGTGGTGCACCTAGGTAAATAAGAAACAAGATGAATACAGAAGTTAAACGAGCATACCAAAAAATGACTACTTTGCTCTTCCACCAGAGCAAAGCTAGGTCGCTCGCCCGCCCAAAGGCCCCACAGCCGTCTAGAGCCCCCAGTCGCCCCGTTGCCTGATGCTCGAAGCCCCCTCCGCCCTAGAGCTGCCCTGTTGCCCCACCGAGAGCCCCCTGCGCCGCCCAGAGCCACCTCACTGCCCCTGCCAAGAGCCTCCCGCGCTGCCTAGAGTTGCCCCGCTACCCGTCACCCGGGCATCGGGCACCCGAAGCACCCCCACGCCCCGGAGCCGCCCTACTTTCCCCGTTCGGAGCCCCCTGTGTCACCTGGAGCCGCCCCGCTGCTTGTTGCCCGGAGACCCCATTGCCTGGAGCCTCCTGCCGCCCCCGTCTGCCTGGCCTGCGAAGGGCAAATCAGGTATTTCTGTATTAAAAGCATGAAAATGGCACATAGTTGAGGGTGGCAAAGTTTTGGATGTCATTTATTAGAATCCAAACTTTACGATGGCAAATGATCGAAATCCACATTTTTGAGTTGCAAATGATTAATTTTCCCAAATGGGGCTCAGCCGAGATCTCAATATGATCCCCTGGAAACACAACAAACTCATGGGAAGTATTCAAATACCAATCTAACTAAATCAATGAAGACTTCATTGAAAATGCACGTAATTCTTAGGATACAACTCAGTTCCGTATTAATCGGGAGAATTCCAGCATTTTAGATGAGGTCTAGAGTTTCACCGTATTACAACAAGAGCAGTAATGGAAGCTTTCCACTGCAGGAGGCATACCATGTGATCCTGGTGAAATTGTGAAATCCGTCGAGGAGGTGAACCAGAGAGGCTATAACCAATATAATCCCAACGCGGTGCCTCCATCACCATCGGCGACAGCAAGTCCGACGACATTTGACGAAGCACCTGCAACGTTTCCAACCACTTCCCTGTAATCAGTGCAGCGCCAAGAGTAGTAGAGAAAGAGCCAGGAGATTGTTGCAGAAAGGCCCCATTGCTCTGCCTAGTGCCTACCGACATCCACCTCAGCACCAACACCAAGCTTGCCCGCTATATACTCATCCGCTAAGATAATAAGAAATAGTATTAATAGACAAATTTAATACTAAATGTTTTATTACAACATATCTTACTATCCAGTGCTTTAATTTTCATGATGTTAATGACTGCAAATTTTTAGAAACCCCTTGTTAATAAGGATATATATATATATTGCAGCAATTTCTATTTTCTATGATAGGTTCATTGATCCATTCCTTCTGGAATATTGCAATCCTTTTTAATGTTGTTCGAGTATTGAAGATATGTATATTAATGACTTTTGTTCCTTTTAATGGCAATTGTAACAATAGTTGTATAATTTTATATCTATTGATGTAGAGTTCATACATGCACTATTCTGTGTTTAGCAAGCTCAAGTAGGCATAATATTCTTAAATTTTGGGGAAAGGTCTAGGGTTCGACCCTCGCTACCCCAAAATTTTTTCATTTTTTGGTTATTTACTTTTTCATTTTTTCCGCACTTTTTTATTGATGTTTAAATCCTTGTTTGAACTTATTTTTTTTACAATCAAAATATAACATAAATTATATAATTTAAAATTTTGGTATTTTTCTGGGTCATATTACTATTTTTAACTCATTAAGTGATTTTTTAGGATTTAAATTGAAATAGGTCAAATCTGAACTACAAGTGCATGAAATAATGAACACAAATTTATAGAAAAATCATATTCATGCTTTTTAGTCTATTTTTAGTTAATATCCAATAAATTTAAAGACATTATGAAAAATCTAGGTTGCGACACTTGATCGGCAACATGGAGTTTTATAGTTTTTTAATTCAAAAAAATCTAGTGAAGTCTAAAAAAGACGAGACTTAACGCGATGTTGTGTTTATTATACATAGATGTTGTGATAAAAATTTAAAAATATTTCGAGAATTTTTTTCATGTAGGATGTTAAGAAACCGGACATTTTCCAAAGATGACTTATGATTTAGAGAAGAAATGAGGAAGGTTCAAATCAATAGTTATTTTTTGGATTGAACTTGAAACTTTTTTACAATCAAACTTTTTTAATAATTGTGTCAAACATTTAGACTGAGAATCCTATCTCGATCGATGCATTAATTGCATAGCATCTAGTATAGTCATGCGTCTACTACAGCACATGCCTTTCAATTACACCTGTACTACAAATACCACAGATATATTTTTTAGCAATAAAAATAAGACAATGGAGTTGTACTAATTATGTTGAGGAAAAATTACAAAATTACAGTTACGAAAGATTATAATTAAGAAAAAATAAAATACAATCCATGAGGATAAACAGCTTCCACCCATAAAACATGACAACACTAACAACAAGCGAGTCATCGCAATGTGAGATCGAATAATACTAATAGGAGAGACACTAACACTCAACTAAACCAAAACATACAAGCAACCCAATAGCAAAACTCGCAACACTATAAGAAAACAGCAAACTTCCGTCAGCTGACAAAGAAGCTAACTTCTATCGGTAAAATGCTTACTTCCGTCGGTTTTTGGTCAACAGAAACTTCTGTTGGTCGCTGACGGAAGCTAATTAACTTCTATCGGCTAAGCGTGGTCGATGGAAGTTATATGTTCGATGGGAAAAATCAGTAACTTCCATTGGCCACACCTAACTCGGTTACCACATTTTAAGCACTTCATCTCATTCGTAAGCTCTTTCTAGAAAAGCATTCAATTATCTTGGCATACATCAATCTTCTCATAGTCCATATCGAGAGCAGAAAGTATTTTTATGATTGGTACATATATTTCAGCATCTTATGATTCATAGGATGGACATCACTGATCAAGTTCATGAACTCCTTACATCACTGATCAGGGTCATGAAAGCGAGGATTCTTACTGTGGGGTGTTCATATAATGACTCTTCTGAAACTCTCATGATGTCAAAAAACTTTTGAACCTCCGGTGTAGGAGGATCCTCAAGGTTTGTTTGAAACTCCGGTCATATAGTATCAATCATCTCATCCATCCTATTGTCACACATGCTATCATCCTCTTCCACTACTAATGTAGTTTCATGAATTGACTCATCGTGGTGCACCCATACTTCATAGCCTGGCAAGAAACCGAACTTGCAAAGGTCCAATGTCAATGTTCTCTTGTCTCGCCAAAGAGAATTTCTGCACTTGCTACATGGGCACCTCACGCCACTATTGTTTGTCAAAGAGAATGCATGATCAATAATTTGTTAAGTCTTGATCATCCACTCCTTTGAGTGAGCACCACTTTTATTGCACGCTTGACAATGGTGCAATGGAGAAAAACAAGGTTATGACACTGAAATCTCATTCGTACTCTTGGCTTATCACAAATACCACGCTCTGTCACCCACTCTGAGTTTGTCCAAAAAAGGACAATTCCAGACCTCCACATCTCACATGCATGGCACGTGTGAGACATGTTGTTCTGAAACGGGTGACACATAGGTTTTGTTGCACTACCGACATTTTAACAAAACACTGCACATGAAAATAAGAACATTTCATTTGGAAGTAGATTACTAGTCACCCTAATGAAATCATCAACAAACTACAAAATACAAGAACAAATGTAACAGCACATTATCACGCCTTAACATTGCTCATAACATAAAAATAACATTGAAAAATTTAACATATTCAATAATAGTGAATACCTTGGAGGTTGCAACGGGCAAGTGAGGAGGCGGTGAATGAGTAGTCGAAGGCAGCAACCAGGTAGAGACGATGGGCGAAAGGCAAGCGGATTGAGGTAGTGGATGGGCGGGTGGAGGTGAAGGCCGAGCGGGCGGTGGCCGGGCGGATGGTCAGAGGCTGCAGCATCAATGGTCGGGAAGGCGATGGTCGGCCAGGTGGTCGGAGGCTATGTCCGGGCGGCACAGATGTAGAGGTCAGGCGGGCGGAGGCATTGGTGGGGAGAGGTGGTGGCGGAGGCTGGCCGGCCGGTTCAGTGGCAGCGACAGGGAGGCATGGGGAGGCAGCTGCTATCAGCTAGCACAAGGATTTTGGCCGAGTGTATGTGCAGTTGAAAAATTTCCCTTAATTAGGGAAAAAATAACTTTCATTGGCCAATAGCAAGCCGACGAAAGTTATAAAAAATACACTTAATTTCCATCGGTCCACACCTAGCCAACGGAAGTTATGAGCACGCTCGGGGGCCGCCGAAACGGCACGGGGCAAAAATTTAACTTTCGTCGGCGTAGGTGTGGGCCAACGAAAGTTAAGGTCTTCTTTCATTAGCTCGACCTAGCCGATGAAAGTGTCATGTTTTCTTGTAGTGCAACCAACTAGGAAGCGAGCATATACTGAAGGATGAACATGTTGGAAATAGACATAGACGAGCATCAAGATCTTTAAGACGATGCATTCAGGGAGGTCACGACTGTTGATAGTAAAAAATGGCATCAATGATTAAGATTGTCAAAATATCAATTTTGGTAATTTGGGCCGAAAATACATATGTCTCGGGTCAGACCGAAGCCCTACAGGGCCAAAGGACCATTGGGCTATGGGCTCCGGAAGCTTCCATCCAGCCCACGGCCTTCGGCCAGGAGGCCTTCGGAGGCCAGCTGAATTATAACAGATTAGATTACAAGTCTAGACCTTATAAATATAGAGGCGAAGCTAGTTCAGAAGCCGCCCCCAACACAAATCAACCACAAAGCCTAGCTTTGAATCACATTTACTTTATCTTTACTTTTCTATACTCTTCGTGGGTTTGCCTGAAAGCCCTCCGATGGCCACTTCGGAACAGTGGTAATCCTTATTACTTTGCTTGTGAAGTATCCATTAATCTACGTAATAGATTGCTATTGCCTTGTTACTTCGCCTGTGAAGTATCTGTTAATCTACATAATAGATTGCTATCACCTTGTTACTTCGCCTGTGAAGTATCCATTAATCTACGTAATAGATTGCTATCGCCTTGTTACGTCGCCTGTGAAGTATCCGCTAATCTGCGTAACAGATTGCTACCTTCGCCACTAGTGCAACACTTAGCAGAATTCGATCCTCAAGCCGAATTGGTACTTCGAATCCATTCTGTTGCAGGTTTCCACGTTCGGAGCTACTTCATCGGTGGTGTCCGGAGCTGAGAGATCAGTTTCGGAGGTTGCCAGAACACCCTTCAGCAAGACTGTTGCTTCGACCGTACACTTCGTCAGCAGGCTTCGTCATGATAGGCTTCACCACACTCGTACTCCGCTCCGGATGAAGTCACGCTCGCATGTCGCGTTTGAGTCATTATTCTATATCTTACTGTATCAGAGACTTCGCACTGAATCCCGCTGTTCGGAGGTGATTGTCACGTCCAGATCCATTCGGAGTTCATCTTCGGCCAAATCAGTCCGAATGCCGAAGGTACCCTTCAGCGGGACACTTTGCATTAGACGCCGAAGGTACACTTCGGTGACCTCCTTCGCACCATACTTCGAAGCAGACTGACTCTGACCGGTTTGCTGATTTATCTTGTTTAATATATATCTTTCGGCTAATTGGGTTATTTTGTGTGATATGATTGCCTGGCGACTCCACCCCCTTACCATGGCTAAGGGAGGTCAGAACGCAATGTTGGTGTTGTGTTACGCTTAGGCTTGTCCCTAAGTATCCACACACTTTTGGATCGTCGAACTGACCCAAGTGTGGTGCACGTTTTCGTGTCAACACACTTTTTGGCTCTTGAACTGCTGGATCATCATGTCGAGTTGTGGCTCTCTGGCACTAATCCAACTCAGGATCTGGCGGAGGTAAAAGTTCTCGTTCTGAACATCAGCTAGCTCCTCTCTCAAAGAAGCTAACACCTCCACCTGAGACAAGCAGATCTCACATTCTCTATCAATATTGATAGACTTCTCTGCTTTTAGCTTGATCAACTCCATTCTAATGGACAAGCAGTTCTCACAAAAGTGGGTGGAACTAACAAGGTATCAAGCTCTAGTTAGTCTGCTCCAACTCAGCTCTCACTCCATCTAACTCGCTCAACTGCTCATCACTCTTGGCTCTCAGCTCAGCTATACTAGCTAAATGGGATGGACAGTCTACACAAGGTGCGACGATAGTGCCATGAGCATCTTTTAGCTCCAGCTTAGCGCTCTCTAGCTCAGTGGCCAATGTGTCTCTCTCATCTACTCTCTCTGTGTACCTGGACTTAAGAGTCGTCAGGTCACACAACAGCACCTCAGAGTTAGGGCACTCACCACTATCACCCAAGCAAGGGGAAGAAGACAGACTCTCAATCTTGCCATTTGCCGTGGCAAGCTCACTCTCAAGCTCATCTATCCTCTTCTTAGCCCCTCTAAGCAGTTTCTCAAGCTCATCTATCCTTCTCATCGTCGTCATCGTCGGAGTCATCAGAGGAGTCCTTTTCTTTCTTCTCCCCAAGAGCCATTGAGCAGAAGCTCTTGTGGGGTCTTCGGCTGTCACGTGAGCATCTCTTCGGCTTGTCCCCGAAGGCCATGAAACAGAGGCCCGCCGGATCATCCCTGTCCTTCCCCTTCCTGATCATGATATCTTCATCACTTGAGCTCGAAGATGAGGAGGAAGATGATGATCTCTTGGAGTAGCTTTTCTCCATCTCAGCGAAGAAAGCCTTGTCTCGTTTCTTGTTCTCACTCATGTAGTCCTTCAAAGCCTTCCGAAAGAATCTCGTCTTGGGCTTGCCCTTTGTAGAGTTGTCATACTTGTCGGAGTCGTAGGAGTTGCCGCCGGTTCCCTTCTTGTAATTCTTCCGCTTGGGGCAGTCGGCAATGAAATGACCTGTATCACCACACTAAAAGCATTCGGATTTTGTGCCGTGTCTCTTAAACATCCGCTTATCATAGACACATCGCACCCCGTTGTTAAACAAGCACATATCATCATCTCCTAGAGTATCAAGTTGTTCCTCGAAAATAGACATCAAGAAAAATGTAGTACAACTCATGGCATTAGGATCAGCAGATGGTGTCGCAAGCGCCAGAGTCTTTGATCCAGAACAAGTGAGATTTGATCTCAACTGGATATCGACCTCTAAGGCCTTGAGCTTACTAAAAAGCTCTGCGACGGTCAAGGTATCATAAGACGCACTCTCAATGGTAGAAGTGACCTTGATCTCCCTGATCTTAGGGTCCAAGGTATGGAGTACCTTAAGCGCCTGCTCATGATCCGAGACCAGCTGATCACGCTCGGTCTTGTTAACGCGAAGCTTGTTAATGATCGATTGAAAACGACCAAACAAAGCCTCAACAGTCTCACCCGGCTTCTATGAGAAATTTTCATACTCACACCGGTAGGTCTGGTACTGCCTAGCCTTGACCTGAGCTGTCCCCTCATGGTGTGCCTGGAGGGTACCCCAGATCTCTCGAGCAGTGGTGAGATGGCTAACACGCTCAAACTCACTAGGACCTAGACCAGAAAATAAAATATTCACCGCCTTACTATTATTTTGATGTTGGGTAATTACATCTGCAGTAGTATCCACATCAATAGTTGTTATGGTGAAACTAGGATGAACACAAATCTCCCATATGTCCGAGCTCTAGCTCATAAGGTATGCTCGCATGCGAGTCTTCCAATAAGTGTAGCCAAAAGCTTCTAGGGATGGGATTTTACCAGAATACATCATGGTCATTACCTAGGTTTAGACTCGGTTAAGATCTTAGAAAACCCTAACCTTGCTCTGATACCACTTGTAGGATCAAAAGTAGCGACCAGAGGGGGGGTGAATGGGCAACTAAAAATTTCTTGCTAAACTATATTTTAATCCCAACACCCAAAAGAACTAAACCAGACAAATAATATTTGCAAAGAAAATTTCAGGGATTAAAGTTGTCTATCTTAAAAATGACTGGTGTCCTAATTAAAATGATATTAAAGATAAACTAAATAAAAATACAGCAGTAAATAAAAATACCTAGATAAAAACTCGAGATATTAATATTTCAGTCTAGAAATAAAATACTAATTAAATGAATAAAAACGTGGATCAATAAAAAATCAATTCAGAATTAAATCGAAAATATTGCACGTAAAAACTAGAATATAAACATAACTGTGACTAATAAATTTTTCTGTTTTTTATGAGCAGATTAAACAAATGTATTTAAATAATTAATACGAGATAACGAATAAGCAAATTAAAGATTAATATCAAGCAGATAAAATATTTATGAAAATACTAAAAACAATTTTACTGCTAATCAGAATAGATCAATATTTAGTTAACCAACTAGCTAAAAAATAGTAGATTAAAAGCAACTTACCTGCGGACCTTCTGACGTTGTTGTTGCCACTAGCGCCGTTCCCGTCATCCTTGCGCCCATGGCTACCTCGATTCACGTGCCTGGAAATAGCTTCCTGCTGCGCGCCGCAGTAGCCTGCCCGTAACTTCTACACGCCGGCGTGGGGCCTATGGTCTAGCTACCTGTGCTAGGCGCGTTGATCACCGTGGACTGCTGCTGCTTTAGCCACAAACACCAGGCATTGCGTGATGCATGCGAGCGCGCCAATCAGAAGCACTGTCGATGTGGGGCCCACGTGCATGCAAAAACTGCCGTGCAACATAGCTGTGCCGGTGCTTGGTAGCTGCTGCCACCGACGTTGAATAGGCAGGGAGAAAAAACATGAAGCATTGAAGAAAAAACAACAACTCTCACGGTGGCGATGTAGATTGAAACCGGAGAACGGAGAAAAAAAATAGTAGATGAAACGATTTGCGGTGGACTGAAAATAATCTCGAAAACAGTCATCTATCCCTAGGGGGATAGGGGCCTATTTATAGGTGACTCCTAATACATGAAAAGACTAATTTACCCCTAGGGTAAATTAACACTGACTCTAAAATATATTCCGAAAATTACTAAAATATTCTTAGAAAAAACACCTGACTCAAATAAAAATATTCTAAACTTAAAAACTAAATATTAATATCCTAAAAATGAATTAATCATAGGTTGTCAATTTTGCGCCGAAATTTACAAAGCGTCCACCGTCTTCGCACCGAGTACCCGGATTGGGCCGACCCGACCCCACAGCTTCCTCAGCCCGGCAATCGCTCGCCGCCCGTATACCTGAGTCAAACCCAGTCAACAGACCGGTGGATCCTCTACCGCTCCTAGCCATGTACCCGGATTGGGCCAGCCCGACTCCGCGGCTCCTTTGCCCGGCCGTCGCTCACTACCCGTGTACCTGAGTCACATGCGCCTCAGACTCGGCAGGTCTTCATATCTCCCTTCCTTTGACTTCCGTTGACAATCACTCATCACATCTAGAATATCAAAACCATATTCTTCAACATGGTTTCTCACCTGGCAGGACCCCTCGCTGATATGGTCTAAGACACCGTCGACTCTACCGAACCCCCTTCCGGTAACGGGTTCGGCTCATAGTGGGCGAGGCCACTGGAGCTACCGATGCCTCCACCATACAACTAGGCAGGGACTCCGTGGGCTCCGTATGTATCACAGCCGGAGTACCCTCCGCAACCTAGCGCTATGCCTTGTTTTCCTTCATAGTATTATGAATGGCAGGGACAAATAGACGTAGCAGAGGGAGGCATCGTCCACAGACTATCCGTGGTACCTCCGAATCGGCCCGTGCAGAGCAAAGTCGAATGGTACAGGCGCAAAGAGGCCGAGGACAGGGAGTCAGAAGCTATCACAGTTAGAGTAGGGTCTAAGGAAGTCCCTATCCCGAAGGCCTTATCGCCAAAGTCTGACAGAGGTGAGTCCCCTGCTTCGGCCGGAGCCCGCGCCGAAGCCTGGTCCGATCGGCCGAACAAGGCCGGTACGACTGCCGGGGTCCGTAGCAAAGGCCCCTCTGAATACATAGTGCACGGGGCCGAGGTGGGCAGCACCACTTCGGCTAAAGTTGATAGGAACTAGGCTGTAGCACCTAGCACCAAGCCACAACCATCTTGTGCACCTCTAGGCATGTCCAAATCACAAAAGAGACGTCTGCAATGACTGCGGGCATAGGAGATGCGCGAGAAGAAAGCCGAGGATGAGCGCGATGCTATTTTTGAAGAAATCTGCCCTCGACCAACTACAAGACAGGTATGGAGGATGAATTCGGTTGAGATGACCAACCCGTCTCCTAGTCCGAGCAACGACGACGACGATATGCTCGACGACGACTACTCACCTGTCTCCGAGGGGCCTGCACCCCAAGCGATGGACATCAATGTCGTCACACTGCCCACCGAGTTTGCCCTACCGCAGGATGAGGCCGAGGTCACCCAGTTGAACCTCAGCCCACACAATGCTATTTTTGTGAAGCCCAAGGACTCGGCTCACCGTCTGAAGTCTCTCTACGTCAGAGGTCACATTGACGGAAAGCCGATTTCCCGGATGCTTGTCGATGGTGGCGCCACAGTTAATCTAATGCCTTACTCACTGTTGAAGAAGCTTGGTAGGGACGAGGATGACCTATAGAAGACCAACTTGATGCTCAACGGTTTCAATGGTGAGAGTTCCGAAGCCAAGGGTGGGCTCTCCATGGAGTTGACAGTGGGCAACAAGACGTTGCCAACATCATTTTTCATCGTCGATGTACAAGGTAACTACAACATCCTGCTTGGGCGTGACTGGATTCATGCGAATTGCTGCATTCCTTCTACTCTGCACCAGTGCCTAATTCAGTGGGACGGTGATGAAGTAGAAGTTATTCCCACAGACACTTTGGCCCAAGTAGCATTGGCCAATGTGTCAGTTGACGCCGTTCACAACAAGGTAGAGTGTCTGTCAGGTAGAGATCTTTCAGATTACGATTTTGTTAGCATGTCCGGAGGACGTTTCATACCAGTGTTTGTAAAGCCGACTGGTGTAGCACGACTGTTTTCGTATTAGTAGTCATGTCTAGCAAGAGTAATCTGGATTGGCTAAAGTCTCGTGTAGAGCAGTATCGGTCTAATAAAGACGGTATTGCCGAGGCCATCGAGGACTTTAGCGAAGTAGAGAAATTGGGACAAGGTTTTGCATCGGCCGATCCCTTAGAAGAAGTTGACATAGGTGATGGTAGCATCCCGAGGCCGACTTTTGTAAACCATCATTTATATCCTGATGAAAAGGCCGAAGTAATAAAGTTGCTTCGGTCGTATGTCGATTGTTTCGCATGGGAGTATAGCGAGATGCTGGGACTAAGCCACGAGCTCGTGGAGCATCTGCTACCTATCAAGTTCGGATTTAGGCCTTATAAACAACCTCCTCGTCACTTTAACTCGGCCGTCTATGACCGAGTTAAAGAAGAAGTAGAGCGACTGCTCAAAGCTAGATTTATTAGGCCATGCAGGTACGCAGAATGGGTCGCTAACATTGTGCCTGTAGAGAAGAAAGGGAGCAGCAAGATACAAGTATGTATTGACTTCAGGGATCTGAACAAGGCCACTCTGAAGGATGAGTATCCGATGATGATAGCCAACATGCTAATCAACGATGCTTCAGGACACAAGGTACTAAGTTTTCTTGATGACAATGCTGGTTATAATCAAATCTTTATGGTCAAAGAGGACGTCTACAAGACTTCCTTTCGATGCCCTGGTTTTGTCGGTTTATTCGAGTGGGTTGTTATGACTTTTGGTTTGAAAAATGCCGGTGCTACGTATCAGCGTGATATGAACTTGATCTTTCATGACTTGCTAGAAGTTATGTTAGAAGTTTATATTGATGATGTTGTAGTCAAATCAGACACTATGGGAAACCATTTAGCCGATTTGAAAGTTGCTTTTGATAGGATGCGACAGTACGGTTTAAAAATGAACCCACTCAAATGTGCTTTTGGCGTGTCGGCGGGTAAGTTCTTAGGTTTCATGATTCATGAGAGAGGCATAGAAATTGATCCTAAGAGGCTTGAGAAAATTAGAAACGTTACAGCGCCAACATGCAAGAAAGATGTACAAAAGTTGCTAGGCAAGATGAATTATTTGCGACACTTTATATCTAACTTGTCTAGCAAGATTGATGCCTTTGTCCACATACTCCGGCTAAAAACAAGGCCGAGTTCACTTGGGCGGTGTTGGGGGAAATTACTCCATTTCCAGGGCTTAAAGATTAATCCTTCAAAGGCTGAGAAGGACTCCGAAGCTAGTGGGCGGTGGTTCGAAGTATAAGTCACCGCACTGAAGGGTGCAGCAGTACGAAGCCTTGGAGAACCCTCCGAATAGAAGATGGAGGCCCCGGAGAGGAAGGACTTGATTGATGGGATGTCTAGCTTATCCATCTACCTTATAGTATTCTACCTTATATAACCTTGTTATGACACCGAATGGTTTCCACTATGTCGGTTGTAATCTAGGGGTAAATAGGTATTTTCCTTATGCTTTCTGGCCTATAAATACCCCCCTTTGTACCCTGTAAGGGAGGATCTAGAACAAGTTGTTCATTACACTCATTCGGACTACTCGAGCTATTATCCAATTCGGAGGTTCGAGGTAGTCCTTAAAGCACAAACTCCTTGTTTGTTCGTTCTTGATTTCAGAGAACCTGTTGGTGTAACTTTTACGCCAACAGTTGGCGCCGTCCGTGGGGAACCAAGTTCTAAAAGCTTGTTCTCTGCTGCTGACTGCACTTCGAAGAGCACTTTCGGAGGGAGCCTCAGAGTCTCAGGATTCCCCGCGCCCTTCATTTAAGGGCTTCTTAGTGCAGCCCGAAGGCCTTTGATCGACTTCCCAAGTCGTTCGAAGTCCTCCATCTCCAAGACCACCTCGTGACTAGCTATGCCTCCGAAGCGTAGCCAGACTTCAGGTCCCCTCCGAAGGTCCCCTCGGACTACAGGAGCCGGACCCTCAACTGCTCCAGCAATTCCCACCGAGACCACTGGGCGTTGAGTACCCCGGGGCCCCCGGGCTCCGGCTACGGAGCTTCGTACTGATTACATCAGCTCCCACGACCCGGAGGTGCCCTCCGACGAAGATGAAGGCCTTCCTGGAACCGAGGCTACACAACTAGCCAGGCTTCAGGAAGAAGTAGCCCGGTGGAGGCAAGAGGCCGCCGATCGCCTTCGCACTCAAGCCTCCACTGAAACTCCAGAAGGGCCTCAAGATGGTGGTGCCCGCAACCTTCCAGAAGCTGTCCAAGTCCCGGAGGAGGCCGAGAATGCGTCTTTCGACGATGAATCCCCGTTGCACTCGGACTTGCAAAGGGTGCCTTTTGACCCCAGGTTCAAGGCCTCTAAGTTACATAAGTACTCTGGGGGGTCGGACCCCAGAGAGTTTGCCCGGTCATATGCCCTAGCAATAGAGGCGAGTGGAGGGGTGCGAAGCACTATGGCTAAATGCTTCCCCCTCGCTCTCGAAGGTGTAGCGCTCCGCTGGTTTTGGTCCCTGAAGCCAGGATCGATCAACTCCTGGGAGCAGCTAAAGAAGAAATTTGTGAGCAACTTCCAAGGCACCTTCGTGGCCCCGATGTCCATGGGAAGTTTGTTCCAGGTTAAGCAACGGGTGGGAGAAACACTCCGGGAGTACTTCACACGCTTCGCCCACACCAAATCGCAGATCAAGGGCTTATCTACATCTTCGGTGGTCGACGCCGCTCGCGAAGGGGTGTTAAACCCCAACCTCCTCAGCAAACTCCACCGGAAGCCGGTGACGTCTGTGGCGCAGCTGATGGCATACTTCGAACAGTATGCCAAGGCGGAGGAAGGCTGCCTACGGCGAGCCGAAGCACCATCGCCCACCATCCGAGAAGTCAAGATGGAGCCCGAAGCCTCCGCTTCGCTGCAGCCCTCTCAAGACAACCGCTTCAACGAGCACAAGCGGGGGAAGAAACATTTTCGCTCGGAGGTTCTAAATATTGCACCCTCCGTCCCGAAGGCACCTGCCAGCTTCTAGCAGGTGAAGAATTTCAAGACCGGGCCACAAAGACCTCAAGAAAGGGCGCTTGGAAAGCGCCAGAGTTTTTTCTGTTGCGTGCATGGCGACAATAGGAGCCATGACACGAAAGATTGCAAGGCTGTGTTGGCCCTTCGGGGCGACTACCTTGAACGAAGTACCGGGCGGGGTACTTCGGATCGACCCCTGCAATCAGCACGACCAGAGCCGGTGCAAACTGTGGCCCAGACCGGTGCTTTTGAAGCCCCCATGCGGCTACCGGTGGCCAACATCATGCCGCCACCAAAGCAAGAAGACCCGCAAGACCGCGGCAAATGAGTGGTCCTACCCATCTCCGGGGGAGGGACCCTCGGAAGCATGTCCAAGAGGCAGCGGCGCGAGTACGTCCACGAGGTCGGGCACATTGGGACATCCAGTTCCGCCGAGGGGATGCCAGAGTGGTCCCATGTGCCCATTTCATTTACTGCCAGCGATGCTGCAGGGGTAAAGTTTCCCCATGCTGACCCCTTGGTCATCTCGGCTGATATAGCTGGAGTGGAGGTCCGAAGAATCCTGGTAGATGGCGGGAGCTCCGCAGATATACTCTTCATCCAGGCCTTCGACCAGATGTGCATACCCCGGAAGCACCTACTTCCAGCGGCCCGACCACTTCAAGGGTTTTCAGGACCACCTCTCGATGCCCTCGGCCAGATAGGCCTCGAGGTTGCCTTCGGAGAGGGGCCTCTGGCCTGGGCGGAAGAAGTGATATTCGACGTGGTCGACGCCCCGTATGCCTACAATGCAATCTTCGGCCGAGGGATGCTGAACCAATTCGGAGCTATAGCTCACCATAATTACCTTTGTCTCAAGATGCCCACGCAAGGTGGAGTGCTTACTATTTCAGGAGACCAAGCTGTAGCCCGGAGGACGGAGTATGGCCATGGGCAGCCATTGGACCCTCGGCAAGTGCATAATGTGGCGGAAAGCCCAGAAGAAGTGCCGGAGGCCTCGAACTCTTCGATGGGGCCCTCGCTCAAGCCAAGCCCAGAAGGTGATGTTGAGACAAGAATAATTACAAAAGAGGGCAAGGAGTATCTAGTGCAATTTGGCAAAGGGCTATCTGCTGAGATAGCTGCTTCGTTAGAAGCAGTCGTCGAGCAAAATCTGGACATCTTTGCTTGGACTGATGAAGACATCCCCGGAGTCGATCGAAGCATCATCGAGCATAGTCTGCTCGTCAACCCGAAGGCCAAGCCAGTGCGCCAGGGGCTCCGCAAACTATCAACAGAAAGAGCAAGCCTCGCCAAGGCAGAAGTAGAAAAATTATTAAAGGCAGGCATCATCAGGGAAGTAGCCCACACTGAGTGGTTGGCTAACCCTGTTTTTGTAAGAAAGAAAGACTCGAACAAATGGCGCATGTGTATTGACTTCACTTCACTAAATAAAGCATGCCTGCGAGACCCCTACCCAATGCCCCGAATAGATCAACTGGTAGATTCCACAGCCAGCTCTGAATTACTAAGCTTCCTTGACGCTTATTCCGGGTACCATCAAGTATGGCTGAAGCGCGAAGACGAAGCCAAGACAAGTTTTATAACTCCTTCCGGAGTATTCTGTTATGTAAGAATGCCTTTTGGTTTACGGAATGCCGGAGCCACCTTTTCACGCTTAATAGCGAAGGCACTAGGTCATCAGATAGGCCGCAATGTCGAAGCCTATATGGACGATATTGTAATAAAAAGTGCTCAAAAGCACCGGCATAGCTTAGACCTAGCTGAAACATTTGAGAGCCTCCGAGCATGTGGAGTACGCCTCAACCCGGAAAAATGTATATTCGGGGCACAAGTAGGAAAGCTGCTAGGGTACTTAGTTTCGAGCAGGGGAATCGAAGCTAGCCCAACACAAATAAGCGCGCTACAAAGGATGGCTCCACCAGAGAATTTGAAGCAAGTGCAGAAGCTAGCAGGAAGGCTCGCAGCACTCAGCAAGTTCCTATCCAGGTCAGCAGAGCGGAGCCTCCCAATTTTCAAGGCACTAAAGGGGTCCGAAAGTTTCAGCTGGACACCGGAGTGTCAGAAGAGCTTCGATGATATAAAAGCATACCTCGGCACACTGTCAACTTTGACTGTTCCCCTTCCAGAAGAAACACTGCTCTTATATCTTGCAGCAACGGGTTCAGCAGTAAGCGCAGTGTTGGTCTGGGAAGTTGAGCTTAAAGGAAAACTGGTGCAGAACCCAGTTTATTTCGTATCGGAGGCTTTGTCCGGAGCCAAGATCAGATACTCCGAGCTCTAAAAATTCACTTACGCCTTAGTAATGGCCTCGCGAAAGCTAAGGCATTATTTCTTGGCGCATAACCTGATCGTCCCTACATCGTATCCTGTTGGAGATATGCTCTGAAACAAAGATTCTACGGGAAGGATTGGAAAATGGGCGGTCGAGCTGGCACCCTTCGAAATCTCCTTCACGGCGAGAACAGCTATTAAATCTCAAATTATAGACGATTTCGTAGCAGAGTGGACTCCATCTGCTATTTGGGCCCTGGAAGAACCCTCCGAAGGCTTTTGGACAATATTTTCTGACGGAGCTTATCAAGCATCAGGTGCCGGAGCAGGGGCCGTTATCATATCACCATCAGGGCAGAAGGCCATGTATTCTGCGAGGCTTAACTTCAGAACCACTAATAACATCGCCGAGTATGAAGGAATCCTCCTAGGCCTCCGAAAGGCTAAAGCGCTCGGAGCAGCAAGAATAGTGATCAAGACAGATTCCCAAGTCATCGCAGGGCATGTTGATAAAAGTTTTCAAGCAAAAAATCCGCATCTAGCACAATACCTTGAAGAAATCCACAAGGTCAAAGCAGCATTCAAAGGATTTACAATTCGAAGTATCCCTCGGGCAGACAATCAACTTGCAGATATTCTTGCAAAGGATGCAGCAGGGGCGGGGGACCCCCCGGAAGGTGCTTTCTACGAGGTGCTAGCGCAGCCAGCGGCTGTTCAAATAACCTCCGCGGAGGTACTGTGCATCCCAATTATAGATTGGTGGGCTCCGATAATGAGCGTGTTGTAAGATAGCATGGACCCTCCCGAAGGCCCAGAAGCTCGAAGATTGCAAGCAAGAGCTCGAAATTACAAGCTTATTGATGGAGTGTTATACAAAGCCGAAGTGGCCCCCCTACTTCGATGCATCTCACAGCCCGAAGGTCAAGACATATTTCGAGGCATTCACGAAGGCTTGTGCGGAGGTCATTTAGCCCCTCGTGCGCTAGCAGGCAAGACGCTTCGGTAAGGGTTTTATTGGCCAACCATAGTAAGGGATGCGGAGGAGCTGGTTCGAACATGCCAAGGCTGCCAGTGGATGGGCAGACGGAGCCATTGCCCGCCAACTCAGCTTCAAGTTATTGCCCCAGTGTGGCCAATGGCCAGATGGGGTATGGACCTCATAGGCCCTTTCCCAATGGCAAAAGGCGGTTTGAAATTTGCGGTAGTGGCAATCGAGTATTTCTCAAAATGGGTTGAAGCGGAGCCATTAACAGCTATCACTTTGAGGAACGTGCAAAAATTCTTCTGGCAGAATATTATATGCAGGTTCGGAGTTCCAAGAGAGTTGACGGTGGATAATGGAACCCAGTTCGAAGCTGACACCTTCCAAACATTTTGTGAAGAACTGGGCATTAAGTTGTGCTTCGCAGCGGTGCGACATCCACAGTCCAACGGAGCCGTCGAGCGAGCCAACGGGAACATCCTCTCTGGGCTAAATCGCCGAATCGTAGGATTGGCCAAGGGGTTGTGGGTCGAAGAGCTCCCCAAAATCTTGTGGTCCATTCGAACCACTCAAACTAGGTCAACAGGTTTCACACCATTCAGATTGCTCTTCGGAGATGAGGCCATGACTCCTACGGAGCTTAGAGGTGGATCGCTTCGCGTAATTCAACCTGGGGACGAAGATGACCAGAGCACTTCGCTGGATTTGTCAGAAGAAACATGGCTTCGAGCTGTCGCCAACCTGACTAAGTACTAGGACCACACCAAAACATGGTATGACCCGAAGATAAAGCTAAATGAGTTAAAGCCTGGTCATCTAGTATTGCGAAGTGTAATAGCTCAGGGGAAGCTAGGAAACAAATGGGAAGGACCATATGTTATCTTACGCTCAGGACACCCCAGATCGTTTAAATTAGCTAATTTAGAAGGAGAAGAATTGAAGCATGCATGGCATGCGGAGCACCTTAAGCGTTATTTTGCTTAGGGGCTCCTTGTAATCACTTGTAAAAACTTTCGTTTTTATGAATAAAGATAAGGGTCGAATTTTGTTTGCTCTTCGAATATCCCTTACTCCTGATGGACGCATTAGGAGGACAGAGATGCTTGTAGAGCCAAGCATTTTTTCTCAAGACCCAGGCAGCTGCCTTCGAACCATTGGTTCAAAGGCTCCATTGCCAGCCTACGGATTCCAGGCTCCGGCTTGTTAGGATCCGTAGAAGAGTCTAAGGACTTTAAACAAAAACAGACTTTCGGCCTCCGGGTGCGAAGTATCTGTAAAAGAGCCGAAGGTGGCCAGCCTACGGATTCCAGGATCCGGCTTGTTAGGATCCGTAGAAGAGTCTAAGGACTTTAAACAAAAACAGACTTTCGGCCTCCGGGTGCGAAGTATCTGTAAAAGAGCCGAAGGTGGCCAGCCTATGGATTCCAGGCTCCGGCTTGTTAGGATCCGTAGAAGAGTCTAAGGACTTTAAACAAAAACAGACTTTCGGCCTCCGGGTGCGAAGTATCTGTAAAAGAGCTGAAGGTGGCCAACCTACGGATTTCAGGCTCCGGCTTGTTAGGATCCGTAGAAGAGTCTAAGGACTTTAAAAAAACAGACCTTCAGCCTCCGGGCGCGAAGTATCTGTGAAAGAGCCGAAGGTGGCCACCCTACGGATTCCAGGTTCCGGCTTGTGAGGATCCGCACAAGAGTCTAAAGACTTAAAAAAAACAAAAAAAAACGAACAGATTTTTAGCCCTCGGGCGCGAAATATATGTATAAGGGCCGAAGGTGGCCAAAGTATGGACTCCATGCCGAGGATACTGCCAAAAGTACAAATGATAAGTGTGAATTCGAAGCATTCAGTTGTTCGGAGCTTTGTTGTGCCTAGCAAACCCTTTTACTATAGTAAAGGCTTCACCACCCACAAGGGGGGTCGGAGGATAGGAGTCACACAGCATACTTTCGAAGCAGTTCACATTAAAACATTATACTTTTACATCAAGAGAAATTTGTATCTAAGCCTAGGTAAAATCGGAGACCCTTTCGGCCCCTAGAGCTACTTCTGCGGCTACTTTGGCCTTCGGAGCTCGAAGCCGCCGAAAGGGTCCTTTTAGTTCGGGTGCTTCTCCTCTTCTTCAAAGCTCACAGTTTCTTCTGCTCCTCTTGAAGCTCGGCCCATGTCAGGAGCCTGCCGGAGTCAGCCTCCGCTGGGTCTTCGGCCCGGTACTCCGAGTCGGACCAGTCAATAGGTTCGGAAGACAAAGATCCCTCCGCCCTCTCTTCCTCTTTAATATAAGCTAAGACATCCTGACAAACTTCAAGGGTGATCTCTCCTCCATCTCCATGAGGAACAGAAAAACGGGAGCGGCGGTAAGGCCTTAGGCCCTCGAGGTTTGCCCACTCCTTTCGGAGCTCGTCGGTAGTTTCCAGAAGTTCGAAGTCAGGGCTCGAAGGACATGACAAGACCTAAAAAAGAGCAGAATACCCAAGACAAGTTCTTGTTTATGACTTTTTCATTAATAAAAAGAGGCTTTACAAGGCTTCATGTGCATGGTAACCCTAAGTGGCTAGACCTGCGGGTCAGTCGGTGGAGCAGGAATCGAAGGGGCTGGCGAAGCGGGAAGTGGTGGCCTTGTATGCGCTTGCTTCTGCCGACGGGCCTCGTCAATCCAAGCTTTAGTTGCGGCCTTGTGGTCCGTCTTCCAGGTCGACCGGAAGGCTTCCCAGGCCGAAGCCACATCCGAAGATGGCCGTAGCAGGTCGTCAGATGCGAAGCCTCCAGGGGTCGAACCCCCGACTGAGCCGAGGGGGATCCGAAGAGACTCGAGGTGACGAAGAACCCCAATGCCGGCACACTGTCCGAAGATCTCTTCGTACCGGATGCCGGAGTTCTTCATCAGCGATGATGCTACTTGGATCCTCGTCAGATTCCAGTCAAGGGGCTCGTGGGTCGCAGAAGAAGAAGAAGGGCACATAGTGCCGAAGTACTCCAAAGTACCCTGAAGAGCCTCCAAGGTACGGTCCGCAATGCTGGAGTTCTTCTTATCCACTGTTTCCAGACCTGCAGCAGTCGCAGACACTTCGGCCATTTGGAGCATTAAAGAGCTCTTGAGGGCCATCGCCTGGCTAAGAGCCCCCTAGAGCTCCACCAATTGCGCGCTCGAAGTAGCAGCCTCTTGACGGAGTCTTTCAAGTTCCGCCCGAAGGACGACGCGCTCGGCCTCGACCTCTTGGGCAGACGAGCGAAGGGCGTCGCTGTCTTGCCGCGCTACCCGGAGGGCTTCGTTAGACGCCGCCCTAGCCCTCTGTTCCTCGAGGATCTCTTCCTCCAGCCGAAGGGATCTCCCGGTGGAGTCATTAAGGGCCGTCTGGAGGGTGGTAACCTTCCGTTTAAGTCGATTAACTTCAACTTCGTTGGAAGTCGCTGCCGCTCTAGCAAGGACAAATTGCTGCAAAAAGAACAAGTAAGTACTGAAGTATTTATGATCACTAATGCAAAGCAGCTATGGTGTCTTTTCATACCTGAAGGGCAGCCCTTTCGAGGGCTGAGTTGAGGGACGAAGCCCTGGCCTCGCTCAAGACGGAGACCAAGCCCGAATTGGTGATATCCTGGCTTCTCTCTGCCAGGGGCTCCATGAGTTTCCAGAGGCCACTCCGATGCTCCAAGAACGGAGCCAGCAGAGGAAGCCATGACAAAGCCTGAAGATCATCCGTTGTGGCCTCGTCCTCTGAATTGCCGGCGGAGGTCGTGGCCTGGCAAGGGAGAAGGCCGAGGCTAGATATGCTTTTGCCCCTCCCCGGTACAAAAGAGGCCGAAGCAGGGACACTCCGATCGTCGGCAGCTACCCCTTCGTCTAGAACCGCATCGGCAGTGGCAACCTCGGTAGTCGGGGCTGCCACTGCAGGGATGACCTCCATCGCAGAGTTCGTCTCGGTAGGCGCATCACCCGCTCCGACGGACGCCATCTCCACCGTCAAGCCCGGAGCGTCCGAAGGCATGGGAGGGTCCGCTCGAGCAGCAGCCTCCGAAGATGCAGAAACTTCGGACGCCACCGAAACATCAACGACCGTAGAGGTAACTACTTCGATAACAAAAATTAATAAGCATATTTCTAGATATAGAGTGCAGGCATTGATTAAGAAATGAAGGAGCTCCGGAAAGTACCTCTGGGAGCCTCATGGGGTAGGATCACCGGATCCTCCAGGACCTCATACATCTGAAGGATGTCGGCGAAGTCATCTCCTGAGGTCCTGCCCCCAACATTTCCTGCCGGAGCCGCAATCTCCAAAGTAGCCACCTCTGGTGCAGGCAAGTTGGGAGTAGCGGGGTCTGACTCCACTTGCACGACGACGAGCACGGGAGGGACCTTTGGAGTTACACTTTCTACCTCCCTAACGGAGGTGTCAGGGGGGACTTCCCCTAGGTCTTCGTCGTCCAGGAGGTAGGCTTCGAAGACCACCGCTGTCTGGGCGTTAGAGTCCTCTTTTCCTGGGCGGCTGCTTGCTGGTCTTCTTGGATGGTTCGGCAGTGGTTTTCCTTTTACGAGCAGCCGCTCTGGTCGGGGCAAAGTCGGGAAGATTTGGGGGCTCCAGTCCGAGAGCTCTCCACACTCTGTTGGATCGCTCCCAGCTCCCCACCAGCTCTAGCCTTTTTTGCCTCTCGGCCACCGAAGGGGCTCCGAGAACTCGTTCGGTGGCCCGAACTATGTCCTCCGGAGCCAATGCAAGAGGCGCCACTGAAAGAAAAAGGGGTAAAAGTTATGAATATAATTGTTTCCTTCATCTAATATGATGCTGCAGGGAATGATCTTACCTAAGTTTCGGAGGTCCCCCTCCGAGGCCTGTGGGAATACGATAGGCCAGTTGGCTCCGAGGGGAGAGATCCGAAGGGCGATGTACTCTTCAGCCAGATCGCGCATGCTCATGCGGCGAGCCACCGAAGTAAGAAGCCCTAGCCTCGTTGAGAGCAGGCTAGGGTTCGGAGAAATGTCGGCCTCCTTCCGGAACCAGATCTCCTGGAGAGGACCAGCGAGGGGGGAGTCCTCTCCGACTTCGGCGTAAAACCACCGAAGTATCCAGTTTGTATACCATCTGTCGTTTATGGCTTTGGCAGGGAAATGAAGAGCATGCTCTTTACGTAGCTGAAAATTAATGCTGCCGAAGGCTATGGTCACCTTGGAGTCTCCGGGCCCGTCTTGTGGCTTCGGTTGACATATAGCTTCGTGGGTTGCAGCAAAGATCTCGGAGCGTCCTTCGCACCCCTCTGCCCAGAGCACCCATTCGACGATGGCGAAGCGTGCAATGGCGTTGGGAGATAGCTGAGGCAGAGTTATATGGAACAAATCTAAGACCTCCGCCAAGAAGTCCACGGCTGGCAGCCCCAAGCCTGCTTCGAAGAATGCTTCGAAGACCACCACTTCCCCACTTCGCGGCCTCGGAGTTGATTCCTGCCCGGGGACCCGAGTTCTCAGTCCAGCGCCCAGCTTTCTGGCCACGGCTTCTTCAATAGATTCGGCGGTGCTCACAGATTGGCCGATGATGAAGCTTTGGGCTATCTTCTTCTTGGTAGGAGGACGGAGCGCCCGAGGATTCTTGGGCCAAGCTCCGCTCGAAGTCCCCGCCATTGTTGCTGCTGCCGAGGCAGCCCACGCCTGCCTCTGCGCCAGGGCGTTGGCTGCTGATGGAGTGGTGTGGCTAGTTCTCGCCATCACGCTTGGGTGCTCAAAGAAGTTGGAAGATTGGAGGAAGGTGAATCGTGAACAATGGATGCGGTAAAAAATCTCGGTTAATCCTTTCTTCCCCTTTTATAACCGCACGACTAGTACTACTTTTCGATTGGTTTCACACTGCAGGTTCGGTTTCTGTCGCCGACAAATGGGTCCGGTAATTGGAACGGCGAGCAACCGCCGTAAAAACCGACCGTTACCTTTTTTGCAGAGTGTAACAGCTACTTGCGTTGTAACGGCTACAATCGAATGGTGCTCTACGGCGTTTGCACTCCGAGACCGTTCCTTTCCCACGAGCGTTCCCATTGCATCGGGAACCCGAAGGGGGAGGTTCGAGCGCATTGAGCTCGAAGTTCTCGGCTAAGTCGCAACATGCTCAAATCCTCTTTAAGCCTTAAAAATAGAAATGTTCCTTCCGTATACTGCCTTTTTTCTAAACAAGTTAACTGCAAAAAGACGTATTCGAGGGGCTACTGTTGGGGGAAATTACTCCATTTCCAGGGCTTAAAGATTAATCCTTCAAAGGCTGAGAAGGACTCCAAAGCTAGTGGGTAGTGGTTCGAAGTATAAGTCGCCGCACCGAAGGGTGCAGCAGTACGAAGCCTTGGAGAACCCTACGAATAGAAGATGGAGGCCCCGGAGAGGAAGGACTTGATTGATGGGATGTCCAGCTTATCCATCTACCTTATAGTATTCTACCTTATATAACCTTGTTATGACACCGAATGGTTTCCACTATGTCGGTTGTAATCTAGGGGTAAATAGGTATTTTCCTTATGCTTTCTCGCCTATAAATACCCCCCTTTGTACCCTGTAAGGGAGGATCTAGAACAAGTTGTTCATTACACTCATTCGGACTACTCGAGCTATTATCCAATTCGGAGGTTCGAGGTAGTCCTTAAAGCACAAACTCCTTGTTTGTTCATTCTTGATTTCAGAGAACCTGTTGGTGTAACTTTTACGCCAACAGGCGGAAAGCCAGCAAAGCGCCTTTGAGAAAATCAAGGAGTGCTTGTCATCGCCGCTCGTGCTGAGAGCACCCAAAGCCGGGATTCCATTTCGGCTGTACATTGCTGCCGAAGATAGCGTGATCGGGGCCGTGTTAACCAGAGAAGTGGAAGGAAAAGAGTACATCATCACGTTCTTGAGCTGCCGCCTGCTGGACACCGAGACCAGGTATGCGTTTGTGAAACGTTTGTGTTTATCACTTTACTACGCGTGCACCAAATTGAGCCTCTCTCTTCTCCCTACTACATGTGTTGTCATTTGCCAAACCAATGTTATAAACACATGTTGCTAAAGCCGATTCTAAGTGGAAGAATCAGAAAGTGGGCTTACGCTTTGATCGAATATGTTTTGGCCTATGAACCTCTAAGAGCTATGAAAGGCTAGATCATAGCCAACTTTATAGTTGATCACCACATAGATGTTAGTTGGAGCGACAATATTGCTTTGATTGAAGTAATGTTGTGGTAACTTTACTTTGATGGTTCAGCTTGCAAAAATGCCCGAGGTATTGGAGTGGTCCTCATATCACCTAGCGGAGCGCACTTTGAAACCTCGGCTCGCTTAGAATTTCCCTCTACCAACAACCAAGCTGAATACGAGGCTTTACTGCTAGGGCTTGAATTGTTGGATTACATGGGTGCTAAACATGTTCATGTACATGGTGATTCCCTGTTAGTGGTGAAACAAGTGGCTAAGAGTGCTCAATGTTTTAATGGTTTGCTAAACAGCTACTTGGATAAGTGCTTGGACATAGTTGCTACTTTTGATGACTTCAAAATTTCTCATGTGTCAAGAGAGGCCAATTCGATTGCAAATGATTTGGCTCAACAAGCATCTGGTTACCAAGTCAGGAGGGGAAAATTTTCTGTATGGGAGAAGTCGATGTTTGGTCTCACTGCTGAAGCCAGTGACTTCGGACAGGCGCACCCTCCGGGTCGGACCACTCCAGCTATCGGAGGCTATCGCACGCCGAGGTCCCAGGACTGGAGTGCTCCGCCCACCGAAGAGTCTAGCACGCCGGAGCCCACGAGCCGAAGTCCCCGGGACAACGAGGGTTTCCGGGAGTCCGGACCCTCCAGCAAGAGGCTTCGGCCTGATGCACTTCACAAAGCCAGTCCAGCTAGGCTTCAGCAGGAGTAGGAAGGGCTCTAGGGGGGACCTCAAAATCAGTAGCCTAGATACTTTTTCAGGGGGTGAGCTAGCAGAACCCTCCGAAGCCGCCAATAAGGGCGATTGGAGAATTCCAATCGTCCAGTATTTCAGAGACCCTAGCCAAAGTGTTGATCGGAAGGTTCGGCGACAAGCGTTTAAATTTGTATTGATAGACGACACACTGTGTCGCCGAACCATTGATGGAGTACCATTAAAGTGTCTAGACCACGAACGATCCTAGGTGGCTACGGGAGAAGTCCATGAAGGACTTTGTGGCACTCATCAGTCGGCCCAGAAAATGAGTTGGATGCCCAAAAGAGCGGGTTTCTACTGGCCAACTATGACTGAGGATTGTTTTAAGTATTGTAGAGGGTGTGAAGCATGTCAAAAGTTTGGCAATATTCAGTTAGCTCCTGCTTCATTACTCAACCCTATTGTTAAGCCATGGCCGTTCTGAGGTTGGTGTTTAGACTTCATCGGCCAAATTCACCCTCCTTCCTCAAAAGGGCATCGGTTCATGTTGATGGCGACGGATTACGTCACCAAGTGGACCGAGGTCGTGCCTCTCAAGAACATGACTCACAATGAGGTATTTGACTTTATCTTGAAGCACATCATACATAGATTCGGCATTCCTCAAACTCTCACTACAGATCAGGATAGCTCATTTGTTTCTAAAGAAGTGAGGGACTTCGCCGAATATTATGGTATTAACTTGATAAACTCTTCGCCCTACTATGGTCAGGCCAATGGTTAGGCCGAGTCTAGTAATAAAATCGTGATTAAGCTCATTAGGAAGAAAATTGAAGAATTCCCTAAAAGGTGGCATGAAGTTCTCTCCGAGGCATTATGGGCTTGTAGAATTGCAAAGCACGGTGCTACCAAGGTTAGTCCATATGAGTTGGTATATGGACAAGAAGTCGTTCTACCTATAGAAGTAGATCTTGGCTCTTTAAGAGTGTTAAAGGAAGATGGCTTATCGATCGACGAGTATGAGACTCTTTTGAAAGACAACCTGGAAGAAGTGACCGATAAGAGATTGAAGGCTTTAGAAGCCATAAAAGTAGACAAGATGAGAGTAGCTAAAGCCTACAATAAGAAGGTTAAACCAAAATAGTTTCAAGTAGGTGACTTGGTTTGGAAGACGATTTTACCCGTAGGCACTAAGAGTCCCAAGTTTGGTAAGTGGTCACCTAGTTGGGAAGGCCCTTTCAAAATAGCTGAAATCACTCCTGGCAATGCGCATGTGTTAGAATCTCTGCAAGGAGAGTGGTTTCGAAGAGCTTTGAATGGTAGATACTTGAAAAGGTATTTCCCAAGTGTGTGGCAAACAACATAAAAGGTGTCGAAAGGCCGATATGGAAAGTATCGTCATTAGCCTATTGTGCTTTTAGTTCACTTAGTTCACTAAAAGGCAGGGGGGCATGTGTTGATAGCGAAAAATGGCCGAAAATACACATGTCCCGGGTCAGGTCGAAGCCCTACAGGGCCGAAGGACCATTGGGCTATGGGCTCCGGAAGCTTCCAGCCAGCCCACGGCCTTCGGCTAGGAGGCCTTCGGACGCCCACCCCGCCGAACCTTCGGCCCAAGGAGCAGGCTTGGCCGAAGGCCCACTTCGGGCAGATGTAGAGTTGGACCCGTTTCAGGCTAAGTGTTTATCTTTATTCAGCTGAATTATAGCAGATTAGATTAGAGGTCTATCCCTTATAAATATAGAGGCGAAGCCAGTTCAGAAGCCCCCCAACACAAATCAACCACAAAGCCTAGCTTTGAATCGCATTTACTTTATCTTTACTTTTCTGTACTCTTCGTGGGTTTGCCTAGAAGCCCTCCGATGTCCACTTCGGAAGAGTGGCAATCCTTGTTACTTCGCTTGTGAAGTATCTGTTAATCTACGTAATAGATTGCTATCGCCTTGTTACTTCGCCTGTGAAGTATCCGTTAATCTACGTAATAGATTGCTATCGTCTTGTTACTTTGCCTGAGAAGTATCCGCTAATCTACGTAACAGATTGCTACCTTCACCACTAGTGCAACACTTAGCAGAATTTGGTCCTCAGGCCGAATTGGTACTCCGAATCCATTCTGTTGCAGGTTTCCACGTTCGGAGCTACTTCATCGGAGGTGTCCAGAGCTGAGAGATCGGTTTCGGAGGTTGCCAGAACACCCTTCGGCGAGACTGTTGCTTCGACCGTACGCTCCGTCAGCAGACTTTGTCACGACAGGCTTCGCCACACTGTACTCCGCTCTGGATGAAGTCACACTCACACGTCGCGTTTGAGTCATTATTCTGTATCTTACTATATCAGCGACTTCACACCGAACCCCGCTGTTCGGAGGTGATTGTCGCGTCTAGATCCGTTCGGAGTTCATCTTCGGCCAGATCAGTCCGAACACCGAAGGTACGCTTAAGTGGGATACTTCGCATTAGATGCCAAAGGTATACTTTGGTGACCCCCTTTGCACCATACTTCGAAGCAGACTGGCTCCGACCGATTTGCTGATTTATCCTGTTTAATATCTCTTTCAGCTAATTGGGTTATTTTGTGTGATCTGATTGCATGGTGACTCCACCCCCCTTACCACAGCTAAGGGAAGTCGGAACGTGACGTCGGTGTTGTGTTACGCTTAGGCTTGTCCCTAAGTATCCACACACTTTTGAATCGTCGAACTGACCCAAGTGTGGGGGCACGTTTTCGTGTCAACAACGACGCAATAGCATCACCAACATAGTCTAAGGACCTTAGACTATGTTATTACCTTGAAGAAGTTCCCAAAATACCCCCAAACAACCAACACAATCACTAGAAACAACTGTTCTGCCACCGGAAGAATTTGGAATGAAAACAGAACTTTGCAACTTTGCCGCCAAACAAGACAATGCCCCTCTGCAAACACAATAATAGCACGCCGATGAAAAAACTCACAAGTAAAGCTTCTTCTAGGCCAGAACTCTGCCAAAACCGAGGAGCACCTCACAACCGAGAAGGAAGGTGGCCATAGAAAAGGAGGTCCTCCAAGGAAATTGAGGAGGAAAAGCTAGAAGAAAATGAATAATGCATCATTGAGGAAAAAGCCGAACAAAAGCAACCATGGGAATGACGTGGCGACACAAAGAGAGAAAACATGCAGATGTGTCAGCTGTCGAAGGCCCTCGCGTGCCAGCCTAAGATAACCGGAACAAACTAGAATATATCCTCTTATGCCAACCTTGAAGCTAGTACTTAGCGGTTACTAAACAAGATGCCACCAAGACCAACGACCCTTCGATAGGAAGAAGAAGACTTCTAAGCAAGCAAAAGGTGCTAATGCCGACCTCAATAGGTCAACGCAATGAAGGAGAAACTAGTAATTCCCACATCATAGAAAACCATTGGCACCGACTCCAGAGCAACGAATGTGTGGAGATCCACCACACTGGGCACGGCCGACAAAGCAACATCAAGAGCACCGCCACATAAGCAGGAAACATTGCCAACCGACTAAGCCCTGAGCCACCACTTAGATAAAGAGGGGGAAGGGCAGTGGCTGCAATGGAAAAGAGGGCCACTAAATCCACTAGTTGATCGGTGCCACTCTTCATGCTACCGAAGCCAGCAACTCATGCTGCTCTGCGCAGACAAAATGGCTAAAACCAGCCAACCTCTTGCTAAAGCAGGCCACGATACCCAACTACCAGCCTTGAGAAAAGGCAGCAAGGGGATGAGAAATAGAGGCCTAGCTTAGTGTCGACATGGGTCCAACATGTTGAGTTCGTCAAGTCGTTGCACATTGTCCACCCAGCCATCACACGCCGCCGCAACAACTACCTAGGAATGGGCACCAAGCTAACCCTAGTGGCCACTAACCTTTGTGAACACTTGTAGTAGTTGACGGAACAGATCTATGAGGATGATGATGTGACAACAGAGGTTTTGGCATCCACCATCACCGCCACATAGCCCCTACTACTTGTAGAGCCATGCACAACTCCAACCATGACACCATAAAATTAAAACCAATCGATAGAATAGGGAAACTAGCACCGCGACCGCCGCTTACCTCCCCTCGGTGCTAGACCATCATGCACCGCGGAGCCACCACATGATAGTAGGTCTCCACATGCCACTAGGCCACCGCATGTTGTCCTGTGGCCGCACGACACCTTGCATCACCGAGTCACCGCTTGCTGCCCTTTGTCTGCCACGCGTAGCCCGGCCGATGCATGTAGTCCCATGGCCACCGCACACCACACATACACTGCAAGAAGAAGCTCACCAACGATAGATAGGAGGATAAGTAGAGAAAGGAGCAGATCTATGCACAAGAATAGGGGGAATCCTAGGAGGAGAAGAAAAAAATTGTCCCGCCACCGCATTCACCACAATTGCCTTAAAACCCAAAAGATAGCTCCGATGATAGTGAGGGGGACAATAGGAAGAGGCGACGGTAGCTCAAGCGTTAGGGTTTCACCTGAGCTGTTGCTAACGGCGATGTGGCAGCTTCACCTTGACAATTACATTATTATCCCTTCCACAGATATATCACATTCACAACTGAGCTGATTAAACACTGGCCAATTTTTAAGTTAGTACGAGATAGCCAAGCGATCTTAAGTCTTAACTAGTAAATGAAAACACTTTGTCGACAAAAGTTCCTGGTAAGTCGAGTCACACACAACAGTCACATAGATTGATGTAATAGCTAGTTTGTTTCAGTAAGGTATTGGTATGGTATTGCTGATTATTATTAGCTAGGAGCCTAGGACTGAAGCAGAAGCAAATTGAGAACTTAACAGCTAGATTGATTGATGCTGGTATGATGTCAACCATGGAAGTAGAGCGGTGACGTCGGAGCGGAGAGGAGCTGCATGGCCCTCCTCACTGAAACGCAATAGATAAATGAATAAGGTAACATAGGAATAGTAGATAGATATCGATGATGATGTATATCTATGGAGATGCATGCGTACCCCGGGCGGCGAGCATCTTGTTGACCTATGCAACGACGTCCTCCTAGGGGCGTACATGGTGAGCATGTCGATGTGGTCGATCAATATATAATTAGTTTCCAATCAGATAGCTAGCTTAGCTATAACCTATGACCTACGTACAAGAAAGAAGCCGATGACTGACCAAGAGAGTGTCCTCCCCAGCACAGAGGATCTCAGCTGCGATCAGTAGTCAATCCTAACAGTTTCCCACACTAAGGCACTTCTCAATCACATTGGAGCTATACTTGTGTCAGCTCATGTCCATAATCCGTCTAGCAAATTTCATCACAAAAGTTGATCGCACAAAGTCCCCTCCAAGCTCCCAAACTTCCGGCATGCATTCAACCCGCACAAACATATGTATATACATATACATTATAAATCTTTCTTTCCGCAGCCAACGCAAACAAATATTGTATCTACATCCTTAATTAATTGGCACATATGTGTGTGTGCGTGAGTGTATTACATTGTGAGTGTAGTATATTTTGTGTGTGTGCGTGTGTGTATTACATTATTGTGTGTGTGTATTACATCATTGTTTGTATATTACATTTTGTGTGTGTGTTATTTCATTTTGTGTGTCTGCGTGTGTGTATTAAATTATTGTGTGTGTATTACATCATTGTTTGTGTATTACATTTTGTGTGTGTGCGTGTGTATTACATTGTGTGTGTGTTACATTATTGTGTTTGTGTGTACTACATACCTGCACAACATAGTTGCCATATTGATCTGCCAATAGCTCATGAACGCATTCGAGAATTTCAGTGACCAAAGCATGAAGGATCATTGCATCTTGACAGCACTCTAACACTCTCTGGGAATTGAACACCAACCCAAAAGATAAGATGCATTAAGCATTAAGCATATGCCAACAAAACATGCATGCATGCATGCCTGGGTGATACTACTGATATATGATGAAAAAATAATCTGCCAACTTGAAGGACATGACATCCTTAAGGATGGAGGGATAGCGTCTTTGCCTTTCCACAGAAACCTCCATTTATGAAATTGATGTAGTTGGACGACACACATTGCACACACTTTTGAAGAACATGGTTTGCATTTGGATCACAAGCACATTTCATCAGGCTGCTGCCAAGCTCACTGGCCATCTCTATCCTTTGATCTAGATCGCTTACTTCAAAAGCCAAATTTAAACATACACAAACAAAGCTGCATAATTAAACAAGAAGTCATGCATCATGCCATAAATTATAATTTTAGAAAGAAATAAAACATTGTAATGATAGAGATGTACATACATGTACGCACGCTTGAATTTACATCAAATCTAACATGATATGCATGCATATATATATATATATTGTCCCAAAGTCACAATAGTGTTCATGAGTTTACCTTTTGGATCACTTGATAGCCATACTGGTGAAGGCTTATGTCTACCACACTACTAGCAAGTGTATTGATGAGCATCCTTCTGAATAATCTTAACTAGTAAATGAAAACCCTTTATCGACAAAAGTGCTTGGTAAGTTGTGTCACACAAAATAGTCGCATAGATAGATGTAATAGCTAGTTTGTTTCAGTAAGGCATTGGTACTGTACTGCTGATTATTATTAGCTAGGGGCCTGGGACTGAAGCAGAAGCAAATTGAGAACATAACAGCTGGATTGATTGATGATGGTATGATGTCAACCATGTTAGTAGAGTGGCAACGTCGGTGTGGAGAGGAGCTGCATGGCCTTCCTCCCTAAAACACAATAGATAAATGAACCAGGTAATGTAGGAATAGTACATAGATATCGGTGATGACGTATATCTATGGAGAGTCATGCGTACCCCGGGCGACAAGCAGCTTGTTGACCCGCGCGACGAGGTTCCTCCCGGGGGCATACATTGTGAGCATGCCAACGTGGTGCATTGCCGCAGCCATCGCCATGTCACGCTGCCACATCTCCACCATCTCTAGCACCTTCTATATCACGTAGTTGCCGTGGTGGTCCATCATAAGCCCCTACCCACGTCGATCAATATAAAATTAGTATCCAATCAGCTAGCTAGCTTACCTACAGCCTACGACCTACATAGAAGAATGAAGTCGGCGACTGACCAAGAGAGTGTCCTCCACGACACGGAGGATTTCAGTTGCGATCAGTAGTCAATCCTGACTATTTCCCACACTAAGGCACTTCTCAATAACATTGGAGCTGTACTTGCGGCAGCTCATGTCCATAATCTGCCTAGCAAATTTCATCACAAAAGTTGATCGCACAAAGTCCCCTCCAAGCTCCAAAACCTCTTGCATGCATTCAACCAGCCCAAACATATGTATATACATATACATTATAAATCTTTCTTTCCGCAGCCAACGCAAACAAATATTGTATCTGCATCCTTAATTAATTGGCACATATGTCTGTGTGCGTGAGTCTATTACATTGTGAGTGTAGTACATTTTGTGTGTGTGCATGTGTGTATTACATTATTGTGTGTGTATTACATCATTGTGTGTGTATTACATTTTGTGTGTGTGTGTATTATTACATTTTGTGTGTGTGCGTGTGTGTATTACATTGTGTGTGTGTTACATTATTGTGTTTGTGTGTATTACGTACCTGCACAACATAGTTGCCATATTGATCTGCCAATAGCTCATGAACGCATTCAAGAATTTCAGTGACCAAAGCATGAAGGATCATTGCATCTTGACAGCACTCTATCACCCTTTGGGAATTGAACACAAACCCAAGAGATAAGATGCATTAAGCATTAAGCATATGCCAACAAAACATGCATGCATGCATGGGTGATACTACATATATATTATGAAAAAATAATCTGCCGACTTGAAGGACATGACATCCATAAGGATGGAGGGATAGCGTCTTTGCCTTTCCACAAAAGCCTCCATAGATGAAATTGATGCAGTTGGACGACACACATTGCACACACTTTTGAAGAACATGGTTTGCATTTGGATCACAAACACATTTCATCAGGCTGCTGCCAAGCTCACTGGCCATCTCTATCCTTTGATCTAGATCGCTTACTTCAAAAGACTAATTTAAACATACACAAACAAAGCTGCTTAATTAAACAAGAAGTCATGCATCATGCCATACATTATAATTTTAGAAAGAAATAAAACATTATAATGATAGAGATGTACATACATGTACGCACTCTTGAATTTACATCAAATCTAACATGATATGCATGCATATATATATATATATTGTCCCAAAGTCACAATAGTGTTCATGAGTTTACCTTTTTGATCACTTGATAGCCATACTGGTGAAGGCTTATGTCTACCACGCGACCAGCTAGAGTATTGATAAGCATCCTTCTGAATAATCTTAACTAGTAAATGAAAACCCTTTGTTGAAAAAAGTGCTTGGTAAGTCGAGTCACACAAAACAGTCGCACAGATAGATGTAATAGCTAGTTTGTTTCAGTAAGGCATTGGTACAGTACTGCTGATTATTATTAGCTAGGAGCCTGGGACTGAAGCAGAAGCAAATTGAGAACTTAACGGCTGGATTGATTGATGCTGGTATGATGTCAACCATGGAAGTAGAGTGGCAACATTGAAGCAAGGAGGAGCTGCATGACCTTCCTCCCTAAAACGCAACAAATAAATGAATAAGGTAACATAGGAATAGTAGATAGATATCGGTGATGATGTATATCTATGGGGTTGCATGCGTACCCCGGGCGGCGAGCAGCTTGTTGACCTGCACGACGAGGTTCCACCCGAGGTGTACATTGTGAGCAGTCCAACGTGGTGCATCGCTGCAGCCACCGCCATGTCACGCTGCCACATCTCCACCATCTCTAGCACCTTCTGTATCATGTAGTTGCCGTGGTGGTCCATCATAAGCCCCTGCCCACGTCGATCATTATAAAATTAGTATCCAATCAGCTAGCTAGCTTACCTACAGCCTATGACCTACATACAAGAATGAAGTCGACGACTGACCAAGAGAGTGTCCTCCATGACACGGAGGATCTCAGTTGCGATCAGTAGTCAATCTTGACTATTTCCCACACTAAGGCACTTCTCAATCACATTGGAGTTGTACTTAAGGCAGCTCATGAACATAATCTGCCTAGCAAATTTCATCACAAAAGTTGATCACACAAAGTCCCCTCCAAGCTCCAAAACTTCTTGCGTGCATTCAACCATCACAAACATATGTATATACATATACATTATAAATCTTTCTTTCCGCGGCCAACGCAAACAAATAGTATATCTGCATCCTTAATTAATTGACACATATGTTTGTGTGCGTGAGTGTATTACATTGTGAGTGTAGTACATTTTGTGTGTGTGCATGTGTGTATTACATTATTGTGTGTGTATTACATCATTGTGTGTGTATTACATTTTGTGTGTGTGCGTGTGTGTATTACATTGTGTGTGTGTTACATTATTGTGTTTGTGTGTATTACATACCTGCACAACATAGTTGCCATATTGATATGCCAATAGCTCATGAACGCATTCGAGAATTTCAGTGACCAAAGCATGAAGGATCATTTCATCTTGACAGCACTCTATCACTCTCTAGGAATTGAACACCAACCCAAGAGATAAGATGCATTAAGCATTAAGCATATGCCAACAAAACATGCATGCATGCATCGGTGATACTACTGATATATGATGAAAAAATAATCTGCCAACTTGAAGGACATGACATGCATAAGGATGGAGGGATAGTGTCTTTGCCTTTCCACAGAAGCCTCCATAGATGAAATTGATGCAGTTGGACGACACACATTGCACACACTTTTGAAGAACATGGTTTGCATTTGGATCACAAACACATTTCATCAGGCTGTGGCCAAGCTCACTGGCCATCTCTATCCTTTGATCTAGATCGCTTACTTCAAAAGCCTAATTTAAACATACACAAACAAAGCTGCTTAATTAAACAAGAAGTCATGCATCATGCCTTACATTATAATTTTAGAAAGAAATAAAACATTGTAATGATAGAGATGTACATACATGTACGCACGCTTGAATTTACATCAAATCTAACATGATACGCATGCATATATATATATATATTGTCCCAAAGTCACAATAGTGTTCATGAGTTTACCTTTTTGATCACTTGATAGACATACTGGTGAAGGCTTATGTCTACCACACGACCAGCTAGACTATTGATAAGCATCCTTCTGAATAATCTTAACTAGTAAATGAAAACCCTTTGTTGACAAAAGTGCTTGGTAAGTCGAGTCACACAAAACAGTCGCACAGATAGATGTAATAGCTAGTTTGTTTCAGTAAGGCATTGGTACAGTACTGCTGATTATTATTAGCTAGGAGCCTGGGACTGAAGCAGAAGCAAATTGTGAACTTAACGGCTGGATTGATTGATGTTGGTATGATGTCAACCATGGAAGTAGAGTGGCAACATTGAAGCGAGGAGGATCTGCATGACCTTCCTCCCTAAAACGCAACAGATAAATGAATAAGGTAACATAGGAATAGTAGATAGATATCGGTGATGATGTATATCTATGGAGATGCATGCGTACCCCGGGCGGCGAGCAGCTTGTTGACCTGCATGACGAGGTTCCTCCCGGGGGCGTACACTGTGAGCAGTCCAACGTGGTGCATCGCTGCAGCCACCGCCATGTCACGTTGCCACATCTCCAACGTCTCTAGCACCTTCTGTATCATGTAGTTGCCGTGGTGGTCCATCATAAGCCCCTGCCCACGTCGATCATTATACAATTAGTATCCAATCAGCTAGCTAGCTTACCTACAACCTACAACCTACATACAAGAATAAAGTTGACGACTGACCAAGAGAGTGTCCTCCACGACACGGAGGATCTCAGTTGCGATCAGAAGTCAATCCTTACTATTTCCCACACTAAGGCACTTCTCAATCACATTGGAGTTGTACTTGCGGTAGCTCATGTCCATAATCTTCCTAGCAAATTTCATCACAAAAGTTGATCACACAAAGTCCCCTCCAAGCTCCAAAACTTCTTGCCTGCATTCAACCATCACAAACATATGTATATACATATACATTATAAATCTTTCTTTCCGCAGCCAACGCAAACAAATAGTATATCTGCATCCTTAATTAATTGGCACATATGTCTATGTGCATGAGTGTATTACATTGTGAGTGTAGTACATTTTGTGTGTGTGCATGAGTGTATTACATTATTGTGTGTGTATTAAATCATTGTGTGTGTATTACATTGTGTGTGTGTGTGTATTATTACATTTTGTGTGTGTGCGTGTGTGTATTACATTGTGTGTGTTACATTATTGTGTTTGTGTGTATTACATACCTGCACAACATAGTTGCCATATTGATATGCTAATAGCTCATGAACGCATTCGAGTATTTCAGTGACCAAAGCATGAAGGAACATTTCATCTTGACATCACTGTATCACTCTCTAGGAATTGAACACCAACCCAAGAGATAAGATGAATTAAGCATTAAGCATATGCCAACAAAACATGCATGCATGGGTGATACTACTGATATATGATGAAAACATAATCTGCCAACTTGAAGGACATGACATCCATAAGGATGGAGGGATAGTGTCTTTGCCTTTCCACAGAAGCCTCCATCGATGAAATTGATGCAGTTGGACGACACACATTGCACACACTTTTGAAGAACATGGTTTGCATTTGGATCACAAACACATTTCATCAGGCTGCTGCCAAGCTCACTGGCCATCTCTATCCTTTGATCTAGATCTCTTACTTCAAAAGCCTAATTTAAACATACACAAACAAAGCTGCTTAATTAAACAAGAAGTCATGCATCATGCCATACATTATAATTTTAGAAAGAAATAAACATTGTAATGATAGAGATGTACATACATGTACGCACGCTTGAATTTACATCAAATCTAACATGATATGCATGCATATATATATATATTGTCCCAAAGTCACAATAGTGTTCATGAGTTTACCTTTTTGATAACTTGATAGGCATACTGGTGAAGACTTATGTCTACCAGGCGACCAGCTAGAGTATTGATAAGCATCCTTCTGAATAATCTTAACTAGTAAATGAAAACCCTTTGTTGACAAAAGTGCTTGGTAAGTCGAGTCACACAAAACAGTCGCACAGATAGATGTAATAGCTAGTTTGTTTCAGTAAGGCATTGGTACAGTACTGCTGATTATTATTAGCTAGGAGCCTGGGACTGAAGCAGAAGCAAATTGAGAACTTAACGGCTGGATTGATTGATGCTGGTATGATGTCAACCATGGAAGTAGAGTGGCAACATTGAAGCGAGGAGGAGCTGCATGACCTTCCTCCCTAAAATGCAACAGATAAATGAATAAGGTAACATAGGAATAGTAGATAGATATCGGTGATGATGTATATCTATGGAGATGCATGTGTACCCCGGGCGGCGAGCAGCTTGTTGACCTGCACGATGAGGTTCCTCCCAGGGGCATACATTGTGAGCATGCTGACATGGCGCATCGCCGCAGCCACCACCATGTCACGCTGCCACATCTCCACCATCTCTAGCACCTTCTATATCACGTAGTTGCTGTGGTAGTTCATCAGAAGCCCCTGCCCACGTCGATCAATATATAATTAGTTTCCAATTAGCTAGCTAGCTTAGCTACAACCTACGACCTACATACAAGAATGAAGTCGACGACTGACCAAGAGAGTGTCCTCCCTGACACGAAGGATCTCAGTTGCGATCAATAGTCAATCCTGACTATTTCCAATACTAAGGCACTTCGCAATCACATTGGCATTGTACTTGCGGTAGCTCATGTCCATAATTCGCCTAGCAAATTTCATCACAAAAGTTGATCGCACAAAGTCCCCTCCAAGCTCCAAAACTTCTTGCATGCATTCAACCAGCACAAACATATGTATATACATATACATTATAAATCTTTCTTTCCGCAGCCAACTCAAACAAATATTGTATCTGCATCCTTAATTAATTGGCACATATGTGTGTGTGCGTGAGTGTATTACATTGTGAGTGTAGTACATTTTGTGTGTGTGCGTGTGTTTATTACATCATTGTTTGTGTATTACATTTTGTGTGTGTGTTATTACATTTTTTGTGTGTGCGTGTGTGTATTACATTGTGTGTGTGTTACATTATTGTGTTTGTGTGTATTACATACCTGCACAACATAGTTGCTATATTGATCTGCCAATAGCTCATGAACGCATTCGAGAATTTCAGTGACCAAAGCATAAAGGATCATTGCATCTTGACAACACTCTAACACTATCTGGCAATTGAACACCAACCCAAAAGATAAGATGTATTAAGCATTAAGCATATGCCAACAAAACATGCATGCATGCATGGAGGGAGAGCGTATTTGCCTTTCCACAGAAGCCTCCATTGATGAAATTGATGCAGTTGGAAGACACACATTGTACAAACTTTTGAAGAACATGGTTTGCATTTGGATCACAAACACATTTCATCAGGCTGTTGCCAAGCTCAATGGCCATCTCTATCCGTTGATCTAGATCGCTTACTTCAAAAGCCTAATTTAAACATACACAAACAAAGCTGCTTAATTAAACAAGAAGTCATGCATCATGCCATACATTATAATTTTAGAAAGAAATAAAACATTGTAATTATAGAGATGTACATACATGTACGCACGCTTGAATTTACATCAAATCTAACATGATATGCATGCATATATATATATATATTGTCCCAAAGTCACAATAGTGTTCATGAGTTTACCTTTTGGATCACTTGATAGCCATACTGGTGAAGGCTTATGCCAACCACACTACCAACAAGTGTATTGATGAGCATCCTTCTGAATAATCTTAACTAGTAAATGAAAACCCTTTGTCGACAAAATTGCTTGGTAAGTCGAGTCACACAAAACAGTCGCGCAGATAGATGTAATAGCTAGTTTGTTTCAGTAAGGCATTGGTACAGTACTGCTGATTATTATTAGCTAGGAGTCTGGGACTGAAGCAGAAGCAAATTGAGAACTTAACGACTGGATTGATTGATGCTGGTATGATGTCAACCATGGAAGTAGAGCAGCAACGTTGGTGCGGAGAGGAGCTGCATGGCCTTCCTCCCTAAAACACAACAGATAAATGAATAAGGTAACATAGGAATAGTAGATAGATATCAGTGATGATGTATATCTATGGAGATGCATGCCTACCCCGGGCGGTGAGCAGCTTGTTGACCTGCGCGGCGAGGTTCCTCCTGGGGGCGTACATTGTGAGCATGCCGACGTGGCGCATCGCCGCAGCCACCACCATGTCACGCTACCACATCTCCACCGTCTCTAGCGCCTTCTGTATCATGTAGTTGCCATGGTAGTCCATCATAAGCCCCTGCCCACGTCGATTAATATAGAATTAGTTTCCAATTAGCTTGCTAGCTTAGCTACAGCCTACGACCTACATACAAGAATGAAGTCGACGACTGACCAAGAGAGTGTCCTCCCCGACACGGAGGATCTCAGTCGCGATTAGTAGTCAATCCTGACTATTTCCCACACTAAGGCACTTCTCAATAACATAGGAGCTGTACTTGCGGCAACTCATGTCCATAATCCGCGTAGCAAATTTCATCACAAAAGTTGATTGCACAAAGTCCCCTCCAAGCTCCAAAACTTCATGCATGCATTCAACCAGCACAAACATATGTATATACATATACATTATAAATCTTTCTTTCCGCAGCCAACACAAACAAATATTGTATCTACATCCTTAATTAATTGGCACATATATGTGTGTGCGTGAGTGTATTACATTGTGAGTGTAGTACATTTTGTGTGTGTGCGTGTGTGTATTATATTATTGTGTGTGTATTACATCATTGTTTGTGTATTACATTTTGTGTGTGTGTGTGTTATTACATTTTTGTGTGTGCGTGTGTGTATTACATTGTGTGTGTGTTACATTATTGTGTTTGTGTGTATTACATACCTGCACAACATAGTTGCCATATTGATCTGCCAATAGCTCATGAACGCATTCGAGAATTTCAGTGACCAAAGCATGAAGGATCATTGCATCTTGACAGCACTCTATCACTCTCTGGGAATTGAACACCAACCAAGAGATAAGATGCATTAAGCATTAAGCATATGCCAACAAAACATGCATGCATGCATGGGTGATACTACCGATATATGATGAAAAAATAATCTGCCAACTTGAAGGACATGACATCCATAAGGATGGAGGGATAGCGTCTTTGCCTTTCCACAGAAGCCTCCATAGATAAATTGATGCAGTTGGACGACACACATTGCACACACTTTTGAAGAACATGGTTTGCATTTGGATCACAAACACATTTCATTAGGCTGCTGCCAAGCTCAATGGCCATCTCTATCCTTTGATCTAAATCGCTTACTTCAAAAGCCTAATTTAAACATACACAAACAAAGCTGCTTAATTAAACAAGAAGTCATGCATCATGCCATACATTATAATTTTAGAAAGAAATAAAATAGTGTAATGATAGAGATGTACATACATGTATGCACACTTGAATTTACATCAAATCTAACATGATATGCATGCATATATATATTGTCCCAAAGTCACAATAGTGTTCATGAGTTTACCTTTTTGATCACTTGATATCCATACTGGTGAAGGCTTATGTCTACCACACTACCAGCTAGTGTATTGATGAGCATCCTTCTAAATAATCTTAACTAGTAAATGAAAACCCTTTGTCGACAAAAGTGCTTGGTAAGTCGAGTCACACAAAATAGTCGCACAGATAGATGTAATAGCTAGTTTGTTTCAGTAAGGCATTGGTATAGTACTGCTGATTATTATTAGCTAGGAGCCTGGGACTGAAGCAGAAGCAAATTGAGAACTTAACGGCTAGATTGATTGATGATGGTATGATGTCAACCATGGAAGTAGAGCAGAAATGTTGGTGCAGAGAGGAGCTGCATGGCCTTCCTCCCTAAAACACAACAAATAAATGAATAAGGTAACGTAGGAATAGTAGATAGATATCGGTGATGATGTATATCTATGGAGATGCATGCGTACCCCGGGCGGCGAGCAGCTTGTTGACCTGCACGACGAGGTTCCTCCCGGGGGCGTACATTGTGAGCATGCCGATGTGGCGCATCGCCGCAGCCACCACTATGTCACGCTGCCACACATCTCCACCGTCTCTCGCACCTTCTGTATCACGTAGTTGCCGTGGTGGTCCATCATAAGCCCCTGCCCACGTCGATCAATATATAATTAGTTTCCAATCAGCTAGCTAGCTTAGCTACAGCCTACGACCTACATACAAGAATGAAGTTGACAACTGACCAAGAGAGTGTCCTCCCCGACATGGAGGATCTCAGTTGTGATCAGTAGTCAATCCTGACTATTTCCCACACTAAGGCACTTCTGAATCACATTGGAGCTGTACTTGTGGCAGCTCATGTCCATAATCTGCCTAGCAAATTTCATCACAAAAATTGATCGCATAAAGTCCCCTCCAAGCTCCAAAACTTCCTGCATGCATTCAACCAACACAAACATATGTATATACATATACATTATAAATCTTTCTTTCCGTAGCCAATGCAAACAAATATTGTATCTACATCCTTAATTAATTGGCACATATGTGGGTGTGCGTGAGTGTATTACATTGTGTGTGTAGTACATTTCGTGTGTGTGCGTGTGTGCATTACATTATTGTGTGTGTAGTATATCATTGTGTGTGTATTACATTTTGTGTGTGTTCGTATTATTACATTTTGTGTGTGTGTGCGTATTACATTGTGTGTGTGTTACATTATTTTGTTTGTGTGTATTAGATAACTTCACAAGATAGTTGCCGTATTGTTATGTCGACAACAAATGAATGCATTCGGGAGTTTCAGTGACCAAAGCATGAAGGATCATTGCATCTTGACAACACTCTAACACTCTATGGGAATTGAACACCAACCCAAAAGATAAGATGCATTATGCATTAAGCATATGCCAATAAAACATGCATGCATGCATGCATGGGTGACAGTACTGATATATGATGAAAAAATAATCTAACAACGTGAAGGACACGACATCCATAGGAATGGAGGGATAGCGTCTTTGACTTTCCCTAGAAGCCTCCATAGATGAAATTGATGCAGTTGGACGACACACATTGCACACACTTTTGAACAACATGGTTTGCATTTGGATCGTAAACACATTTCATCAGGCTTTTGCCAAGCTCACTGGTCATCTCTTTCCTTTGATCTAGTTTGCTTACTTCAAAAGCCTAATTTAAACATACACAAACAAAGCTGCTTAATTAAACAAGAAGTCAGGCATCATGCCATACATTATAATTTTAGAAAGAAATAAAACATTGTAATGATATAGATGTATAGACACATACGCACGCTTGAAATTACATCAAATCTAACATGATATGCATGCATATATATGGTCCAAAAGCCACAGTAGTGTTCATGAGCTTACCTTTTGGATCACTCGACAGCCATACTAGTGAAGGCTTATGTCTACCACACTACCAGCTAGTGTATTGATGAGCATCCTTCTGAATAAGGTTGGCCCATACTCAATAAGCTGAAGGGAAAAAGAAAGGCTCGCAGGTACAATTTACAGCTTCAAATGTTTGTCATTATCTAAAAGAAGTTCAAATATCCTTGCATCATGCATGTTGTGTACTTATAAGTCAGAAATAGGTATTGAGGAAAACCTTCTGGATGACATAATTTGCAAAAAAATTCAGTAATCAGAATGCGGGCATGAGGCATAATTTATTTATAGACCATAACTATCTCTGTTGTCGATGTCGTGTCAAGTTTTTGCTATATAAAACGGCTCCCAAATGGATCAGCACTACATGCAAAATACAAAAAGGAACTTAATATGGTCATATATAATTGCTCAACCGTACCAACACACACAATGTAACACACACACCACACACACACAGAGATATAGCTATAGCACTACAAGAATAAGATGCATATTAATTATATTGATATTATGGGCATGCCTAATTAAATATAAACTACCGCATGCAATAGATTTCTGACAGATATGATGTTGTTGTTGCTCTAAATTTAAGGGTTGCATGAGTTAGGGGTGCACGTACCTCAAAATAGCCACATAGCCCATGATATTAATGAGTTGTATGGAAATGTTCTCAGCCAGGTCCTTGATCTTTTCTAAAAGGAATTAAAACTCATAGTTCATACTATTCAGTCTACTAGTGCTAGATTGATGGGTTGGAGAAAACCCAGAAATGTTCGAAGGTCCAAAAGTAGCATATGTATAAAAAAGAGCATGGTTGTTTGCTAGGGTGTCAAAAGACTGGAGCATGGATGTTTGAGGAATGTGTAGGTTTGATGAGTCCATCAATGCATTCATATATTCAGCCACAACAGCATATTCTGAAGAAAAGGAAGACGACGACGACTGCGCAAGCAGACCTCTTCCAACTCCAAGATGATCACTATTATGTCCTGTAACCTGAGAGGAGTCTTGTTTAACTTCTGCTAGGGGAACTAAAAAATGTGAACATGTACCAGCTGAAGTAATATGCTCCTGAGGCTCCAATTCAGCAGTTTCTATCACGTCATTGCAAGCTGCAGGCTCATGATCAATCCATGTTGGTGAACTGTATTGATTGCTTTCTTGATTAGGAACATATGGTGGTAGCTCAAAATCTTCCTCCTTGAGTAGCAGCTCTAGGTAAGTTGGTTCTCTTCTGGTATGAGTAGGGACTTGTGTTTGCACTTCCAGGTTATTGTAATCTCTGTCTGCAGCATCAATATTTGTAATCACCTTTTGATGATCTGAATCAACAGTCTTACAGCTGCTCGAGTCACCCTGAAAAAGGAAATACAGCAATTAACATATATATTATGCATAAGACCAATGTGATTCAGATTACCCTAAAAATGTGCTTAACATTAGCCTAAGAAATTGTACAACCCCTAGGCTAAGGCCAACAACATATATAAAAATGTGCTTAACATAAATGATGAAACTATTACCTATCCATCCCAATCCATCATAAATGTGCTTAAAATTAGCCTAAAAAATTGTACAACCCCTAGTCTAAGGCCAATGTGAAACTAGAAGCAATTAATACAAAAATATCTAAAAACACAACAAAAGTTTTTCACAGATCAAATAAACCTTATATATAGCATGCATGACCTGCCCAATCAAAACATCATGCTAAGCTTAGTTTGCCCAACCTCACTTTTTAGGTGAAGAGTAGACCGTCCATGAGGATTAAAATCATCAACTTTCATCCAAGAGACCAATTAGTAAGTACTATATGTTATGTGTAACACAAATTTGTCAAGGAAAAGATTGAAAAACAAATTTAACAAAATTTAAAAAAATAAAAATGTTTGCTGAGTTCCAAATTTGAGGCACTTGGCAAAATCTTGTGTTTGCCAAGTGCAACACTCGGCAAACAAAAATTTTACTTCCCGCACAATTTTTCCCGCAAAATTTCAAAATTGATGCCATTTTTTTTAAATTTTCACATACCCCTTTTTAAATACTCCCCACCCTTCCTCCCACATCCTCCTCCCTCCTCCCTGCTCCCTCAATGACCACCGGTGGGACGACACGCTGCCACCACTATCGTTGCCATGCCTCGCCCCCACGATGTCGTGTCCCACCCCTAGCTCTGCATGCCACGCCGCGTTCAACCCCACCATGGCCATGCCGTAGCGCCGCGCCCTGCCCTCGATGTTGCGCAGCTCATGGCTCACCCCGCCACGCCACGCCGCAGCACCACATCGTTTCATGCGCCGCACCAAGCCATGCCCCATGTGCCATGCCATCGTCTCGCCGCCCTGAGCCCACCAAGTGTTTGACGAAATGGGCTGCGCCCGCAGCGTGTTTTTTATTTTTTTGTTTGTTGAGTGCAAAATTCGACACTCGGCAAACCCACCATCATAGCCGTGTGTGCACCGTTATGTCACTTTCGTTCGCCAAGTGTCATTTTTGGTACTCGACGAAGTGTTCATCGAGTGCCCAACAAAATGCACTCAACGAACCAGTCTATGTCGATAGCTTCTCTGCTGAGTGTGGTTTGTCGAGGGCAACACTCGGCAAACCTGTCATTGAGTGTAAAGAAGATTTCTCTGAGTGCTTCGGGCACTCGGCAAAAATTTGTTCTCCCATAGTGACTAATTTTACTAGATAAATATATTGAAAAACATCTGCAATAGAGATCAGGGGCTGCCCATAGTGCCATTATTTCCATCCTAGCTTGTGGCCAATGCATTGCAAAATTCAATGAATTGTCTATAACATTAGAAGTTGTAGAACTCATAGGCCAAGCCCAATGTTAATGCCATATGGTGGACCTAACTAAAAAATATGCAATACAAAATATCTAAAAATACAACAAAAGGTTTTCCTAGATCAAACCTTGTAGCAAGGCCCGGCCAACCAAAACCTTAAGCTATATAAGCTCCGTTGGACAACCTCACTATTTATGTCTAGAGTAGACCATTGATCAGGGTTAAAATCATCAACTTTAATACAAGGGACCAATTAGAAAATAGTATATGCATGACATGTGTTTGTGTGGTACGGGGTGAACTAATTTTACTAGATGAATACATCAGAAAATATAGAGATCAAGGGCATTTCCATCCTTAGGGCTAATGCGTAGCAAAATCCAATAAATTATCGTATTTAGAATTAGCCTAAAAAGTTTTAGAACCCCTAGGCTAAGCCCAATGTTAATGCCATGGTGAACCTATCCAAAACTAGATGCAATGCAAAAATATCTAAAACACAATTACCTTCTTACTGATGGCTTGGTCTTTTACCCTTTTAACCCTACGAAGAATACTAAATAGTATCCATTAGGTCGGTTGTAATTAGAGGGTAAAGAGGTCTTTTCCCAATGTATCTTGTCTATAAATACCCCCCTTTATTATGTAAGGGGTATCAAATATTTAGGTATTCAATATACACTTTGAGCTGTCTCGAGCTATTATCTAATTCGGAGGCTTGGAACAGTCCGCATTAACAAACACATCGCTTGTCAATCCTTCGAATTTACTAAAACCTATTAGCGTAATCTTTTGCGCCAATAGTTGGTGCCGTCCGTGGGAAACCTAGTACAAAAACTTTGTTCTCTACCAATCCTTTCCTGAAGCCATGCCTCCTAAGCAAAGCTTAGGCACCAGTCCCCTTTGAAGGTCCTCTCGGACCTCCGGATTAGGATCTTCAAATACCCCCGAGGCCCTAGGACCCTCCGCGGTCCCCCCACCTCAAACTCTCGAAGTGACCACTAACCCTCGAGCATACGGAGCCCCTCCTATGGCTCCGTCTGTACTCCAAACTGATTTCATCAGTTCTCAAGACCCGGAAGGACCCTTCGGAGGAAGTGAAAGCCGTCTAGATGATGTGGCTCCCCAGATGGCCTGGCTTCAGGCAGATGTAGAAAGGTGGACGCAAGAAGTTGCTGATAGGCTTCGCCCTCAGGATAGACCTGTCATCCCATAGACACCTCAAGATGATGGCCCCGCCTACTATCCCGAAGCTTCCAAGGTCCGGAGAGGCAACGAGAATGCCTCCTTCAACGACGAATCTCCACTGCACCCTGACTTGCAGAAGGTGCGCTTTGACTCCAAGTTTCGAGCTTCGAAGCTGTACAAATACTCTGGAGAGGCCGACCCTGGAGAGTTCTCCCACTCCTATGCTCTTGCGATTGAAGCTAGCAAAGGGGGTCGAGAAACGATGGCCAAGTGTTTCCCCCTTCCGCTCGAAGGGGTGGCTCTCCATTGGTTTTGGTCCCTAAAACCAGGATCGATCAAGTCTTGGGAGCAGCTGAAGAGAAGGTTTGTGAGAAATTTTCAAGGGACCTTTATGGCCCTAATGTCTACAGGAAGTCTTTTTCAGGTGAACAGCTGTAACGCCCTGATTTAATAAAACCAGGAATTTAATGAAATTCCCTAGAAAATCAATAAATACAAGACATTCATCACACGACCGTGTACAATACGCCAATCAAAGATGGTTCGTAGACCATATTATTACAAAAGAGTTAAATAAAAGAGAAACTAATAAACAAATTTCCTAGATGAACGCCTCCTTCCAATCTCATGCCTTGACTGGGTCGCTACTCTAGACCGTCACCCTCCTCGTAGTAGACTGCTTCTAGTGGTGTAAGTCAACGGGGGTGAGTACAATCGTACTCAGCAAGCCACCAGATGCAAATATAATGTAGAGTAATAACACGGAAGGTAGTGGCTAACGTTGCGGAAAAGCATATTTGTAAAGCATTTACTGTGATCAAGTTATTAATACAGAAATTTAAACATGTGCATGCATCATCTTCTAACTCGAGGGGTACAGTCAGCCCACCCTCGCTCAATAGTCCATACATGCCATGAATCTCACGATCATTCAGACAAAGGTAAACTAACTGTGAGAAGTCACACAACCCGCCCTTGACCATAGGCTTGGCTTTTCAAAAAGATTTAAACTTTGATCAGAGGTGTACTACTGAACCCACAAGGCACACACTCATCCACGGAAACCAAAGTGTACGAGATGACCCATACCGTGGGAACTCGTGCCAAAACCTTTAGTATGGAACACACCAATTCGATAACACCCTCTTATAGGTTTCATATGGTGCCCCAGTCACTTCGGGCCAACACCATACCCCCTTGAGCCACGTCGGTACAATTCACCCGCAGGTTGCCCCTTGCCACCTCCACTATGGTGCATCAAGTTGGTTTGATCCATACCTCCAGTTAGGACTTACCCATTAGAATTGTGGTTAGTACGGAAGTGTTTTGCAACAGATCCCACAGACCGGTCCTTATAGTGCCCCAGGTGTGACCAACCAATTCCTGAGCTTGCACCCAGAACCCACCATACTTATAACATAGCCAACTCCAATAGAATCTAGAAACAAGAATAACGGGGAAAATCATGTAGTAGAATCCTAATATCTACGACTCGTTCTTTTATCTTATAGCAGTTGTGTCGGTACATTGGACACTAGCTAATATAATATTGTAGAGTGACAAGGAGTTTAGGCTCAATAAGAATGGCTTGGGTTTACACACAAGGATGAGGATCTAATAAATATAATTTAGGGCTTGAGATTAGACTAATGCAATATTATCCTATGAGTTATAGCGATAATTTATTAAAACATGGGCTCAATTATGATCAAAATGGGGGTTGTGACTTGCCTTGATCCACAAATGGTGAAGGTGGAACCTCGGGGTAAAACTCCGGATCTTCGATGGCGTCGTAGTCTTCCGGTACGAAAAATAAACACGACATTCAATAAGCAATCCAAAAATCACCAATACAAGCATACATGTTTTTGTGAGATTAAATAAAGCCTTAAATTCTATGAAATTATCACCTAAATATTTAAGATTAATTTTTATGGGATTTCTGAATTTTATACATTGAAATAAGTATTTACCCTAAGGGGTTTTCATTTCCCTAATTAACTATGAATTGAAATGTACAAAGCAACCCTACTATTTTTATTGTATTAAAATAGTGAATTGAAGTTATCATGTCCTCTGGAATTAATATATGAATTTTTAAGGGTTCTTCTAAATTATTTAATGAAATCTGATTTTAATCCTAAAGGGGTTTTTACTTTATTATTTAATAGGAATATTTTGTGCAAAATAAACATACTGTTTTTATTTTATAAACCTGTAGAGAATAAAGAGACAAATTTTACAAAATTTGAATGGTCAAATTTGGAGTTAAATTGAGCAAGTTATGAATTTTTAAAGTTTAAACAAGTTTTCTAGATTATTATTTAAACTAAAACAGGCTTGGGTCCATGGTGAGCTAGGCCCACCATAGACCCGCGTACTGTTCACGTGGTCCATCCTGATATGGACCATTGGATCCAGATCCAGTGGCTAACAGCAAGGCAGGGTTCTTAAGTTACTATGAACGGCTGTGATTAAAAGAAATTGAACCGGCACGCGTGGACGTCCGAGATCCATTCCGGATTTTAAATAGCATTCAATGGCACAGATGAGCCGATACCACTTTAGTGAGAACCGAGGGCCCAGATTAAATCCCGTGGGGATTTAATCTGCTCCGTTCAATCAAAATCACGCAGCTAGGACTAAATCCGGCACATGCTACAGTACTGGCGTTGCCTTCTTCTTCAGCACCGGTGGCAAGCGTAGCGACGATGGCGATCGCCTAGGATCTAATCCAAACGCAAAAATGAGTCGAGCATAGCTCGAGGGTCATGACGGTATTGAATATGGGGTCCACGGTGAGAGGACGAGGCCGACGGTGAGCAGAGACGATGAGGGAGCTTCGGGTCCAACGACGACGATGGGTTCCGACAGTCTTAACGGCCAACGGGGTCATGGCCGAGGACAGGCGGGCTACGACGGTTCTGGAGGTGGCGTCGGCGAGGACATCGGGGGTCGGTGGCACCGGCGAGGGGCTGCTGGAGCCGAGGCAGGGGTAAAACCTGAAAAGGGGGGTGGCGGCCTTCGGGAATACGAGGGCTCGGGCTCAGACGGTGTGGCGGAGTGCGGCGAGGGTGGGAGACCTTTTATAGGGGCTCGCCGGTGTCTAATCAAAAGGAAACCGGAGGTTTCCTTTTACTCCGGTGAACCTTCCTTGAGCTCGGATCCCCTTCCAACTATGACGAAAATGCGTCGGATTCCGGGGAAATAGGTCGTCGGTGGATGGTAAGTAGGGTTCTGGCATTAATTTTGGCAAGGGGGCTGGCCGACGGCGAAAATGGAAAGGGGTCTCACCAGTGATGGAAAGAGAGCCCCTTTCTATCGGGGAAGACGATCCTGACAGGAGGCCCCCACCTATCAGCAACCAAACACGAAGCTGACAGCACCGATAGGAGGGCCCGGGAGGACAGCGGGTGATGGGTGTGGGAGTGAAGCTGACGGGTGGGTCCAGGCAGGCGCGCGCACAAAGGAGAGAGGGGGTGGCACCGACAGGGGGGTCCCACCTGTCAATGAGCACGGGTTGCGGACTGGGCTGGGCCGAGGGGAATTGAGGGTTGCGGCCCAAAACTATTAAGAATGTATTTTCCATTTAAATTAATTCTAGAAAATCGATTATTTGTTTAAGGCTTGAAGCACTATTGCTAAAATTTTGTAAAAATTCTCAAAAATATTTCTTGGCCTCTAGATTCCACCAAAAAATTTTCAGGTTCAAATTTGAAGTATTTCTCCCTGTTTTGCTTTAATTGGGTTCTTTTAACCTTTTCTCTAAATAAATAATTCATTTTCAATTCAGAAAATTTATTTCCCTCATTTTTATTTTATTTTTTAATTTGGGCTGTTACAATCCTATCCCCCTTACAAAGAATCTCGTCCTCGAGATTCGAAGCGAACCTCGGGAAATCTAAGGGATGGGGTTCTACTAGTGTTCCGGATTGGGAGAAGGCGATGCTCCAGAAACATGCCAAGTGTCCTCCGGGACTGGGTTGATTGGGGTCAAATTGGAAACGCCTTCTGACATACCTTGGACTTCTTGAGTGGCGATGTGATGAACTTTGGTACGTCCCACTAGGCTTGGAATGGAGGATGATGATTTCTTGGTGTAGGGGCACATATTGGAGAAGTGTCCCGCTTGGCAGCAATTGAAGCATATTATTGGGTTACCGTTCCTATCTCTCTTGGCTCTGGTAGATTATACTAGAGCTCTTCCGGCTGGCAGTGTTTAGGGTGGGATGCCTGAACTTGGCCCTCCAAGGGTGTTTCGTGGATCAGTAGGGGTTGGGGCTCGAGGAGGGATCACCAAGCGGGGTTTCTGCGACATTCCTTGTTGCTGATGGTAGGTGATCATTCTCCTCTTCTTCAGGTCCACCTTGTTTTGCTCAGTTTCCTGAATGATTGCTTTATTCACCAATTTCTGAAAATTGGCGAAGCCCCAGGAGACAAACTGAAGGGAGAGTTCATCCTTCAGTCCCCGAAGGAACTAGGATTGGCGGGCTCCGTCCGTGCGCACTTCCTCCGGTGCATATCGGGCTAACTGGTTGAATTCGTGCAGGTACTCCGTAACGGTCCTTCTCCCTTGATGCAGGTCCCGGAATTCCTGCTGCTTCTAGGTGATGACGCCCTCCGGAACGTGAGCGGCACGAAAGGCGGCGGTGAACTCAGCCCATGAAATCTCATGGCCCTCGGGCTGAGTCTCGTGGAAATTATCCCACCACTCCGCGGCGGGTCCTTGAAGCTAGTGAGCGGCAAATGCCACTCGCTCCTGCTCGGAATAGGGCAGAAGGTCTAGCTTTTTGCTGATGGTTATCAGCCAGTCTCCAGCCTCCATCGGGTTGGTGGTGCTGAAGAATATCGGGGGGCGGACATGTAGAAACTCTGAGAGTTGAGAAACTGGTGCTGGTGCATGGATGGCTGGGTGGAGGGGAGGCTCGGGTTGCTGCTGTTGGAGATGGAAAAACTACGCCTATTGTTCTTGCATTTGGTTTTGTTGTTGTTGCATCTGAGTAAGCAGTGTGGTGATCAGTTGGTTTTGGTTTGCCATCATCTCAGCTAGTGTGGGATGATTGGCAACGGGGGCCTGCCGTTGGCTGGTAGCTCCCCACTGAGGCAAATTGCCAGAGTCGCTTCTGTCACGCGGGGCATCTAATCCTTGGTTGTTGGCCATCCTAAAGTTGAGGGATTCAAAAGAAGGTGCAAATATTTAAGGGGAATTATTACTAATTTTATTGCTCAAAATGAATGTTTTGACCTGGATGCTTACATTGTTATTCTAAATTTTCTTATAAAATTTTCACTCATGCCTTATATTCCGACATGAGCGTCACTACAAGCATAACAAAAATGAAAACAAACAATCATAAACTATTATCTAAAATAGCTCGGGGGAGGACTCGATCATCTGCTCGACGGAGATGGTCGGTGCAGGAGTGGTGGAGCTGAAAGGCCTGGTGGGAGGGGCACTGCGCGAGATCCTCTTGGGCCTGGCTGAGGGGGTCCTAAGCATATTCTACTTGCGTGGAAGAAGGGGAGCGACCTCCTCGAGATCCTTCTGGAGCTCCTCGATCTGGCGATGCAACTGTGCGGTGTCGGCGATGCCCTGGCGCAGAATCTCGTTCCGACGCCGCAACTCCTCCGCCTCGGCGGCTAAGCGGCGCCCCTGCTGGACCTAGCGACGAAGCTCTCCGTTCTCGCAATTTAGGCTCTCTGATGAGTGGCGGTAGTAGTCGATGGTGTCACGCTGGCTGGCGGCGTCTAGTACGACCTCCATGTGAAGATCGTTCATCGCCTCTAGTAGATGTATGGTGCGGCCGATGGCGTAGTGGTGCTAGGAGATGGTGCTGACGTAGACACTGCGATGACTCCCCGGAGTGCGCATAGGCATGAAGCGGTAGGCAGTGTCATAGAGCCGGCTATCATAGATCACCTGAAGCTCAGAGAGGGCCTAGATTGCGGCGCGCTGGCTAGCTACCAAGAAGGTAGGTCCTCTGACTCTGTAAGTATAAGCTGGCTGCGTGGAGGAGGGGCGGATGATGACGGTGACCTCACAGTAGCTCTCGTTCTCATCGGGGAAGACCCCATGGAATGCAGACTCGTGCTCAAATCCGAGGAAACCCACGAGCATGCGGAGCTCGCGAACGAAACCGGCCTCATCACGAAGAGTCCCACTCGAGGTATGATCCGGCATCTACAAAAAGAGAGAAATTTTTGGTAAAAAAAATTCTAGAAGATGAGGTAGTAAGTAGTTTGTGAGAAAATATAGTTAATATAAATCCTAGGGTCAGGTCTGTTTGGCTTCCTACAGTCAAGTCAGCTCTAATACCATCTGGTAACACCCTGATTTAATAAAACTAGGAATTTATTGAAATTTCCTAGAAAATCAATAAATACAACACGTTCATCACACGGCCGCGTACAATACGCCAATCAAAGATGGTTCGTAGACCATATTATTACAAAAGAGTTAAATAAAAGAGAAGCTAATAAACAAATTTCCTAGATGAACGCTCCTAGTCTCGTGCCTTGATTGGGTCGCTACTTCGGACCATCACCCTCCTCATTGTAGACTGCCTCTGGTGGTGTAAGTCAACGGGGGTGAGTACAATCGTACTCAGCAAGCCATCGGATGCAAATATAATGCAGAGTAATAACAAGGAAGGTAGTGGCTAACTTTGCGGAAAAGCATATTTGTAAAGCAGTTAATGTGATCAAATTATTAATACAGAAATTTAAACATGTGCATGCATCATCTTCTAACTCGAGGGGTATAGTCAGCCCACCCTCGCTCAACAGTCCTTACATGCCATGAATCTCACGATCATTCAGACAAAGGTAAACTAACTGCGAGAAGTCACACAACCCGCCCTTGACCATGGGCTCAGCTTTTTGAAAAGATTTAAACTTTCATCAGAGGTGTACTATTGTACCCACAAGGCACGCACTCATCCACGGACACCAAAGTGTACGAGATGACCCATACCACGGGAACTCGTGTCAAAACCTTTAGTATCGAATGCACCAATTTGACAACACCCTCTTATAGGTTTCATATGGTGCCCCAGTCACTTCGGGCCAACACCATACCTCCCTTGAGCCACATCGGTACAAGTCACCCGTAGGTTGCCTCTTGCCCCCTCCACTATGGTGCATCAAGTTGGTTTGATCCATACCTCTAGTTAGGACTTACCCATTAGACTTCTGGTTAGTACGAAGTGTTTTGCAACAGATCCCGCAGACCGGTCCTTATAGTGCCCTGGGTGCGACCAACCAATATCCAAGCTTGCACCCAGAACCCACCATACTTATAACATAGCCAACTCCAACAGAATCCAGAGACGAGAATAATGGGGAAAATCATATAGTAGAATCCAAATATCTACGACTCGTTCTTTTATCTTATAGCAGTTTTGTCAGAACATTGGACACTAGGTAATATAATATTGTAGACTGACAAGGAGTTTAGGCTCAATAAGCATGGCTTGGGTTTACACAAGGACGGGGATCTAATAAATATAATTTAGGGCTTGAGTTTAGACTAATGCAATATTATCCTATGAGTTATAGCGATAATTTATTAAAACATGGGCTCAATTATGATCAAAATGGGGGTTGTGACTTGCCTTGATCCGCAAACGGTGAAGGTGGTACCTCGGGCTAAAACTTCGGATCTACGACGGCGTCGTAGTCTTCCGGTACAACAAATAAACACGACATTCAATAAGCAGTCCAAAAATCACCAATACAAGCATACATTTTTTTGTGGGATTAAATAAAGCCTTAAATTCTATGAAATTATCACCTAAATATTTAAGATTAATTTTTATGGGATTTCTGAATTTTATACATTGAAATAAGTATTTACCCTAAGGGGTTTTCATTTCCCTACTTAACTGTGAATTGAAATGTACAAAGCAAACCTACTGTTTTATTGTATTAAAATAGTGAAATGAAGTTATCATGTCCTCTGGAATTAATATATGAATTTTTAAGGGTTCTTCTAAATTATTTAATGAAATCTGATTTTAATCCTAAAGGGGTTTTTACTTTACTATTTAATAGGAATATATTGTGCAAAATAAACTTAGAAACCAAGGGTTGGTTTCGGAGTCTGTGATGAGTAATTGACAGAGTTTACCCTCTGATTCGAAGGGGTCCCTCCGAAGGGGTTCGGAGGTTGGTTCTCCGAAGATGTTCGGAGGCTGTTTCACCGAAGGGTTCGGTGGGCTTTGTTTGTTGCAGCTGTTGCAGCGGAGTGTGCTTGTCAGAGGGGTCCAACAGTACACGATGACTTGGTTGTACCGAAGGGTTCGGTACTTTGGGTGGTACATCGGAGTGTGTGCCGAAGGTTGCCTTCCCGGAAAGGTCTCCGGGGTACTAGAAACACTTGTCTGTTTGTCTATGGTGCGCAGGTGACTTCGAAGGCGACGGATGGTTCGTAGCAAGTGAACCTGGGTCAAGCGGGAGGCTTGATGCCAGGGGAGCAAGAAGCTCCATCATGAAGGCTGTGAAGGGGTCGAGGTCGGACCTCGGGTCGAGGTGCGCCAGGAGAAGGCAGTAAGTGCGGAGCGTGGCTCCGGATGAAGGTACTCCGAGATGAAGTCCTCAGAGGCGAGGCACTTCAAAGGGTACTCCGAATGGAGTGACTTCGGAGTATGGTGGATCAAGTCCTCAGCAATGAGGCAAGGTGTTCGAAGTGTGCTCCGGAGGGAGACACTCGAAGGTATACCCGACGAAGGTCTTAGAAGTCGAGGTGCATCGAAGGCATGGTCCGGGTGAGGATCGTCGAGGAGTGTGCTCGGGGAGAGACACTACGACGAAGTGCTCATGGAATGCTTCATGTGGAGGACTTGGACGAAGGAGGGACTGCGAAGGGTGGTACTCCAAAGGTGGGGTTTCGGAGTGAGGCTGGCTTTGGAGTGAAGCTGACTTCGGAGCGAGGCAGGCTCCGGAGCGAGGCAGGCTCCGGAGCGAGGCTGACTTGAGGTACTTCGGCCATGCATGGCTTCGGTACATGGACTGACGGAGTTCAAGCTGGGAGAAGCTGTGAAGCCATGGTGGTCCACTCCGAAGATGTTGGTGCGAAGGCCCAAGGGCTTTGACGGCTTCGGCTCAAAACCATCACTGTATCGAAGGCTGTCTTCGGTGAAGCAAAGGCCATCAAGCTCAAGGCTTCTCACCGAAGCTGCCACACCCCTCGCGTGCGAAGGGGGGCTTTAGAAGGGTCCACAACTGCAAAGGCTAACAGCGTCTGCTCTGCAAAAGCTGGTACTGTCCCCTCTGCGAAGCTGACAAAAGAAGCCTCCAAATAAAGTAGACTACCAGTTGTACCCCCTGTTCTGATGAGACAAAACCAGTGTAAACCCTAGGGGTAAAGTAGTCTATTCACAGGGTTGAATAGTGCCTATAAATAGTGGAGGCTGTCTAGGTCACATCAACAGTTTGAGCAGTCATTTTTGAGCTCCTGTGCTAGCTGCCACATACCTTGTATTCATCCTGTGAGTTCAATTTTTGTGTTCCCTGTTCAAGCATTGAAGCTTTGATTCTGTGTTCATTTTCTGCTTGAGCTTGTATGCGTACTTCTCTGCATGCTTCGATCTGTCTCGTCTCACTTCTTTTGAGTTGAGTTTGTGCACTGAATCCTTTCTGGAGAAGTGTGTGAGAAGCCTGTTTGAGCGAAGTGTGTTCGAGCGAAGTGTGTTTTTCAGTGTCTGTTCGCTCTATGTAAACTAGAGGCTAGACCTCTCTGATTACTAGCGAAGCACTGATCGTAGCCCGTTTTTCTTCCCTTGTCGAAGCCCTTGGCGAACTATGTTCAGTGTGCGTTTAGACCTTCGAAGTATGAAGCCCAGCACCAGTTGTTGTCGCTGAGTATTTGGTCGAAGTCTGCAAAGGGAAGTCTGGTCTTGCGAAGTCTGTAGTATGAAGCCTGCTCGAAGGCACCTAGTGTGCAGAGCCTGCACTAACTTAGCAAAGCTGATTGAAGTCCTCAGAGGGAAGTCCGCTCTTGCAAAGGGTGAAGTGCGAAGCCTGCTCGAAGGCACTCTGTGTGTGGAGCCTGCACTGACTTAGCAGAAGCTGAATTTCTAGGGTTGTGGGTGGAGCGAAGTCTACTTGGCTTCGAACTTTTGCTCACTGCGAAGCCTGTGTTCGAAGCTGTGAAATACCTCCGAACCAGAACTTCGAAGGGTGTGTTCGAAGCCTGTTCTGCAGAAGACAGAATTAAAACAGAAGGCTATTTTTAGTCTGAAATTTTAAAAACTCCCATTCACCCCCCCTCTGGTCGTCGTTTCCGGTCCAACATAAACATATTGTTTTTATTGCATAAACGTGTATAGAATAAATAGACAAATTTTACAAAATTTGAATGGTCAAATTTGGAGTTAAATTGACCAAGTTATGAATTTTTAAAGTTTAAACAAGTTTTCTGGATTTTTATTTAAACTAAAACAGGCTTGGGTCCATGGTGAGCTAGGCCCACCATTGACCCGCGCACTGTGCGCATGGTCCTGCCCAATCTGGACCGTTGGATCCAGATCCAGTGGCTAACAGCAAGGCGGGGTGCTTAAGTTACTATGAACAGCTATGATTAAAAGAAATTGAACCGGTACGCGTGGATGTCCGAGATCCATTCCAAATTTTAAATAGCATTCAATGGCACAGATGAGCCGATACCGCTTTAGTGAGAACCGAGGGCCCAGATTAAATCTCGTGGGGATTTAATCTGTGCCATTCGATCAAAATCACGCGGCCAGGACTAAATCCGGCACGGCACACGCTACAGTACCGGTGTTGCTTCTTCTCCGGCGCCGGCTACGAGCATAGATCGAGGGTCATTACGGTACCAGAAATGGGGTCGACGGTGAGAGGACGAGGCCGGCGGTGAGCAGAGACGATGAGGGAGCTTCGGGTCCAACGACGGCGATGGGTTCCAGCGGTCTTCACGGCCAATGGGGTTGTGGCCGAGGACGGGCGGGCTACGTCAGTTCTGGAGGTGGCGTCAGTGAGGACGGTGGGGGTCAGTGGCACCGGCGAGGGGCTGCTGGAGCCAAGACAGGGGTAAAACCTGAAAAGGGGGGTGCCGGCTTTCGGGAATGCGAGGGCTCGGGCTCAGGCGACGTGGCATAGTGCGGCGAGGGTGGGAGACCTTTTATAGGGGCTCGCTGGAATCTAATCAGAAGTAAACCGCAGGTTTCCTTTTACTCCGGTGAACCTTCCTTGAGCTTGGATCCCCTTCCAACTATGATGAAAACGCGTCGGATTCCGGGGAAAGAGGTCGCCGGCAGATGGTAAGTAGGGTTCTGGCGTTAATTTTGGCAAGGGGGCTTGCCGGCGGCGAAAATGGAAAGGGGTTTCACCAGCGATGGAAAGAGGGCCCCTTTCCATCGGGAAGATGATCCTGACAGGGGGCCCCCACCTGTCAGCGACCAAACGCAAAGCTGACAGCACCGATAGGAGGGCCCGGGAGGACAGCAGGTGATGGGTGTGGGAGTGAAGCTGACGAGTGGGTCAAGGTAGGCGCGTGCGCGAAGGAGAGAGGGGGCGGCGCCGACAGGGGGTCCCACCTATCAATGAGCGTGGGTTGCGGATTGGGCTGGGTCGAGGGGAATTGAGGGTTGCGGCCCAAAACTATTAAGAATGTATTTTCCATTTAAATTAATTCCGAAAAATCTATTATTTGTTTAAGGCTTGAAGCACTATTGCTAAAATTTTGTAAAAATTCTCAAATATATTTCTTGGCCTCTAGATTGCACCATAAATTTTTCAGGTTCAAATTTGAAGTATTTCTCCCTGTTTTGCTTTAATTGGGTTCTTTTAACCTTTTCTCTAAATAAATAATTCATTTTCAATTTAGAAAATTTATTTCCCTCATTTTTATTTTATTTTAAATATGGGTTGTTACAACAGCAGCCTTGAGAAACCCTGCGACAGTTCTTCAAGCGCTTCGCCCATACGAAGTCCAAGATAAAGGGGTTGTCTACATTATCCATTGTCGACGCAGCGCGCGAAGGTGTCACGAACCCGGGCCTCCTCAACAAGCTTCACCAGAAACATATTTCCTCGGTGGTACAGTTAATATCCTACTTTGAGCAATACGCCAAGTCAGAAGAAGGATGGCTTCGGAGGACTACTTTGTCTTCATCGACCTTCCTCCAAGAAATCAAAATTGAACCGAAGGCCTCAAGTCCACCACATGTGTCTCTCTTCGAAAATCATCAACATGATGGACGAAGAGGACGGAAGAGTCCCCGCTCTGAGGTTCTAAATATTGCCCCTTCTACTTTGAAATTGCCTCCTAAATATCAACAGACTCATGGCAACAAGGCCAGCAGCTCAAGGCCACCAGGGAAGTTGGCTGGTCGAGGCCAAGCCTTTTTGTGCTGCGTGCACGGTGAAAATTGAAGCCACACCACTAATGAGAGCAAGTCCATATTAGCTTTGCAGAGCGAATATCTCAAGAGGTGTTCTAGTCGAGGCACTACTGACCGAGCTCCTCCCACGACACGTCTGGAGCTAGTGCAGGTTGTCGGGCGTGCGGACAGTTTTGAAGCCCTAAAGCAGCCTCCGTTGGCCAACGTTATGCCACCACCGAAGAAAGAAGACACCCAATATCATGGGAAACGGGTGGTCCTGCCCATTTCTAGAGAGGGGACCCTGAGTGGCATGCCGAAGCATTATCGGAGGTAATACGTACGCGAAGTGGGGCACATTGGGACCTCGTCATCAGTGGCAGATAAGCCCAAGTGGTCTCATGTGCCCATATCCTTCTCCACAGTTGATGCGACTGGAATTAAGTTCCCCCATGCAGACACTCTTGTTATTACAGCTGACATTGTAGGAACTGAGGTACAATGAGTGTTAGTCGATGGTGGAAGCTCCGCAGGCATCATCTTTGTCCAAGACTTCGATCAACTATACATCTCGCGGAGGCATTTACTCCCAGCGGCCCGTCCACTACAAGGCTTCGCAAGCCCTCCTCTTGATGCCCTCGGCCAAATAGGCCTCGAGGTCACTTTCGGAGAGGGGCACCTGGCCAGATCGGAGGAAGTTATCTTCGACATCATCGATGCCCCTTATGCTTACAATGCTATCTTCAGAAGGGAAATGTTGAACCAGTTCGGGGATGTAGCACATCATAAATATTTGTGTCTAAAAGTGCCCACGCAAGGAGGAGTACTTGCCGTCCTCAGCGACAAAGCTACAGCGTGGAGAGCAGAGTATGGCCACGGCCCACCCCTCGATTCCTGGCAAGTAAATAATGTGCAGGAGCATTCGGAGGATGCTTTGGTGTCAAGAGCCCCTTCGAAGGTCCCCTCCCTCAAGTCGAGCCCAGAGGGTGAAGTTGTAACGAAGATCATCATCCAGGAGGGCAGGGACTATCCCATCCAATTCGGCAAGGAGCTGTCCTCGGAAATTGCCACTTTGCTAGAAGAACTGGTTCGAGATAATCTGGATGTCTTCGCCTAGTCAGACGAAGATATCCCCGGAGTCGATCAGATATCATCATCAACAAGGTAGAAGTCATTCCTGCAGATACTTCGGCCCATGTAGCATTGGCCGATGTGTCGGTTGATGCCGTCCATAACAAAGTAGAATGTCTGTCAGGAAGATATCTTTCGGATTACGATTTTGTTAGCGTATCTGGAGGACGTTTTGTTCCAGTGTCTGTAAAGCTGGCTTGAGTGGCACGACTGTTTTGGTATTAATATTCATGTCTAGCAAGAGTAATCTAGATTGGCTAAAGTCTCGTGTGGAGCAATATCGGTCTAGTAAAGACGGTATTGCCAAGGCCATCGGGGACTTTAGCGAAGTAGAGAAATTAGGACAAGGTTTTGCGTCGGCCGATCCCTTGGAGTAAATCGACATAGGTGATGGTAGCATCCCAAGGCCGACTTTTCTAAACCAACGTTTACAGCCTGGTGAAAAGGCTGAAGTAATAAAGTTACTTCGGTCGTATGTCGATTGTTTCGCATGGGAGTATAACGAGATGCCGGGACTAAGCCGTGAGCTCGTGGAGCATTGGCTGCCTATCAAGTCCGGATTTAGGCCTTATAAGCAGCCTCCTCGCCGCTTTAACTCAGCCGTCTACGACCGAGTTAAAGAATAAGTAGAGCGATTACTCAAGGCTGGGTTTATTAGGCCGTGCAGGTACGCAGAATGGGTTGCTAACATTGTGCCTGTAGAAAAGAAAGGGAGCGGCAAGATACGAGTGTGTATTGATTTCAGGGATCTGAACAGAGCCACTCCAAAGGACGAGTATCCAATGCCAATAGCCGACATGCTGATCAACGATGCTTCAGGACACAAGGTACTAAGTTTTCTTGATGGCAATGTTGGTTATAATCAAATCTTTATGGCTGAAGAGGACGTCTACAAGACTGCCTTTCGATGCCCTGGTTTTGTCGGTTTGTTCGAGTGGGTCGTCATGATTTTTGGTTTGAAGAATGTTGGCGCCACGTATCAGCGCGCTATGAACTTAATTTTTCATGACTTGCTAGGGGTTATGTTAGAAGTTTACATCGATGATGTTGTAGTCAAATTGGACGCTATGGGAAACCATTTAGCTGATTTGAAGGTTGCTTTTGATAGGATGTGGCAGTACGGTTTGAAAATGAACCCACTCAAGTGTGCTTTTGGTGTGTCGGCGGGTAAGTTGTTAGGTTTCATGATTCACGAGAGAGGCATAGAAATTGATCCTAAGAGGCTTGAGAAGATTAGAAAAATTGCAGCGCCGACATGCAAAAAGGATGTACAGAAGTTGCTAGGCAAGATGAACTATTTGCGTCGCTTTATATCCAACTTGTCCGACAAGATTGATGCCCTTGTCCCCATACTCCGGCTAAAAAATGAAGCCGAGTTCACTTGGGGGGTAAGCCAGCAAAGTGCTTTTGAGAAGATCAAGGAGTGCTTGTCATCACCGCCTGTGGTGAGATCACCCAAAGCCGGGATTCCGTTTCGGCTATACATCGCTGCTGAAGATAGCATGATTGGGGCCGTGCTAACCCAGGAGGTAGAGGAAAAAGAGTACATCATCACATTCTTGAGCCGCCGCCTGCTTGACGCCGAAACCAGGTATGCGTTTGTAGAACGATTGTGTTTATCACTTTACTACGCGTGCACCAAATTACGCCATTATCTTCTCCCCACTACATGTGTTGTCGTTTGCCAAACCGATGTTATAAAGCACATGTTGGAGAAGTCGATTCTAAGTGGAAGAATCGGAAAATGGGCTTACACGTTGATTGAGTACGATTTGTCCTACGAACCCCTGAGAGCGATGAAAGGCCAAATCGTAGCCAACTTTATAGTTGATCACCACGTAGATGTCAGCTGGAGTGACAATATTGCTCTAGTTGAAGTAGTGTCATGGAAACTTTATTTTGATGGTTCGGCTTGCAAGAGTGGCCAAGGTATTGGAGTGGTTCTCATATCACCTAATGGAATGCACTTTGAAACTTCGGCCCGTCTAGAATTTTCTTCCACTAATAACCAAGCCGAATACGAAGCTTTACTGCTAGGTCTTGAATTACTAGAATCTATAGGTGCTAGACATGTTCACGCATACGGTGATTCTTTGTTAGTAGTGCAACAAGTAGCTAAGAGTGCTCAATGTTTTAACGGCTTGCTGAATAGTTACTTGGATAAATGTCTAGACATAGTTGCTACTTTCAATGACTTCAAAATCTCTCATGTGTCAAGAGAAGCCAATTCAGTCGCAAATGATTTGGCTTAGCAAGCATCTGGTTACCAAGTCAGGAGAGGAAAATTTTCTGTGTTGGAGAAGCCGATGCTTGGTCTCACTGCCGAAGCCAGTAACGGTGGGCAGGCGCACACTCCGGGTCGAACCCCTCTGGCCGTCAAAGGCCACTGCGTGCCAAGGTTCCTGGACCAGAGTACTCTCCCAACCGAGAGACCTGACATGCCAGAGTCCGTAGGCCGAAGCCTCCCGCACAGAGAAGGCTCCCCGGAGTCCGAAACCTCCGGAGGGCTTCAGCCCAGCACACTCCGAACGGCCAGACCAGCCAGGCTTCGGCAGAAGCAGGAACGGCTCGGGGGGCACCCCGAAGTCAGTAATTTATAAATTTTTTCAGAAGGTGAGCCAGCGAGACCCTCTGAAACCTATAAGGGCAATTGGAGAATCCCAATCGTCCAGTATTTGAGAGACCTTAGCCGAAGGGTTGATCGAAAGGTTCGGCGACAAGCATTCAAATTCGTGTTGATAGACGACACATTGTACCGCCGAACCATCGATGGAGTACTATTGAAGTGTTTAGACCACGAACAATCCTAGGTGGCTACGGGAGAAGTCCATGAAGGACTTTGCGGCACTCATCAGTCGGCCCAGAAAATGAGTTGGATACTCAAAAGAGCAGGTTTTTATTGGCCGACTATGACTGAAGATTGTTTTAAGTACTATAGAGGGTGTAAAGCATGTCAGAAGTTTGGCAATATTCAGTTGGCTCCTGTCTCATTACTCATTCCTATTATCAAGCCATGGCCGTTTTGAGGTTCGGGTTTAGACTTCATCGGCCAGATTCACCCTCCTTCCTCAAAAAGGCATCGGTTCGTGTTGATGGCGATGGATTACTTCCCTAAGTGGACCGAGGCCGTACTTCTCAAGAACATGACTCACAATGAGGTACATGATTTTATCTTGAAGCACATCATACATAGATTCGGCATTCCTCAAACTCTTACTACGGATCAAGGTAGTTCATTTGTTTCTGGAGAAGTGAAGGATTTCGCCGAATATTATGGTATTAATTTAATAAATTCTTCACCTTAATATGCTCAGGCCAATGGTCAGGCCGAGTCTAGTAATAAAACTGTGATTAAGCTCATTAACAATAAAATTGAAGAGTTTCCTAAAAGGTGGCATGAAGTGCTTTCTGAGGCGCTATGGGCTTGTAGGATTGCAAAGCATGGTGCTACCAAAGTCAGTCCATATGAATTGGTATATGGACAAGAAGTTGTTCTGCCTATAGAGGTAGATCTTGGCTCCTTAAGAGTGTTAAAGAAAAATGGCTTATCAGTCAACAAGTATGAAACTCTTCTGAAGGATAATCTAGAGGAAGTGATCGATAAGAGACTAAGGGCTTTAGAAGCCATAGAAGTAGATAAGAAGAGAGTAGCTAAAGCCTACAATAAGAAGGTTAAACCAAAATCATTTCGAGTAATAGACTTGGTGTGGAAGATGATTTTACCCTTAGGCACGAAGAGTCCCAAATTTGGTAAATGGTCACCTAGTTGGGAAGTTCCTTTTAAGATAGCCGAAATCGCTCCCGGCAATGCATATGTGTTGGAATCTCTACAGGGAGAGCGGTTTCGAAGAGCTTTGAATGGTAGGTACTTAAAAGGGTATTTCCCAAGGGTGTGACAAATAGCATAAAGGGTGTCGAAAAGCCGATATGGACGGTATCATCTTCAGCTCGTTGTGCTTTTAGTTCACTCATTTCACTAAAAGGCAGGGGGCATGTGTTGATAGCAAAAAATGGCGTTAATGGACGATATTGTCAAAATATCAATTTTGGTAATTTGGGCCAAAAATACACATGTCTGAGGTCAGGCCAAAGCCCTGTAGGGCCAAAGGTCCATTGGGCTGCGGGCTCCGAAAGCCTTTGACCAGCCCACGGCCTTCGGCCAGGAAGCCTCCGGAGGCCCACGCCACCGAAGCTTCGGCCCGAGGATCAGGCCTCGACGGGCCTGGCTGAAGCCCACTTCGGCAGAGATAGAGTTGTATACAATTCCAGCTAAGTTTTTTATCTCCATGCTGCCAAATTAATAGCATATTAGATAAGAGATTAAGCCCCTATAAATAGAGAGGCGAGGCCAGCGTAGAAGCCCCCCCAACACAAACCAAACTCAAAGCCCTAGCTTTGATCGCATTTACTTTACCTTTATTTTTCCTTACCTCTTCGTGGGTTTGCCTGGAAGCCCTCCGCCGGCCACTTCAGAACAGTGGTAACCCTTGTTACTTCGCTTGTGAAGTATCCGTTAATCTACGTAATAGATTGATATCGCCTTGTTACTTTGCCTGTGAAGTATCCGCTAATCTGCGTAACAGATTGCTACCTTCGCTACTAGTGCAACACTTAGCAGAATTTGGTCCTCAGGCCGGATTGGTACTTCGAACCCTCTCTGTTGCCGGTTCCCACATTCGGAGCTTCTTCGTCGGAGGCGTCCAGAGCTGAGAGATCGGTTTCGGAGGTCATCAGGACACCCTTCGGCAAGACTACAGGCTTTGACAACAGGCTTCGCCAGCATACTTCGTCACAACAGGCTTCGCCACAATCGCACCCCACTCTGGATGAAGTTACGCCCGCGTGTGGCCCTTCCGTCATTGTTCTGAATTTTTCCATATCAGAGGCCTCACGCCGAACCCCGCTGTTCGGAGGTGATCATCGCGTCCAAATCCGTTCGGAGTTCATCTTCGGCCGGATCAGTCTGAACACCGAAGGCATCCTTCGGTGGGGTACTTCGCACCAAACGCCGAAGGTATACTTCGGCGACCCCTTCGCACCATACTCCAAAGTAGACAGGCTCTGACTGGTTTGCTGATTTTATTATGTTTAATATATTTCTTTCGGCTAATATGATTATTCTATGTGATCTGATTGCCTGGTGACTCCACCCCCCTTATTATGACTAAGGGTAGTCGGAATGCGACGTCGGTGCTGCATCACCCTTAGGCTTGTCCCTAAGTATCCACACACTTTTGGATCGTCGAACTGACCCAAGTGCGGGGCACGTTTTCGTGTCAACAAGTACTAAGCTACCAATAAAAGCTTCCGTGCCATTAGGTTTGAAGAATCCTACGAGGTCCATAACGACCATCCTTTCGGATTTCGAACCACTAGTTCAAATTATCTATTCAATACAATAGAGGCTCCGATCATGTAGGGTCGAAAAACTATATGAAAATGGTCTGTTAAGCATAAATAAGCGAAGCCTAAGTAAGCATGTCAGGTGTTGTGCGTTACCTACCTCGTTTGATAATCGAAGGCGCCCACCCACAAAGAGGGGCTAGGAGGTAAGGCACAATTTCAACGCATTTCAACAATTTATATTACTCAATAAATTATGTTACATTATGAAAAATCGGTGTCTAAACCAAGAAGGAAGCAAAGACCCCTTCGATCCCTAAGGCTAGCTTCAGGGTTCGCTTGACCTCAAGGATGACTCGTTCCTGAGCCCGGAGTTTTCAAAACTTTTCTTTTAATCTGTTTCCCTCTTTGCGAAGCCCTGAAGTCCTTCTACTCTTGCTGGAGTTTGGCCCAGGTCTGAAGTCTTTCGGAGCTAGTCTCTGTTGGATCATTGTCAGACCACTCCTCTTCGGACCATGCGATGTCCTCCGAAGATGAGGATGTTAGAATTACAACTTCCTCTTTTTCTTCCTTAATATAAGAAAGCACTTCGCTACAAATATTGGGCGCAACCTCTCCGTGACTCCCCCGAGGAATGGAAAATCGAGGACACATGTGAGGCCTTAAGGCTTTGAAGGTAGTCCACTGCTAGCGTAGCCCTTCGTTAACCTCTAGTACTTCAAGGTCATCGTCTAGAGTGTACAACAAATCCTAAAATCATTCCAAATAAGTCTTTTTCATTCATTAAAAGCAAGACAGGAATACAGGTTTTTACATGACAAGTGAGAAACCATGTTGAAGAATATGGTTTTGATATCTAGATGTGATGAGTGATTGTCAATGGAAGTCAAAGGAAGGGAGAGATGAAGACCTGCCGAGTCTGAGGCGCATGTGACTCAGGTACACGGGCAGTGAGCGACGGCCGGGCAGAGGAGCCGCGAAGTCGGGCTGGCCCAATCTGGGTACATGGCTAGGAGCGGCAGATGATCCACCAGTCTGTTGACTGGGTTTGACTTAGGTACACGGGCGGCGAGCGATTGCCGGGCTGAGGAAGCCGCGGGGTCGGGTCGGCCCAATCCGGGTACCCGGTGCGAAGACAGTGGACGCTTTGTTAGTTTCGGCGTAAAACTGATGATCTATGTTTAATTTGTTTTTAGGATATTAATATTTAGTTTTAAGTTTAGAATATTTTTATTCGAGTCGGTTAATTTTTCTAAGAATATTTTAGTAATTTTCAGATTTTATTTTAGAGTCAGTTTATTTTACCCGAGGGTAAATTAGTCTTTTCATGTATTAGGATTTGCTTATAAATAGGCCCCTATCTCCTTGGGGATAGTTGATTATTTCTTTAAGATCAATCTATAGTCCAATTATTTTCACAGGGGATTCTCATCTGCTATTTCGTCGCCGCTATTCCATTTTCGCCGAACCGTGGATTTCATTGTTGTTTTTCTGCAGCATCTGACGCCGAGAGGACGGACTCAGAGCACGCATCTCGCGAGCATCAACCTTCGGCAGGCACACGCAAGCTCTGCTTCTTTTTCCTAGCGCGGGCCCCACGCCGGTGTGGAGAAGCGTTGCAAATCGAATTGCTGGGCACGGGATTCCACGGCAGAAATAATTTTTTTTCACCGGCTGGTTGCTTCACGGGGAACTGGGCACGATGCATTGCAGGTGGCCGCCACGCGTAGCCTAGCCTAGCAGCCGGCGGGAAAGCTGCAGCCAGCATAATTTTTTTTGTTTCATGGCGGTGGCGTGATGCTCATAGCGATCAGTTTTTGGCACGGCGGCAAGTAGCACGGCAAACTGCGGCGGCTCTTTCTTCTGAACTCCGGCGAAAAAGTTTCGTTTTCTCCAATGCAAGTAGCCGCAAGGCAAAACGACGAACACAGGTTAGTTTTTGTTTAAATCTCCTAGTTTTTAGTAGATCAGTTTTAGAGATAATTATCTATTTTAATTAGCCTGAAATTAATAAATTCGTAGTAAATTTTATTTGTTAAATTTTTATCTAGTGTTATTTAAATATATTCGTTTAATCTAAAAAGAAAAGAAACATTTATTAGTCACAGTCATTTATTTCGGTCTATTACTGAATTAATTTTTAATGATCCACGTTTTTTATTCATTTAATTAGTATTTTATTTCTAGACTGAAATATTAATGTCTCGAGGTTTTTATCTAGGTATTTTTATTTACCGCTATATTTTTATTTAGTTTATCTTTAATATCAATTTAATTAGGACACCAGTCATTTTTAAGCTAGACAACTTTAATTCCTGAATTTTGCTTTGCAAATATTATTTGTCTGGTCTAGTTTTTTATGGTGGTGGGATTAAAATATAGTTTAGCAATAAATTTTTAGGCGCCCATTCACCCCCCTCTGGTCGCTACTTTCGGTCCTACAAGTGGTATGAGAGCGATGTTAGGTTTTTCTAATATCTTAACCGATTCAAAACCTAGGTAGTGACCATGACGTCTTCTGGTAAAATTCCATCCCTAGAAGCTTTTGGCTACACTTATTGGAAGACTCGCATGCGAGCATACCATATGAGCCAGAGCTTGAACATATGGGAGATTTGTGTTCATCCTAGTTTCACCATAACGACTATTGCTGCGGATACTGCTGAAAATGTAATTACCCAGCATCAAAATAATAGTAAGGCGGTGAACATTTTATTTTCTGGTCTAGGTCCTAGTTAATTTGAGCGTGTTAGCCATCTCACCACTGCTCATGAGATCTGGGCTACCCTCCAGGCACATCATGAGGGGACAGCTCAGGTCAAGGCTAGGCTCTACCAGACCTACCAGCGTGAGTATGAAAATTTCTCACAGAAGCCGGGTGAGACTGTTGAGGCTTTGTTTGGTCGTTTTCAATCGATCATTAACAAGCTTCGTGTTAACAAGGCCGAGGGTGATTAGCTGGTGTCGGATCATGAATAGGCGCTTAAGGTACCCCATACTTTGGACCCTAAGATCTGGGAGATCAAGGTCTCTTCTATTGTTGAGAGCACATCGTATGATACTTTGACCATCGCAGAGCTCTTTAGTAAGCTCAAGGCCTTAGAGGTCGATATCCAGTTGAGATCAAATCTCACTGGTTCTAGATCAAAGACTCTAGCACTTGCGACACCATCTGCTGATCCTAATGCCATGAGTTGTACTGTGTTTTCCTTGATGTCGATTTCCGAGGAACAACTTGATACTCTAGGAGATGATGATCTGTGCTTGTTTAACAACCGGGTGTGGCGTGTTTATGATAAGCGAATGATTAAGAGACACGGCACCAAATCCGGATGCTTTTAGTGTGGTGACACAGGTCATTTCATTGTCGACTGCCCCAAGCGGAAGAATTACAAGAAGGGAACCGGCGGAAACTCCTACGACTCCGACAAGTACGACAACTCTACAAAGAGCAAGCCCAAGACAAGATTCTTTCGTAAAGCTTTGAAGGACTACAGGCGTGAGAACAAGAAACGAGACAAGGCTTTCTTCGTCGAGATGGAGAAAAGCTACTCCAAGAGATCCTCGTCTTCCTCCTCTTCATCGAGCTCAAGTGATGAAGAGATCATGATCAGGAAGGGGAAGGATAGGGATGATCCGGCGGGCCTCTGTTTCATGGCCTTCGGGGACAAGCCGAAGACCCCCCGAGAGCTTCTACTCAATGGCTCTTGGGGAGAAGAACGAAAAGGACTCCTCCGATGACTCCGACGATGACGACGATGAGAAGGTATCATCCTATGAACAAGAAGTTGTTAATTTATTAGAACAGAACCGTCAGGAGTTGAAGTATAGGGAGAAACTGCTTAGAGGGGCTAAGAAGAGGATAGATGAGCTTGCCACAGCAAATGGCAAGATTGAGAGTCTTTCTTCTTCCTCTGGCTTGGGTGATAGTGGTGAGTGCCCTAACTGTGAGGTGTTGTTGTGTGACCTGACGACTCTTAAGTCCAGGTATACAGAGAGAGTAGATGAGAGAGACACATTGGCCACTGAGCTTGAGAGCGCTCAGCAGGAGCTAAAAGATGCTCATGCCACTGTTGTCGCACCTTGTGTAGACTGCCCATCTTATTTAGCTAGTATAGCTGAGCTGAGAGCCAAGAGTGATGAGCAGTTGAGCGAGTTAGCTGGAGTGAGAGGTGAGTTGGAGCAGACTAAGCTAGAGCTTGAGACCTTGTCAGTTCCATCCACTGTTTGTGAGAACTGCTTATCCATTAGAATGGAGTTGATCAAACTAAAAGCTGAGAAGTCTGTCGAAGTTGATAGAGAGTGTGAGATCTGCTTGTCTCAGGTGGAGGTGTTAGCTTCTTTGAGAGAGGAGCTAGCTGATGTTCAGAACGAGAACTTTTACCTCCGTTCAATCCTGAGTTGGATTAGTGCTAGAGAGCCACAGCTCGGCATGATGATCCAGCAGTTCAAGAGACAGGATGGTTTTGGGGTAGGGTACACATATACCAAGTGAGAAATCAAGGGTTGGTTTCAGTATTTGTGATGAGTGATTGACAGGCTTTTAACCTCTGTTCGAAGGGGTACCTCCGAAGGGTGTTCGGAGGTTGTACCTCCGAAGGGTGTTCAGAGGTGGTTTCACCGAAGGGTGTTCGGTGGTTGGTTGCTGCAGCTGTTGCAGTGGAGTGTGCGTGTCGGAGGGGTCCGATAGTACACGATGACTGGGTGTGTACCGAAGGCTTCGGTACTTTGGGTAGTACACCGGAGTGTGTGCCGGAGGTTGCTAACCCGGAGAGGTCTCCGGAGTACTGGATACACTTGTCTGTTTGTCGGTGGTGCGCAGGGACTTCGGAGGAGACGGACAGGTTCGTAGCAGGTGAACCTGGGTCAAGCGGGAGGCTTGATGCCAGGGGAGCGGGGAGCTCCGTCACGGTGGCTGCGAAGGGGGTCCGGGTCGGTCCTCGGGTCGAGGTGCGCCAGGTGAAGGCAGAGATTGCGGAGCGTGGCTCCGGCTGAAGGTACTCCGAGACAAAGTCCTCGGAGCTGAGGCACTTCGAAGGTACTCCGAATGGAGTGACTTCGTAGTTGGTTGGATCAAGTCCTCTACGGAGGCAAGGAGTTCGAAGTGTGCTCCGGAGGGAGACATTCGAAGGTGCCCGACGAAGGTCTCAGAAGTCGAGGCGCATCGAAGGCATGGTCCGGGTGAGGCTCGTCGAGGAGTGTGCTCAGGGAGAGACACTGCGACGGAGTGCTCATGGAATGCTTCGTGCGGAGGCCTTGGATGAAGGAGGGACTTCGAAGGGTGGTACTCCGAAGGTGGGGCTTCGGAGTGTGGAAGGCTTCGGAGCGAGGCTAGCTCCGGAGTGTGGTTGTCTTGTGGTGCTTCGGCCTGCATGGCTTCGGTACACGGACTGACGGAGTTCGAGCTGGGCGGAAGCTGCGAAGCCGTGGTGGTCCACTCCGGAGGTGTTGGTGCGAGACCTCACTGCTTACTAGCGAAGTCCTGATCGAAGCCCGTTTTGCTTCTTGTGTCGAAGCCCCTAGCGAAGTTTATTAGTGTGCGTTTAGACCTTCGTGTACGAAGCCCAGCACCAGTTGTTGCTGCCAAGTACTTGGTCGAAGTCCTCAGTGGGGTGTCCACTCTTGCGAAGGGTGAAGTGCGAAGCCTGCTCAAAGCACCCTGTGTGCGGAGCCTGCACTGACTTAGCAGAGTAGATTTTCGAGGGTTGTTAGTGGAGCGAAGTCTTCTTGGCTTCGAACCTTTGCTCCTGCGAAGCCTGTGTTCGGAGCTATCAAAGCACCTCCGAACCAGACCTCCGAAGGTAGTGTTCGAAGCCTGTTCCGCAGAAGACAGAACTGAAACTGAAGGCTAGTTTTTAACCCAAAATTTTAAAAGCTCCCATTCACCCCCCCCTCTGGTCGCCGTTTCCGGTCCAACAATTGGTATCAGAGCAGGTTAAGATCACCAGTTGACCTTAACCGGTTTTGTGATCTATTGGCGACATGGATAGAGGCAGTAAAATTCCTCTGTTCGATGGGACTGATTTTGCATACTGGAAGGTGCGCATGGAGGCTTACTTGTTAAGCCAAGGAAATGCAATTTGGGAGATTGTGGACTCACAATACTCCATCCCTGATACTCGCACTACTCAAACAGAAAAATATCAGTATAATGCCAACTCCAAGGCTAGGAATATACTGTTCATTGGTTTGAGCCGGAGTGAGTTTGATAGGGTGCAGCACCTTAGGACTGCTAGGGAGATTTGGACAACACTCACTATTTTTCATGAGGACTCTACACAGATCAAGGCCAGGCGCCAAAGCACGTACAATCAACAGTATCAGCTGTTTGTGCAGGCACCTGGTGAATCCATAGATGCCATGTTTTCACGCTTTGATGCTATAGTGAGTAACTTGCGGTCCAACGGGACGCTTGCTTACAATGACCATGATAGGGCTATCAAGCTTCTCTATGCTCTTGACCGTAGCATATGGGAAGTGAAGATATCCAGCATTGAGGAGTCTGCAGGTTATGACACTTTGACCTGTGATGAGCTCTTCAGCAAGCTGAAGTCCACAGAGATTGCCAAGGCATCTCTTGCAGTGCATAGAAGCTCTTTGCCACAGCCATTGGCATTGGTTTCCAGCACTAGCCGTGGCACCACTGCAGAACCAAGCACATCTGGCACTTGTGTTCTTGCAGATGGTTTTGCTTTGTCCTCCCTGGTCTCCGTCACAAAGGAGCAGGTGGACACTCTAGATGATGATGAGCTTGCTCTCATTGCCCGGAGGTTCACCCGTTTTCATCATGAGAGACGGGATCAGAGGAGAAGTGGTTTTAGTGGTTGCTTTGAATGTGGTGACACCTCTCACATTAAGGCCAATTGCCCTAAGCTCAAGAAGAGAGATGAGAGTGAGCGCCCCAAATACCACAAGAAGGAGAGGAAACCCTTTGTGAAGGGCAAGCGCGGCAAGGTGGCTAAGAAAGTGGCCAAAGCCGCTTCCAGGGCTTTTGTTGCTGCTCTCAGCGACATCGACACTTCCTCAACTGAGGAGTCGAGCTCTGAGGAGGAGGAGTCCCCAAGGAAGGAGGACAAGAAGGACAAGAAGGGATGAGATTTCACCGGCCTTTGCTTCATGGCTGACAGCGATCACAGCGGCGATGAGCTTGACTCATCTGAGGTACCTCTATCATCTGACCAGCTTCTGATTAAATTAGATGAGCCGAATGAAGTAGTTCTTGGTCAGGATAGATTACTTGTGCAAGCCGCTAGAGAAAGAAAAGACCTTAGACTTAGGCTAGAATCTGTTTCTACTGATTATGCCATGCTTAAGTCTAAGTTTAATGATGCTGAATGTGATTCTTGTACCACTGTCATGGGTGAGCTTGCTCAGTTGCGTTCTGTACATGCTCAAACTCTTTCTGAGCTTGAGACTGCACAGAAGCAGCTTTTGGAGGTGGATTCTAGACCTCATGATATTATTGAATGCATGAACTGTTCTTTATTACGCGAGAGCATTAATTTACGTGTTAAACATGTTCATGATTTAGAGGCTAGATTGGAGAGGGCCGGTAGTTCTAAGGATGTGCAGCCTGTGTGTGACACTTGCATCACCCTTAAGGACTAGCTAGGCACTGTTAGAGAGCGAGCTGAGAACCTTATGACTGAAAATGAATACCTTATGTCCGTGGTTAATAAATGCACTGAGGGAAAGGGTAGGATGGATTTGCTCTTGGCCAAGACCAAGTTGTGTGCTGACAGAGCAGGGGTAGCTCTAGGTTTGGGTTTTGAGAAGATTTCTTCAGACAGTAAGACCAAAACTGTTTTTACCTCTCCCACTACCCTAGAGAAAGAGAGAGCTCTGTTAGACACCCCATCAGCCAAAAAGCCTACCCGACCACCAAAGAAAGCCACACCTCCTGCCAAGAAAAATCCTCCCAAGAAAACCACTCAGAAGAAGCCCAAGGAGCCTGTGAGAGTTGCTCCTGTGACCCATGAGAGTGCCCCCGGGAGAGTGTTTCACTGTTCTTACTGTCAGCGGGCGGGTCATTTGGTTGGGTTTTGTTTTCGTCGCATCAAGGATGAGCGACGCGCTCAGGCGATGAGTTACCAGGACATGCATTACCCATCTTTAGGTATGCATGAGTCTGAGTTTTACTATCGTCCTGCTTTTGAGGCTCCTCGTGCTTCTCGGAGAGGTTTTGCTCCTCGAGGTGTTCACCATGTTCCATATGGTGGTAGACCCCGGGCGAGTAGCTTTGTACCTCGTTAGAGGAGGAGACCTCGACATGTTGTTCGATCGCAGCATGTAGGTAGACCTCGCACTTTGCATCATTCAGATTATCATGTGCGTAGACCGTCTACTTTTACTGTGCCTACTACTCGTGTCACTCAGTGCTGGATGCCTCGTCATTATTTCACTCACCCCAGCACTGAGCGATCGAGATATTCTTATCATGTGTAGGCGACAGATCGAGGCTTGGAGGGCACGTGGATCATGGACTCCGGTTGTTCGCGCCACATGACCGGAGATGCAGCATGGTTCTCCAGCCTCACCACAACCAAGCAAAGGGAACATATCACCATCGGAAACAATCGAAGGAGTAGAGTGAAAGGTAAAGGTGTGGTAAGAATTAACTCGAATTTCACTCTCAAAGATGTTGCTTTGGTTGAAAACCTAGGATACAATTTGTTGTCTGTATCTCAGTTGCTTGATGAGGGCTTCGAAGTGCGATTTCATCGCGATACTTCGCAAGTACTCAATTCTGATGGCGTTGTGGTGTGTAAGATCTTTAGAGTTGGGAGAGTTTTTGGAGCTGACTTTTCTGAGTCGTCTGGATCTTCTCATTGTCTTGTTGCACATTCGACTTCTGAGCTTTGGAAGTGGCATAGGAGACTAGGGCATATGAGCTTTGAGTTGCTCGCTCGTCTGAGCGCCCTAGGTCTGATCCGAGGATTGCCCAAGCTCAAGTTTGAGAAGAATTTAGTTTGCGCTCCGTGTCGACATGGAAAAATGATTGCCGCTTCGCATTCGCCAGTCACCACAGTGATGACTGAACAGCCCGGAGAACTTCTCCACATGGACACTGTAGGTCCTTCCCGGGTTAGTTCTTTAGGCGGTAAGTGGTATGTTTTAGTGATTGTCGACGATTTCTCTCGCTACTCTTGGGTCTTCTTTCTTGCCAGCAAGGATGAAGTGTTTTCACACTTTCGGAGCTTGGCTTTGAGACTTTTCACTGAACTCCCAGGTGCATTGAAATTCATTCGAAGTGATAATGGCACCGAGTTCAAAAACAGTCTCTTTGTTGACTTTTGCATGGAGCATGGCATAGAACATCAATTCTCTGCTCCACGGGTTCCTCAACAGAACGGTGTTGTTGAGAGGAAGAACCGCACTTTGGTTGAGATGGCTAGGACGATGCTTGATGAGCATAAGACTCCTAGAAAATTCTGGGCTGAGGCCATGAACACTGCATGTTACATCTCAAACCGTATATTCTTGCACTCAATTTTAAATTTGACATCTTATGAGCTGCGTTTTGGGAGACAGCCCAAGGTTACTCATCTTCGAGTTTTTGGCTGTCGCTGCTTTATCCTAAAACGTGGTAACTTGGATAAATTTGAGTCGCGATCTTCTGACGGGATCTTTTTGGGTTACACAACACATGGTCATTCTTATCGTGTTTATAATTTAGAGACTAACACTGTCATCGAGTCATGTGACGTGACTTTTGATGAATCAACCCCCTCTGTTAGTTCTGCTTTTGAACAGGCAAATGAACATGACATGGAACAGACCTTATTCGAAGAAGAAGATCCCGGAGAATTCGAGGATGGACCCCTACTACCCTCGACATCGACCCCCGAAGCTGACCCCGCTTCGACTACTTCGGCACGAGGTCCCGAAGCGACTACCTCAACATCGGTCATCTTGGACCACTCCAACGCGCAAGTTGAGGGGGAGACTGCATCCCGCCGCGAGGCTCCACATCATGTTCAAAGGATGCACCCTCCCGAGCAGATCATTGGTGAGCTTGATCAAAGGGTAACACGTTCTCATGCTCATTTTATTGATTCCGCTTTTGTTGCTTCTTTCGAGCCCTTAGATGTTAGTCATGCACTTTCTGATTCTAGTTGGATCAATGTCATGCATGAGGAACTTGAAAATTTTGAGAGAAACCAAGTCTGGTCTTTAGTTGATCCTCCACCAAATGTTCATTTCATTGGAACAAAATGGATTTTCAAAAAAAACAAGGGGAGGATGGGACTATAGTTAGAAACAAGGCTAGACTTGTAGCTCAGGGCTTTTCTCAATTAGAAGGGATTGATTTTACTGAAACTTTTGCACTTGTTGCTCGCCTTGAGGCCATTAGGATTTTGCTTGCCTTTGCGACATCCCGGGGATTCAAACTCTATCAAATGGATGTCAAAAGTGCTTTTCTTAATGGCTTCATAGGTGAAGATGTTTATGTAAAACAACCCCCTGGTTTTGAAAACCCCAAGTACCCACATAAAGTCCTTAAACTTCATAAGGCTCTTTATGGACTCAAGCAGGCCCCTCGGGCATGGTATGATAGACTTAAGTCTTTTCTGCTTGAGCGAGGGTATTTGATGGGCTCTGTTGATAAAACACTGTTTACTCTCAGGCATGGCAAAGATTTCCTCCTAGTGCAGATTTATGTGGATGATATCATCTTTGGTGGCTCTTCTCATGCTTTGGTTGCCGAGTTTGCAGATACCATGAGCAGGGAATTTGAAATGTCAATGATGGGTGAACTCACCTTTTTCCTTGGTTTGCAAATCAAGCAAAGCAAACAAGGTACTTTTGTCCACCAGACAAAGTACACCAAGGACCTGCTCAAGAAGTTTGACATGTCCGATGCGATGCCCCTCGCCACTCCAATGGCTACATCTGTAGCATTGGATCCTGACGAAGATGGAGAAGCCGTAGACCAGAAGGAGTTCCGAAGCATGATCGGCTCCCTCCTCTACTTGACTGCTACGAGGCCGGATATACACTTCGCTGTGTGTCTGTGCGCTCGTTTTCAGGCTTCACCACGAGCTTCACACCGCCAAGCGGTAAAGCGCATCTTAAGGTATCTCAAACACACCCTTGAATTTGGCATATGGTATTCAGCATCTTCATCTTTATGTCTTCGAGGTTATTCCGATGCGGACTTTGCTGGGTGTAGAATTGATAGGAAGAGTACCTCTGGTACCTGTCATTTTCTGGGTACTTCTCTGGTTTGCTGGTCTTCCCGCAAACAGTCTAGTGTTGCACAATCGACGGCTGAGGCCGAATATGTTGCTGCAGCTAGCTGTTGCTCTCAGATTTTGTGGATGATTTCCACTTTGCGGGATTTCGGGTTAGATTATAAGAGTGTTCCACTTTTCTGTGATAACACTAGCGCTATTTGTATTGCAAACAACCCGGTTCAGCACTCCAGAACCAAACATATTGATGTGCGGTATCATTTTCTCAGAGATCACAATGAGAAGGGTGATATTGAACTTCAATATGTTGATACCCAACACCAGCTTGCCGACATTTTTACAAAACCCCTCGATGCTTCTCGATTTGCCTACTTGCGTGGGGAACTTGGCATTTGTCACCTTTACGACATTTTGTGAGGGGGAGCTGATTGTGTTTATCTTGCATATGCTCACTGTGTGCTAAATTGCATTTACATCTTTTGCACTTATATGCCTACTTATAATTCATGAAATCATGTCAGCTCAGCTCTTTTAATCAATCTAAGACATACATGTGCATGATGTTTTCTTTTCAAAATCAAATCGTGCTCACTGCTTAGTCTTGAATCTAGCATGTGTTGGCAGAACTGCTTTAGCTATCTTTTATCTGCTTGATAGCAAGACACTGTTCATTGGATGCTAAAAATTGCAACTTGAAAAATTGTTCTACATTTTCATGGATATTCATAAAGTGCCCAACAGTTGGTTCACTTAGTTAAAATCAAAAACTCCATGATCTGCATGCTTTAAGTGAAAAGATCCAGGTGGGTTTGTTTGTCGCACTACTCTATTCTAGACTGCTTTCCTTTGCACATTGGTCTGAACTGGAATAGTGTAGTGTATGTCAAAGTCATTGCTTTAAGCTTCTTATGGCTTTCATGCCTAGGCTTGGCCTGATTGGAAAGTATAAGGTGGACAAACAAATAACCCCTGGCACTAAGAAAAGAACAACACAATTCTTTGATCCTCAAGTTTGCTTTCATGCTCCATTTGAACTGGACTTGTCTGTCTAGAGTAGAATTTGACTTGCTTTGCGCAGTCCCTGCTTTTACTTGTCTAGTTTCCTTGACTAAGTGGTGATGCTTTTCTTTCAAAAATGTTCAAATCACATGCTTCATCATGTTTTTCAAGAATATTAATTGGAGATGAGCACATGATCATTGGTATTAATGTTGGCATATTTTTGCTTCATATGTCTTTGCAATTCTGCTCATTTCGAAGCTTTGCATCTTTTACATGCTCCTTGATGCTTGCATTGCCAAAGGGGGAGAAATTCCTCAAGCGGGAGAGACTTGCTACGTTCTCTACCGCAAGGGGGTATAAAGGGGGAGAAAATTGTGACATAAAGGGGGAGAAGGTTCTTTGTTGCCAAAAGGGAGAATTAACTCAAGGGGAGTTTTTATCTTGAGATTTGCCGAAGGGGCTTTTACTCTTTTGAGAAAGGGGGAGGAAAATTCTTCTGTCAAGTGACATGGTTTGGCTCTTTTCTGAGTTTTTATGGTCACTTGTGTGCTGAAAGTTTTTAAATTTTCTTGGACTTAAAGTTGGTTGTCAATGCACTCATCAAGGGGGAGATTGAGAAACCAAGGGTTGGTTTCAGTATTTGTGATGAGTGATTGACAAGCTTTTAACCTTTGTTCGAAGGGGTACCTCCGAAGGGTGTTCGGAGGTTGTACCTCCGAAGGGTGTTCGGAGGTGGTTTCACCGAAGGGTGTTCGGTGGTTGGTTGTTGCAGCTGTTGCAGCGGAGTGTGCGTGTCGGAGGGGTCCGACAGTACACGATGACTGGGTGTGTACCGAAGGCTTCGGTACTTTGGGCGGTACACCGGAGTGTGTGCCGGAGGATGCTAACCAGGAGAGGTCTCCGGAGTACTCGATACACTTGTCTGTTTGTCGGTGGTGCGCAGGGACTTCGGAGGAGACGGACAGGTTCGTAGCAGGTGAACCTGGGTCAAGCGGGAGGCTTGATGCCAGGGGAGAGAGGAGCTCCGTCACGGTGGCTGCGAAGGGGGTCCGGGTCGGTCCTCGGGTCGAGGTGCGCCAGGTGAAGGCAGAGAGTGCGGAGCGTGGTTCCGGCTGAAGGTACTCCGAGACAAAGTCCTCGGAGGTGAGGCACTTCGAAGGTACTCCGAATGGAGTGACTTCGGAGTTGGTTGGATCAAGTCCTCTACGGAGGCAAGGAGTTCGAAGTGTGCTCCGGAGGGAGACATTCGAAGGTGCCCGACGAAGGTCTCAGAAGTCGAGGCGCATCGAAGGCATGGTCCGGGTGAGGCTCGTTGAGGAGTGTGCTCAGGGAGAGACACTGCGACAGAGTGCTCATGGAATGCTTCGTGCGGAGGCCTTGGACGAAAGAGGGACTTCGAAGGGTGGTACTCCGAAGGTGGGGCTTCGGAGTGTGGAAGGCTTCGGAGCGAGGCTAGCTCCGGAGTGTGGTTGTCTTGTGGTGCTTCGGCCTGCATGGCTTCGGTACACGGACTGACGGAGTTCGAGCTGGGCGGAAGCTGCGAAGCCGTGGTGGTCCACTCCGGAGGTGTTGGTGGGAAGGCCCAAGGGCTTTGACGGCTTCGGCTCAAAACCGTCACTGTATCGAAGGCTGACTTCGGTGAAGCGAAGGCCATCTGGCTCAAGGCTTCTCACCGAAGCTACCGCACCCCTCGCGTGCGAAGGGGGGCTTCGGAAAGGTCAAAGGCTGCAAGTCTGACAGTGTCTGCTCTACAAAAAGCTGGCACTATCCCATCTGCAAAGGCTGACAGAGAAGCCTCCAATAAATTTGACTACCTTTTGTACCCCTCAGTTCTGTAGAGACAAAACCAATGTAAACCCTAGGGGTAAAGTAGTCAATTCCTTTGGGTGAACTGTGGGCTATAAATATGGGGGCTCGGTAGGTAACATTTAACACTTTGAGCATTTACTGTTGAGCTCCTGTAGCCACACACTTCGTTGTATTTCATCCAGAGAGTTCATTTTCTGTGTTCCTTGTTCAAGCGGCGAAGCCCTGCTTCTGTGTGCTTTTTGCTTGAGCTCGCTTTACATACCTCGCTAGTTGTAGTGCGCCGAAGCCTGTCTAGGCGAAGGGTGTCTTTGTGCGAAGTGTGTTTTTCAGTGTGCTGTCGCTCTGTGTAACACGAGGCGAGACCTTGCTGCTTACTAGCGAAGTCCTGATCGAAGCCCGTTTTGCTTCTTGTGTCGAAGCCCCTAGCGAAGTCTATTAGTGTGCGTTTAGACCTTCGTGTATGAAGCCCAGCACCAGTTGCTGCTGCCAAGTACTTGGTCGAAGTCCTCAGTGGGGTGTCCACTCTTGCGAAGGGTGAAGTGCGAAGCCTGCTCAAAGCACCCTATGTGCGGAGCCTGCACTGACTTAGCAGAGTAGATTTTCGAGGGTTGTTAGTGGAGCGAAGTCTTCTTGGCTTCGAACCTTTGCTCCTGCGAAGCCTGTGTTCGGAGCTATCAAAGCACCTCCGAACCAGACCTCCGAAGGTAGTGTTCGAAGCCTGTTCCGCAGAAGACAGAACTGAAACTGAAGGCTAGTTTTTAGCCCAAAATTTTAAAAGCTCCCATTCACCCCCCCTTTGGTCGCCGTTTCCGGTCCAACACCAAGGCTGATTTTGAGAGCGCCATTAGCCGTGCAGTGGAGTGGAGTAAGATGACTCCAGAACAAAGATATCCCAAGACTCACTCCACTGAGTCCTTTAAGGATAGTCAGCCCAAGGATGCAGTGATCCAAGAACAACCTAAAGCTCCACCTAAGAAGCAGATCTGGATTCCTAAGCCTAAAACTCTTCACACTTCTCTTGATTCTTTACCTGGACCCTCTCAAACCAAAGATGCTTCACCAAACACCACCAAGCCTAAGAACCCTAAGCCACAACAACATCCCAAGAAGCCTACCTATCACTGTGAGTTCTGTTAGAGAGACGGGCATCTTGAGGAGTTTTGCTTCAGGAGGAAATGGGTTGAGCGAGCAGAGAGAGCTCGAGGTGTGCAGGAGCAGTTTTACCAGCAGGGTGGTAGACAAAGAGTTCCTCGACGTAGAGAGAGGTTAGAGGCCAGGCCACGTCGTGTAGGTGGTGGTAGAGGAGACGTTTTTTATGATCATTTTCCGGAGGGTGGTGTCCGTTCCAGCAGAGTTCCAGATCGTTATGGATACAGTTTTGTACCTCGTGACCGTGATTTTAGGAAGAACAGAGGACCGCGCTTTGAGCCGCGTTTTGGTCCAGACTCATATGATTCCTTCTGCTTTCCTACATATGAGCAGATGGCTCGACACTGGTTTAACACTTTTGCCAAACCTGGCGTTGGACCATTTGTTCCCACTCGTGATTATTGATCTTGATTTGGGAGTTGTGTATCCTTTTTAGGATATTTTGAGTAACCTTTTCATTGGTATCAGTTTTTTTACTTTCTTCTTTATTTTTTATTGAGTCTTTCTGTGTGTGTTCATATCATGCATAATCATAAATCACATTTTGAGCTTGCTTCTGTTATATGATTAATCTGCTTTACTTTCTCTAGCTAGTATATGCTTTTGATTACTTGTCGATGATCATGTTCTAGTTCAGTTCACATGATATATCTGATATTTGTCATATGCATGGCTTTTATGCTTTAAAATTGAAAAATGATCACCATTGCTTCTGGTAACTAGCATGTGTAGGCTGAATGCTTTCGCTATCTTTTACATGCCTAATAGCTAGATCCTTACTTAGATGCAGATACGCAACTTGGACATCTATATGCTTTAAATATGAAAAATGTGCTATAAAAATGATAAAAATACAGAAAAATGAAAGATTTTTGCATTTTTTTATGATTATTAGAAAAGATCCAGGTGGGTTTGCTTTGTCACATTGCATTGTTTTGGACTGCTTACCATAGCACTTTGGTATGAACTAGGACGGTGTAGTGTATGCCAAGACCAATGTCTTAAGCTTCTGATGGTTCAGTTCTGGCCTAGGCTTGACTTGGTCGGTTAGCATAAGGTTTGACATGCAAATAACCCCTAGCTGAAATGAAAGGAAAAAGAATAAGTCTGAAAAATTTAAAAAGATGACAAGTTTGCTGAAGCATTTTGTTTTGGACAATGCTTATCTTGGTAGATATCAGTTAGCTTTTGCATCTCACGCTTTACTTTGCTTGTCTACTAGAAAAAGTGGTGATGCTTTTGTTTGCAAAAATCGAAAAATGTGTACTGATGACTCTCCTTAGATATCATCTGTTGCACTGATCATGTCATGTATCTTAGACAGTATATCTTTCGCTATACCTGTTAGATGTTGTTATTGCAGTTAATCATATCTAAGAAGCATGCTTTTCATACTCCACCTACACTCCATCTGCATTCATGGCATATTTTTAGGGGGAGCTGCATTTCAGGAGGAGTTTGTGTTTATGTCTCTTTAAAGTGCATTTAGTCTCACTTGATGAGTCCAATTGTCAACAAGGGGGAGAAATTTTGGATATATTTTCGGCTTTCTCTGAGATTTATTTCAGGGGGAGTTTCTTGTTGGTAATTCTGAGATTTGCACTTGTTTTTGAGGCTTTATTTTTGGCTAATCATAATGACCATTTTTCGTGCTTCTGTTTGGCTTTTGGTCATTAGGGTTAAACTTTTATTTTCTTTCTTCTATTTTCTTTTGTCTTTGTTTTTCTGTTTCCACGTGTTTTGCAGGTTCTGGAGATGAGCTGAAAAGGGTGTTGACAATGCACTCATCAAGGGGGAGATTGAGAAACCATGTTGAAGAATATGGTTTTGATATCCAGATGTGATGAGTGATTGTAAACGGAAGTCAAAGGAAGGGAGAGATGAAGACCTGTCGAGTCTGAGGCGCATGTGACTCAGGTACACGGGCAGTGAGCGACGGCCGAGCAGAGGAGCCGCGGAGTCGGGCTGGCCCAATCCGGGTACATGGCTAGGAACGGCAGATGATCCACCGGTCTGTTGACTGGGTTTGACTCAGGTACACGAGCGGCGAGCGATTGCCAGGCTGAGGAAGCCACGGGGTCGGGTCGGCCCAATCCGAGTACCCGGTGCAAAGACGGTGAACGCTTTGTCAGTTTCGGCGTAAAACTGACGATCTATGTTTAATTCGTTTTTAGGATATTAATATTTAGTTTTAAGTTTAGAATATTTTTATTCGAGTCGGTTAATTTTTCTAAGAATATTTTAGTAATTTTCAAAATTTATTTTAGAGTCAGTTTATTTTACCCGAGGGTAAATTAGTCTTTTCATGTATTAGGATTTGCCTATAAATAGGCCCCTATCCCTTTGGGGATAGTTGACTATTTCTTTAAGATCAATCTATAGTCCAATTATTTTCAGAGGGGATTCTCATCTGCTATTTGGTCGCCGCTATTCCATTTTCGCCGAAGCGTGGATTTCATTGTTGTTTTTCTGCAGCATCTGACGCCGAGAGGACGAACTCAGAGCACGCAGCTCGCGAGCATCAACCTTCGGCAGGCACACGCAAGCTCTGCTTCTTTTTCCTAGCGCGGGCTCCACGCCAGTGTGGAGAAGCGTTGCAAATCGAATTGCTAGGCACGGGATTCCACGGCAGAAATATTTTTTTTTTCACCGGCTGGTTACTTCATGGGGAACTGGGCACAGTGCATGGCAGGTGGCCGCCACGCATAGCCTGGCCTAGCAGCCGGCGGGAAAGCTGCAGCCGGCAGAATTTTTTTTTTTGTTGCATGGCGGTGGCGTGATGCTCACAGCGATCAGTTTTTGGCACGGCGGCAAGTAGCACAGCAAACTGCGGCGGCTCTTTCTTCTGAACTCCAGCGGAAAAGTTTCATTTTCTCCAATGCAAGTAGCCTCACGGCAAAACGACGAACACAGGTTAGTTTTTTGTTTAAATCTCCTAGTTTTTAGTAGATCAATTTTAGAGATAATTATCTATTTTAATTAGCCTGAAATTAATAAATTCATAGTAAATTTTATCTATTAAATTTTTATCTAGTGTTATTTAAATATATTCGTTTAATCTAAAAAGAAAAGAAACATTTATTAGTCGCAGTCATTTATTTTGGTCTATTACTGAATTAATTTTTAATGATCCACGTTTTTTATTCATTTAATTAGTATTTTATTTCTAGACTAAAATATTAATGTCTCGAGGTTTTTATCTAGGTATTTTTATTTACTGCTGTATTTTTATTTAGTTTATCTTTAATATCAATTTAATTAGGACACCAGTCATTTTTAAGCTAGACAACTTTAATTCATGACATTTGCTTTGCAAATATTATTTGTCTGGTCTAGTTCTTTTGGGTGGTGGGATTAAAATATAGTTTAGCAATAAATTTTTAGGCGCCCATTCACCGCCTCTCTGGTCGCTACTTTCGGTCCTACAACAAGGTCCTAAGGAGAGTGTGGGGTCAGAATTGCGACTAGAGGGGGTGAATAGGCGGCTCAACAAATTCTTGCGAAGGTGATGGCTTAATCAGAACACCCAACGCACCTCAAATGTTGATCAAATTAATTTTGAACAGCAGTGCAAAACATGATTCAAAATCATAGTTCAGAACAAATCGGAGTTAGGATAGGCGATCTGTATTGTCGGTATTTGAAACTCTGAAATACAGCTAATATTTTGGCAAATGAACAGTCGATAGGAAGGTGTCAATCTTTGAAACTCCGACAGATTTCAGAGAATCAGAAAAACAAACTCAAAACAGCATGTTCAGAATTTGATTCAAAAATTCAGATAGAATACACTTTTGAAAACTGCATGAAAATGAATAGTATTGTTGAACAACAACTCAGATGCAGGGATTCAACAGATTGTGATCAGAACTTTAACATATTTGATTTGGCCTAGAAAACAAGCTTCAGTTATGATTTGTATTACTGAATTTGAATTGTAATTTTAAACAGAACACATATTTAAGATTGACAACACTGAGAATAGAAACAGTACAAACAAAACCAATCACAAGTATTCTGTTGAACAGTATAGTTTTGAAGCAATTTTCAATTAGAAGAAAACAGCTGATTAGTCAACTTCAACAATTTGATTTAGTTCAGATCACTATAATTATAATCAGCAAATAGCACTGGACAGTTTATCAATGATATGAACAGTATTGTTGATGATTCAAACAAATTCAAGTTTCAGATCATGACAGATTGAAACAAATCAGTGAATGGGCATAAGTAACTGAAAAAAATAAGTCTCAACCATCTGAAAACTTTTGTTCAGTTGAAATTTTTACACTTAACCACACTACCTGAAAATCTACTGCAACCAAAACAGATAAAAGACAGTACTGAAGGAATATTTGTTCAGCACTAGATTATGCAATACCCTGAATTTTCAGAACACAAATGAATTTGTACTGCTGCATAAACAGAATTGACTTCAAAGTTTTGACAATTTCAAACACTAGAATATTCAGAAATGGATTCAAACAATTTTAATTCAAATCCTAAACAGAAATATAGAACTGCAATTATACAACTTGAACCTTCCTGAATTGAAGCAGTAAATATCCAGAAGCTTGTTTCAAAATTCAGATTTCAGAGGCTTTAAACAGATTACAAAACCAGAAACTTGTTTTGAGAATTCAGAATGAGTTCAAACAGAAACTATGAATGAACTGAATATTAAACCAGATTACAAAAGTTAATTCAAGTTCCTGTTCACACAGCAAAACTTTAGAACACTACCTAAATGATGAATAGTGATTTCTTACTCAAAACAGATCACACAAACAATTCAGAATTCAACAAATTGAATATCTAATGGAATAAGTTTTTCAACTAGTTCAAAAGTTCAGACATGAATCATAATATAGCTCACACAATCTGAATTTCTAAACAGATTTCAGATCTGAAAACTATACTCAAAACTGTTCAGATAAAATTGTTTCACTTCTGGCAATTTGTTACTTCTACTAAAACTTGCAACACAGAATGAAATAGATCACAAATTAAATCCAGAGAACTATTTCATATTCAACTCTTCACATATCAATCAATTTTAGAACAGAATTTTCAGAACTTGAAGTGATTCAATCATCAATCAGAATGAAAACTGCTGAAACTGAAAACACAACCTCGGTAGACAATCCTTCTTCAATTAATTACTGTTTGAATCAGAATTTTCAACCAAGAATACTTTGTTCATCCTTCAACCATGATATTACTCAAGAAACAATCCAAGAATAAGCCAAGATGCTGATGAAAAGTAGAAGCAACATTTCATTAAACATGTAGAGGGCTACACAAAAAACTGAACCTTTTTATCCAGAGTATTTTTCAGAACTGTGATGCCTTGTTTGATCAGCAAAATAATTAGGAAGGAATCACAGAAACCAGTTGAAACTTTCAAAAATGGAACATTAAAAACATCCTCAACAAAAAATGTATAAACATCTACATCAAGTTCTGCACAGAAATCTTCACAAAATGCTTCTCAAAATCAAATTCAGCCTAAACAGAATACTGCGCTGGGAACTTGCAGATTTGGTCGCTGCACTGTTCCTCTTTTCAGATGACTAGAAGCAAAACAGCAGGAAAACAGCAATAATTTTTGAAGTAGATATTTTGGTTCAGCCAAAAGAACAGCCACCTGCCCATGGATATGGTCCTCTATTTATAGGCCAACCATGGGGGGTATTTTCTGGAAAGAACCCTCTAGAATTAAAATATTACACAAAGGTACTATTCCTTGTAATATATTTTCAGAATTAAGAAATTCTGAAAAATATACCAAAGGAGTACAATTACTCTAGACACTTACTAAAAATAAACCTAGTTTATTACACAAAGACTCAACACTAAAAAGGACTCATAACTATTGAAATTAACAAAACTCGATTTGTGACGGTTTTCAGCAAAAACATACAAAGCCTCTCAACTCATCGACTCGCGACACCGCTTTGCGACTCCGAGTTCAAGCAAGCCACTTTCGCTCTCGATCCCCTCGAGCAGCCCGAATGCTTGCCTTGGCCTCCCTCTCGCAGACCCGGTCGTCACGTCGTCGCTTCCATCCGTCCGTCCAAGTCTTGCTCGGTCTCTTCGTGCACTCTTGAGATCTTCTCCAACTTCGCCCGGCCTCCCTGATCCTCCGGCATCGAGCTCCCCGCTTGACCCTTGATCACTCGCCGTCGACAGTTGGTAAGCATCTCCACCCTGCACATCCAAGATAAGCCAAAACAAGAACGCGATGCACCACCGAAACCCTCGGCACACAATCCTCTTTTTACATCGAACCCCTCGATGCACTCAACCCAACACTCCATCGCTCGGTCTCTCAAACCCTCATCCTTGACAATCACTCATCATTCAGACAGAAACCACCCTTGGTTTCACAGAGAGCTAGACCTTCGGGTCCGGAGGAGGTATGCTTGACGAAGGCATTGCCGGAGGAAGCATTCGTGCCTGCTTTTGACAATGGGCTTCATCGATCCATGCTTTCACTATTGTCCAACCTTTAGCTTTCTAGGTTGCTTGAAAAGCTTCCTAGGCTGCGGCAACATCAGACGAAGGGGTCAAGAGCCGATTGCCCACAAAGCTGGTAGGCGCTATGCCTACATCTGGCGCAACAGAGAGTCTGATGTCCTCAAAGTGGCAAAGAACTCCAAGTGCGGCTACTTGTCCAGAGATCTCTCTATACCGAGTCCCCGAAGTCTTCATGGTCTTCATCGCTGCTTGGATCATCTTCAACCTCTAGGCCAAAGGCTCGTTCACTGACGAAGAAGAAGCACAAGATGTCCCAAAGTATTCCAAGACACCCCAAAGGACGTCCATGGTCTCGGAGGCCGTACCGCTACACTTTTCCCATTCCGTGACCAAGGCCTCTGACGAAGCACGCAAGTCATGGACCAGAGTGCTGAGCTCAGCCATCTTCATCATGAGGATGGTCTTTTGAGAAAGTAGTTGTCGTACCTCATTAGCTGAACATTGACGCTCTTCCCGAAGCTGTACGACCTCAGCTCCGGAGACTACTTGTGCCTCTCGAAGCCTTTTGACTTCGGCCTAGAGTACCACCTGCTCAGCTAGAAGCTCTTCGTTCGTAGCCTCCAGCTCCGCCTTTGTGCTCTGCTCCACACGGATTATCTCCTCCAAGTCCAAAGTCCTGCCCTCGGAGTCGGCAAGGCTCTCCTGGAGGGCTATTACCTTCTCTTTGAGCCGGTTGCAGTCGTGCTCATTAGAAGTTGTCGCCGCACAAGCAAGAACAATGTCCTGCCAAAAAAGCAAGGTGGGTATGGTATGTATTCCAAATAAAACTAACATGTGCAGCAGTACCGTACCTGATAGGCCGTTCAAGGGCGGTGCCTAGCTCCGACCCTTCGGCCTCACTTATTACAGAGACCAGCTCAGTCTCGCCCACCTCTCGGCTAACCAGAACTAGGGACTCCAATAAAGGGCAAAGCCTTGTACTCCGCTCGAGAAAAGGAGCCAAGAGGGGGAGCCTCGCCAAGGCGCTCCGGTCGTCATCTGTAGGAGAAGGCCCTGAGCAAAGGGAAGCATCCTCTGAATCCTCCATAGACTGCCCCCCATCAATTGACTCAGATGGAGTCAACCCCGCCGCGGGAACATGCATTGGCTAGGATTTGCCTTTTCCCTTCCTAGGGGTCATCACCCGCGTCGGAACCGTCACTTGCCCCGGAGTCGTCTCTCGCACCAGAGCCACCTCCTTTGCTGGAGCTGTCTCTTGCGCCGAAGCCACCTCCACTGGAGTTGATTCTGTAAACATGAAGGTATGTACCACTATTTAAATGTTGCAGGTAAAAAATGAAGCCAAGCTCGATTGGTAAAGGTGTACCTCCACCACCCTGCTGCTGAATGAGTATCAGACTACTCAGATGTTCGAACATCCGAGTGAAGTCCTCGTCGGGCTCCTCAAGAGATTGGACCGAAGCAATGGTCACATGGGTCTCCTCGGCCGTGGCAACCACCACGCCATCCGATGAAAGACCTTTTGTTTCTAGGGTCCGAACCCCTTCGGTCTCAACTCCACCTTCATCATGAATCGGGACCTCCGTCCAGCTCGATGGAGCGACTTCGGCATCTTCCTTCCTGAGATCACCCCCCTCTTCATTCAGCGCCACTTCTGCGCCATCTCAGACGAGACTCTCGGTTCCCATCTAAGAACCTCCTTCATCATCCCCCGCAAGCAAAGCCTCAAACTCCTCTATGCATCCGCATCCTCTTCCTCCTCGGACCGCTCCAACGACGAAGTTGGAGACTTCAAAGGAGTACGAGCTTTCGGCTTGCGAGTCACCTTTTTCATCGGAGTCTTCACTGGGCCGAAGACCCCAGCCTTAGCTTTCCTCTTCCTCGGCACTGGCTCTACCGTAGACCAATCTAGAAGGGCTGGGGGCTCAACTCCGAGTGCACTCCAAACTCGGTTAAACTGCTCCTAGTTCCCAACCAGCTTCACCCTCTGCTCCTTCTTCACGAGTGAAGGAGCTTAGAGAACATTCTTCGCTACTCGGACTATTTGTTCAGGAGTCAGCATCATCCGCGGAGCTAAAAAGATAAGATATCATCTGTTAGTTTAATAAAATTAAACCAATGTCTGTACGAAACAATTTGATGCAGGGTACGCGGAAAGCTTACCAACAGAGTTTGAGGAGATTTCCCGAAGTCCCCCCTCCAGGTTCTCTTCAAAGATGATAGGCCAGTTGGCCATCAAGGGAGGAATTCGGAGGGATATCAATTCCTCCGCCAAATCACGCATACTCATGCGTCGAATTATGGTGTACAGCAAGCTAGAGGCGTACCTGAAGCTGGATCGGGTCCAGATTAACATCTGCCTCCCTCTGGTACAAGATTTCTTCTAGGGGCCCTACAAAGACGGAGGTCACTCCCACCTCCGCATAAAACCAGCGGAGGATCCAGTCTAAGTACCATCGATCATTGATGGCCTTCATTGTGAACTTGTCCTAAAACTCCTCTCGAAGCTAGAAATTTATGCTTCCGAAGGCCACCACCATCTTCTCTCTGCCAGGTCCGATATGCGTCTTTGGTTGGCAGGAAGCTTTGTGCAGGGCCGCGATGATCTCCGCTCTCCCCACGCACCCTTCGGCCCGCAAGGACCATTCGAATATGGCCAAGCGAGTGATGGCGTTCGGGGCAAGTTGAGGGAGCTTCATGTGGAACAAGTCCAGTACCTCCGCCACGAAGTCTACAGAGGGGAGCCTGAGCCCGACTTCAAAAAAAGCTTCAAAAACCATGACTTCGCCCACTTGTGGTACTGGAATGACTTCTTTTCTAGGGGCTCACACCTTCACTTCGGGCCCCAGCCTCCCAAAAACTGCTTCGGCTATGGATTTCTTTGAGCAGGTCGATGCCCCAAGCAGTACGACTGATCTGTGTACTTGGTGGAGGCCAATCGAAGATCCTGAGGACCAGTGGGATGGGGGTTCTCTGAGGATCCCGCCACTGCCGCTGCCGCCATGGCCTGCTGCTAAGCCAATGTCGAGGCTAGCATAGGCACCTTAGAACTGGTTCTCACCATTGAAGGAGGTTGGAAGAGTTGAGAATAGAAACTAGAGAAGGGGAAAAGCGAGATTACAGAGCAGTTGGTAATGTGCCTCAAAACCACTATTCTCCCTCTTTTTATAGCCTGTGAGGTCCCTTGTGCCGTACGTTATGAGGCAATGTTTGGGTTGCTTTGTTTTGGTTTCGACGCCGTTATGACATGCAGGGCCACCACAGTGAAGACTTAAAACTGTCGTTTGATCATGCAACTGTTAGGCTCCTTAGAGAGTAACGGCTCTTAATTGGGCCTAACGGCTCTAGGAGCTAATGACAATTTTGGGTTCGGAGAGATCTCGATTCCAAAGCTGCCCTCCGAACGCCTCCGACCAGATCCTGGGTCCAGAGAGTTCTCATTTCCAAAGGAATTACTACAAATGGTCGTAAGGACTTTTGATTTTTTCTAAGTCCTGAGCATGGAAATATTTCTTGCGTATATCTCTTCATTGCACAGGTCATTCGAGAGACGTATTAGAGGGGCTACTGTTGGAGGAAAATAATTCATCCTCAGCATCATTCAAAATATCCGCATCAACATTATCTAAAGATAAAAGGAAGTTAGAAGTCATGATCTCCGGAGGTCCTAACAGCCATCAAGGCTTCGCTACATCTGGAGCATTCCGAGATAGAGGTTCCCATTGAGGCTTCGACATGACAAAGAATCTCGGAGCATCTTTACCCAAAGAGGCACTGCCAGCAAGGATGGAACAATTACCTTCTTACTGATGGCTCAGTGTTTTACCCTTTTAACCCTATGAAGAATACTAAATAGTATCCACTAGGTCGGTTGTAATTAGAGGGTAAAGAGGTCTTTTCCCAATGTATATTGTCTATAAATACCCCTATTTATTATGTAAGGGGTATCGAATATTCAGGTATTCAATATACACTTCGAACTGTCTCGAGCTATTATCCAATTCGGAGGCTTGGAACAGTCCGCATTAACAAACACTTCATTTATCAATCCTTCAAGTTTACTAAAACCTGTTAGCGTAATCTTTTGCACCAACACCATATGTCCTATTTGATTTTCTATTGACATGGCCAGTGGATGCAAGGTAATGTCTTGTGTCAAATGTTTAATATAAGATTAAAAGTTTGGTCGCTAGATTGTTGATCTAGATGTTGATGCTTGGCTTGATCATATTGAGATATGAGATACCTTTGTAGCCACACTACCCTACCCTTATATATGTAAAGGATAGGGTTTACAATGGTTGAGTCAGTTAAGGTATCTCAAAATCATAGGAGATAACTTATCTATCGTATCTAACAATTTATAGGATTTTGTCGCCTACCGAATCTTTAAATTACTATGTTACAAATATTTTGTGGGGGACAACAATACAAATAACTATACATGAAATATACTAATCTTTTATACATGGGTTTCATTCCCCGATAGTAACATATAGTATTAAATGCCTCGAGATGCGATTATGGCATAAAGTCGCATTTATGCTTACATCATTCACATCATCATACCTAAAATGTGATTGAGTTTATTTGTCCTAGTAGTTAAGTGATATTTGGAAATTTTGATTAGACATAATGGGCACAAAAAATATTGGTAGAATGAATTTTATTGGTAGGAATAATATGTGGCTATATGGTGCATTAACAACATATATATACGGTATATTTCGTAAACATGGTTGTTATATATTCAGATTATTTATATTTGATGCCTTTTATAAATGGAGATCCAACTCATATTTTTGTCCCTTTTATTTTATGTGTGTGTTGGGTTGGAGATAACTTATCTATAGTATCTAACGATTTATGATAAATCAAACTACGATTTCTATATAAGAACACGGGGACTCAAAAGTCAAAAGTATAAAACAATAGCAATACTCCTAAAAAGAAAAATTTGTACATAAGTTATTACACATTGCATACACATGAGCGATAACATATTGGACATAACTTACCAACATGAGTGTCATCACTTAACAAGTGCTTCCAATATTTCATCCGAAAGGTTAGAGTGGTATCAAGTTCTTTCATAATGCTCACACTGAAATTTAGTCTCATATTTAATTGTCATTTGCTCTCATGCAAGATCATTGCAATGGTCGGTTTTATTAACTCTTTTGTCACAATTCTCAAGCATCATGATAGCATAGGGCAATGGCACACTCGACCCATATAACTCCCTAAATGTGTCCTTGCGTGCCACATGTCACAATGATGCTATTTTAGTCCTGTTCTCTTAGTTTGCAATGGATAGATCATCACATGGTTTATCATTTGTGACATGATATACCAAACAAACATCATGCAATATCTAGCCATGGTTAAGTATGCATGTTATTATATCCGTCAATCCAACCTCCAGTCCATGGTAGTAGTATGAGGGAGAGGGAATACTTGGTGGGGAAAGAGAACACTTGACTCTAGCGATGGTCGATGTGGGAGCTTGGTATCATCGACGTTGTGTGAGTTGACTATGACTTGCAAGTGAATGTAGTGTTTCACCTGAAATATTGGAATTTCTTTTCATAATGAATGGACTCATATTTAGTCAAATATTTATATTGATGTGTGGTCAATTTATTTGCCTATTATGTGGCACTGTGCTCAACCCATATGAATCCTTAGAGTTATGCTTGCACTTCATTCACATTGATTCTCTTTTAAGGGCAACCACAATGGTTGTATTTCAAGTAGCATTAAGATGAGACCCACAAAAGTTGACATTTGTTATTGTCATGTGCACAATGTAAGAACTAAGAAACTAAAAAGGTGACATTAAAGTAGGCCCAATTTATGGTGGGACCCACAAAAGTAAGCACTTTATTGCTTATGGCCAAACTATAAGCTTAGAGTGCACCTTAAGGTTTTTTCTTATGGTGTGGCTCCACAATGTATAAAACTAGCAGCAATACTACTTTTAATGCTTAAGGTCACATTTTCATACACATTGTGGATGCCCTAATCCAGTTCTCTAGGTTTGCAATGCATAGCTCATCACATGGTGTGCCATTTAATTTGTGATGTGCTATGCCAAACTATAAGTAGTAGTAGGAGGAGGAGGAGGGAGAAGGAATCTTTGTGAAGTAAGAAAGCTCTTGAGTACTCCAACAGTGGTCAATGTGTGAGTTGTGTTTCCATTGACACCATGTGAGTTGACTGTGACTTGGAAAATATTTCCAATGTTTCACCCAAAAGCTTGGAATTTATTTTCATAATGCATTTACTCATATTAAGTTGAATATTTAAGACAAATCATGTTAGATAGAATCATCATTGCTATGATGTGTGGTCGATCTATTTCCCTACTTTGTGGCACTATGCTCAAACCATATGACTTCTTGGAGGTGTGCTTGCATGCCGTATACCCCATGTCGCAGTGAAGATCTTTCAATCCCATTCAGTCGGTAGATAGAGATCGATCAAACCGCACACTACTTGTATGCAAACAATTGCTCAAGCATGGAATATAGAAACTGCCTAGGTCATCTAACTTGGGCGGTCTCTTATTTTGAATGACTGCACTGCATTCCTTAGTAAGAGTAACCAAGCTTGTTAAGGTTTCGCTTCTTTGTGAGCAGCTCCTTAAAGAACTTTACATACATCGGAACATGTAAGACAACATCAAGGATGGGGATCATAATCTGCACATCTTTCATCATCTCCAGAAACTTAGCAAACTGCTTGTCTTCACTTGACTTCTCAAACCGTTCTAGAAATGGTAGCTTTGGCTTGGCAGGTGGAACTAAAGTTGAACCGATTGATGATGGTCAAGTAAAGGCTGACCAAGCCAATGATTCTTAGTTGGTCTTTTTCAGATGATCAGCAACACTGGGACTGAGACGCGGCCCGTACTCCCACGGGGGGCAGTAGTGGGGAATCTTGGACAATGGGTGAAATCCCGCTCCAGCAATATTGCGTGAGTGAAGAATGACAATGCCTCTTGTAAAGCTCTTTCATCGAGTGCGCAATCATGACAGGACTCGAGGAAGAAGCCCTGGCTAACTCCATTCCAGACGTCACGGTAAGACGGGGGGCAAGTGTTCATCTAACCCCAAGGTGGTATGTATCCTATAAAAGCTGCCACAATCATTAATAGGAATATGACAACTCCAAGAGCAGGCGGCAGTTCCATCCACCCCGGATCTAGAAGGAGCCTCCCCCTCATTAATATTACCAGGAAGTCTTGGTTGGCCACCGGCGCAAAGCCCCATGTCATCCACCAATAAGAAAAACCCACCAACAAATCCACAAAAAAACCTTCGAGGGTAGAGACGAGGTCGTAAAGCGCAAAGCAAAACTCGTGATACAAAACCCCAAATCAGAAAGTTCCTACCCACAGCTCTACTCAAGTTAGCTTCGGCTATTTCATGCGCATGTTGAGCTTCTTCTGGATCAATGTCACTACCCAGCTCCACATCATTTCCTAAAATGATGATCTCATTATTAACTATTCTCGCAAAACCACTCCATAGAACCGCCGTTATCCATTGGTCATTGAGGAGGCGTATTTTCAAATGAACCAAAATTCTTTTGTAGGGTGAATATAGTAGACCAGCAGATATGGTAGTAGGACAGAGGACTTATCGCGATGCCCGTGGACAAATTTACTATGTCTATGTCGCTATGAAAGAATGAGGAAAGTTTCTATAATGAACTATGAAAGAATGAGGAAACTTTATCCACAACTCCGAAATTTATTTTGGATCAGGCTATTCAATCCGATTCTCGACAGAATCTGTAGCACTTACTTCAGTGTATGTGCAAATACATGCACAGTTTTCCTAGTAACATGGTTGCATTGACAATTAGTTAAACTTCTCGGCTAGAATCTATAATTGTCTACGTGCGCCCTTGTTTTTAAATCACAAAAATGCAGAGGCGCGTAGCGTTAGTGCTTACCTGCAGTCCACCCTTTCTTTGAACGTTGACAACGATCGAATTTACAGATATGACCTGAGTGCCATTTGATGAGTAAGATCGAACAAGGGAGAGGGATATGGAAAGGATGAAGTAATGAAAGAGGAAGTTGTTGCTAGTAGCAACGACTTGTCACGATCCATTGGTTCATATAGAATCCATGTCTTAGGTCTATCAAAAAACATTCTTTTCACTAAGTGTATATAATAAAATAGAGTGAAAGGGTCCACCCCGAAACCAAGGGGGTACTAACTAACAGTTGAGTCCTGTATGAACCACAGAAGATAGTCCTTTCCTTCGAAAGGAGAATAAAAAAGAGCTATGATATTGACCGACCGTTTCGTACTTACTTCGAATCAATAGGCCTATCATTTTGCATGAGGCGGGCCAAATAGAGAATGAAATGCAAAAATAGAGGAAGGGGAGGTGATCACATCTTTGATTTTGTTTAAGGGCAGCTCGCCTTACTAAAGTACCAAAGGCTTTGATGGCTGACACTAGTTGTAGCTATGGGTAAGGCTTTCATTCAACTCACTCTGGGTTCCGATCTATATGACCCCCAGACAGTACAAAGTACACCTCTTCCATAGAGGCAAGCTGGTAGTAACCTAACCTTTTAGAGTCGGGGGAGCCTATCCCTTAACTCTATCAATAGAAAAAATCACGGGAATCCGTATTGCAGAATACCAAACCCCCAATCATGGTTACAAAAGGTGGAGGATTGACCATAAGAAATTACGAAAGTGATAACATAATCAACAAAAACTCCCACCTCACTAATACCCAGGCAAGGGAGAGTGTTAAAACACATCCCTCAATTCAGCAGAGAGCAGACCTTTCAGTTCAAAGAACAAGCCTCGCCTCATTGACTGCCAATACCCACACATTTTGACATACTAAAGAAGTTGTTCATGCTTCAAGAGCATATTCAACACATCACTTCTAGGGTGTCGGCCAACCTCTACTATAGATAGAGCAAAAGGTACAAAGAATATTCTAACTACCTGGTACCGACAACTCAATCAAGAAGACAACAACGTCTCACTGACTGACAGAAAAAATCCACCAAGGAAGAGTGCCAGAAGACATGTAGATCACATGAAAGAAAACAAATTTAACAACTTACAACAACCTGAAATAGTGAGTGAAATTAGGAAAAGATTAATATTAGCACGTATTTCTGCTGAAGAAAAAGATGCAGCAGGATTTGAACCCGCAAATTTACTAATTATGAGTCAGGCACTTTAACCATTCTGCCATGGATGCTTAATAGGGATCATCATACATCGTAAATAACCAATTTTCATATAGAAAGACATATCATAGAAAAATGAAATCTAAAATATTCGGAGATGATTATGAAAACACCTCTCTGGATCCTCGAATTGAAAAAGAGATTGAGAAGGATCAAGAATCCTTTTTCTTGTTATTTCGAATGGGTTCAATTCTATTGAGTCTGACTCATAGTGATCATTTCTCTTTAGCAAAGAATGACCTTGGTAATCAAAGGATTGAACAACCGGGATCCATTTACTTATGATACCTAGTTGACATTGATAACAAGGATCTAATGAATTATCAGTTTAATAGATCCTCTTTAGAAGAAATACGTATATTCCTTGCTCATTATCACACAATCACTTATTCCCAAACCTCGTAGGGGGCTAATTGTTTTCATTTACTATTTCATGGAAAATCCTTTTCGTTCCGCTTAGCCCTATCGGGTATTTCAGTGATAGGTTCTATAGGAACTGGACGGATCTTATTTGATCAAATACCTAACGAAAAATTCCTATTTTCCCTTCATTAAGGTACGAGGGCTTCTTATTACACAAGAACGAAAAGCACCGTTCATTCTTTCATATACTAGGGGTTTTTACTTGGAAAAGACAATATTCCATACTAAAGGATTCAGGTCCATAACCATGAGTTCCAGTGCACTAGATCTTGTAGCACTTAGAAATGAAATATACATACCCAGTTAAAGTGGGATATGATTGCATCATGGTGTATAAGGACGTGATCTAATAGATTGTTGTATCGAGTCATTGGATCATAGTCTCTTACCATAAAAATGGTTGCATGTGCAGCAGCACAGACTATTAGAAACCCGCCAATCCACATGTGGTGTGTAACTTGAATACTGGAGCAAGAAGACACATTCAAGTTGATCTGTTACGACTAGTGCGGTTGTTTGTATTTCATTTTCTTCTTCCAAGCCCGAAGGCCCCCCAGCCATCTAGAGCGCCTTAGTCGCCTCGTTGCTTGACACCCAAAGCCCTCCGCTGCCCCAGAGCCGCCCTACTGCCCCACCCAGATCCCCCCGCTCTGCCCGGAGCCACCCCGCTGCCTTCGCCCAGAGCCTCTTGCGCTGCCCGGAGTCACCCCGTTACCCGTCACTTGGGTGCCCGCCGCTTGAAGACCCCCCGAGCTGCCCCACTGCCTGTCGCCCGAAGCACCCCGGCCCCATGCCCCAGAGCCGCCCCACTTCCCCCATTCGAAGCCCCTTGCATTGCCTAGAGCTGCTCGAAGCCCTTGTTGCCTGGATCCTCCCACCGCCCTAGTCCGCCTTGCCTTCGAAGGGCAAAGTAGGTATTTCTGTATTAAAAGCATAAAAATGGCATATAGTAGAGGGTGCCAAAGATTTAGATGGCATTTAGTAGAAGCCAAACTTTACGATGGCAAATGATCGAAGTCCACATTTTTGGGTGGCAAATGATCAATTTTCTCAAATAGGGCTATCTCAAGATGATCCACTGGCAACACAACACACTCATGGGAGGTATTCAAGTACCAAACTAACTAAATCAATGAAGACTTCATTGAAAATGCATGTAATTCCTAGGATACAACTCAGTTCCCGTATTAATCAAGAGAATTCCAGCATTTCAGATGAGGTCTAGAGTTTCACCGTATTACAACAAAAGCAATAATGGAAGCTTTCCACTACAGGAGGCATACCATGTGATCCCAGTGAAATTGTGAAATCCGTCGAGGAGGTGAACCAGAGAGGCTACAAACAATATAATCCCAACACAGTGCCTCCATCGCCAGCGGCGGCAGCAAGTCCGACGACATCTGACGAAGCACCTGCAACATTTCCAACCACTTCCCTATAATCAGTGCAGGGCCAAGAGCGGTAGAGAAAGAGCCAGGAGATTGTTGCAGAAAGGCCCCATTGCACTACCTACTGACATCCACCTCAGCACCAGCACCAGGCTTGCCCGCTATATACTCATTCGCTAAGATAATAAGAAATAGTATTAAAGGACAAATTTAATACTAAATATTTTATTACACCATATCTTACTATCTAGTGCTTTAATTTGCAAGATGTTAATGACTGCAAATTTTTAGAAACCCCTTGTTAATAAGGATATATATATATATATATATATTGCAACAATTGCTATTTGATATGATAGGTTCATTGATTCATTCCTTCTGGAATATTGCAATCCTTTTTAATGTTGTTCGAGTTTCGAAGATACGTATATTAATAACTTTTGTTCCTTTTAATGATAGTTGTAAAAATAGTTGTATAATTTTATATCTATTGATGTAGAGTTCATACATGCACTATTCTGTGTTTAGCAAGCTCATGTAGCATAATATTCTTAAATTTTGGGGAAAGGTCTAGTGTTCGACCCTTGCTACCCCAATTTTTTTTTCATTTTTTGTTATTTACTTTTTCATTTTTTTCAGCACTTTTTTATTGATGTTTAAATCCTCATTTGAACTTGAAATTTTTTACAATCAAAATATAACATAAATTATATAATTTAAAATTTTGGTATTTTTCTGGATCATATTACTATTTTTAATTCATTAAGTGATTTTCTAGAATTTAAATTCAAATAGGTCAAATCTGAACTACAAGTGCATGAAATAATCAACAAAAATTTATAGAAAAATCATATTCATGCTTTTCAGTCTATTTTTAGTTAATATCCAATAAATTTAAAGACATTATGAAAAATCTAGGTTGGGACACTTGATCGGCAACATGGAGTTTTATAGTTTTTTAATTCTAAAAAAATCTAGCGAAGTCTAAAATAGACAAGACTTGAAATTTAAAAATGCTTTGAAATTTTTTCATGTAGGATGTTAAGAAATCGGACATTCTCCAAGGACGACTTATGATTTAAAAAAGGAATGAGGAATGTTTGAAAAAATCAATAATTAATTTTTCGATTGAACTTGAAACCTTTTTTACAATCAAAATACAACGTAACTTATCTAATTTAAAATTTTGGTATTTTTTGGGTCAGATTACTATTTTTAACTCATTAAGTGATTTTCTAAGATTTAAATTGAAATAAGTGAAATCTGAACTACAAGTTCCTGAAATAATTATCAAAAATTTATAAAAACATCATATTCATTTTTTCAGTCTATTTTTAGTTATTATCAAATAAATGTAAAGATATTATGAAAAATTATAGTTTTTTAATTCTAAAAAAATCTAGCGAAGTCTAAAAAGATGAGACTTGACGTGGTGTTGTGTTTATTATACGTAGATGCTATGATAAAAATTTAAAAATGTTTTGAATTTTTTTTTCATGTAGGATGTTAAGAAACCGGACATTTTCTAAAGATGACTTATGATTTAGAGAAGAAATGAGGAAGGTTTGAAAGCAAATCGATAGTTAATTTCTCGATTGAACTTGAAACTTTGTTACAATCAAACTTTTTAATAGTTGTGTCAAACATTTAACTGAGAATCATGTCTTGATCGATGCATTAATTGCATAGAATCTAGTATAGTCATGCATCTACCACAGCGCATGCCTTTCAATTACACATGTACTACTGCTACCACTTTTGACACGAAAACGTACCCCCGCACTTGGGTCAGTTCGACGATCCAAAAGTGTGCGGATACTTAGAGACAAGCCTAAGCTTAACACAACACCGATGTCACGTTTCGACTACCCTTAACCGTGGTAAGGGGGTGGAGTCACCAGGTAATCAGATCACACAGAAATAATCCAATTAGTAGAAAAGAAATATATTAAACAGAATAAATCAGCAAGCCCGAGAGGAGCCTGACTGAATCAAAGTATACAGTGCGAAGGGAATCGTTGAAGGGTACCTTCGGCGTCCAATGCGAAGGGTCCCGCCGAAGGGTGTCTTCGGCGTTCGGATTGATCTGGCCGAAGGCGGGCTTCCGAACAGATCTTGACGTGACAATCACCTTCGAACAGCGGGGTTCGGTGCGAAGTCTCTAACACGATAAAATAGCTCGAATGCAATGCACCAACATGACTTCATCTAATGCGGGGTATGAACGTGGCGAAGCCTATCGTGCCGAAGCCTATTGCGAAGCGTGCTGGCGCGTGAGACTCGGTCAAACCGACAACAGCGTGATGGTCCGGCACGGGTAGTCGAAGCTGGAATTCCACCGAGGGTGCTCTAGCAGCCTCCGAAACTAGTCTCCTAGCTCCGGACACCTCCGGCGAAGTAACTCCGAGCATGAAAACCTGCAACAGAATAGATATCAAGTGCCAATTCAGCCTGGGGACCGAATTCTGCTAAGTGTTGCACTAGAGAGCGAAGGTAGCAATCTGTTACGCATATTAGCGGATACTTCATAGGCGAAGTAACAAGGTGATAGCAATCTATTACGTAGATTAACGGATACTTCACAAGCGAAGTAACAAGGATTACCACTATTCCGAAGTGGCCTTCGGAGGGCTTCCAGGCAAACCCATGAAGGTTGCAGCAAAGTAAAGGTAAAAGTAAAGGTACGGTTCAAAGCTAGGGCTTTGTGTTGATTTGTGTTGGGGGGTTAATGAACCGGCCTCACCCCTATATTTATAGGGGCTAGCCTTCCAATCTCTAAGATTAATCTGTTAAGATTCGGCCTAATCATGCTTAGGGATAAAATTAGCAAAAATCAGACTCAAACTCTATCTCTGGAATCCTGCCCGAAGTGGGCCTTCGGTGAGGCCCACCAAAGCCTGCTCCCTGGGCTAAAGCTTCGGCGAGGCAGGCCTCCGAAGGCCTTCAGGCCGAAGCTAGCAAGCCTGTCGAAAGCTTCCAAAGCCCATAGCTCTAATGGGCCTGCGGCCCTGTAGGGCTTCGGCCCGACCTAGGACGTGTATTTTTGGCCTAAATTACCAAAATTGATATTTTGACAATCTTAACCATTTTATGTCATTTTTTGCTATCAACACATGCCCCCTACCTTTTAGTGAACTAAGTGAACTAAAAGCATAACGGGCTAAGGATGATACCTCTCATATCGTCCTTTTGATACTTTCAAGTCATTTGCCACACACTTGGGAAATACCTTTTCAAGTACCTTCCATTCAAAGCTCTTCGAAATCGCTCTCCTTGTAGAGATTCTAACACATATGCATTCCTTGGAGCGATTTTGGCTATTTTGAAATGGCCTTCCCAACTAGGTGACCACTTACCAAATTTAGGGCTCTTAGTGCCTAAGGGCAAAATTGTCTTCCAAACCATGTCACCCACTTGAAACGACTTTGGTCTAACCTTTTTATTGTAGGCTTTAGGTACCCTCCTCTTGTCTATCTCTATAGCTTCTAAAGCCCTTAACCTCTTATCGATCACTTCTTCTAGATTGTCCTTCAAAAGAGTCTCATACTCATCGACCGATAAGCCATCTTGCTTTAGAATTCTTAAAGAGCCAAGATCTACTTCTACAAGTAGAACGGTTTCTTGTCCATATACTAACTCATATGGACTAACTTTGGTAGCACCGTGCTTTGCAACTCTACAAGACCATAATGCCTCAGAAAGCACTTCATGCCACCTTTTAGGGAATTCCTCAATTTTCCTCTTAATGAGCTTAATCACATTTTTATTACTAGACTCGTCCTGGACATTGGCCTGAGCATAGTACGGTGAAGAGTTTACCAACTTGATACCATAAAGTTTGGCAAAGTCTCTCACTTCTTTGGAAATAAATGAACTACCTTGATCTATAGTGAGAGTTTGGGGAATACCAAATCTATGTATAATGTGCTTCAAGATAAAATCAAGTATCTCATTGTGAGTCATATTCTTCAGAGGCACGGCTTCAGTCCATTTGGTGAAGTAGTCTGTTGCCATTAGCATGAACCACTGTCCTTTTGAAGAAGTAGGATAAATCTAGCTGATGAAGTCTAAACCCCAACCCCAGAATGGCCATGGCTTTATATAGGATTAAGCAATGAAGCAGGAGCTAGCTGAATATTTCCAAACTTTTGGCATGCTTCACACCCTCTATAATATCTAAAACAATCCTCAGTCATAGTCGGCCAGTAGAAACCTACTCTTTTGAGCATCCAACTCATTTTCTGGGCCGACTGATGAGTGCCACAAAGCCCTTCATGGACTTCTCTCGTAGCGACCTAGGATTGTTCATCGTCTAAACACCTTAAAAGTACTCCATCAATAGTTCTGCGATATAGTACATCATCTAGCAACACAAATTTAAATGCTTGTCGCTGAACTTTCCAATCAACCCTTTGACTAGGGTTTCTCAAATACCGGAGGATTGGAATTCTCCAATCATCCTTATGGACCTCAAGAGGATTTGCTGCCTCTTTTTCTAGAGTGATGTAAAAACTACTAATTTCGGAGTGCCCCCCAGGCCTTCCCATTTCTGCCAAAGGCTGACTAGGTCGGTTGTGCGGAGCCGATCAGTCCGAAGCCTTCTACCGGATGGTTTTGGTTCCTAAAGACCTCCGTTGTCCGGCGGGTTTCAGCACAGGGGCTCTAGCGTGCTAGGCTCTTCGGTGGATGAAGTGTCCCGGCGCGAGGGCTCCAGCACATGACACCCTTCGATGGTCGAAGGGGTCTGACCCGTAGGGTTTGATAGACCTCGCACCCACCTGAAGCTTCTAGCTTCAGCAGTGAGACCAAACATTGACTTTTCTTGTAAAGAAAACTTTCCTCTCCTGACTTGATAGCTAGATGGTTGCTGAGCCAAATCATTTGCAATTGAATTTGCTTCTCTTGACACGTGAGAGATTTTGATGTCGTCAAAAATAGCAATTATGTCTAAACATTTATCCAAGTAACTATTTAGTAAGCCATTAAAACATTGGGCACTCTTAGCTACTTGTTGCACTACTAACAAAGAATCACCATATGCATGGACATGTTTAGCACCTATAGATTCTAGCAATTCAAATCCTAGTAATAAGGCTTCATATTCATCTTGGTTATTAGTAGAGGGAAATTCTAAACGGGCCGAGGTCTCAAAGTCCACTCCATTAGGTGATATGAGAACCACTCCAATACCTTGGCCACTCTTACAAGCTGAACCATCAAAATAAAGTTTCCATGGCACTACCTCAATTAGAGCAACATTGTCACTCCAACTGACATCTATGTGGTGATCAACTATAAAATTAGCGGTGATTTTACCTTTCATGGCTCTTAGAGGTTCATAGGCCAAATCATATTCAATCAAAGCGTACGCCCACTTTCTGATTCTTCCACATAGAATCGGCTTTTGCAACATGTATTTTATAACATCGGTTTGGCAAGCGACGATACATGTAGTAGGGAGAAGATAGTGACGTAATTTGGTACATGCGTAGTAAAGTGATTGTTGGGGGAAAATACTTCATCCTCAGGGTCACTACAGTAACAAGACGAAGGCAATCTATTAAACCGAAGTTCCAGTATCTAACTCCGATTTAGTACTGGGGCCAAGTTCGAAGAATCAAAGCGGACTCTTGTTCGGAGTATAGCTTCGAACATCGACTCTTCAGAGAACCTCCCTGCCAGCTAGGATGAAAGACTTATCTTCTTTCTCATTAGATTAGTCTTTTACCATTTTAGCCCTATTAAGGGTACCGAATAGTTTCCACTATGTCGGTTGTAATAGAGGGGTAAAAAGATCTTTTCCTTAAGATTTTCGCCTATAAATACCCCTCATTTTACCCTGTAATGAGGATCAAATACTGAGTTATTCAATACACATCTTTGAACTGCTTCGAGCTATTATCCAATTCGAAGGCTTGAAATAGTTCACTTCGCAAACACTTCGTTTGTTAGTTTCTAATCTCTGAAAACCTATTAGCGTAATCTTTTACGCCAACAGTTGGCGCCATCCGTGGGGATCCTAGTCCAAAAAACTTCGTTCTCTACCAAGTTCTCAAACCATGCCTCCCAAGCGGAGTTCAGGTGGTAGTCCTACTCGGAGGACTCCTCGGACCTCCGGAGTAAGATCTTCAAACACAGTCGAGGTCGGAGGACCTTCGGTAATTCCTCCACCTCAGACCCCCGAAGGGATTCCCCTTCCTCGAGCATACGGAGTTCCTCCTCCAACTCCATCTATACTTCGGCCAGCCGGAGTCCCTTCTCCAGCTCCGATACCGCTTCGAACTGACACATACAGTTCTCAAGACTCGAAAGGTCCTTCCAGAGGAGATGAAGATGGTCTTGGCGACATGGCAGCCCAAATGGCCAGTCTCCAAGCTGAAGTGGCGAGGTGAAGGCATGAAGCCGCAGATAGGCTTCGTTCTCAGGCCACCTCGGTCATTTCCGAAGTGCCCCAAGATGATGAACTTCCTTATCCCGAAGCCCTAGAGAACGCTTTCTTCGATAGCGAGTCTCCACTGCATCCCGAGCTGTAGAAAGTGCGCTTTGACCCTAAGTTTAAAACTTCGAAGCTCTACAAGTATTCTGGAGACGAGGACCCCAGGGAGTTCTCCCGTTCTTATGCTTTGGCAATTGAGGCCAGTGGAGAAGTGCGAGACACCATGGCCAAGTGCTTCCCTCTCGCTCTCGAAGGGGTGGCTTTGCGGTGGTTTTGGTCCCTGAAGCCAGGATCAATGAGAACCTGGGAGCAATTAAGGAAGAAGTTCATAAGTAACTTTCAGGGTACTTTCGTACCCCTAATGTCTACAGGAAGTCTTTTCTAGGTGAAGCAACTGCCTGGAGAGACTTTAAGACAATTTTTCAAGCGCTTCGCCCATACGAAGTCGCAAATTAGAGGGCTGACTACATCCTCTGTAGTTGATGCAGCTTGAGAGGGAGTTACCCATGCGAGCCTCCTTGATAAACTTCATCGAAAATAGATATCCTCTGTTTCTCAGCTGAGGGCTTATTTTGAAGAGTATGCTAGGTCAGAAGAAGGGTGGCTTCGAAGAACTGCTTCAACTCTGTCAATCCTGCAAGAAGTCAAGTTTGAAGTGAAGACTTCAACACCTTCGCAGGGGCCTAACATTGAAGTCCAGCATGACAGATGTCGGGGGCAAAAGCATCCTCGTTCAGAAGTCTTGAATATTGCTCCGCAGTAGAAATTTTCCCCTAAGGCTTCACAAGCCTCGGGAAGCAAGACCAGCGGCTGGAGGCTGCCAGGGAAGCCCACTTCTGAGGTGCGTCAGGAGCCTGTCCAGGCTGTGGCACATATAGACAACTTCGACCCTGCAAGGCAACCTCCGGTGGTCAATATTATGCCACCTCCGAAGTAGGAAGATGGTCAAGATCGAGGTAAAAGAGTAGTCCTCCCCATTTCCGGAGGAGGGACCCTCGGCAGTATGTCAAAGAGAGAGTGAAGATAATATGTCCGAGAAGTGGGCCATATTGGAACTTCTTCGTCAGCAGCTACCATGCCTGAGTGGTCCCATGTGCCGATATCTTTCTCTGCAGATGATGCAGCTGGCATAAAGTTTCCACATGAAGATCCCCTTGTCATTACTGCTGATATAGCAGGGACTAAAGTCCAGAGAGTGATGATTGACGGAGGGAGTTCAACAGATATTATCTTCGTCCAAGCCTTCGATCAGCTCTGTATCTCTAGGAAACATCTCCTCCCTGCAGCTCATCCTTTGCAATGCTTCGCAGGACCCCCTCTTGATGCCCTCGGCCAAATAGGTCTGGAGGTTGCTTTCAGAGAGGGGCCACTGGCAAGGACGGAGGAGGTGATTTTCGATGTTGTAGATGCCCCGTATGCATATAATGTTATCTTCGGGAGGGGCATGTTGAATCAGTTCAGAGCCATGGCACATCATAATTATTTATGTATGAAGATGCCCATGCAAGCGGGAGTGCTCACTGTCTTCGGAGATCAGGCCACTACGCGAAGAGCAGAGTATGGTCATGGCCCCCCTCTTGACCCGAGACAAGTGAACAACGTACAAGGCAACCCAGAGGATATCTCTTCTTCAGGTGAACCTTCGAAGAAGTCCATCCCAAGACCTAGCCCCGAAGAAGAGATTGTAACGAAGGTTATTGTCAAAGACGGCAAAGACTATTCATTTCAGTTCGGTAAGGATTTACCTCCAGAAGTCGCTACTTCGTTAGAAAAAGTAGTTGAGGAAAAATTGGATGTTTTTGCATGGTCTGACGAGGACATCCCCGGAGTCAGTCGGGATATTATTGAGCATAGCTTGCTTGTGAACCCTAGGGTTCGGCCTGTTTGACAAGGACTTCGAAAGTTATCTACGGAGAGGGTCATCCTTGCTAAGGCAGAAGTGGAAAAGTTGCTGAAGGCTGGGATTATCAGAGAAGTAGCTCATACGGAGTGGCTAGCCAACCCAGTCTTCATTAGAAAGAAATCTTCCGGGAAGTGGCGCATGTGTATTGACTTTACATCCTTGAATAAAGCATGCCCTCGTGACCCCTATCCCATGCCCCGAATTGATCAATTAGTTGATTTCACTGCTGGTTCGGAGTTATTAACCTTCCTCGACGTGTATTCTGCCTATCATCAAATCTGGTTAAAGCGTGAAGATGAAATCAAAACAAGCTTTGTAACTCCTTCGGGAGTCTTCTGCTATGTAAGAATGCTTTTTGGCTTAAGAAATGCCGGGGCAACTTTTTCGAGGTTAATTGCTAAAGTTCTAGGTCATCAAATAGGCCGCAATGTAAAAGCCTATATGAATGACATTGTAATAAAGACTGTTTTAAAGCACCAACATAGCCTAGACCTAGCAGAAATGTTCAATAGCCTTCGGGCATGTGGAGTCCGTCTCAACCCCGAAAAATGTATCTTCGGGGCTCAGGCTGGAAAATTGTTAGGGTATCTAGTTTCAAGCAGAGGGATCGAAGCTAGCCCTACTCAAATAACTGTATTACAAAGGATGGCTCCTCCGGAAAATTTAAAGCAGGTGCAAAAGCTAACTGGCCGCTTAGAAGCACTTAGTAGGTTCCTAGTAAGGTCTGCGGAGAGAAGTTTGCCTATTTTCAAAGAATTGAAAGGGTTCGAAGATTTTGCATGGACACCAGAGTGTCAAAAGAGTTTTGATGATATTAAGAATTATCTCAGTAATCCCGCTACACTCACGGTGCCTGTTGCGGATGAAACCCTACTCCTCTACCTTGCAGCTAATGGCTCTGCTGTCAGTGCAGTCCTTGTCAGAGAAGTTGATTTCAATGGGAAGTTGGTACAGAATCTAGTCTATTTTGTATCCGAAGCATTGTCTGGAGCAAAAAAAAGATATTCTGAGCTTGAGAAGTTCACCTATGCTCTGATAATGGCTTCGAGGAAGTTGAGACATTATTTTCTAGCACATAATGTGATTGTACCAACTTCGTATCCCTTAGGAGATATGCTCCGAAGCAAGGATTCTACAGGAAGAATTGGGAAATGGGTTGTTGAATTAGCACCCTTCAGCATCTCCTTCATGGCAAGGACAACGATCAAGTCACAGGTGTTGGCAGATTTTGTGGTAGAATGGACTCCCTCCGCAGTATGGGCTCCGGAGAAACCAAATGAAGGAATTTGGCCTATATACTCCGACGGAGCTTTCCAAGCATCTGGAGCAGGCATCAGAGCAGTAATAATTTCCCCTTCAGGGCAAAGGCAATGTACTCCGCAAGGCTCAACTTTAAGTCCATCAATAATATAGCGGAGTATGAAGGAATTTTGCTAGGACTTCGAAAGGCATGGGCTTTAGGTGCTACAAGAGTTGTTGTTAAAACATATTCTCAAATTGTATTAGGGCACATTGATAAAAGTTTTCAAGTTCGTCACCCCCACCTTGCAAAGTATTTGGAAGAGATTCGTAAGATTGAAGAAGCATTTAAAGGGATTTCCATCCGAAGTATACAAAGAGCTGAAAATATGCAAGCCGATACCTTAGCAAAAGCTGCGGACGGAGCTATGGACATTCTAGAAGGAGTTTTTTTACGAAGAGCTTAGTTCACCTTCGGTGCCACAGATCCCTTCTGCGGAAGTTCTTTGCATTACAACTACCGATTGGCGAAGTTCAATTATGGAATTACTGCAAGGTGAAGAAAATTTACCTGAAGGGCCACAACTTTCGAGGTTAAAGCTCAGAGTTCGAAACTATCATATAATCAACGGTATTCTCTACAAGGCCAGAGTATGTTCCCCTCTGCTCCGATGTTTATCTCAAGCCGAAGGTCAAGAGATACTCCAAGAAATTCATGAAGGCCTTTGTGGTAGCCATCTGGCCCCTCGGGCTTTGGCAGGAAAAACACTTCGCCATGGGCTTTATTGGCCTATAATAGTGGCTGATGCGGAGAGCCTAGTCCGTACGTGCCAGGGTTGTCAATGGATGGGAAGAAGAAGTCATCGTCCGCCAGCAACTCTTCAAGTTATTGCCCCAGTTTGGCCTATGGCCAGATGGGGCATGGACCTCATTGGCCCCTTCCCAGTAGCAAAAGGAAATCTGAAATTCACAGTGGTAGCAATTGAATATTTTTCCAAGTGGGTCGAAGCAGAACCCCTCGCAGCTATCACTTCGAATAATGTACAAAAAATTTTCTGGAAAAGTATTATATGCAGGTTCAGAGTGCATCGACAGCTCACAATTGACAATGGGACATAGTTTGATGCAGAGCCCTTCAGGAAGTTTTGTGAAGATCTTGGCATACAAATATGCTTTGCTGCTGTGCGCCATCCTCAGTCTAATGGAGCTGTAGAAAGAGCCAATGGTAATATCTTATCAGGGTTGAATCGAAGAATAGTAGGTTTGGCAAAAGGACTGTGGACCGAAGAGCTCCCGAAGATCTTATGGTCCATTCGGACCACCCAAACAAGGTACATAGGTTTCACTCCTTTCAGACTATTATTTGGAGACGAAGCTATGACACCAATGGAGCTTAAAGGAGGATCTCTTCGTAGCACCAAACCTGAAATATAAGGAGAAAGACAAGCTTCGCTTGATTTAACAGAAGAAACAAGACTTCGAGCTGTCGCCAATCTGTCGAAATATCAGCAGCAAACGAAGACTTGGTTTGACCTGAAGGTTAAGCTTAATGAACTTAAGCCAGGTCATCTAGTTTTGTGAAGCATTATAGCACCAAGGAAATTAGGAAATAAGTGGGAAGGTACATACATTATTCTCCGTTCAAGACACCCTAGTTCTTTTAAGCTAGCTAATTTAAAAGGCGAAGAGTTAAAGCATGACTGGCATGCGGAGCACTTAAAGCGATATTTTGCATAGGGACTCTTTGTAATCATTTGTAAACACCTTCTGAATTAATAAAGTTCATGGTCAGATAATACCTACCTCTCAAACACTTTCTACTTCTAGTGGACGCACTAGAAGAACGAAGTTGGTTGTGAGGGAAGTGTCATTCATTTAAACCAATTTTGCGGACTTTGAACCACTGGTTCGAAGCTTCCGACGAGGTGGGAAAGTCACTGAAAAACGGATTCCAAGCCACCGGCTTGAAAGCATCCGTAAAAAGAGTCCAAGGAGACCAAATGATGCGGATTCCAGGCTCCGGCCTGAAAGCATCCGTAAAAAGAGTCCAAGGAGACCACTACGAATTACGAACCACTAGTTTGATAGCATTCGCAAAAAGAGTCGAAGGAGGCCAAACAAAACAGAGTTTGAGCTGATAAGCTTCGAATATCAGTAGAAAGAGTCCAAAGTGACCAATCGTTTTGGATGCTAAGGTATCCAGAAAATTAGTCCGAAGTGACTACTTTCAAACAAAAGGTACTAAGTTACCAGTTTTTAGATTCCAGGTAGTCGAAGACATTTTGTGAGATTTTAATCAATCTCTAAGTTGCTAAGGGGCTCCGAGCCTCCAAAATTGTACTCATAAGTCATTTTTTCTTTGCGTCTAACCATCTTCGACAAAAATAGAAGTTGTTTACGCCCAAAGAGGGGTTGGGAAGTAGGGAGACAATTTTAATATCTTAATCTTTATCATTCGAACAGATTACATTACATTACGAAAAAACTGTGTCTATACCAAGAATGAAGTGAAGACCCCTTCGATCTCTAGAGCTACCACTAAAGCCAGAACGGCTAGTTTCGGAGTCGAGAGTCCTAATAACTTTACGTTTAATTCTTCTCCCTCCCCTCGAAGCTCGAAAATATTTTTGTTCCTATTGGAGTTCAGCCCAAGTTCAAAGTCCCTCGGGGCTTCTCTCCTAGCTTCAGAGTTCTTCAGGGTTCTTTCTTTGTTCTTCAGTAGTACTCTCTTCTTCGGACCATTCAACGTCTTAAGAAGATGAAGTTTCCAAGTTAACTTCTTTTTCTTCCTCTTTAATATAAGATAATATATCTTTGTGTATTTCGGGCGCAATTTCACCGTAGCTTTCTCGAGGAATCAGAAATCGAGGTCGTTTGTGAAGTTTTAGAAGGTCGAAGGTAGCCCATAGCAGGCGAAGTTCTTCGGTAACATTTAATACTTCGAGATCATCCATACGAGTTTGAGAAGCCTAAAAACATTTTCAAATAAGTCTTCATTCATAACAGATGAAAGCATAAATTTTTACATATTCAGACCCCTAAACAAAACTAAACCTGCGGGTCTGGCAGAGGCTGGCTGCTCGAAGCCTGCGACCGAGCTTGTTTCTGGCGAATCCCTTCATCAATCCAAGCCTTGATTGTTGTTCGATCTTCGGCTCTCCATGACGCTTGGAAGGCTTGCCAGGCTGCGGCCACATCTTCGGAAGGGTTTAATAGTTGGTTGTCATTGAAGGTAATAGGAGCCGCCCCCAAGTCTGGCGCTACTGATAGCCCTAGATCTTCGTAGTAACGAAGTATTCCGAGAGCGGATACTTGGCCGGAGATTTCTCCATACCGAATACCCACTGTCTTCATCATCTTCGCTGCTCCTTGGATCATCTTCAATCGTCGCAGCAAGGGGACGTTGTTAGTCGAAGATAGTGTCCAAGAAGTACCAAAGTACTCTAAGACACCTAAAAGGTTATCCATGACCTCCATAGCTATCTTCTCTGACTTCACCTTGTCTTCGATTAAAGCATCCCTTGATGAAGACAGCTCGTCTACCATAGTGGATAGTTTAGCTGCCTCTGTAGCCAAAGAGTTCTTCCGGCTAAGCAGGTTGTTGGCTTCCTCCATGGCCTTCGTCTTTTCTTCTTGTAGCTTAACCAGCTTAGCCCCCGTGGTTGCATGATCCGCCCGCATTCTTTCTATTTCAGCCCGAAGCACGATTTGCTCAGCTTCAAGCTTCTGATTTGCAGCCTCCAGACCAAGTCTAGCTCTCCTCTCAGCTGCAACCATCTCGTCCAAGCCAGAAATTCGAATTTCGAAGCCCTCAAGACTCCTTTGGAGGGCAGTAATCCTCTCCTTAGGACAAATACTTCCTCTCTCCTTCGAAGCAGCTATAGCTTGAGCCAAGACTATTTGCTGCGAAAAGAAAAAGCAAGGTGAGAAATTGTTCATAAGTTGAAATTAATCTTGTTTTTGCAGATACTCTGTACCTGGTATGCTGTCCGTTCCAAAGCTGCATTCAGCTCCGACCCTTCAGCCTCCCCAAGTATGTCTACCAAGTCAGTTCCCCCAACTTCTCGGTTAGCTAGATCCAAAGGTTCGAGCAAGGTCCGAAGTCCGGTCCTTCGCTCCAGATAAGGAGCTAGAAGGGGGAGCATTGACAAAGTCATTTGATCATCTTCGTTGGGTGAAGGGCCGGAATGTTGCGCCGCATCCCCGGAAACTTTGGTGGACTGGCCCCCCTCCGTAGATTGTCCTCCGTCTGTCGATTCCGACGGAGTTAGTCCCGAGTTCGGAGCAGGAAAAGGGTCCATTTTGCCATTACCTTTTCCGGGCCCCATTTGTGTAACTTCTGGAACCGACCTCGGAGATGTCGAAGTCCCAGGAGCAGTCTTCGCAGGAGGAGTCGTCTCCATGGGAGCAGACCCTGCCAAAACGAAGGTATTATATATTGCATAATTTTGCAGGGTAAAGAAAAAGGTGTTTTAATGAAGTTTACCTCTGAAATCCTATCGGCGAATGAGTATGGGGCTACTTGGAGGGTCGAAGGCCCCTTCGAAGTCTTCATCAGACTCAGGGTCTAGAACCGAAGGGTTGGCTGTTGGAGCCTCCCTTGGAGCAATAGTTACCACTTCATCCGGAATTGAAGCTTGTTCAGCTACAACTTCGACTCCGCCTTCAATAGGAGGGGCTTCTTGACGCGGCAAGTCAGGCTGGACACTCGAGGTCCCGGCCTGTTCGGAGTTGTTTGGTGCAGCTAGCACACCTGCTACGTCATTAGTGTCTACAACTTCGACATTCACCTCTGCTTCATCTTCGGTAATAAGGTCCACGAGGGCCCTTTGCATTTCTCTTACTCCCTCATCTTCAGATGAACCTGAAGACGAAGCATCTGCTTTCCTCTTCTTCGGGCTAAGTTCGGATGGCACCCAGTCCGGAAGAGGAGGGGCTATGACTCTGAGTATGCCCCATACTCGGTTATGTCGCTCCCAACTACCCACCAGTTTCTTCCTCCACTCCTTTTAGGCCAGAGTAGGAGCTCCAAGAATCTTCTCTGAAGCTCGAACGACTTGCTCCGAAGTCATAGGGGCTTGTGAAGCTGAAAGATAAGTTTTTATTAGTCATTTCATCAAATAATCATAAATAAAACATGTTGTAGCTTTCGAAGTTACCTGTAGAGCTCAAGTTTGAAGAAATTTTTCGGAGTCCTCCCTCTGGATCCTCTTCGAAGTTGATAGGCTAGTTGGCCATCAAAGGTGGAATTTGAAGCCCGATGAACTCCTCCGCTAAGTCCCGCATGCTCATGCAGCGACTAATTCGTTGGAGCAGGTTAAGGCGGGCTTCGAGAAGGCCGGGGTCTGGGTTGACTTCGGCTTCCCTTCGAAAATAAATGTCTTGCAGGCCTCCAGCCAGACGGCTATCTACTCCAACTTCGGCATAGAACCACCGAAGAATCCAATCTGTGTACCATCTGGCGTTGATGGACTTTGCTAGGAATTGCAGTTGGAATTCATCTCGGAGTCTGATGTTGATGTTGCCGAAGGCTACTACGATTTTTCCCCTTCGGAGCCTTGGTAAGTCTTCGGCTGGCAAGATGCTTTGTTTAGTGCTGCAAATATCTCTGCTCTCCCTTCACAGCCTTCAGCCCGCAGCGCCCATTTGAAGATAGCTAGGCACGCTATTGCGTTCGGAGATAACTGAGGAAGGGTGACATGGAAGAGATCCAATACCTCCGGCATGAAGTCTACTGCCGAGATTCCTAACCCTGCTTCGAAGAAGGCTTTGAAGATGACGACTTCTTCGGGGCGCGGTGAAGGGATGGCTTCCTTCCTGGGTTTGCGAACATTGATCTTTGGGCTAATCTTTCCCTCGACCACTGCTGCGATCATCTTCCTCTTGCAGGTGGATGGCCCTAGTTTGTAGGACTGGTCGGAGTACTTCGAAGAGGCCGGGAGGAGGTCATGGGGACCGATCTATTGGGGATTCCCTGCCGGCGCCGCCGCTGCTGCCGCCGCCATGGCCTGTTGCCGGGCTAGGGCCGAAGTCGCCACGGGAGCCTTGAAGCTTGTCTTCGCCATTGATTCGAACCGAGTGATTGAGGCTAAGGTTTGGAGGCTAATGGTTGATTGCGCAAAGATGGTGAGAAAGGTGTTTGAGAAGTTTCTAGGTCCTCTATTTATAGCCTAGGTTCACAATTTTTTACCATTCACACTTGCCGTTTCACATTCTTGATCATTACTGTTTGCGAAATTAACGCATCGCATAGCTTCTTCTAAAAGGAAAAGGCTAACGGCTATTTCTTCTAAGTCTAAAGGGCTTTCTGGCTTCATAAAAATTGATTCCAGGATTGTTCGAATTTAACTTTCTTAGAAATCAATTCGAAGTTATGAATCTTCGCCTATTCCGAAGGTTGATAAAATTTGGCAACCCCTACGGATGATTATTTTTCTTGCATATACTGCTCTCCTAACCTTACAGATCAAGCGGAGAAGTGTATTCGAGGGGATACTGTTGGGGGAAAATACTTCATCCTTAGGGTCACTACAGTAACAAGACGAAGGCAATCTATTAAACCAAAGTTCCAGTATCTAACTCTGATTTAGTACTAGGGCCAAGTTCGAAGAATCAAAGCGGACTCTTGTTCGGAGTATAGCTTCGAACGTCGACTCTTCAGAGAACCTCCCTGCCAGCTAGGATGGAAGACTTATCTTCTTTCTCATTAGATTAGTCTTTTACCATTGTAGCCCTATTAAGGGTACCGAATAGTTTCCACTATGTCGGTTGTAATAGAGGGCTAAAAAGGTCTTTTTCTTAAGATTTTCGCCTATAAATACCCCTCATTTTACCCTGTAATGAGGATCGAATACTGAGTTATTCAATACACATCTTTGAACTACTTTGAGCTATTATCAAATTCGGAGGCTTGAAATAGTTCACTTCGCAAACACTTCATTTGTTAGTTTCTAATCTCTGAAAACCTGTTAGCGTAATCTTTTACGCCAACAGTGATAAACATAAGCGCTCTACAAACACGTAACTGGTTTCGACATCCAGCAGGTGGTGGCTTAAGAACGTGATGATGTACTCATTTCCCTCCACCTCCTAGGTTAGTATGGCCCTTATCACGCTATCTTCGGTGGCAATGTATAGCCTAAACGGAATTACGACTTTTGGTGCTCTCACCACGGGTGGTGATGATAAGCACTCTTTAATTCTCTCAAAGGCGCTTTGCTAACTTGCTCCCCAAGTGAACTCGGCCTCATTCTTTAGCTAGAGTATAGGGACAAAGGCATCAATATTGCCAGACAAGTTAGATATAAAGTGACACAAATAATTCATCTTGCCTAGCAACTTTTGCACATCTTTCTTGCATGTCGGTGCTGCAAAGTTTCTAATCTTCTCAAGCATTTTAGGATCAATTTCTATACCTCTTTCGTGAATCATGAATCCTAAGAACTTGCCTACCGACACACCAAAAGCACATCTGAGTAGATTCATTTTTAAGCCATACTGTCGCATCCTATCAAAAGCAACTTTCAAATCGGCTAAATGGTTTTCCATAGCGTCTGATTTGACTACAACATCATGTATGTAAACTTCTAACATAACTCCTAACAATTCATGAAAGATCAAGTTCATAGCATGTTGATATGTAGCGCCAGCATTCTTTAAACCAAAAGTAATAACGACCCACTTGAACAAGCCGACAAAACCGGGGCATCAAAAGGTTGTCTTGTAGACGTCCTCTTCGGCCATAAAAATTTGATTATAACTAGCATTGCCATCAAGAAAACTTAGTACCTTCTATCCTAAAGCATCGTTGATTAGCATTTCGGCTATCGGCATTGGATACTCATCCTTCGGAGTGGCCTTGTTTAGATCCCTAAAATCAATACAAACGAATATCTTTCCGCTCCCCTTCTTTTCTACACGTACAATGTTAGCGACCCATTCAGCATACCTGCATGGACTAATAAACTCAGACTTGAGTAATCGCTCCACTTCTTCTTTAACTCGGTCATAGACGGCTGAATTAAAATGATGAGGAGGCTGTTTATAAGGCCTAAATCCAGATTTGATAGGTAGCCGATGCTCAACGAGATCGCGGCTTAATCTAGGCATCTCGCTATACTTCCATGCAAAACAATCGACGTACGACTGAAGCAACTTTATTACTTCAGCCTTCTCCTTAGCCTGTAAATGTTGGTTTACAAAAGTCATCCTTGGGATGCTGCCATCGCCTATGTAAATTTCCTCTAAAGGATCGGCCGATGCAAAACCTTGCCCTAATTTCTCTACTTCGCTAATGTCTTTGATGGCCTCGGCAATACTGTCTTTAGTAGACCGATATTGCTCTACACGATACTTTAGCCAATCTAGATTACTTTTGCTAGACATGATTACTAATTTAGAAATAGTCGTGCTACACTAGCTGGCTTTACAGACACTGGTACGAAATGTCCTCCAGACACGCAAACAAAGTCGTAATCCGAAAGATCCCTACCCGATAGACATTCTACTTTATTGTGGATGGCATAAATGGACACATTAGCCAATGCTACCTGGGCCGAAGTATCTACGGGTATGAAATCTACTTCATTGTTGTCCCACTGAATTAGGCATTAGTTCAAAGTAGAAGGAATGCAACAGTTTCGTAAATCCAGTCACGCCTGAGTAGCACACTGTAGTTACCTTGCATGTCGATGATGAAGAATGCCATCAGCAATGTCTTGTTGCCTACTTTCAACTCCATGGAGAGCACTCCTTTGCCTCGAAACTCCCGCCGTTGAAGCCGTTGAGCATTAAGTTAGTTTTCTTCAAGTCCTCCTCGTCCCTGCCAAGTTTCTTCAATAGCGAGTAAGGCATTAGGTTAACAGTGGCGCCACCATCAACAAGCATCCTAGAGATCGGCTTCCCATCAATGTGACCCCTAATGTAGAGATGCTTTAGATGGCGAGCCGTATCCTTGGGTTTTTCAAAAATAGCATTGGGCAGGCCGAGGTTCAACTGAGCAACCTTGGCCTCGTCTTGTGGTAGGGCGAACTCGGCGGGAAGCATGATGACGTTGATGTCCATCGCCTGAGGTGCGGGTCCCTCGGAGATTGGCGAGTAGTCGTCGTCGAGCATGTCGTTGTCATCGTCGCTCGGACTAGGAGCTGAGTTGGTTATCTCAACCGGCTTGATCCTCCATACTTGTCTCATCATTGGCCGAGGGTGGATTTCATCAAAGATGGCGTTTCACTCATCCTCGGCTTTCTTCTCGCTCATCTCTTGTTCCCTTTAGCGTTGTAGATGCCTCTTCTGTGATTTGGACATACCTGGAGGTGCCCAAGATGGCTGTGGCTTGGTACCAGGTGCCACCGCCTTGTTCCTGTTATTTTTGGCCGAAGGGGTACTACCCAGAACAGCCTCGCATGTTCCATAATCGGAGGGGCCTTCGTTGCGGACCCTGCCAATCAGACCGGCCTCGTTCGGCCGATCAGACCAGGCACCGGTGCTGGCTTCGGTTGGAGTAGGGGACTCACCTCTATTAGGCTTCGGCGAAGGGGCCTTCGGGATTGGGACTTCCTGAGACCCTACTCTAACTATGATAGCTTTGGACTCCTTGTCCTTTTCCTCTTTGCATTCATCTCCCTTGGCTTCATCCTATGCAAGTCGATTCGGAGGGACTACGGATAGCCTGTGGACGATGTTTCCCTCCGTCGCATCTGTTTGTCCCTGCCAGTTATAATACTCTGAAGGAAAACAAGGGACAGTGTTATGTTGCGGAGGGTGCTCTGATTGTGACACGTATGGAGCCCATGGGGTCCGCACCCAATTGTATGGCGGAGGCATCAGTGGCTCCAGCGGCTTCGCCCACCGTGAGCCGAACCCATTGCCTAGAGGGGGGCTCAGCTAGGTCGACGGTATCTCAGACCATATCAGTGAGGGGTCTTGCTAGGCCGGAGGTACGTTCGGCCATTGCGGGCCGAAGCCTCCCACCAGGGGGTTCGTCCAGAGTGGAGCTGGGTTCATCCATTGGGGTCCGAACTCGTTCTGTGTGGAGTTCGACCACTAGGGTCTGAGGCCACTATACAGAGCGTTAGGCCACTATGGCCCGAAGTCATCACGCAGAGGGTTCAACCACGGTGGTCCGAAGCTACCATGCGGAGGGTTCAGCCACTGTAGTCCGAAGACACCCTCCGGTTGCTTTGGCCCCTTCGGTTGACTTAGCCTTTTGGCGCGGGGGCCTGTTTCCTTAGCTATTCTTTGGTGTTTGCTTAACAACATCTGTTATGTTACCTTCGCCTTCTTGCGAGCCCTAGCTGAAGGAGGCGTTCTAACATTCCGTTTCCACACTCCAACTTTAGGGTTCTTAGGTACGAGTGTGCGTGTACGTGATTCTCCAATAACGACTGCTTTCCCTTTAGTTGACTCGGCCTGCTCTGGCCAAATCAGCACTTTCTTTTCATCGAGGTCGACGGTGTTCATGGGAAAGGGGTCTTTGTCTAGCTTCATCTTTGTACTGGGGTCTATCTTCAATCGTCCTTCCTCTATGGCCGATTGAACCTATCGATGAATAACATTGCAGTCGTTAGTATAATGTGAATGTGAATCATGCCACTTACAGTAGGGATGCTTCTTTAGCTCATCGGCAGATGGAATGACTTGGCCTTTAGGCAACCTGAGAAGCTTGTTCTTCAATAGAAAGTCAAATATTTTATCACACTTAGTTATATCAAACGAGTATTTGACCTTACTAAACCGATTCTTGGTGGGAGACAGCTATAACTCGGACCAAGTAATAGGCTTGCTCTTAGCGTTCCAAACCCATTCGGCAGCGTACATGTCGGCTGAATCTTCTTCCTCCTCTGATTCTTCCTCGTCGGAGTATTCCATGACGTGGACTTCGGCCCTAGGCTTGTTAAATGTCTTAATGGACTTTTTATCCTTAGCTCGGCCTTCCTGGACCAGAGCCTGTTGTAAGACTTGGCTAACTTCTAAAAAGTGTTGGTTGTCTAGTTTATCCTTAATTTTAGAACGCAACCCGCTAAAGGCTAGATCCGACAAATCTCTTTCTAAAATATTAAGACTAAAACATTGATTTCTAGTATCTCGAAAGCGCTTGATATACTTAGAGACGCTTTCGCTAGATTTCTATCTAACCGATGTCAAGTGTGAAATCCTAAGTTTTGTTTCACCCATGTAAAATTAGTCATGGAATTTTTGTTCTAATTCATCCCACATTTGGATAGAGTTCGGTAGGAGCACCGAAAACCAAGTGAAAGCGGTGCCGGATAGTGAGAGAGAGAATAGTCTAAGTTTTAAAGCGTCCGACCCACTAGGTTCTCCACAATGTGCTAAAAACTGACTGATATGATCTAGTGTGGTTTTGTTACCCTCACCATCGAACTTTGTGAATTCAGGGACTTTATAGCCGCGAGGGTAAGGTATCGTGTCAAAATGATCGGGGTACGGCTTCCGGTAAACCCTAGCTCGACCCCTAGGTACGAAGTCGGTGCACTCCCTAAACAGTGCATGGATCTGCTCCTCAATGTCATCCTGACCTACTGCCTGTGCGCGTCTCTCGTGCGAGGGCGCGACATGCGGCGGTATGTCGGCATGCCGACCATGAGGCTCCTCATCGTGCGCTAGCTCGAGATGTATGACGTGTTCAGTCCTATGCGCTTGTGCATGTGGTACGGGCAGCGTGGGCAAAACTGGTGACGGTGTAGGTGGAGGCAGCGCATGGTAGGCGGCGCTAGTTTGGCCATAAGCGTGGTGGCTGGTCTCGACCATGGATATCGAGGCCGGAGATGTAATGGCTTTGCTGGTCCTACCGTCAGTTCTGCTGTAAATGTGATTTATCGGTGATATACTAGCAATCGGAGCTAGTGGTACAGCCTCGGTAAAGCCAAACCTTCTAAGCATCGCCTCTACTTGAGATCTAACTGCCGAATCTAAACGGTTGGCTAGCAAAGCGCTAACGGCTTGATCTACTGATGCGGCTATCTTCTGCTTAATTTCTAAAGAAGATAAACTAGGCGATACCAGTGTCACCTGGATCTGAGCGAGGTCGGGGACATTGATGTCGCGCTTGATGAAGCCTGCACGTGTCTTGACGTAGCTCCCAAGCATGAGGTCTTGGAGTGCCTTAATTTTTTCCTCAATCTCTACTCGGTCTTCTGGAGGAATATCTTTAAGGGTAGGCGTTATGATGTTCTGGTTGTCGATATCCCCGCCTCCCATGGGATCTGTTGGGGGAATATATTTCCCTGTACAGGGGCCAAATGACGTCAGCCCCAGGCAGCCTCCGGCCCGGAGCCCAACGCTGCCGAGGCCCGTTTCCACTACAAGAAGCCGTTCCCAAACCTCAAGTTCATGACGGAGCTAGTCTCCGGACCCCCCCCGGCCGGTTCGAAGGCCCCGCGCCGGAGGCCACCCTCCGGGTGAGGGGCGCCGGAGGCCACCCTCCGGGTGAAGGGCGCCGGAGGCCGCCCTCCGGAGTTCGCCCTCCGGGAGCCCAGTTTGGAGGCCGCCCTCCGGAGCCCAGTTCGGAGGCCGCCCTCCGGAGCCAAGTTCGGAGGCCGCCCTCCGGAGCCCAGTCCAGAGGTCGCCCTCCGTGAGCCCAGTTCGGAGGCCGCCCTCCGAAGCCCAGTCCGGAGGCCGCCCTCCAGAGCCAAGTTCGGAGGCCGCCCCCCGGAAGCCCCTGTTCGGAGGTCCCGCAGGGGGCCACCCTCCGGGCAAAGGACACCGGAGGCCACCCTCCGGGTCGAGTTAGCCGGAGGCCGCCCTCCGGGTGCCCAGTTCGGAGGCCCTCGGTTCGGAGGCCAGTTCGAGGTCAAGGCTTCGAGACCCCAGTTCGGAGCCTTGTCCGGAGCCTTGTCCGGAGCCTTGTTCGGAGCATGCTTCGAAGCCCCCCTCCGGGGTGCACTTCGAAGCCTTCCCCCCAGCCTCCGCCTTCGGTGTGTCGTTTAGCTGGTCAAAGCCTGGCATAGCCTGGCACGTCTGTAAAGCTGTAAAGTTGTCTGGTACTTTCGTACAGTAGCTAGCTTTCTTTCCCTGTCTACCCCTATGAGCCTAGGGACTTGTAGAGGGTATTTTGGTCTTTTCCTTAAGGCCTGCGTACCTATAAAAGCAGGTCCAAGCCCTTGTAACAGGACACCTTCTCCAGGGGGCCAAGAGACCCTGGAATTATTGCTCCATACTAGGGCATACCATGCCAAATCTACCACAACTGGACGTAGGGCTATTATCTCCCAGGAGAGGCCCGAACCAGTATAAACCTTTTTCTCCCTCTGTTAGAACCCTTCGAGGTTCATTCTCCACATCACATTCCACCACAAAAAAACCTGCTGGAACTAACGCAATTGTTCCAATAGTTGGCGCCGTCCGTGGGGAACTTAGTACTAGAAGCTAAGTTCTCTACCACTGCTTGCAGTTCGAAGCACGCTTGCGGGGGGAGCTTCGAAGCTTCTTGCTTCGCGCACTCTTCGGCAAGGGGCTTCGGGCGCAGTCCGAAGGCCATTTTCGCGTTCCTTTACCCTCCAGCAAGGGGCTCCGCTTTGGGCGTCGGAGGTTTTCAAAGCCCCAGGGGCTACGAGGCCAACCTTCAGCCATTCTGCGAGGTATGTCCGCTGTCCGAAGTACTACTTCGACGTACCATGTCGCAATCATTTCAATACATATTCGAAGCCCTGCTTCGCCCCAAAATTCGAAGCCCAGCTTCGCCTTTTTAGCAAACTTTTGCCCCATATAGTTGGAAAAATCGAAGCCTCGCTTCGCCTTATCAAAAACTCGAAGCCTCGCTTCGCTTTATAAAATCCGGAGTACCCCTCCGAAGGCTACACAGTGCCTCCGGGCCCGTAGCAGTGGGCTAAAAGGATTCCGGGCCACTGGCCCGATGCGTCCAGGGATTCTGGGCTCCGCGCCCGAAGCATCCCAGGGATTCCGGGTTCCGCACCCGAAGCATCCCAGGGTCGAAGGTGACCCAGAGTCGAAGGTGACTCAGAGTCGAAGGTGGCTCACATTATCACAGGTTCGGTGAATCCACACCAAATATCCTTCTCATTACAGGACCAAGCTCCGAAGCCTTGCTTCATTATCCAAGCACGCTCCGAAGCCCTCCTTCGCGTGTTAATATAATATACGCCTAAGCGTCTCAAAGTCATACTTCGCTAAAATCTATGTGCGTTTCAGAGCTTCGCTCATGCACGACATCCAAATCCCAGCATGCCGAAGCATGCTTCGCTCAGTTTGGTTATGCGGAAGCCTTGCTTCGCACCAAATTGACGCGTTTGGAGCACACAAAGCGGCATTCGCTCATTGAAATTTCAAGCATCCGAAGCCGCCAAAAGGCGCACCCCTTCGCATTTTTTATATTTGCCCGCACCAGCAACGACTAAGTCCCTAACTGCTACGAGCAAGGGGGAAGCATGTATGTGAGGTGTGCGAATGTAATACGCAGTACGAGCGTGACAAGCTAAACGTTCGAAGCCAAACAATGCGAAGCATACAGACGAAGTATGCAAATACAATAAATTCCATTCATTGAATGACAGATGAGAAGCATGTTACAAGTATACTTCGAAAACAAAACTACGAGTAATCTGTGTCTAAGCCTAAAAAGAACCGAGTGCGAGGGCCCAACCCTCGCTTGCCTCTCCTTCGGCTGGGACCCCCTCGGCTGGACGTAGCCTCGTCGGAGCCCGCTCTCCCTCGACCGGCCCGTCCAGGCTCCGAAGCCCGCAGGCTTCATCTTCCACTTTGCAGGTCGCTCCAAGTTAGCGAAGCAGGCGATGCTGTATTGAAGGCAGAAAAGTCTAGGGCTTCGTCGCCTGCTAAGGCCGTTTGCGAAGGCAAAGACAAAGGGCTCTGAAGGGACTCAGTATTCACAGCGGCTAGTAAATCCTGAGCTACTTCGGAGATGGCTTCGCCGCTAGGCCCCCTCGGAAGCTTAAATCGAGGGGGGCCTTCGGACCTAGCTACTTCGAGGATCGCCCACAGCTGTTGAAGCTCTTCGGAGTCCTCGAGGACTTCGAGGTCTATGCTCGGAGGCTGAGCCTGGGCAAGTATAAAAAACCCCCGCATTCATATTAATAAACTGATAAGTTTTTACAAGCCTACAGCTAAGTATTACAAGGAAGCCTAAGGAGATCTACACCATCGGAGGCGGAGGCGGAGGCGGAGGCGTCGAGGTCGAAGGCTTGTCCGGCACAGCAGGTCCCTTGGATCGGCGGTGTCGAAGGGCCTTCTGGAGGTCGAGGACTGCTTCGCAGCCTTGTTCCTTCCAAGGCTCCTGCATCCGCCGCCAGGCTCCGCGGACATCGGCCGGAGGCGTCACCAAGTGTTCACCCTCGAAGGCCACTGGAGTCACAGAGGTTGCAGCCCGGAGGTGGTCACACCCCGCGTCAAAAAGCATCTGCAGCACCCCTTGGCCCGCAACTCAACCGGCCATCAGAGCGAAGCCCGTCAGCGCTTCCTCCGCCGTCGAAGCCACAGTCTTCAAGAAGTCGGCGCGGTCCCCAATCGAGTCCTGGTCACCAAATTCCGGAGCCCGACACTCGGTCCCTATTAGCTCAAGGACCTCGGTCAGGCTCTGGGTGGCTTCGCCAAGACTGCCCACGACGAAGCCTTCAAGATCCTGAGCCCGTTGGCGGAGCTCCGCATTCTCCTTCGCCTGCCGGGCCTCGGCGTCCTTCGAAGCCTCGAGCTCCGCGCAGAGCTGGCCCATCTCCGAAGACAAAGCCTCTTTAGCCTTATAGGCTTCAGCCCTCGCCGCCTCTGCCACGCCAGCCGAAGCCTCGGCCCGCCTTCGTTTCTCGGCTTCCACCGAGACTTCGTGGCGAAGGACCTCCTTCTCCTCTACGAGGCGCTCCATCCGCCTGTCCGCAGAAGTCGAAGTTGTTGCATTCAGTGCGAAGGCCTGCAGGAATTCAAGAATTCATAAGTATCAACCCAAGACAAAAGTGTGGTTCGAAGATTGCAAGGGGCTCCGCTCACCCGCATGAGGACTTCGTTCGTGCTAAGGAAGAGATCAGTGGGGCTCGAGTGGCTAAGTTGTGCCACCAAGTCCCCTGCCTCCGCAACGGCGCAAGCCTCGCGAAAGCCATCGATTGCCGCCTCCGTCACGCCCCCCTTCGGCTTGAAGGGGTGAACCATTGCCACGGTCGCCTGCGTGGGCTTCGGCTTGGCGGGGCTCAAGCCCACCACGTCGACATCCTCGTCGCTCTGAGGGTCCTCCACGCCGCGGCCTCCGCTGCCTCCGTCTTCGGACGAAGTACTCTCGGAGTCCGAATCACTGCCACTGCCGCTGCTGCTGCTGCTGCTGCCCGAAGTTTCCGTGGGCTTCGCCTCGTCAGGCTTCGGTCTGGCTTCGCCTGCCGGCTTCGCCACGGCGGGCCTCGCATCGGATTCATCCTCTGTAGAAAAGCCAAGTCAAGATCCGCATATTAAAGAGAAGCGTGGTTAAAGTGTTTACCTTCATCGGAAATGACTTCGAAGGAAGGTGGGGCTATGTGTGCCCTCCAATCCCTTCGCCGCGAAGCCAGCGCATCAGCCTTCGCGCCCGAAGTCATTGCCGCCGGAGCATCCGCGGCCTTCTTGGCGGCGGGAGTAGTCGCATCGGCCTCCGCCACCGAGGGCTTCACCGCCAGGGGCTTCGCTGCCTTCTTGGGGGTCGAAGTAGTTGCGGGCTTCGCCGCGACCTCGCCCGAGTTGGCAGCTTCGGCCGTGAGGACCCCCGTCCGAGGCCCCGAAGTTCCCGGCTCGTCCTCATCCCCTCTCTTCCTCTTGGCTCCGGCCGACGAGGTAGTGAGGTGGGCGAAGTCTGGCAGAGCAGGGGGCCCCTCGAGGTCGAGCGCGGTCCACACCCTGTTCCAGCGCTCCCAGGACCCCACCAGCGCGAGGCGCTGGGCCTGCTCCTCAGGGGTCGGAGGCCCAACGACCCGCTCCGCCGCCGCGATGGCCTCCTCCGAAGCCCTCATTTCGAGGTGGGCTTCACGAGAGGTTTTAAGTCAGAAGTGAAAATCTATGAAGTATAAAAGGTAAAGAGACTGCGAAGCCTTACAGAAGCGTTCGAGGGCTAACTCACTGAGTCCCCCTTGGCCCGAAGTCTGGAAGAGGCCCTCCGGCCAAGAGCGCGCGAGGGGGCTGAGCCGGAGCGTGATGAACTCTTCCGCGAGGTCCCTAATGCTCATCTTCGCCGCCACCCTCCGGAGCAGCAAGATCCTCGAGTTAAGGGTATCTTCGCTGGTCTTCACCACCCCCTCGCGCCGGTAAGAGATGAAGGCGTTGGTACTCCGAAGGGGGGAGTTCGCGCCGACGGAGGCGTAGAACCACTCCTGATCCCACTTCGAGTACCACTTGTTGTTTACGGCCCTCGCCGGGAAGGTGTCTTGGAACTCCTTCCAGAGCTGGAAGTTGGCGCTGCCGGAGGCCAGCACCCTCTTGATGCGGTCCGACCCCTCCCTCGGCTTCGGTTGGCAATTGGCATCGTGAAGGGTGACGAAGACATCCGCGCGGCCCTCGCAGCCCTCGGCCCTCATGGCCCACTCGAAGACAGCTAACCTCGCCACTGCGTTGGGCGAAAGCTGAGGGAGCTCGAGGTTGTAAGCCTTGAGGACCTCGCTCAGCATCCCCACTGCAAGCAGTCCGAGGCCGGCTTCGAAGAAGGCCTCGAACACCACCACCTCGTCCGCACGAGGCCTCGGCTCGGCCTCCGACTTCTCCGGGACCCGAAGCTGGATCTTCGCAGCGATCCTTCCTTCGCAGGCCCTCCGGACCGACTCCTCCGTGGAGATCGAGGCCCTCATCTCCAAGGTCTGCTCAAACTTGTCGGAGGGCGTCCGAAGGTCCCTCGGCCCCAGCCGCCTAGGCGCAGTCTTCGCTGCCACAACCGCCGTTGCCTGCACCTGGGTGGAGCCCGAGCTCGAGCCCAAGGCCAAAGGCTTCGCCACTGCCTTCTTCGGCATGTTGGTGGGACTTCGCTGTGAGGGGCTAAAGTTAGCGAAGGGCTGAAGCTAGCGAAGCTAAGAAGAAGAAGAGAGCGAAGGTTGTAAGGCAACGAGAAAGAAGCAAATGAGAGCGTGCCGAAGCTGCACGCGGTAAACCCCTATTTATAGGCGCGGTAAGAATTCCAACCATCGTGGGCCGAACCCAACGCCAGGTGGGCCTCCAGCGAAGGCGAAGCGGCCCAGGGCAAGGTAACGGTAATTTTTCTGACCGTTGCGGAGCCGTTCGGGCTCCCCGAGGTCGTTCTGACAACTAACGCAGGCAATTACTACCCCTGGGTATCGAGGTCACCTTCGGTCCAAGCTCCGAAGGCTTGTTTTCTCTGAAGTTGTGTTTTTCAGGTCATTTGTCCTAAGGGCGCGTGCACCCCTTCATCCCGAAGGCCTACACGCGAGGGGCTATGGTTGGGGGAATATATTTCCCTGTACAGGGGCCAAATGATGTCAGCCCCAGGCAGCCTCCGGCCCGGAGCCCAACGCTGCCGAGGCCCGTTTCCACTACAAGAAGCTGTTCCCAAACCTCAAGTTCGTGACGGAGCTAGTCTCCGGACCCCCTCGGCCGGTTCGAAGGCCCCGCACCGGAGGCCACCCTCCGAGTGAGGGGCACCGGAGGCCACCCTTTGGGTGAAGGGCGCCGGAGGCCGCCCTCCGGAGGTCGCCCTCCGGGAGCCCAGTTCGGAGGCCGCCCTCCGGAGCCCAGTTCGGAGGCCGCCCTACGGAGCCAAGTTGGGAGGCCGCCCTCCGGAGCCCAGTCCGGAGGTCACCCTCCGTGAGCCCAGTTCGGAGGCCGCCCTCCGGAGCCCAGTCCGGAGGCCGCCCTCCGGAGCCAAGTTCGGAGGCCGCCCCTCGGAAGCCCCTGTTCGGAGGTCCCACAGGGGGCCACCCTCCGGGCAAAGGACACCGGAGGCCACCCTCCGGGTCGAGTGCACCGGAGGCCGCCCTCCGGGTGCCCAGTTCGGAGGCCCCCGGTTCGGAGGCCAGTTCGAGGTCAAGGCTCCGAGACCCCAGTTCGGAGCCTTGTCCGGAGCCTTGTCCGGAGCCTTGTTCGAAGCATGCTTCGAAGACCCCCTCCGGGGTGCACTTCGAAGCCTTCCCCCCAGCCTCCGCCTTCGGTGTGTCGTTTAGCTGGTCAAAGCTTGGCATAGCCTGACACGTCTGTAAAGCTGTAAAGTTGTCTGGTACTTTCGTACAGTAGCTAGCTTTCTTTCCCTGTCTACCCCTATGAGCCTAGGGACTTGTAGAGGGTATTTTGGTCTTTTCCTTAAGGCCTGCGTACCTATAAAAGCAGGGCCAAGCCCTTGTAACAGGACACCTTCTCCAGGGGGCCAAGAGACCCTGGAATTATTGCTCCATACTAGGGCATACCATGCCAAATCCACCACAACTGGACGTAGGGCTATTATCTCCCAGGAGAGGCCCGAACCAATATAAACCTTTTTCTCCCTCTGTTAGAACCCTTCGAGGTTCATTCTCCACATCACATTCCACCACAGAAAAACCTGCTGGAACTAACGCAATTGTTCCAACAGGATCCATCGACGATGTAGACATAGTAGTCAACGTAGATGTACTGGCGGTCGAGGTAGATGTACTCGTCATGTTGGCGTAGCCTTCCCAAGCGGAGTCGCCAAAAAGTGTGTTGACACGAAAATGTCATTTGGGTTAGTTTGATGATCCAAAGTGTGTGGATACTTATGGACAAGCCTAAGCGTAACATGACACCGACGTCGCGTTCCAACTACCCTTAACCGTGGTAAGGGGGTGGAGTCACCAGGTAATCAGATCATACAGAAATAATCCAATTAGCCGAAAATAAATATATTAAACAGAATAAATCAGCAAGCCTGAGCGGAGCCTGACTAAATCGAAGTATTCAGTGCAAAGGGAATCGCCCAAGGGTACCTTCGGTGTCTGATGCGAAGGGTCCCGCCGAAGGGTGTCTTCGGCGTTCGGACTGATCTGGCCGAAGGCGGGCTCCAAACAGATATTGACATGACAATCACCTCCAAACAACGGGGTTCGGCGTGAAGTCTCTGACATGATAAAATAGCTCGAACACAATGCAGCGGCGTGACTTCGTCTGACGCAGGGTACGAATGTGGCGAAGCCTGTCATGTCGAAGCATGTTGCAAAGCGTTCTAGCGTGCGAGACTCGGTCAAACCGACAATAGCATGACAGTCCGGCACGGGTAGTTGAAGCTGGAATTCCGCCGAGGGGTGCTCTAGCAGCCTCCAAAACCAGTATCCTAGCTCCGGACACCTCCAGCGAAGCAACTCTAGGCGTGAAAACCTGCAACAGAATAGATATCAAGTGCCAATTCGACCTGGGGACCGAATTCTGCTAAGTGTTGCACTAGAGAGCGAAGATAGCAATCTGTTATGCAGATTAGCGGATACTTCACAGGCAAAGTAACAAGGCGATAGCAATCTATTACATAGATTAACGGAAACATCACAGGCGAAGTAACAAGGATTACCACTATTCTGAAGTGGCCGTCGGAGGGCTTCCAGGCAAACCCACGAAGGTTGCAGCAAAGTAAATGTAAAAGTAAAGGTACGGTTCAAAGCTAGCGCTTTGTGTTGATTTGTGTTGGGGGGTTAATGAACTGGCTTCACCCCTATATTTATAGGGGCTAGTCTTCTAATATCTAGGATTAATCTGTTAAGATTCGGCCTAATCATGCGTAGGGATAAAATTAGCCAAAATCAGACTCAAACTCTATCTCTGGAATCCTGCCCGAAGTAGGCCTTCGACGAGGCCCTCCTAAGCCTGCTTCCTGGGCTGAAGCTTCGACGAGGCAGGCCTCCAAAGGCCTTCGGGCCGAAGCTAGCAGGCCTGCTGAAAGCTTACAAAGCCCATAGATCAAACGGGCCTTCGGCCCGACCTAGGACGTGTATTTTTGGCCCAAATTACCAAAATTGATATTTTGACAATCTTAACCATTTGATGCCATTTTTTTGCTATCAACAACCATGAATATATTTCTTTAGCAATAAAAATAAGACAATGGAGTTGTACTAATTATGTTTAGGAAAAATTACAAAATTACAGTTACGAAAGATTATAATTAAGAAAAAATAAAAATACAATCCATGCGGATAAACAGCTTCCACCCATAAAACATGACAACACTAACAACAAGTGAGTCATCGCAAGGTGAGATTGAATAACACTAATAGGAGATACACTAACACTCAACTAAACCAAAACATACAAGCAACCCAATAGCAAAACTCACAACACTACAAGAAAACAGCAAAATTTCGTCAGCTGACGAAGAAGCTAACTTCCATCGGTAAAACGCTTATTTCTATCAGTTTTTGGTCGACGAAAACTTCTGTCGGTCGCCGACGGAAGATAATTAACTTCTATCGGCTATGTGTGGCCGACAGAAGTTATACGTTCGACAGGAAAAACTAGTAACTTCCGTTAGCCACGCCTAACTTGGTTTACCACATTTTAAGCACTTCATCTCATCGTAAGGTCTTTCTAGAAAAGAATTCAATTATCTTGGCACACATATATCTTCTCATACTCCATACCGAGAGCAGAAAGTATTTTTTTGATTGGTACATATCTTTCAGCATCTTATGATTCATAGGAAGGACATCGCTGATCAGGTTCACGAGCTCCTTGTAACAATTGTTTGAGAATGCAAACTTCAACATAATGGTCATAAGACGGGTCACGAAATCGAGGATGCTTATTGTGGGGTGTTCATACAACGACTCTTATAAAACTCTAAGGATGTCAAAAAACTTTTGAACCTCTATTGTAGGAGGATCCTCAAGGTTTGTTTGAAACTCTGGTCATATAGTATCAAGGATATCATCCATCCTATTGTCACACATGTTATCATCATCTTCTACTACTAGCACTGCGATCACCGCTTACCTCCCCTTAGTGCTAGACCATCATGCACCAATGAGCCACCATGTGATAGCAGGTCTCCACGTGCTGCTAGGCCACCACATGCTCTCCTGTGGTCGCACAACACCTTGCATCACTAAGTCACCGCTTGATGCCCTGTGTCTGCCACATGCAGCCTGGCTGATGCATGAAGTCTCATGGCCACCGCACACCACACATCCACCGAAAGAAGCTCACCAACGACAGATAGGAGAATAAGTAGAAAGGAGCAGATCTACACACAGGAAGAGGGGGAATCCTAGGAGGAGAAGGAAAAGAATTGTCCCGCCGCCACCTTCACCACAATTGCCTTAAGACCCGAAAGATAGCTCCGATGATAGTGAGGGGGACAATAGGAAGAGGCGATGGTGGCTCAAGCGTTAGGGTTTTACCCGAGCCGCTGCTAAGGGCGATGTGGCATGTTCACCTTGACAATTACATTATTATCCCTGCCACGGATATATCACATTCACAACTGAGCTGATTTAACACTGGCCAATTTGTAAGTCAGTACGAGATAGCCAATCAATCTTAAGTCTTAACTAGTAAATGAAAACCCTTTGTCAACAAAAGTGTCTGGTAAGTCGAGTCACACACAACAGTCGCATAGATAGATGTAATAGTTAGTTTGTTTTAGTAAGGCATTGGTATGGTACTATTGATTATTATTAGCTAGGAGCCTGGGACTGAAGCAGAAGCAAATTGAGAAATTAACATCTGGATTTATTGATGCTGGTATAATGTCAACAATGGAAGTAGAGCGGCGACGTCGATGCGGAGAGGAGCTGCATGGCCCTCCTCCCTAAAATGCAACAGATAAATGAATAAGGTAACATAGGAATAGTAGATAGATATCGATGATGATGTATATCTATGGAGATGCATGCGTACCCCGGGCGGTGAGCAGCTTGTTGACCTGCGCGATGACGTTCCTCCTGGGGCGTACATGGTGAGCATGCCGACGTGGTGCATCACCACGGCCACCACCATGTCACGTTGCCACATCTCCGCCGTCTCTAGCACCTTCTGTATCACGTAGTTGCCATGTTGGTCCATCATAATCCCTACACACGTCGATCAATATATAATTAGTTTCCAATTAACTAGCTATCTTAGCTACCGCCTATGACCTATGTAAAAGAATGAAGTCGACGACTGACCAAGAGAGTGTCCTCCCCGGCACGGAGGATCTCAGTTGCGATCAGTAGTCAATCCTGACAGTTTCCCACACTAAGGCACTTCTCAATCACATTGGAGTTGTACTTGCGGCAGCTCATGTCCATAATCTTCCTAGCAAATTTCATCACAAAAGTTGATCGCACAAACTCCCCTCCAAGCTCAAAAACTTCCTGCATGCATCCAACCAGCACAAACATATTTATATACATATACCTTATAAATCTTTCTTTCCGCAGCCAACGCAACCAAATATTGTATCTACATCCTTAATTAATTGGAACATATGTGTGTGTGTGTGCTTGTGTGTGTATTACAATGTGTGTGTAGTACATTTTGTGTGTGTGCATGTGTGTATTACATTATTGTGTGTGTAGTACATCATTGTGTGTGTATTACATTTTGTGTGTGTGTATTATTACATTGTGTGTGTGCGTGTGTGTATTACATTGTGTGTGTGTGTTACATTATTGTGTTTGTGTGTATTACATACCTGCACAACATAGTTGTCGTATTGATTTGCCGACAGCTCATGAACGCATTCGAGAATTTCAGTGACCAAAGCATGAAGGATCATTGCATCTTGACAACACTCTAACACTCTCTGGGAATTGAACACCAACCCAAAATATAAGATGCATTAAGCATTAAGCCTATGCCAATAAAACATGCATGCATGCATGGGTGATACTACTGATATATGATGAAGAAATAATCTGCCAACTTGAAGGACACGACATCCATAAGGATGGAGGGATAGCGTCTTTGCCATTCCACTGAAGCCTCCATAGATAAAATTGATGCAGTTGGACGACACACATTGTACACACTTTTGAACAACATGGTTTGCATTTGGATCGCAAACACATTTCATCAGGCTGCTGCCAAGCTCACTAGCCATCTCTTTCCTTTGATCCAGATCGCTTACATCAAAAGCCTAATTTAAACATACACAAACAAAGCTGCTTAATTAAACAAGAAAGCATGCATCATGCAATACATTATAATTTTAGAAAGAAATAAAACATTGTAATTATATAGATGTACAGACACGTACGCACGCCTGAATTTACATCAAATATAACATTATATGCATGCATATATATATGGTTCAAAAGTCACAGTAGTGTTCATGAGTTTACCTTTTGGATCACTCGACAACCATACTGGTGAAGGCTTATGTCTACCACACTACCAGCTAGTGTATTGATGAGCATCCTTCTGAATATGGTTGGCCCATACTCAATAAGCTGAAGGGAAAAAGAAAGGATCACAGGTAAGTTTTGCAGCTTCAAATATTCGTCATTATCTAAAAGAAGTTCAAATATCCATGCATCATGCATGTTTTGTACTAATAAGTCATAAATAGGTATTGAAGAAAACCTTTTGGAGGCCATAATTCGCAAAAACATTAGTAATCAGAATGCGGGCATAAGGCATAATTTCTTTATAGACCATAACTATCTCTGTTGTCGATATCGTGTCAAGTTTCTGCTGTAAAAAATGGCTCCCAAATGGATCAGCACTGCATGCAAAATACAAAAAGGAAATTAATAAGGTCATATATAATTGCTCAACCGTACCAGCACACACACAATGTAACACACACACCATACACACACATATAGCTATAGCACTACAAGAATAAGATGCATATTAATTATATTGTTATTATGGACATGCCTAATTAAATATAAACTACTGCATGCAATAGATTTCTGATAGATATGATGTTGCTGCTCTAAATAAGGGTTGCATGAGTTAGGTGTGCACGTAACTGCACGTACCTCAAAACAGCCACATAGCCAATGATATTAATGAGTTGTATGGAAATGTTCTCAACTGGGTTCTTGATCTTTTCTAGAAGGAAATAAAACTCATAGTTTGTATTGTTCAGTCTACTAGTGCTGGATTGATGGGTTGGAGAAAACCCAGAAATGTTTGGAGGTCCAAGAGCAGCATATGTATCAAAAAAAGCATGGTTGTTCGCTAGGGCATCAAAAGACTGAAGCATGGATGTGTGAGGAATGTGTAGGTTTGATGAGTCCATCAATGCATTCATATATTCTGCCACGACAACATATTCTGAAGAAAAAGAAGACGACAACGACTGCACAAGCAGACCTCTTCCAACTCCAAGATGATCACTATTATGTCCTGTAATCTGAGAGGAGTCTTGTTGAACTTCTGCTAGGGGAACTAAAAATTGTGAACATGTGCCAGCTGAAGTAATATGCTCCTGAGGCTCCAATTCAGCCTGACGTCCGGTCGGGCCAAGATGCAGGCCTCGGTCAGACCAAGGATATCCGAAGGTGGCTCCGGGGTAACCTGCGAAGTATACTCCAGCACGGAGAGGATCAGTGGGGAGAGGTCCGGACGGACCGGCGGAAGGTGTCTGGCCAGACCGACGGTAAGGCCTCTGTCAGACCAAGGGCTTCAGTGTCATGGGGTCCAGCTCGCAGTGTACCCCATCGTGGAGCAGATCAACGCTGAGGGGTTCGGTCAGACCGGCGTAGGAACACCGGTCGGACCAAGGGGGGAGCCGGAGACTAGGTGACGAAGCGTGCCGGCACGGTCCTTACAGATCCGGCACAGCAACAGCCCGTCAGATCGGCGAAGTATTGCCGGTCGGACCGACCGGCTCCGATCTGATTTCCCCGAGCTCCGGTGATCTAGTAAACTCATAGAAATCACCCCAAACTTCTTGGCGAGGAATCTAAGGGTGATAACTCTTCAAAACAGGAAGAAATCAAATACAATTCGTCCTAGAGACCAAATTCCTAAGGATAGCAAGAAAAACCGATAAAATTGATAACAATACGTTATGTGGATTAAACGGGTGATTCACAGGAGAATCAACAAGGCTTATCACGGTTACGACATGATGCACGGAGGGCTTTCAGCGCAAACCCATGAAGCTATACTGACCTAGGGTGCAAAAGTAGATGAAAAGTAGACGTACGATTCAAAACTAGGGTTTTGAAGTGTTGATCTGTGGAGATTGATCCATGAATCGGCCTTCCCCCTATATTTATAAGGGTTGGAATTAGACTCCCTGGCATCTACATCAAGTAGGATTCGGCCAAAAAGTAGTTAAAATTTAATTAGAGATCAAACAGCCCTAAACCAACTCTTATCTCTAATTTTTGGACTAGGCCGATCTGACCGGGCCTACATGGCCGGTTGGACCGGCCTGTGCCAGGAAAGGCATATTTTTGGCCCAAATTACCAAAAATTTATATTTTGACAATTTCGACCATTAATTCCATTTTTTGCTATCAACACCGCCCATGAGGATTAAAATCATCAACTTTCATCCAAGGGACCAATTAGTAAGTACTATATGTTATGTGTAACATAAATTTTGTCAAGGAAAAGATTGAAAAACAAATTAAACAAAATTTTTTAAAAAATGTTTGCCGGGTGCCAAATTTGAGGCACTCAGCAAATATCTCGTGTTTACCAAGGGCAACACTCGGCAAACAAAAATTTCACTTCCCGCATAATTTTTCCCACAAAATTTCAAAATTGATGCCATTTTTTTAAAATTTTCACATACCCCTTTTTAAATACTCCCCACCCTTCCTCCCTCATCCTCCTCCCTCCTCCCTGCTGCCTCACTGACCACTAGTGGGATGACACGACGCCACCACTGTTGTCGCCATGCCTCGGCCCCACGGCATCGCGCCCCGCCCCTGCCCATGCCGTAGCGCCCTGCCCTGCCCTCGACACTGCATGGCGCATGGCTCACCCGGCCACGCCACACCACGGCACCGCATCGTTTCATGTGCCGTGCCAAGCCACGCCCCATGTGTCATGTCATCGTCTCGCTGCCCCAAGCTCGCCAAGTGTTTGACGAAATGGGTTGCGCCCGCAACCTGTTTTTTATTTTTTTTGTTTGCTGGGTGCCAAAATTCGACATTCAGCAAACCCACTGTCATAGCCGTGTGTGCACTATTATGTCACTTTTGTTCGCCGAGTGTCATTTTTTGTACTCGATGAAGTGTTCATCGAGTGCCTGAAAAATGCACTCGGTGAACCAGTCTATGACGATAGACTCTCTGCTGAGTGTGGTTTGTCGAGTGCAACACTCGGCAAACCCGTCGTCGAGTTATAGCCTACTAAGACATCCAAAGTGGCTGCCCTACCCCTAGGGTTTACATATTTTCGGACTCACACAGTCCAGGGGATATTAAACATAGTCCTACTTTACACTTTATTCGAAGCTCCACAGTGCATCAACTTTTCTAGCTTCTTTTCGATGGAGCCTCCCAGCACTTGATGAAGTCCCTAAGTGACTCCGGTTGTAGGCTCTGAAGCACTGAAGCTTTTCTTCACCGAAGTCTTGACTTCGAGTGCGATGGTTTTGAGCCGAAGCCATCAAAACCCTTATTGCCTTCGCACCATGCCTCTGTAATGGACCACCATGGATCTGCAGCTCTTCTAGCTCGAACACCATCCGTCCATGTACCGAAGCCCACATGTCGAAGCCATGACAAGCCTCCCATACTTCAAAGTCCTTCAAAGTATGCCTCTGAAATGCCTCTAACTAGAGCACACCTTCGAAGTGCCTCCCCTTAGAGGTCTTCATCAATCATCCTTCGAAGTGTCTCCCTCCGAAACACACCTTCGCAGTGTCCCTCCAAAATGCCTCTCTATGGAGTGCATCTTCGGAGTGCCTGCCTATCTTCTTTCCGTGCACTTGTGTCTAAGACACTACAACAAAACAGAATATTTTCGTCGGCCAATTTAACTTCTGTCGGCTTTTGGGCAAGCCGACGGAAGTTAAATAACTTCCGTCGGCTCCTGGAGGCCGACGGTAGTTAACTTAACTTCCGTCGGCTTCTCACAATGGCCGACGGAAGTTAGCGGGGGATTTTTCCGCAGCCGATAGGATTCCCTAACTTCCGTCGGCCAGCATTAAAGCCGACGGAAGTTAGGGGATTTATTCCCGAACTGCGCGCGCGTACAGGGAGCCCTAACTCCTTGTACGCGCGCTCCCGGCCCACGTGTTCCCCGCCGCCGCCTCCTGCGCCCGCCGCCTCCCGCCGCCAACCGCCGCCTCCGGCAGCCACCGGCCGACCACCGCCACCGCCGGCCGCCCGATCCCGCGCGCCCGCCGCCCGCCGACCACCCGCGCCGCTCCACCCCGCCACCTCTGGCCGGCCGCCACCGACCGCGCGCCCACGCCGCTCCTCCCCACCACCGCCGGCCGCCGCCGCCACCGGCCGCCCGGTCCCGCATGCCCGCCGCCCGCCGCCGCCTCCCACGCCGACCGCCTGTGTCGCTCCTCCCCGCTACCGCCGACCACCACCGCCTCCCGCGCCACCACCCACCGCCCCTTCCGGCCACTGCCCGACGTCGCCGCCCCTCGCCACCCGTCGTCGCCGCCCCTCGCCGCCCGTCATCGCCGCCCCTCGCCGCCCGTCGTCGCCGCCCCTCGCCGCCTGTCGTCGTCGCCCCTCGCCGCCCGTCGATCAAGTAAGTACGCTGCCACTAGTTTAACTTCTTGAGTAATGTGCTTAATTAATTGATGAATGAATGATGAATGTGCTTAAGTTGTAAGTTGTAAGTTGTAAGTTGAATGAATGTGCAAATATGATGAATGAATGATGAATGTGCTTAATTATTTTTAATTATGTTACTCTGTAGTTGTAAGTTGTAACCATATTTGCAGCCAATGTTTACAAATCGCCTAGTCGAACCTTGTCGCCATGGTACTGACCAAAAAACTAATCGCGATTAATCGCGATTAGTCGATTTTGGTCGTTCTATTTAATTATTCCATATATTTTAGGAAATTTACATGTAACCTGATGCTTATTTTCCAAGAAGAAACAATGCCAGTCTCAACAAGTTTATGAATATGTTTGAGTGTTGTTGTGAATTAATGCAATTGCTAATTCAACAATGGTCAGTATATATAGTGGTAGAACTAGCTTCTTGTATTCTTTATATCTTCTTAGTCCTCACTAAATTGGAATTGTTATATTGACCATCACTTTTTATTAATTTGTGGTTTGTTGATGATTTCATTACGGTGATTAGTATATTATATATATACTTAATTATATATATTTCTTTTCGTATGCAATTTTTTATTTGACAACAATGTAGATAGTGTAAGCAAACCTATGCGTCACCCGTTTCAGACCAACATGTCTCACACGTGTCATGCGTGTGAGATGTGTAGGTCTAGAATTGTCCCTTTTTGGACAGCCTCGGAGTGGGCGACAGAGCGTGGTCTTTATGATGAGTCATGAGTCCGAATGATATTTCAGTAACATAACCGTATTGTTCTCCATTGCACCACTATCAGGCGTGTAATTGGAGAACAACGGGGTTATGCTGCTGAAATTTCGTTCGGACTCATGGCTCGTCATAAAGACCACGTTCTGTCGATCACTCTTGGGTGGGTTAAGGACATCTCTTTTCCTATAGACATAGGGACATGATATGTAGAAAACGTCTGGTACTTATGATGTATTCTCGATTGAATGAATGTTTTGCCTATAGAATGGCTGAGGATGACCGACGGTGGATGTATAGTGGTTGGATGAAAAGTGGAGCTCACACGAGGGAGTGGGTAATCAACGCTGAGAAATTTGTTGATCGTGCATTCGCTTTGACAACAAACACTGGCGCGAGGTGCCCATGCATGAAGTGCAGAAATTCTCGTTGGCAAGACAAGAGGACGTTGTCATTGCATATTTGCAAATATGGTTTCGTGCCAGGTTATGAAGTTTGGTCTTTTCACGGCGAGACAGGCCATGAAAAAACGGTATTAGTAGTGGAAGAAGAAGATGATAGCGTTGCTGATGATAGGATGGATGAGATTCTTGATGTTATACGACCGGAGTTTGAATCAAACCCTGAGGATCCTCCAACACCGGAGGTTCAAAAGTTTTTCGACATCCTTCGAGCTTCAGAAGAGCCATTGCATGAGCACACCACCATAAGCGTTCTCGCTTTCGTGACTCGTATTATGGCTATTAAGTCAAAGTTTGCATTTTCAAACAATTGTTATAAGGAGCTCTTGAATCTGATCAGCGATATCCTTCCTAAGAACCATAAGGTGCCAAAAGACATGTACCAGTCAAAGAAAATGCTTTCTGCTCTCGGTATGGAGTATGAGAAGATTGATGTGTGCCGAGATAATTGTATGTTGTTCTGGAAAGAACATAGTAATGAGGTGAAATGCTTAAAATGTGGTAAACCGAGATTCGTAGAGGTCGTAAATGAAGATGGAGAGAAGGTGACGACAGAGGTTGCTCATAAGCAACTTCGTTATATGCCTCTTACACCTCGGGTGAAATAATTGTTTCTCTCAAAGAAAACCGCTAGACATATGCGATGGCATAAAGAAGGTGTACGTGAGAATAATCAAGTAATGGTGCACCCATCTGATGGTGAGGCATGGAAGGCTCTAGATGATTTTGATGCAGACTTTGCTAGTGATGCAAGGAATGTTCGCATCGGGTTGGCAACAGATGGATTCACGCCTTTCAATGTAACCGCATCGTCGTACTCTTGTTGGCTTGTGTTTGCTATTCCATACAACCTTCCACCTTCGTTTTGTATGAAATATGAATTTATGTTCCTGTGTCTCATTATACCCGGTCCAAAGCATCCTGGAACACGAATAAACGTGATGCTGAAGCCCTTAATTGAAGAGTTGAAACAATTGTGGAAAGGAGTTGAAGCATATGACTATGACCAGAAGCAAAAATTCAATCTTCGAGTTGTGTATCTGTGGTCGGTCCACGATTTTCTAGTATACGGTATTTTTTCTGGTTGGAGTTGTCATGGAAGGTTGACATGCCCGATATGTGCGAAGGACACAGATTGTTTCCGTCTGAACTTCGGGGGAAAGATTTGTTACTTTGATTGCCATAGATGCTTTTTGCCCTTGAATCACCCATTTAGGTTACAGAGGAACAATTTCAAGAAGGACAGTATTGTTGTAAAGGGACCACCAAGGCGTTTAAATGGTAGAGAAATCGCTGATATGCTGAATGAGTTGGTCCTTAATGAAAATGAGGATGGATTTGTAGGATTCGGAACCGAACATAATTGGACCCACATATGTAGCTTATGGGAACTGCCGTATGTCAAATCACTAATTCTGATGCACAACATTGGTGTTATGCATCAGGAACGTAATGTTGGTGAAAGCATTATAAGTACATAGAGGTGTATACCTCTGGTCACAAAGGAAGTGATCCTACACAGCCAGATGTCTTGTGTAGCCAGACAGCCACGGACCATTTGGTGAGATGTTATTAAGAGTTTATGTAATTTCATTTTTCTGCGTCTAGCTAATCGAACATGTTTTTTGCAGGCGCAGTATGGTGAACACATGGTTCGACTCCATGGAGAGGACTATGATTGGCGGAGAGAACCTGTCGACCAAATGGCCGTGTACTCCATCGGAGGTGGCAAAAGCCATGGACGGTGAGATAGTATTTTTATTAATGTTTTGTGTATGGTATTGTGATGGTAACTAACTCATTCAATGTTGCAGGTACTCCATGTTCAATGGAGTTATTGACTCGAGAGCGGTGAGAGCTCAGAAGTCAACTCAGTCATCGCAGAGCTCCGTCGGAGTTGGATCCAGCCATCGTCGCTGAGAAGAAACCCCGGAGGTGGTTCGGGTGAGGGAGGAAATGAGGCAGGAAATGAGGCGGCGCGACGAGTACTATACCGCCTTCTTAGCACAACAGCAGGCGATGATCCAAGTAAGTTTAGTTTGGAGTGTTGTAGTTAAAAAGTATTCAGAAATAGGTTTAGAACTAACTGATTACATTACAACATGTGTAGCAACTAGCCTAGCAGCATGGTGGATTTGACATGTCCAATTTCCAACCACTACCTCCCCCGCCACCACCATTATATTCTACATCACCTGAGGTACCTCCTGACATATCGTTACTTCAGATACTTAAGTTAGTGTTTAGAAGAGTAGTTGAGTTAATTCGTTCTCTAATTTTGTCTATTTCTTTAGAGTTTCCGTACGCCTGGCCAGGATAGAGCCTCTCGGGAAAATGTGGATGAAGCGGGAGGCAGCGGCAGCGCCCACGACCCAAATGTGGGTGATCAGTGAGTATGGATGTGTAGTGTGAACCCGAATTGAATCTCGATGTGTTATGTGACTTTGTATGTGAATTTGGATGGTATATGTGAATGCGGATGTGTACTGTGACTTTGGATGTGAATTAAGTTGTGTTATGTGATTTTGGATGTGATGTGTGAAGTTTTGGATGTGAGATGTGATTTTGGATGTTATATGTGAAGTTTGAATGTGATTTTGGATGTGCAATGTGAATTTAGATGTGTATTGTGAATGTGATATAAATTGTGTTTGGATGTGAGTGTGAATAGGGGAACCAGGAAAAAACAAAAAAAATACCAGCTAACTTCCGTCGGCTTTGACCATAGTCGCCTGAAGTTAGCTGCTTTCGGCCACGTGGGCAGAAAGGCTAACTTCCGTCGGCTAGGGCCAAAGCCGACGGAAGTTAGGGGCCGCTAACTTCCGTCGGCTAGGCTGGCCGACGGATGTTAGCGCGCCTCTACTGACATGGCAGAGTTCGGCGCTAACTTCCGTCGGCTTCACGTGGCCGACGGAAGTTAGCTAACTTCCGTCTACTCGCTTCCGTCGGCCAAAGGCCGACGAAAGTTAGCCTTTTGCCGACGGAAGTTAGCTTCTTCCGTCGGGAAAGGGCTAACTTCCGTCGGCTTTGGCCGATGGAAGTTCCCTGTTTTGTTGTAGTGAGAGTCCCACTTGGTCCTGATCCCTCACTGTTGACACCCTTTGGATCACCCTTTACTTCACCCAGCTTCATTGATCCTCCGGCACAAAGAGTCCCACTTGGTCCTGATCCCTCGCTGTTGATAGCCAAGTTGCATCCACTTCCTACACACCTTATGACAAGAAAACATTGTTCCACAGCACCCTACGGTACACAGTGAACCCTTCAGTTTACCCTTCAGTGTAAACCCTTCATTATACACTTTGGTACACACACCAAATACTGACCACTTTAGGAAGAACTCTAGTGCACACTTTGGTGCACAAACCAACTACTGACCTCTTCGGTAATCAACCCTTCAAACACAGATACTTGTCAATCACTCATCATAGACAAATCCAAGGCACATCTCAACTTGGTTTCTCAATCTCCCCCTTGATAAGTGCATTGACAATTCTCCTAAAACTCAAGGTAAATTTGAAAAAAGTGCACAAGTGACCACAAAAACTTAGAAAAAAGCCAAACCATGTCACTTGATTATAAATTTCTCTCTCCTATTGGATATGAAAAGAATTCTCCCCCTTTGGCATTTTCAACAGCAAGATTAAATTCTCCCTCTTTGTAAAATGCATGATAACTCTCCCACTTTGGCAATTTAGGCATCAAGGTGACAACGATGATGCAAAAATAGGTGTGAGTGTAGAGTGTAGATGCGAACCTCTAAAACATGATTAACAACAATTACAAACAGAGAAAACATTTGCCTTGAATATGGTCTTAAAGTGTTGTATGGTAAGCTCAAGTGCATAATATCCAAATAAGATCATAACAAGAAATTTTACACATTTTCAGCAAGCAAAAGCATCACCACTCATACTAGTAGACTAAATATGGTAAAACATGAAGTGCAAAAGGTAGCAAATATCTACCCAGATATGCATGTCCATAAACAAGGAGCTTTAGCAAACTTGTTATTCAATATTTTTAGCCCATATAATTCCTTATGCTAGTCAACCTTATGCTAACCGACCAAGTCAAGCCTAAGCCAAAAATAAACCATCCAAAGCTTAAGACATTGGTCTTGGCTTACATTGCAAAGTCCTAGTTCATACTAAAGTTCTATGGTAAGCAATCTAGAACAAAAACAATGCAACAAAGCAAATCCATCTAGATCTTTTCATTTTAGCACAAAAAGGCACGGATAATAGTTTCATGATTTATATCAATTTTTAGTTCAAGATTTCCATGAAAAGCATGTAAATATTCAAGTTGCATATTTGCATCTAATGAAAAATACTTTAGCTATTAGGCATGTAAAATATAGAAAAAGCACTCACCCTACACATGCTAGTTACCAAACTAAGTGGTGATCATGTTTAGATTTATAAAACATAAAATCTATGCTTCTAACAGATATCACATATATCAAATGAGCTTAATCAACATGATCATATACAATAATTCAAAGACATATATAAGCAATTTGCACGTAAAAAAATTAATCACCACTACAAGAATTCTCGTGGTTCATGACGTACAATTTTCATCATAGATTACAAAAAATCCGTCATAAATTTGTATCTATGAAGGTTTCAGATATTGTCATGTATTGAGCATCATGGATTAACCTACATGACAACTCTTTTAAACCGTCATGAATAAGCTCATTCTATGACGTTTCTTTACCATCATAAAACAGTTTCAGCCTTCCTTGGTCCAGCCCAGGTCCAATCCAAACCCACCCAAGCTCGAAGCTAATGAAAAAAAATTAATTGTCATAGATTAACACTAAATCCGTCATAAAAATACAAGCCACATCAACACTATAGTGCTTACATGGCATGCTGACATGGCATACCTGCCAAAATTGATGTTGATGTCATGAAATAATACATTCAACATCAAATCAGATACTTCATTCAACACATCTATATCCATTCAACACAGAAACACAATATATTCATGCAAATCATAAATTAAGGTCACAATATCCTAATTAAATACCACACATAAAGTTTAGTTCATCATCAGTTGTCCCAAAAATTAGTGGTATATATTACATCAACATTAGTCCTATGGTATATATATCCAAAGAGCATCTATACAATCATCAACAGAACAACTTCAATGGCATCCTTGATGTAAACAAAAGTTCTCTGGGACTGACCACCATTAACAAGCTTCAGGGGTTCCCTGTGTAGGAGATTCTGCAAATTCATCGATAGCATACATGTTCTGAGAAAAATGAGTGTAACACAAAAAAGGTATTCATTCTCAGAAAGACATCAGTAGATGTTCATTACTGAAAAATGCAAAATGATTCATCTTCTTTCAACACATAAAAATCAGGCTCCTGTTTCAAAAAGTGTGAAGGCACACAAACATTAGATATCAACCAAGTGTTATCAAAATTAACATGTATATCGGACATATATAGTGTAAAGGCCTACACTTGTCCCTTTTTCCATCAAAGTCAATGTAATGCATAGAAATTCAACTAAAGAGGGTACACAACATTACAACAACTAGACTTACACATTTCAGTAGTGCCCTCTTGTACTGTTTCTATCCAAAAAATAAGTAGACTAACACGATATGAAGTATACAAATTAGGAATGTAGACCCTAGAGATAGAAATAACACATACGAGAATGAAATGAGATCAAGACAAATACAGCGAATAATACACGGGTTTCGGATGCTTACCTCGTGGTGGCCTCATGGTGTCGGTTCGACAAGGATCAAATGCATGTCAGCGGAAATCAAATAAGGGAAGGTATGCAGCACCAAACAAGATTAAGCGTCCTTTACCTACATGGAGAGATCCCTGGTGGTAATCGATGTGCCACATTAAAAAGTGTTCTTAGGGCCTAGATTCCATTAACCAAATTATAAATCAATATTAAAGAACAACAAAGTATAATGTTGGGGGAATATATTCCCCTTAAACAGGGGCCAAATGACGTCAGCCTCCGACAGCCTTCGGCCCAGAGCCAGGTACTGTCGGAGCCTGTTTTCCCTCTAAGTATTGTTTCCAGGTCCCAACGTGCCTTTCGGGGCCCGTAGCTGCGGAGCCCTCAACCAGGAGGTCCGGCCCGGAGCCCCCAATTCGGGCCCTGGCGCAGGGCGCCGGAGGCCACCCTCCGGGAGCCAAGCCCGGAGGCCACCCTCCGGGAGCCAAGTCCGGAGGCCACCCTCCGGGAGTCTAGTCCGGAGGCCACACTCCGGAGCCAAGTCCGGAGGCCACCCTCCGGGAGTCCAGTCCGGAGGCCACCCTCCGGGAGCCAAGCCCGGAGGCCACCCTCCGGGAGCCAAGTCCGGAGGCCACCCTCCGGGAGTCTAGTCCGGAGGCCACCCTCCGGAGCCAAGTCCGGAGGCCACCCTCCGGGAGTCTAGTCCGGAGGCCACCCTCCGGAGCCAAGTCCGGAGGCCACCCTCCGGGAGTCCAGTCCGGAGGCCACCCTCCGGGAGCCAAGCCCGGAGGCCACCCTCCGGGAGCCAAGTCCGGAGGCCACCCTCCGGGAGTCTAGTCCGGAGGCCACCCTCCGGAGCCAAGTCCGGAGGCCACCCTCCGGAGCCAAGTCCGGAGGCCACCCTCCGGGAGTCCAGTCCGGAGGCCACCCTCCGAGAGCCAAGCCCGGAGGCCACCCTCCGGAGCCGAGTCCGGAGGCCACCCTCCGGGAGTCAAGACCAGAGGCCACCCTCCGAGAGCCAAGCCCAGAGGCCACCCTCCGGAGCCAAGTCCGGAGGCCACCCTCCGGGAGCCGAGCCCGGAGGCCACCCTCCGGAGCATGCTTCGAAGCTCCCCTCTGGTGTGCACTCCGGAGCCTTTCCCCCAGCCTCTGCCTTCGGCATATCTTTTAGCTAGTCAAAGCCTGGCACAGTCTGACAAGTTAGTAAAGCTGTAAAGTTGCCTGGCACTTTTTGTACCGTAGCTAGCTCCTTTTCCCCTCTCTGCCCCTATGAGCCAAGGGCTCATAGGGGGGCATCCCAGTCTTTTCCTCTGGCCTGCGTGCCTATAAAAGCAGGGCCAAGCCCTTGTAACGAGGACAGGCGCCAGGGGGCCATGAGACCCTGGGGTTATCCTCTTCACATCAAGGCACACCGTGCCAAATCCACTACAAACTGGACGTAGGGTTATTATCCCCTAGGGGAGGCCCGAACCAGTATAAACCCTATCTCTCCCTGTGAGAACCCATCGAGGTTCACTCTCCACATCATACTCCACCATAGAAAAACCTGCTGGAACTAACGCAATTGTTCCAACAGTTGGCGCCGTCCGTGGGGACTTAGTCCTAGAAGCTAAGTTCTCTACCACTGCCTAAAACCCGAAGTGCGCCTGAGGGGGGAGCTTCGAGGCGTTCTTGCTTCGCGCACCCTCCGGCAAGGGGCTTCGGGTGCAGCTCGAAGGCCGCCTTCGCCTTCCTCCATCCTTCACATACCGGAGCCCACTCCCCGGCAAGGGGCTCCGCTCCACATTTCGAAGGCCGCCAAAGCCCCAAGGGCTACAAGGTATGTACGGCTCGAAGCCTTACCTCGATGCTCCAATCTGCAATTACATTAATATAAGCTCGAAGCCCTGCTTCGCCTTAAGGCCGAAGTCCTGCTTCGCCTTAAGGCCGAAGTCCTGCTTCACCTTAGTACCGAAGCCCTGCTTCGCCCTTGAATACAAACTTTTGCTCCATCTTATTGAAAAACCGAAGCAATGCTTCGCCTTATTCAGAATCCGAAGTCATGCTTCACCTTATCAAAAACCGAAGCAATGCTTCGTCTTATTGAAAAACCGAAGCCATGCTTCGCCTTATTTAAACCCGAAGCCACGCTTCGCCTTATTTAAAACCGAAGCCTTGCTTCGCTTTATAAAACCCGGAGTACCCCTCCGAAGGCTACACAGTGCCCCCGGGCCCGTAGCAGTGGGCTAAAAGGACTCCGGGCCACTGGCCCGACGCGTCCAGGGATTCCGGGCTCCGCGCCCGAAGCATCCCAGGGATTCCGGGTTCCGCACCCGAAGCATCCCAGGGTCGAAGGTGACCCAGAGTCGAAGGTGGCTCGGAGTCGAAGGTGGCTCACACTATCACAGGTTCGGTGAATCCACACCAAATATCCTTCTCATTACAGGACCAAGTTCTGAAGCCTTGCTTCATTATCTAAACACGCTCCGAAGCCTGGCTTCGCGTGCTCATATACTATACGCCTAAGCGTCTCGAAGTCATACTTCGCCATAATCTAAGTGCGTTTCAGAGCCCCGCTCACGCACAGCATCCAAACCCCGGCATGCCGAAGCATGCTTCGCTCAAATTGGGTATGCGGAAGCCTTGCTTCGCACCAAATTGATGCGTTCGGAGCCCGTAAGAGGCCCTCGCTCGGTACAAATCCAAATATCCGAAGCCGCCGAAAAGGCGCACCCCTTCGCATGTTTATTTTTTGCCCGCACCAGCAACGGTTAAGTCCCTAACTGCCACGAGCAAAAGGGGGGAAGAATGTATGCGAGGTGTGCGAGTGTAATGCGCCGTACGAGCGTAACAAACAAAGCGTTCGAAGCCAGACAATGCGAAGCATACAAACGAAGTATGCAAATATAATAAACTCCGTTCATTAAGAGACAATTGAGAAGTATGTTACAAACATGCTTCGAAAACAAAACTACGAGTAATCTGTGTCTAAGCCTAAAAAGAACCGAGTGCGAGGCCCCAACCCTCGCTTGCCTCTCCTTCGGCGGGGGCCCCCTCGGCTGGATGTTGCCTCGTCGGAGCCCGCTCTCCCTCGACCGGCCCGTCCAGGCTCCGAAGCCCACAAGTTTCGGCTTCCGCTTTGCAGGTTGCTCCAGGTTCGCGAAGCAGGCGGAGCCGTGTCGAAGGCAGAAAAGTCTAGGGCTTCGTCGCTCGCTAAGGCCACTCGCGAAGGCAAAGGTAAAGGGCTCTGAAGGGGCTCCGCCTTCACAGCGGCTAGCAAATCCTGAGCTATTTCGGAGATGGCTTCGCCCCTAGGCCCCCTCAGAAGCTTAAACCGAGGGGGGCCTTCGGACCTAGCTACTCCAAGAATCGCCCACAGTTGTCGAAGCCCTTCAGAGTCCTCGAGGACTTCGAGGTCTATGCTCGAAGGCTGAGCCTGGGCAGGTATAAAAAACCCCCGCATTCATATTAATAAACTGATAAGTTTTTACAAAGCCTACAGCTAGGTATTACAAGGAAGCCTAAGGAGATCTACACCTTCGGAGGCGGAGTCGTCGAGGTCGAAGGCTTGTCCGAGTCGACGGGCCCCTTGAACCGGCGTTGTCGAAGGGCCTTCATGAGGTCAAGGACTGCCTCGCAGCCTTGCTCCTTCCAAGGCTCCTGCAGCCGCCGCCAGGCCCCGCGGACTTCGCCCGGAGGCGTCACCAAGTGCGGGCCCCCGAAGGCCACGGGGGCCACGGAGGTTGCCGCCCGAAGGTGGTCGCACCCTGCGGCGTGAAGCATATGCAGCACCCCTTGACCGGCGACGCGACCGGCCATAAGCGCGAAGCCCGTCAGCGCTTCGTCCGCTACCGAAGCTGCAGTCTTCAAGAAGTCGGCGCGGTCCCCAATCGGGTCCTGATCGCCAAAATCCGGAGTCCGGCACTCGGTCCCTATTTTCTCAAGGACCTCGGTCAGACTCTGAGTGGCCTCGCCGATATTAGCCACGACGAAGCTTTCAAGATCCCGAGCCCGCTGGCGGAGCTCCTCGTTCTCCTTCGCATGACGGGCCTCGGCGTCCTTCGAAGCTTGGAGCTCCGCGCGGAGCCGAGCCGTCTCCGAGGCCAAGGCTTCCTTCGCCTCAGCGGCCGAAGCCTCGGCCCGCCTCCGCTTCTCGACTTCTTCCAGGACCTCGCGGCGAAGGGCCTCCTTCTCTTCTGCGAGGCACTCCATCCGCCGGTCAGCAGCAGTCGAAGCTGCCGCGTTCAGTGCGAAGGCCTGCAGGAATTCAAGCAACCTTAAGTATTAACCAAGGGACAAGCATAGTTCGAAGCTGCAAGGGGCTCCGCTCACCCGCATGAGGACTTCGTTCGAGCTAACGAAGAGCTCCGTGGGATCTCGGTGGCTAAGCTGGGCCACCAAGTCCCCCTCCTCCGCAGAAGCGCAGGCCTCGCGGAAGCCGAGGATCGCCGCCGCCGTCACGCCCCCCCTCGGCTTGAAGGGGTGAATCACCGCCACGGTGGTCTCCGCGGGCTCCGGCGAGGCAGGGCTCAGGCCCACCACGTCCACCTCTTCTTCGCCTCGAGGGACTTCGCGATCGCCGCTGCCTCCGTCGTCGGACGAAGTACTCTCGGACTCCGAGTCGCTGCCGCTGCCGCTGCTGCCGCCGCTGCTACTCGAAGCTTCCGTGGGCTTCGCCTCGGCAGACTTCGATCCCCCCTCGCTTGTCGGCTTCGTCTTAGCAGGCCTCGCATCGTCTTCGTCCTCTGCAGGGAGCCAAGTCAAAACCTGCATATTGAAGAGAAGCATGCAAAAGAAAAAGGGTTTACCGTCATCAGAGATCTCTTGGAAGGAAGCAGGGGCTAAGTGTGTCCTCCAGCTCCCTCGCTGCGAAGCTGGCGCATCCACCTCCGCGCCTGAAGTTGGCTCCGCCGGGGCATCCATGGCCTCCTTGGCAGCAGGAGTGCGCGCGTCGGCCTCCGCCTCCGAAGTCCTCGCCGCCAGGGGCTTCGCGGCCTTCTTGGGAGTCGGAGTAGCTGCGGGCTTCGCCGCAGCCTCCCCCGAGGCGTCCGCTTCGTCCTCGTCCCCCCTCTTCCTCTTGGCTCCGGCCGACGAGGTAGCCAGGTGGGCGAAGTCCGGCAGAGCGGGGAGCCCTCCGAGGTCAAGCGCGGCCCACACTCTGTTCCAGCGCTCCCAGGACCCCACCAGGGCAAGGCGCTGGTTCTGCTCCTTGGGGGTCGGAGTCCCGACGACTCGGTCCGCCGCCGCGATGGCCTCCTCCAGGGTCCTCATGTCAAGATCGGCTGCACGAAAAGGTTGAGTTAAGAGCAAAGTATTTGAAGTATTAAAAGCAAAGTAGGGCGCGAAGCCTTACAGAAGCGGTCGAAGGCCAGCTCGCTGAGTTCACCTCGGCCCGAAGCCCGGAAGAGATCCTCCGGCCAAGAGCGCGCGAGGGGGCTGAGCCGAAGGGTGATGAACTCCTCCGCGAGGTCCCTCATGCTCATCTTCGCCGCCACCCTTCGGAGCAGCGAGATCCTCGATTGAAGGATGCCTTCGCTGGTCTTCACCACCCCTTCGCGCCGGTATAGGATGTGGGCGTTGGTACTCCGAAGGGGAGAGTTCGCGCCGACAGAAGCGTAGAACCACTCTTGATCCCATCTCGAGCACCACTTGTTGTTTACAGCCCTCGCAGGGAAGGCGTCCTGGAACTCCTTCCGGAGCTGGAAGTTGGCGCTGCCGAAGGCCAGCGCCCTCTTGACGCGGTCCGTCCCCTCCCTGGGCTTCGGCTGGCAGTTGGCGTCGTGAAGGGCAACGAAGACATCCGCGCGGCCCTCGCAACCTTCGGCCCGCATGGCCCACTCGAAGACAGCTAACCTCGCCACTGCATTGGGCGAGAGCTGAGGAAGCTCGAGGTTGTAGGCCTTGAGGACTTCGCTCAGCATCCCCACTGCGGGCAGTCCGAGGCCGGCCTCGAAGAAGGCTTCAAACACCACCACTTCGTCGGCACGAGGCTTCGGTATGGCCTCTGATTTCTCCGGAACCCTTAGTTGGATTTTCGCTGCAATCTTCCCCTCGCAGACCCTCCGGACGGACTCCTCCGTGGAAATCGAAGCCCTCATCTCCAGGGTCTGCTCGAACCTGTCGGAGGGCGTCCGAAGGTCCCTCGGCCCCAGTCGCCTAGCTGCAGGCTTCGCTGCCGCGGCCGCTGCTGCCGCCGCCTGCACTTGGGCGGAGCCCGAGCTCGAGCCCAAAACCAGGGGCTTCGCCACTGCCTTCTTCGGCATTCTGATCAGACTTCGGCACGAAGGACTAAAGGATGGCGAAGGGCTAGAAGCTAGCGAGGGTCGCTCTGCGAGGCTAGGAGGAAGAGGAGAGCGAAGGTGGTAAGGCGGTAAGAAAGAAGTGAATGAAAGTGTGCCGGGGCTGCACGCGGTAAGTCCATATTTATAGGCACGGTAAGAATTCCAACCGTCATGGGCCGAGCCCGCCGCCAGATGGGCCTCCGGCGAAAGCGAATCAAGCCCAAGCAAGGTAACAGTAACTTTTCTGACCGTTGCGGAGCCGTTCGGGCTCCCCGAGGCTGCTCTGGCATGAGCATTTATTACCCCCAGGAATCGAGGTCTCCTTCGGTCCTGGCTCCGAAGGTATGTTTTCTCTGAAGTGTTTTCAGGTCATTTGTCCTAAGGGCGCGTGCACCCCTTCGTTCTGAAGGCCTACACGCGAGGGGCTACTGTTGGGGGAATATATTCCCCTTAAACAGGGGCCAAATGACGTCAGCCTCCGACAGCCTTCGGCCCAGAGCCAGGTACTGTTGGAGCCTGTTTTCCCTCTAAGTATTGTTTCCAGGTCCCAACGTGCCTTTCGGGGCCCGTAGCTGCGGAGCCCTCAACCAGGAGGTCCGGCCCGGAGCCCCCAATTCGGGCCCTGGCGCAGGGCGCCGGAGGCCACCCTCCGGGAGCCAAGCCCGGAGGCCACCCTCCGGGAGCCAAGTCCGGAGGCCACCCTCCGGGAGTCTAGTCCGGAGGCCACCCTCCGGAGCCAAGTCCGGAGGCCACCCTCCGGGAGTCCAGTCCGGAGGCCACCCTCCGGGAGCCAAGCCCGGAGGCCACCCTCCGGGAGTCTAGTCCGGAGGCCACCCTCCGGAGCCAAGTCCGGAGGCCACCCTCCGAGAGTCTAGTCCGGAGGCCACCCTCCGGAGCCAAGTCCGGAGGCCACCCTCCGGGAGTCCAGTCCGGAGGCCACCCTCCGGGAGCCAAGCCCGGAGGCCACCCTCCGGGAGCCAAGTCCGGAGGCCACCCTCCGGGAGTCTAGTCCGGAGGCCACCCTCCGGAGCCAAGTCCGGAGGCCACCCTCCGGGAGTCCAGTCCGGAGGCCACCCTCCGAGAGCCAAGCCCGGAGGCCACCCTCCGGAGCCGAGTCCGGAGGCCACCCTCCGGGAGTCAAGACCAGAGGCCACCCTCCGAGAGCCAAGTCCGGAGGCCACCCTCCGGGAGCCGAGCCCGGAGGCCACCCTCCGGAGCATGCTTCGAAGCTCCCCTCTGGTGTGCACTCCGGAGCCTTTCCCCCAGCCTCTGCCTTCGGCATATCTTTTAGCTGGTCAAAGCCTGGCGCAGTCTGACAAGTTAGTAAAGCTGTAAAGTTGCCTGGCACTTTTTGTACCGTAGCTAGCTCCTTTTCCCCTCTCTGCCCCTATGAGCCAAGGGCTCATAGGGGGGCATCCCAGTCTTTTCCTCTGGCCTGCGTGCCTATAAAAGCAGGGCCAAGCCCTTGTAACGAGGACAGGCGCCAGGGGGCCATGAGACCCTGGGGTTATCCTCTTCACATCAAGGCACACCATGCCAAATCCACTACAAACTGGACGTAGGGTTATTATCCCCTAGGAGAGGCCCGAACCAGTATAAACCCTATCTCTCCCTGTGAGAACCCATCGAGGTTCACTCTCCACATCATACTCCACCATAGAAAAACCTGCTGGAACTAACGCAATTGTTCCAACATATAACATGATACATGTGCAACACTCATCGTCAGGGACCTGATTTCTGACACTAAACATTTGATACAATATGAATCAAAATTGCAACATCAACCAACCTCAGGGACATGATACACACTAGAGGTTGTTGACTACAAGAACATGAAACCAATTAGTTTACTCCACTGCTAGCACTGCATCACCAACTAATGCTAAGATATTAAAACAAAAGTGTTACAAAAATCACAAGTAGTAGACATCCTAATTACATACTCCCTCCATCCAGTTATCAGAGTCGTTTTAGCAAAAAAAGATTTCCAAGAGTCAGCTTCATTTAATGTATTGATGCACCTTGCGGCTCCTCGTACAGTACGCGGCAATTGATGCGGTGTCATCCTCCCGTTGCTTCAAGTATTCCCACTGTTTCCCTCCCGTTACCCTTCGTGAAATTATCCAGGCCAGAGCACAAAGAGCTCCTGCATACTTGCCTACATGCGAAGGCCAGCACACCAAGCTCCTGCATGCTTGCCTATTGCGATGGATCACCACAGACCTGATGACGAAGTCGACAAGCCTGAAGCTGAAGTCGATGATCTTGATGTCATGTATTCCCTAGTGAAGCTGGCTTCAACTGATGTTAACAGGTTTGGATCTAACAAGGTGAATCATGAAGCCTCTAGTTTGATGTTCCCTGTGTTATTGCCTCTCTTGTATGGATGCCATGAGGAGGAAGTCAATGATGCTGCAGCAACCCTGCTGTGGATTGGTCATGGGTACTGTAATGTGACTAATGGATTGCCAAAAATTCCAGATAGAGGTCTGGACGCTGAGAAACTTGAAGAAACTAAGATGTCCATTTTCAAGATTATTTTCCCTTCCTTTTTCTAGACCTAGTATTAGTTGGAGCAGTTTTAGTGTAGAGTTTAGCAGTATTGTAAGTATTGTTAGCTAATGGATGAAAATTTACATGTTCAAGATGAATCACATTTGAAAAACAAGGGATAATATTGCTTGCAGTTTCCATTACTCAAACCGAAGTGACATAAAAAGCATCATACATGACTTCTAATTCTAACTAGCGATGAATTGCATGGCTTGATTGTGAAGTTGCAAAGGGCAACTCGGAGTAGTTGAAATATGTCCTTGCAACTCTAGAGTTTTCTTCTTCATGTGAGGGATGTTGTAGTGTTGGCCTCCATTGTGCTTCATGATATCCATCATGCAACCCTATTGGGCTAGAAAAATACGATTAGCCCTTTGCACAAGATAGTCCTGATACGCCTTATCAACCTTTGCCACATTATCGTTAATGTTGCTTGGTGTTCCCTGTTCAAACAGTGCCTGAATTGCTGCAAAAAAAACAAGATCCGATACATTAAGGTCTAGAGAATTAGGAGGTTGGCATGTGAGCCATCTGCTTGGACGGCCTGAACAAATGCAGGGTCATTCACATCAATGTGAGTCTTAGCATTGTCTTGTTGTATGTATATGGGTAATCCTTTCTCTTCTGCAAGCCACTTTGCTTTAATTATAGGTAAAACCTTATTCACAAGGAAATCTCGGCAAACTTCTTTTGTTACCGATGTCATGGATTTTGTTACAAGGATACCTACATATGTAAACATTGTTAATAAGACTCATAATTCATGCAAGATATGCAAAAAATTGCAATTTTTTAGTACCCGCGTCTCTATTTGCGCTCCATCTCTTTGCTGGCTCTACTTTCACAAAGGGAAAAATGCCTAGTTTCCCATCAAATATGCATTGACCATTGTCATCAAATCTAGGCCTCATAACCACAGCTAGGAACATGACCTTCTCAATAAAATTTTTGCTTTTAACTGCTCATTGTGGTCTTTCTTCATCATTTGCAAGTTAATATTTTTGGTTCCTGCGAGTCCTATAGAACCACTTTTCATCGATGTACACGACATTGTACATTGGTTTAAAAGACAAAGATTGATCATTCAACATGGATAAACAGTACTTGACGTGAGCTTTCTTGTTTTCATCGGTCAAGCTAAACTTGAGGTCATTAGTGTGTCGACAAAAATAACCTTCCTTGAAACGATTATGAAGTGTGTTCTTCTTGACACCCAATGCATTAGCAAGATCCTGAAAAGTGGTGCGTTGACTAAGAGGAACGTCTTTTATGGATTCCAAGTCTATGTCTATTCTTTTCCTACCACAATTCTTAGACCATCTATTCACAACAGCATTTATTCCACTTGTTTGTCCATTTTTCCAAATGGACTGCACAACTCTTAGAGGCACATCAAATTTTCGAGCAACTCCCTTTGAAATCCCGCGGCACGGAATAGGAGGATCAATTTTTGCCAATAGCTCTAGGTATATGGCGATCTTCAAGTCATCTGAGTAGAACCTATGTTTATTATTATTGGATCCTATAAACCAGAATCAGCATGTATTATGATTCGTAGAGATAAGCAGAAATTGAACCTGAAATTATCTAAAAATTGAGCCTGAAATTATCTAAAAATTTAACCTGAAAAAACAGATAGTTGATCTAAAAGGAGTAAGACAGGAAACTGAAATTCACCATTTGAAAGACCCTCTACTTGCACGCCATCTGCTGCAGCATCATCTTGATCTTCATCCGCTCCTTGTCCATCTCTATCTTGATCACCTTGATATTCATCATTCCAGACCATGTCATAATAGATTTCATTGGCAAGGCCATCCCACTCTCCTAGGTCATACCAATCTACAGGATTTTGGTTCAAGTCGATCTCTAACCGAGACATTGTTGGTGTGATCTCAATCTACAGGATTATGGGGTTTTATATAGTGTGTGCAGTGACTAAATTTGAAGGCATTGTGTGGCAAAATATTTGGTTAGCAGCGGCAAAACGAAATTGGAAAGGAATTTTGGTTGGCAGCGGCAAAACAAAATTGGAAAGGAATTTTGGTTGGCAGTGGCAAAACAAAATTTAATCGTTGCTGGGCAAGGAAATCGCACTGTAATCGCATTGTTGGCGTGCGGGAATTTTGGTTGCAGCGGCAAACGAACAAGAAATCGCGTGGGAATCATGTTGCTAAGCAAGGAAATCGCGTGGTAATCACGTTGCTGGCGCGCGTGGTAACAACGTTTGGAGCAGAAGTAATTTACTCAGTAATTTAATCATTGTCAGCAGAGTTCAAGGAAAGCAACATTTAATGGCAATTAGAGATCCATCAGCCTCACTTGGTCATTGCGCATGACCCTAACACGACCCCGATAAATGGATGGAGGGAGTATTCAACTGTAAAAAGGAAAACACATAATTTTCGTGAAGTTGGGTATTTTCAATTAAAAGGGGATTGAACAGTGCTGATGTACTTTCCCTAAGGACACATGTGCATTAAACTACAAAAAATGTATAAACAATCATTTCCAGTTACCAAATGGGTATACCTTCACCATTATGCTTCGAATTAATACCAATTTTCATACAAATTCAGCACAGTACTATAACTCACAAACATAAAAAGTGCTCCCTCTGTATGATTGCCTAACTCGCAAGCACCAAATTCACAAAGCAAAAGTCAGAAATTACACCAACATGGCACACTTTCCTCCAAATCATCCCACCATCAAAATAAGTCAAGACAATAATTAACCATTTCGAAATTGAATCCATGAAACCCTAACCATAAAATCCCCTGTGGTAGTCCAACAGCGCCACCACCCTTGAATCAGTCCATAATTCGTCAGAAAAAATATACCTAAATACAAAGAATGGAGTATGGTGTATATCGAGCAGAGATGCGGGAAATCGGGAACGGACCAAGGATAGCGGAGGGAATGAAGTACCTCGAGTCTAAAGATGAGAGATCCTGAGTCGAAGAAGGCGGCGGAGCGAAGAAGTCGGGACAGGAGGAGGCGCACGCACAGGTGGAGGCACGCACGAACCAGGCACGGCGCGAGCAGCCCGCGGCGTGGCATGACGCAAGCTCCGCACGGTGAGGCTGGGCGTAGCGCAGAGAAAGAGAAGAAGGAGAAGAGAAGAGGGGTGTGCGGCGACTAGAGCTAGGGAAGAGTGAGCTGAGAGAGAGTGTGGGAGTGGTTAGGACATAGGGTTGAGAGATGAAAATATTAATGGGTTGTAACGGGCTTTAAATATGATGTTTGATTATATTTATATAAATGGATTATTAACTATAATTTAAATTTAATATTAAACATAATAGTAAACATTATAAATGGATTATTTCAAGTTCAAACGAAAATTTAACTATCGATTTGCTTTCAAATCTTCCCTATTCCTTCTCTAAAACCTAATTTGTTCTTGAGAATCTCCGGTTTCTTAACATCCTAACTGAAAAATTTCTTCAAAATTTTAAATTTTTATAACAGCATCTACATATCATATCATAACAACATGTCAAGTTTCCTCATTTTTAGACTTCACTTGATTTTTTTTAGAATTAAAAAACTATAAAGCTCAATGTTGCTGATTGAGTGTCGTAACTAAAAATAGACTCAAAACATGAATATGATTTTTCATAATGTATTTAAATTTATTTTATAATAACTAAAAATAGACTCAAAACATGAATATGATTTTTCTATAAATTTTGGTTAATTGTTTCCGGTACTTGTAGTTCAAATTTCACTTGTTTAAATTTAAATCCTCGAAACACACTTAATGAATTAAAAATAGTAAACTGACCTAGAAAAATACCAAAATTTTAAATTAGATAACTTATGTTGTATTTTGATTGTAAAAAAAATTTAAGTTCAAATGAGAATTTAACTTCTGATTTTCTTTCAAACCTTTCTCATTCCTTGTCTAAAACCTAATTTGTCCTTTCAGAATCTTCGGTTTCTTAACATCCTAAATGAAACATCTCTTGAAACATTTTTAAATTTTTATCACATCATCTACATATCATATCATAACATCATGCCAAGTTTCGTGTTTTTTAGACTAAGAAACCATGTTGAAGAATATAGTTTTGATATTCCAGATGTGATGAGTTATTGTCAATGGAAGTCAAAGGAAGGGAGATGAAGACCTGCCGAGTCTGAGGCATATGTGACTCAGGTACACGGGCAGTGAGCGATGGCCGGGCAGAGGAGCCGCGGAGTTGGGCTGGTCCAATCCGGGTACATGGCTAGGAGCGGCAGATGATCCACTGGTCTGTTGACTGGGTTTGACTCAGGTACACGGGCGGCGAGCGATTGCCGGGCTGAGGAAGCTGCGGGGTCAGGTCGGCCCAATCCGGGTACCCGGTGCGAGGACGGTGAACGCTTTGTCAGTTTCGGCGCAAAACTGACAATCTATCATTAATTCATTTTTAGGATATTAATATTTAGTTTTTAAGTTTAGAATATTTTTATTCGAGTCAGTTAATTTTTCTAAGAATATTTTAGTAATTTTTGGAATTTATTTTAGAGTCAGTTTATTTTACCCAAAGGTAAAGTAGTCTTTTCATGTATTAGGATTTGCCTATAAATAGGCCCCTATCCCTTTGGAGATAGATGACTGTTTTTATTAGATCAATCTATAGTCCAATTTTTCCCGGTTCGGCTATTGTCTTCCACCGAAAAATTTCTATTTGCAACTTTCGTCGCCGCCGTGGTCGTTCCTCTCTGGAAGGTTTTCTCCGCCAGTTTCAGCAGGGTGCATGGCTATCAAAGCAGCATCTGACACAGACAGATTTTGAGCGGCGAATATTTTTCTCCACAGCGACGGTGACAGCACGCTGCGGTCAAGTCCACTCGCGGCAACTCTTTTCGTGCGGGCCCCACGGTGGCAGCACGGCAGCACAGTCCTCAGGCACGGTGGAAGCTTTTTTCTTCCCACGGCTGGCACAAGCAAGCGCACGCAAGCTCTGTTTTCATTTCCATCGCGGGCCCCACGGCGCGGTTTCCACAGCATGCACTGCTACGTGTGCATGCACACAGTATTTGCGCAGATCAAAGCTGCATGCAGAAGACGTTGCTCAAGCTTTTTCTTTCTCCTGGCACGTCAGCGGCAACAAGTTTTTGCTCCAATCGGCGTGATCTCCGGCGGCAGGCACTCGGATCTTCTCCTCGAGACAACAGCAATGTCGATGCAGAAGGTCTACAGTTAAGTTAGTTTTTAATCTACTATTTTTCAGCTGGTTAATTAAATCAATAGTTATCTAGTTTTTAATTAGCATGCAAATAATAATTTCGTAGTTGGTTTTTATATGGTAAAATTTTATTAATATTCACATATTATTTATTTAAGCATCGTTCATCTTCTCGTAAAAAAAGGAAGAAAAATAAAATTAATTAAAATATTATTAGTCGCAATAATATTTTTATTCTGGATTTACATACAATATTTTAGGTTTATTTCTGAATTAATTTTGAATGATCCATGTTTTATTCATTTGAATAGTATTCAGATTTAGACTTCTATATAAATATTTCGTGATATATCTATGTTTTTTTATTTTCTGTGGTATTTTTATTTAGTTTATCTTTAATATCATTTCAAATAAGACACCGGTTATTTTTAGGCTAAACAATCTTAATTCCTATAATTTGCTTTGCTAATATTATTTGTCTGGTTTAGTTCTTTTGGGTGTTGAGATTAAAATATAGTTTATCAAGAAATTTTTAGGCGCCCATTCACCCCCCCTCTGGTCGCTACTTTCGGTCCTACATAGACTTCACTTGATTTTTTTAGAATTAAAAAACTATAAAGCTCAGTGTTGCCAATCGAGTGTCGCAATCTAGATTTTTCATAATTTTTTTAAATTTATTGGATAATAACTAAAAATAGACTGAAAATATGATATGATTTTTTTATAAATTTTTGATAATTATTCCGGGCACTTGTAGTTCAGATTTCACCTGTTTCAAATTAAATCCTAGAAACACACTTAATGAATTAAAAATAGTAACTAACCCATTAAAATACAAAAAATTTAAATTAGATAATTTATATTGTATTTTGATTGTATAAAGTTTCAAGTTCGAACGAGGATTTAAATATTAATAAAAAAGTACTAAAAATGAAAAAGTAAATAACAAAAAACATGAAAAAAGTTTGGGGTTGCAAGGCTCGAACCACATACTACTCGCCCCAAACAATCACCCCACACCACTAGGCTATGCACACTGACTCAATATATGGAATGAGAGATAATTTATTTTCCCTGATCTGCCTCTTCACTTCCCATCTACATCTTTCTTGCCCTTAGGCCTTCTGTTGGACCGAAACAGACGACCAGAGAGGGGGTGAATGGGAGCTTCTAAAATTCTCTTCTGCTAGACAGACTTCAAACACACCCTTTGAAGTGACTGGTTCGGAGGTATTGGACACACTCCAAACCCAGGCTTTGCACAGGGTAAAAGTTCGAATTCAGAAGACTTCGCTCGCACTCTGACACCCAAAAATGCACTGTATTCTGCGAAGATTGTGCAGGCTCCGCACACGTGGTGCCTTCGAGTAGGCTTTGCACTTATGTACTTCGCACAAGTACGTTTCCCTCAAAGAGCTCCGAACAGATACTCCGTACTAGTAACAGGTACTAGGCTTTGTACTTCGGAGTGCTTTAAACAGGAGCAAGCAAAACTGACTGCAAGGAGGACTTCGACTATGAGAAGATAATAGGCTTCGAACACACACTTCATAACATGCTTCGCTAGTAATCAATGAGGATTAACCTCCGATTTACTGTAGGACTGAAAGTAGCGACCAGAGGGGGGTGAATGGACGCCTAAAAAATTCTTTCGAATCAATGGCCTGCTCCCAACACCCAACGCACCTCAACAAACAATCAGCAGAAGCAAAACAGATCACTGATACTAAAAATAATCTAGCCTAAAAACAACCAGTGTCCTAGTTGAAAAGACATTAACATAGTGTTCAAACGCAGATTAACAAGGCATTCAAAACATAGACATTTCAGGCATCATGAAAGTTAATCATCACTAGCATTTAACTCATGTACACGCAAAACAAGGAGCAAGTTTATTGTTCAAATTTGTCTCCTGTAATGTACTTGACGAAGCCTGTGCGATGCAGATGTGTGAAGCCTATGGCGGCCGAAGCCCGCACGTCAACTTGCCAAAGCTTACTCTGGTAGCCGTCGAGGCCCTCCACCGAAGTGTGCGTGTCTTTGCGATCGAAGCTTGTGCCTTGGAAGCGAAGTCCGTAAGCCTGAGACTTCGAAGTATGTAGCTTGGGCCCGTAGTAGTTAAGAGTCCTTATCCTAGCGCAAGGACTTCGGTAGCCGTGACGTGGACACTTCGAACAAACCTCACTGAGCACCTCGAGCAGACCACTCCGAGCGTGAAAAAGCACAAAAGATCCGGGCAAGTGCACTCGAATCGAGCAGCAACTGTCAAGCATTAACATCAGCCGAGCAACAGCAATGCCTCGAGAAACGAGCCCTAGCTTCACACGCTTCCTCGCGAAAAAAAACCCATGGCATAGCCTCCGGTTTCTTCACCTGATCAATGAAATCACACAAAGCTCTTGCACAAGCTATCCTCTAGGCTGCATCTTAGCTGCTAGGTGAGCCGCTTGGTACCCTGCAACATGCACAAGACAGTACCTAGAGAGCGTAGCTGTAGAAGCTAAAAACAATTTCGCCTAGTATTTTATTTCCTAAGCACATTGCGCCATGCTGCAATGTCAGCAGAGTTTTTGCTTTACTCTTCTTGGAACCATGCGCAAACAGAGGCCAAGAGAACACACGTAACCAGGAAGAGAGTGCTACAGATATTCATGAAGAATAAAAAACAACTCGGCTGTGAAAGGAAAATAGAGGAGAAGAGCAGTGCGCACTGAGATTACAGAGCCAAGTTTAATCTAATCGAGATAATCAATGACGTGCAATACGAGGCACAAAGCCAACAGTGAAACCATGACGAGATGCATTGAAGACTGGATTAAAAATCATGGGATGAAACAGTAGAACCTGATTAGCAACTTCAATCGACAGGTAGCAGACGGAATAGTGTTGCGGCGAAGACTATCCAGGAACACCGGCAGTGCACAAAAATAGAAATGGAAAATGAAGATGAACTCTGATGTTTAGATTAAAGTGAGTTAACCCTAACACTAGGGATTGGGGCCCTATTTATAGGCAGCCCAATAAATGGGAAAAAACAACAATACCCCTAGGGTTTTTACAGACGCTGAAATAAAAATGGGAAAGACCGAAATGCCCTTAGGGTTTTTTATAGACTCAGACTGACAGACTATGGGCCTAAAGGCAAAATAGCAAAAAAACTAAATAAAGATAACTTGTCCTGATGCAGAGCTTTTGTAGCAGCTTAGGCTTTGCCTCAGAACGGTCAGATCCGAGATCAACGGTCGTCAGTTTTGCACCAAAACTAACAAAGCGTCCACCGTCTTCGCACCGGGTACATGGATTGGGCCGGCCCAATTCCGCAGCTCCCTCAGCCCAGCAATCGCTCACCGCCCGTGTACCTGAGTCAATCCCGGTCAACAGACCAGTGGATCCTATGCTGCTTCTAGTCCATGTACTCGGATTGGGCCAGCCCGACTCCGCGGCCCCTCTGCCTGACAGTCATTTGCTACCCGTGTACCTGAGTCACGTGCGGCCCAGACACAGCAGGTCTTCTCTTCTCTTCATGTCCTCTTGATTTCCATTGATAATCACTCATCACATCTAGAGCCATGAGGCCCATGCTCTTTAACATGGCTCCTCAATCTCTCTCTTGATGAGTGCATTGTCAACACTCTCTTCATCAGCTCTTCAGAACCTGCAAGCACATGTGGAAACACGAAAATAAAACACAAGAAGACAAAAAGAAGAAAATAAAATAAAAGTTTAACCCTAATGACCAAAAGACGAACAGAAGCAAGACAAACGGTCATTATAGTTAAACAAAATAAAGACTCAATAACGAGTGCAATCTCAGAATTATCAACAAGGATATCCAAAGAGTAAAGGCAAAAGTGATTGAAACTCCCCCTAAACTCTTCTAAAAGATCGAGTAACCCAAAATTTCTCCCTCTTGTTGACAATCGGACTCATCAAGCGAGATAAAATTCACTCTAAAAAGACACATACTCGAACTCCCCCTGAAATGCAGCTCCCCATCAAAATATGCAATGAATGCAACTAGGGTGCAGGTGGAGTGTAAAAAGCATGCTTCTCAGATATGATTGACTGCAATTACAACATCTAGCGGGTATAGCAAAAGACATACTGTCTAAGACACATGGCATGATCAGTGTAGCAGATGATATCTAAAGAAAGTCATTGGCATGCATTTTCAATTTTTGCAAACAAAAGCATCACCACATTTTCTAGTCGACAAGCAAGGTAAAGCATGAGATGCAAAAGCTAACTGATATCTACCAAGATAAGCATTGTCCAGAACACAGTGCTTCAGCAAACTTGTTATCTTTTTAAGTTTCAGGCTTTTTCTTTTCCTTTTTCATTTTTCAAGCCTAGGCCAAAACTAGACCATCAGAACCTTAAGACATTGGTCTTAGCATACATTACACTGTCCTAGTTCATACCAAAGTGCTATGGTAAGCAGTCCAAAACAATACAATGCGACAAAGCAAACCCACCTGGATCTTTTCAAATTAAGCAGAAAAAACATGGATTTTCATTTTTCTGATTTTTATCATTTTTATAGCACATTTTCCATGTTAAAGCATATAGATGTCCAAGTCGCATATCTACATCTAAGTGAGGAACTAGCTACAAGGCATGTAAAAGATAGCAAAAGCACTCAGCCTTCACATGCTAGTTACCAGAAGCAATGGTGATCATTTTTCAATTTTAAAGCATAAAAGCCATGCATATGACAGATATTAGACATATCATGTGAACTGAAGCAAAGCATGACCATCGACAGGTATTCAAAAGCATGTACTAGCTAGAATAAGTAAAGTAGATCAATCATATAACAGAAGCAAGCTCAAAGTGTGATATGTGGATATGCATGATATGAACACACACAAAAAGGACTCAAGAAAAGAGTAAAGAAGAAAAAAACTGACTCAAAATATCCTAAAAAGGATACGCAACTCCCAAATCCCCTCGCAAACGCTCAAAAGTAGACTGATCTAGGGTTTAGTGAAAATATCAGCCAACTGATGATGGGTATCAACATGAACAAGGTCAATGACACCTTTCTCATATTGATCCCTCAGAAAGTGAAAGCGCACATCAATATGTTTTGTTTTTGAATGAAGACATGAGTTTTTCCCTACACTAATCGTGCTAGTGCTATCACATAACAAAGGAACTCTGGCAGGGAAGATTGGAAGCACGCGCACAGTCCCACGGCAAACTGAATGTCTGGCCACGTCATCGTCAAGTACAGCAGTGATCCGATCATCCCTCGATACTCTCTATCGTTGACCTTGACGCCACTCTCGTCCTTGTCCAGGCCCCTAGATGTACCCATTGGGGTCATCTGAGGCTTCAGCTCTCCACCAAAGTCAAATTTCTTCAACATGTCCCGCGTGTATTTGCTCTGGTGGATGAAGAAGTCGTCCTTGGTCTGCTTGATCTGGAGTCCTAGGAAATACTTGAGCTCACCCATGAGGCTCATCTCAAACTCGTTGTGCATCTTCTCAGAAAACTTGGACACAAGCACATTAGTAAAACCACCAAAAATGATGTCGTCCACGTAAATCTGAGCAATCATGAAGTCTAAGCGATCTCTGAGCAAGAAAAAAGTTTTGTCCACAGAACCCATCACAAAGCCATTCCCCAACAAAAACTACTTCAACCGGTTATACCAATCCCTAGGGGCTTGCTTTAGATCGTATAAAGCTTTCTGCAGCTTAAAAACATGTCGAGGAAACTTAGGGTTCTCAAAACCAGGGGGGCTGCCTAACATAGACCTCCTCCTCTATGTACCCGTTTAGAAAAGCACTCTTGACATCCATTTGAAAAAGCTTAAAACCCTTAGAAGCAGAAAATGCTAAGAGAATACGAATGGACTCAAGATTGGCAATAGGGGCGAAAGTATCCTCAAAGCCAATTCCCTCTTTCTGGCAAAAAACCTTGGGCAACTAGTCGAGCTTTGTTGTGCACCACAACCCCATCTTCACATAGCTTGTTCTTGAACACCCACTTGGTACCTATGGGGTTGCATCTAGGTGGTAGCTCAACCAGTGTCCAAACCCGATTGCGAACAAAGTTCTCAAGCTCTTCTTGCATGGTGTTTATCCAATTTATATCAGAAAGAGCATGAGAAACATCTTTGGGCTCAAAAGAGACAACAAACGCAGACTCAACAAAAACAGCAAACGAGTCAATAGAAGAGCGCAAAGTTCTCTTAGAAAGATCACCGATGATGAGCTCTGAGGGGTGATCACGCTGAACTGCTCAGGATCCCAGGTGATCTGAAATCACCTCACCGGAGTCAGCAGCTGGCACCCTTGGACTCGAATAAGGGGGCTCGATTGAAGTGGAAGAAGTGATCAGAGGTCCTCCCTCATCCTCAGTCGAAGTATCAGAATGTGTGGGGTCTGCAGGCTGTGCAGAAGGCCCACCCTCATCAACAACAGGAGTGTCATCATCTTCCTCGAAGATGGACTCTCCAAACTCATCATCTCTAGAAAGCTCAAATGAACGAGTCAATGAAAGCATGGACTCATCAAAAGAAACCTCGCAAGTCTCGACAAGCTGCTGGGAGTCGAGGTTCTAAACACGGAAACCTCGAGAATGCAAAGCATAACCAAGAAAAACTCCATCCCAGCAACGAGACTTAAACTTGTCCAAATGCCCTCCCTTCTTGAGCACAAAGCACTTGTAGCCAAACGCTCGCAAGTGACTCACCTTGGGCTGTCTGCCAAACCACAACTCATATGACATCTTAACTAAGTAAGCTCTAAGAAAAATGTGGTTGGCCAGATAGCAAGTCGTGTTCATGGCTTCAGCCCAAAAGCACCTAGGAGTCCTATGCTCATCGAGCATCGTCCTGGCCATCTCAACCAGCATGCGGTTCTTTTGTTCCACAACACCGTTCTGTGGGGGAGTGTAAGGGGCAGAAAACTGGTGCTCAAGATTCTGATCACTACAGAAGCTGATGAACTGAGAGTTCTTGAACTCAGAGCTATTGTCAGAGTGAATTGCTCGCATCCGACCATTGTTCTCATTTTTCAGCTTCAAAATCAGGTCATGAACAAACTGATAAGTCTCATCCTTATATTCCAAAAAGAAAACCCATGAGAATCAAGAAAAATCATCAACTATCACAAGTGCATACCACTTCCCACCGACTGAGCGTACCTGAGCTGGACCAACAGTATCCATGTGTAATAGCTCTCCCGGGTATGAAGTCATCACCTGAGTCACAGGTGCGTGAGAAGCGGCAACCATATTCCTGTGATGACAGGGATGGAAAACTAGATCCTTCTCCATCTTAAGCTTGGGCAATCCTCGGATGAGGTCCATAGAGCTCAATCTGACTAGCAGATCAAAGCTCAAATGGCCTAACCTCCTATGCCACTTACAGAGCTCAGAGGAGGATCCAGCAATCAAACAGCGAGAAGGGCTAAAAGAACTAGATAAATCAATCCAAAAAACCTTACTGAAAGGTAAGATCTGGCAAACCAAAGATCCTCTAGAATCAACAACAGAAGTCATGCCCTTCTTAAATCAAACCTCTAAACCATCCTCAAAAATTTGCGAAACAGAAATCAAATTGAAATTCAAGTTTCCAACCAAAGCAACATTCTTCAAAGAGAAATGATCAGAGATGCGAATTGAGCCAATGCCATGTACCTTCCCTTGACCACTGTTCCCGAAAGTGATGTACTCCTTGGAGCTTGGGGAAGTGAGGCTGGAGAACCATCTGTGATGTCTCGTCATGTGGCGAGAGCATCCTGAATCCATGATCCACACATCCTCTAGTCCTCGATCATGCACAATCAGTGGTCGTAAGTGGGAGCAAATGGTCCGGCACCAGGTTTAGCAAAAGAGCTAAACCAGTGTCAAGCCATCTGCTCAAAAGAAGGAAAACAGAAAAAATCATAATTGTCCGGACCAAAACATGGCGGCTCAAAGCGCGTTCCTCGGTTCTGCCTAAAGTCTCGGCTATGAGGTCCAAAGCCGTATCCAGAATGACCTGGAGCTCTACCAGTGCGAACACCACCCTCTGGAGCACAGGCATAAAAGTCATCTCCTCTACCACCACCTACACGGCGCGGCTTGGCCTCTAGCCTCTCCTCATGTCGAGGGACTCTCTGTCTACCACCCTGTTGGTAGAACTGCTCCTGCCCACCTCGAGCTCTATCTGCTCTCTCAACCCGCTTCCTCCTGAAGCAAAACTACTCAAGATGCCCATCTCTTTGACAAAACTCACAGTGATAGGTAGGCTTCTTGGGATGTGGTTGAGGCTTGGGGTTCTTGGGCTTGGTGGTGTTGGGTGTAGACTCTTTGGTGTGAGAGGGTCCAGGTAGAGAGTCAAGAGAAGTGTCAAGTTGTTTGGGCTTTGGGATCCATATGGGCTTCTTGGGTGGAGCATTAGGTTGTTCCTGGAACACTCCATCCTTGGGCTGACTAGCCTGGAAAGACTCAGTGGAGTGAGTCTTGGGATATTTCTGTTCAGGAGTCATCTTACTCCACTCCACTGCTCGGCTAATGGCACTCTCAAAATTAGCCTTGGTATAGGTTTAACCTACCCCAAACCCATCCTGCCTCTTGAACTGTTGGATCATCATGCCGAGCTATGACTCTCTGGCACTCACCCAACTCAGGATCTGACGGAGGTAAAAATTCTCATTCTGAGCATCAGCTAGCTCCTCTCTCAAGGAAGCTAGTACCTCCACTTGAGATAAGCAGATCTCACACTCTCTATCGATTTGGACAGACTTCTCAGCTTTTAGCTTGATTAGTTCCAATCTCAGAGACAAGCAGTTCTCACAAACAGTGGGTGGAACTAACAATGTCTCAAGCTCTAGCCTAGTCTGCACTAGTTCAGCTCTGACTCTCTCCAACTCGCCTAACTACTCATCACTCTTGGCTCTCAGCTCAGCTAAACTAGCTAAATGAGATGGGCAGTCTTCACAGGGCACGACGACAGTGGCATGAGCATCTTTCAGCTCCAGCTGAGGGCTCTCAAGCTCAGTGGCCAAAGAGGGATCTTTGGCGCTGATGTGAGCGGCTCTTTGGTCTGTCCCCGAAGGCCATGAAGCAAAGACCCACCGCATCGTCCTTGTCCTTCCCCTTCCTGATGATGATCTCCTCATCGCTTGAGCTCGATAAAGAGGAAGAAGACATGGACCGCTTGGAGTAGCTCTTCTCCATCTCGGCGAAGAAGGCCTTGTCGCGCTTCTTGTTCTCACGCCGGTAGTCCTTCAGGGCCTTTCTGAAGAATCTGGTGGTTGGCTTGCCCTTGTTGAAGGAGGAGCTTTTGTGCTTGCTGGAGTCGTGGAAGCCACCACCGGTGCCCTTCTTATGGCCATTGAGCTTGGGGCAGTCAGCGATGAAGTGTCCTGGGTAACCACACTCAAAGCACCCGGATTTTGTGCCGTGTCTTTTGAACATTCTCTTATCATAGACACAACGCACCCGGCTATTAAACAGACACAAATCATCATCTCCTAGTGACTCAAGCTGGTCCTCAGTGATAGACATCAAGGAGAACCCAGCACATCTCACAGAAGAGGAGTCAGCACAAGGTGTCGCAAGGGCCAGGGTTTTTGATCCAAAACCAGTGAGATTTGATCTCAACTAGATATCAACCTCTATGGCCTTGAGCTTGCTGAACAACTCTAAAATAGTCAAGGTATCATAAGAGGTGCTCTCAATGATAGAGGATACCTTGATCTCCCAAATCTTAGGGTCCAAGGTATGAAGAACCTTGAGCGCCTACTCATGATCTGAGACCAGCTGAACTCTCTCGGCCTTGTTGGCCCGAAGCTTGTTGATGATCGATTGAAAATGACCAAACAAGGCTTCAACAGATTCACCCGGCTTCTATGTGAAATTTTCATATTCATGCCGGTAGGTCTGATAGTGCCGAGCCTTGACCTGGGATGTCCCCTCATGGTGTGCCTAGAGGGTAGCCCAGATCTCTCTAGTAGTGCTGAGATGGCTCACACGCTCAAACTCAGTGGGACCTAAACCAGAAAACAAAATGTTCACTGCTTTGTTGTTGTTCTGATGCTGGGCGATTATCTCAGGGGATGTACGCTCAGCAACAGGCAGTATGGTAAAAGTAGCATGAACACAAATGTCCGAGCTCTGGCTCATGAGATAGGCTCGCATGCGAGTCTTCCAATAAGTATAGCCAAAAGCTTCCAGGGATGGGACCTTTCTAGAAGAATTCATGATCACTACCTGGGGTTAGAACCGGTTAAGGTATGGAAAACCCCTAACCAGGCTCTGATACCACTTGTAGGAATGAAAGTAGCGACCAAAGGGGGGTGAATGGGCACCTAAAAATTCTTTCAAGTCAATGGCCTGCTCCCAACACCCAACGCACCTCAACAGATAATCAGCAGAAGCATTGTGCCTCCACTGAAGTCTGTGTGTCTTTGCGATCGAAGCTTGTGCCTTGGAACCGAAGTCTGTAAGCCTGAGACTTCGAAGTATGTAGCTTGGGCCCACAAACTTCATTCTAGAATCTAGTAGTCGGAGTCCTCATCCCAGCGCAAGGACTTCGGCAGCCGTGACGTGGACACTTCGAACAAACCTTGCTGAGCACCTCGAGCAGACCACTCCGAGCATGAAAAAGCACAAAAGATCCAGGCGAGTGCACTCGAATCGAGCAGCAACTGTCAAGCATTAACATCAGCCGAGCAACAGCAATGCCTTGAGAAACCAGCCCTAGCTTCGCACGCTTCCTCACGAAAAAACCTCTAGCATAGCCTCTAGTTTCTTCGCCTGATCAATGAAATCACATGAAGCTCCTGCACAAGCTAGCCTCTAGGCTGCATCTTAGCTGCTTGGTACCTTGGAACACGCACAAGACAGTGCCTAGAGACCCTAGCAACAGAAGCTAAAAACAATTTCGCCTAGTATTTTATTTCCTAAGCACACTGCGCCATGCTGCAATGTCAGCAGAGTTTCTGCTTTACTCTTCTTGGAACCATGCGCAACAGAGGCCAAGAGAACACACGCAACCAGGAAGAGAGTGCTACAGATATTCGTGAAGAATAAAAAAATAACTCGGCTTTGAAAGGAAAACATAGGAGAAGAGCAATGCGCACTAAGATTACAGAGCCAAGTTTAATCTAATCGAGATAATCAATGACATGCAATATGAGGCACAAAGCCAACAGTGAAACCATGATGAGATGCATTGAAGACTAGATTAAAAATCATGGGATCAAACAGTAGAACCTGATTAGCAACTTCAATCGACAAGTAGCAGATGGAATAGTGTTGTGGCGAAGACTATCTAGGAACATCGGCGGCGCACAAAAACAAAAACGGAAAATGAAGATGAACCCTAACCCTAGGGATTGGGGCCCTATTTATAGGCAGCCCAATAAATGGGAAAAATCAAAAATACCCCTAGGGTTTTTACACACGTTGAAATAAAAATGGAAAAGACCGAAATGCCCTTAGGGTTTTTTACAAACTCGACTGATAGACTGTGGGCCTAAAGGCAAAATAGTAAATAAATAAATAAAGATAACTTGTCCTGATGTGGAGCTTTCGTAGTAGCTATGGCTTCACCTCAGAACAGTTAGATTCGAGATCAGCGATCATTAGTTTTGCGCCAAAATTGACAAAGCGTCCACCGTCTTCGCACCGGGTACCCGGATTGGGCCGGCCCGATTCCACAGCTCCCTCAGCCCGGCAATCGCTCGCCGCCCATGTACCTGAGTCAATCTCGGTCAATAGACTAGTGGATCATCTGCTGCTTCTAGTCCATGTACTCGGATTGGGCCAGCCCGACTCCGCGGCCCCTCTACCCAACAGTCGCTCGCTGCCCATGTACCTGAGTCACATGCGGCCCAGACACAGCAGGTCTTCTCTTCTCTTCATGTCCTCTTGACTTCCGTTGACAATCACTCATCACATCTGGAGCCATGAGGCCCATGCTCTTCAACATGGCTCCTCATTTACATAGAGTGAACTAGCACAAAATCATTCACAGAAAACGCACACATGTGAGACAAAACACTTCATTGAAAAGATGCAGAGCAAGAACTCTGGTTTTCACAGAACGAAGTAGAATGCAAAAAACTCAACTCACACGGTGCAAATGACCCAGATACAAGTTCTTGCAAGTAATGGAAAACAGAATAGAGATTTCATTGCAAGAACAGAGAACACAAAGGATTCACATAATTGAGTACATGAGAATGGCGGCTGGCTCTAGAACTTCTGGAAATGGTTTTTTCAAAGCATTACCTAGATACAGCCGGCCTCACAATTTATAGGCACAACTCAGTAATGCGAATAGACTACTTTACCCCTAGGGTTTACATCGTTTTTGTGTCTGGCAGGCATGGGGGTATCAGCCTTTGCAGAGCAGACATGATCAGCTTTTGCAAAACCGGAATCTTTTGGAGCCCCCTTCGCACATGAAGTGTGCAGAGGCTTCGGTGGCATGCTTCGAACCTGATGGCCTTCGCTCCACCGAAGTCAGTCTTCGATACATTGATGGTTTTGAGCCGAAGCCGTCAAAGCCCTTGAGCCTCCACACCATCACCTCCGGAGTGGATCACCATGGCTTCACGGGTACTCTAGCTCGAACTTCACCCGTCCGTGTACCGAAGCCATGTATGGCCGAAGTACATCATCATCCACACTCTGAAGCCCCCACCTTCGAAGTTCCTTCACCACCTTCTGAAGTCCCTCCTTCGTCTAAGGCCTCCGCATGAAGCACTTACATAAGCACTCCTTCGTAGTGTCTCCGCCCAGAGCACACTCACGAAGAGCCTTATCCAGACCATGCCTTCAATGCACCTCGACTTCTGAGACCTTCGTCAGGTGACCTTCCAAATGTCTACGTTTGGAGCACACTTGGGAGCCTTGCCTCATTCCTGAGGACTTCGTCTACCATCCTTTGAAGTTACTCCTTTGGAGTCACCCTTCGAAGTGCCTCGTCTCCGAGGATAGTCATAAAATCTAGGCCCAATCTGAAGTCCAAATGGTCCATTTTATTGATTTGTGATGAAAATTCATATATCATCACATACATTTTCCTATCCTTGATGGTTAGCAAAGGATCGTCATAAAACCTAGGCCCAATTTTAAGTCCAAATGGTCCATTTATTTATCTGTGATGAAAATTCATATATTGTCATAGATATTGCCTTTCTGTGGCAGGTCCAATAAACATCACTATAAATTTGTCATAGACTAAAGGATTTGTTGTAGTGCACATAACAGAAGCTTGTGCAAGTGTGGATATGAAAATGATACATGAAACACACACACATGCAAGAATGAAACGAGAAACTTCCCCTCATAAAATCCCACAAGGGTGACACACACCAAGATCCCCTCTCAAAAAGGCAGATCTTGTAGCATCAAGGGGCTTGGTAAAAATATTGGCAAGTTGGTTTGGGTATCTATATATCTCAGTTCAATGTCTCTCTTCTCATTGTGGTCTCTTAGAAAATGGTATCGTACATCAACATGTTTGGTTCTATAATGTTGTATTGGGTTATTGGCTAAGCTAATGGCATTAGTGTTATCACAAAAAAAGTGGAACACTTAAAATCCAACACAAAATCCTACAAATTAGAAACCATCCACAAAATATGAGAGCAACAACTAGCAGCAACAACATATTCAGTTTCAGCCGTAGACTTCACAACGCTAGATTAATGTTTGCGAGAAGACCAACAAATAAGAGAAGAACCCAGAAAATGACAAGTACTAGATGTACTTTTCCTATCAATTCTACAACCAGCAAAGTCTGCATCTAAAAAGCATCTAAGGCAAAGAGATGGAGATGTTGAGTGTCAAAGACCAAATTCAAGAGTGTTCTTAAGATACCTTAGTATGCGCTTGATGGCTTGATGATGTGAACATCTTGGTGAAGCTTAAAAATGAGCACATAGACTTGGGATGCTCAAAACCAAGGAGTTGTTTAACATAAACATCTTATCCTATGTAACCATTAAGAAAAGAACTTTTGACATCCATTTGATAAAGTTTAAAATCACGAGATGTCGCAAATGCAAGAAGAATCCTAATGGCTTCCAGATAAGCAACTGGAGAAAAAATTTCCCCAAAGTCAATTCCCTCAACTTGAGAAAAATCCTGAGCAACAAGCCTAACCTTTTTCTAACAACCGACCCATCCTTCCCCTGTTTGTTTTTGAAAACCCATTTTGTGCCTATGATATGAACATTGGGAGGGGGATCAACAAGGACCCAGACTTGATTTCTCTCAAAATTTTCTAACCCTTCATACATGGCATTGATCCAAATTGAATCATATAAAATATGACTAACATCTAACGGCTCAAAAGAAACAACAAATGCAGAATCGACAAAATGAGCAAGAGATCGAGTTACCCTCTCATGTAGCTCACTTATGATCTTATCAGAAGGATGATATCACTGAATTTGGTGAGGGGCTTCTCGTGGAGAGAGAATCTCCCCCTCAACATTTGCCGAAGAACTCTCGATGTTTGCCGAAGTCAATGAAGATTCTTCGGGACCTCTTGCTGATGTAGAAGATGCAGGATCCACTTTAGAAATTGTCATAGAAGGAGGTAGATGATCATCCTCATTCTCTCCTGGGTCTGATGGATCTTCTTCCTCAAATATGGTCTAATTCATTTCCTGCTCACTTGCATACTCAAAGGAGGGACTAACACACGGAGAAGTTTCATCAAAATTCACATCACATGACTCGATGACATTGTTAATATCAAGATTAAAAACATGATATGAATGATCATGAGGAGAATAGCCCAAAAAGATACCATCAGAAGAGTGTGACACAAATTTGTCAAGATTACCGTATATTATAATGAAGCACTGATATCCAAAAACTCTCAAGTGATAAACTTTGGACTTCCTCCCAAAACGCAACTCATAAGAAATCAAGTTCAAAAATGAGTGAAGGAAAATCCGGTTGGAGATGTAACAAGCAGTGCTCATGGCCTCAACCTAAAATCTTCTAGGAGCCCTATGCTCATGGAGCATCGTCCTAGCCATATCAATCAAAGTGCGGTTCTTTCTCTCAAAAACTCCATTATGTTGAGGAACACATGGAGCAGAATATTGATGTTTGAGAAACCATGTTGAAGAATATGGTTTTGATATTCCAGATATGATGAGTGATTGTCAATGGAAGTCAAAGGAAGGGAGAGATAAAGACCTGCCGAGTCTGAGGCGCATGTGACTCAGGTACACGGGCAGTGAGCGACGACCGGGCAGAGGAGCCGCGGAGTCGGGCTGGCCCAATCCAGGTACATGGCTAGGAGTGGCAGATGATCCACTAGTCTATTGAATGGGTTTGACTCAGGTACACGGGAGGCGAGCGATTGCCGGGCTGAGGAAGCTGCGGGGTCGGGTCGGCCCAATCCGGGTACCCGGTGCGAAGACGGTGGACGCTTTGTCAGTTTTGGCGCAAAACTGACAATCTATCATTAATTCATTTTTAGGATATTAATATTTAGATTTTAAGTTTAGAATATTTTTATTCGAGTCAGTTAATTTTTCTAAGAATATTTTAGTAATTTTCGGAATTTATTTTAGAGTCAATTTATTTTACTTAAGGGTAAAGTAGTCTTTTCTTGTATTAGGATTTGCCTATAAATAGGCCCCTATCCCCTTGGGGATGGTTGACTGTTTTTCCCGTAGATCAATCTACAGTCCATTTTTTTGTTGAGTTTCACCGAAAGTTTTATTTTTTGCCGTCGTCAACTACTTTTCGTCTATCGTTGTTCATCTGTTTTGGAAGAAATTTTCCGCCGTATTTTTCTCTCCCTGATCATTCTTCTGGCTGGATTTCATCCACGCAAACTGAGCAATAGTTGCCGCAGCGCATGCCTATGCAAGGCATGGCCTATTCGCGCACGGGAGTGCTAGCTAGCTAGCAGCACAGCGCCTAGCCTGTTGCTAGCGGCTGTGCGCGGGCTACTGCCTCGTGTTGTCGCGCGGGTGACGAGGCGCCCAAGCACTCTGATCACGGGGAGTAGCAGGAGGTCTGCACGGGAGCTGCATTCAAAGCAAGTAGGGCCCACGGCGTGGCTAAAATATTTTCTTCTAGTGCTAAGCAACAAGCCACCGGAGGTTCTTTCTCCCTTTTTGCACGCTTCCCAAGAGCACGACTAGATTAATCACAAGAAAGTTTTAGGCGTCCGGCCAGGTAACTTGTGCGCGACGATGACTCCACGACTCTCTGCAGCGGATGGCGATTGTGTGCAGGTAAGTGGATCTAATCTCCTATTTTTAAGTAGATTAGTTAGATAGATAATCATCTATTAAATTAATTAGCTAAAAATCCGTTTAGAAATTTCGTTATTAATTTAATTTGCAAAATATTATTGGTACCCACATAATTTCTATTTAAGTAATTTTTATCCGCTCACATAAACCGAAAAATTTATTAGTCGCAGTAATATTTCTATTCTAGATTTACATTAAATATTTTAGGTTTATTTCTGAATTAATTTCTGGATGATCCATGTTTTTATTTACTGCAGTATTTTTAGTTAGTTATCTTTAATATCACTTAAATTAAGATATTGATCGTTTTTAGGCTAGAAAACTTTAATTCCAGTAATTTGCTTTGCTAATATTATTTGTCTGGTTAAGTTTGTTTGGGTGTTGGGATTAAATCATATTTTTGTAAGAATTTTTTAGGCGCCCATTCACCCCCCCTCTGGTCGCTACTTTTGGTCCTACAAGTGGTATAAGAACAAGGTTAGGTTTTTTTAATATCTTAACCGATTCAAAACCTAGGTAGTGACCATGACGTCTTGTGGTAAAATCCCATCCCTAGAAGCTTTTGGCTACACTTATTGGAAGACTCGCATGCGAGCATACCTTATGAGCCAGAGCTCGGACATATGGGAGATTTGTGTTCATCCTAATTTCACGATAATGACTATTGCTGCGGATACTGCTGAAAATGTAATTACCCAGCATCAAAATAATAGTAAGGCGGTGAATATTTTATTTTCTGGTCTAGGTCCTAGTGAGTTTGAGCGTGTTAGCCATCTCACCACTGTTCGTGAGATCTGGGCTACCCTCCAGGCACACCATGAGGGGACAGCTCAGGTTAAGGCTAGGCTCTACCAGACCTATCGGCGGGAGTATGAAAATTTCTCACAGAAGCCGGGTGAGACTGTTGAGGCTTTGTTTGGTCGTTTCCAATCGATCATTAACAAACTTCGTGTTAACAAGGCCGAGGGTGATCAGCTAGTCTCGGATCATGAGCAGGCGCTTAAGGTACTCCATACCTTAGATCCTAAGATCTGGGAGATCAAGGTCTCTTCTATTGTTGAGAGCGCATCTTATGATACTTTGACCGTCGCAGATCTTTTTAGTAAGCTCAAGGCCTCAGAGGTCGATATTCAGTTGAGATCAAATCTCACTGATTCTGGCTCAAAGACTCTGGCGCTTGCGACACCATCAGCCGATCCTAATGCCATGGGTTGTACTGCCTTTTCCTTGATGTCTATCTCCGAGGAACAACTTGATACTCTAGGAGATGATGATCTGTGCTTGTTTAACAACCGGGTGCGACGTGTCTATGATAAGAGAATGTTTAAGAGACACGATACAAAATCCAGATGCTTTGAGTGTGGTGACCCAGGTCATTTCATTGCCGACTGCCCCAAGCAGAAGAATTACAAGAAGGGAACCGGCGGCAACTCCTACAACTCCGGCAAGTACGACAACTCCATGAAGGGCAAGTCCAAGACAAGATTCTTTCGAAAGGCTCTGAAGGATTACAGGCGTGAGAACAAGAAGCGAGACAAGACCTTCTTCGCCGAGATGGAGAAAAGATATTGCAAGAGATCCTCGTCTTCCTCCTCATTTCTAGTTCAAGTGATGAAGAGATCATGATCAGGAAGGGAAAGGACAGAGACAATCCGGTGGGCCTCTGTTTCATGACCTTCGGGAACAAGCCGAAGAGTCGCTCACGTCACAGCCAAAGACCCCACAAGAGCTTCTGCTCAATGGATCTTGGGGAGAAGAAAGAGAAGGACTTCTCCAACGACTCCGACGACGACGACGATGAGAAGGCATCTTCCTATGAACAAGAAGTTGTTAATTTACTAGAACAGAACAGTCAGGAGTTGAAGCATAGGGAGAAACTGCTTAGAGGGGCTAAGAAGAGGATAGATGAGCTTGAGAGTGAGCTTGCCACAGCAAATGGCAAGATTGAGAGTTTGTCTTCTTCCCCTTGCTTGGGTGATAGTGGTGAGTGCCCTAACTGTGAGGTGTTGTTGTGTGACCTGACGACTCTTAAGTCCAGGTACACAGAGAGAGTAGATGAGAGAGACGCATTGGCCACTGAGCTTGAGAGCACTCAACAGGAGCTGAAAGATGCTCATGCCACTGTCGTCGCACCTTGTGTAGACTGTCCATCTCATTTAGCTAGTATAGCCGAGCTGAGAGCCAATAGTGATGAGCAGTTGAGCAAGTTAGCTGGAGTGAGAGCTGAGTTGGAGCAGACTAAGCTAGAGCTTGAGACCTTGTCGATTCCATCCACTGTTTGTGAGAACTGTTTGTCCATTAGAATGGAGCTGATCAAGCTAAAAGCAGATAAGTCTGTCGATATTGATAGAGAGTGTGAGATCTGCTTGTCTCAGGTAGAGGTGTTAGCTTCTTTGAGAGAGGAGCTAGCTGATGTTCAGAACGAGAACTTTTACCTCCGTCAGATCCTGAGTTGGATTAGTGCTAGAGAGCCACAACTCAGCATGATGATTCAGCAGTTCAAGATACCGGATGGGTTTGGGGTAGGTTACACCTATACCAAGGCTGATTTTGAGAGTGCTATTAGCCGAGCAGTGGAGTGGAGTAAGATGACTCCCGAACAGAGATATCCCAAGACTCACTCCACTGAGTCCCTTAAGAATAGTCAGCCCAAGGATGGAGTGTTCGAAGAACAACCTAAAGCTCCACCTAAGAAGCAAATCTGGGTCCCAAAGCCTAAAACTCTTCACACTTCTCTTGATTCTTTACCTGGACTCTCTCACACCAAAGATTCTTCATCCAACACCACCAAGCCTAAGAACCCTAAGCCACAACAACATTCCGAGAAGCCTACCTATCACTGTGAGTTTTGTCAGAGAGACGAGCATCTTGAGGAGTTTTGCTTCAGGAGGAAGCGGGTTGAGCAAGCAGAGAGAGCTCGAGGTGGGCAGGAGCAGTTCTACCAGCAGGGTGGTAGACAGAGAGTCCCTGTACGTAGAGAGAGGCTAGAGGCCGGGCCACATCGTGTAGGTGGTGGTAGAGGAGACTGTTTTTATGATCGTGCTCCGGAGGGTGGTTTCCGTTCCGGTAGAGTTCCAGATCGTTATAGATACGACTTTGGATCTCGTGGTCATGATTTTAGGAAAAACAGAGGACCACGCTTTGATCCGTGTTTCGGTCCAGACTCATATGATTTGTTTTGCTTCCCTACTTTTGAGCAGATGGCTCGACACCGGTTCAACACTTTTACTAAACCTGGCATTGGACCGTTTGGTCCCACTCATGATTATTGATCGTGTTTTTGGGAGCTGTGTATCTTTTTTAGGATATTTTGAGTCAGCTTTTCATTGGTATCAGTTTTTCTTTCTTCTTTATTTTTATTGAGTCTTTTTGTGTGCGTTCATATCATGCATAATCATCAATCACATTTTGAGCTTGCTTTTGTTATATGATTAATCTGCTTTACTCTCTCTAGCTAGTATATGTTTTCGATTACTTGTCGATGATCATGTTCTGTTTTAGTTCACATGATATATCTGATTTTTGTCATATGCATGGCTTTTATGCTTTAAAATTGAAAAATGATCACCATTGTTTCTGGTAACTAGCATGTGTAGGCTGAATGCTTTCGCTATCTTTTACATGCCTTGTAGCTAGATCCTTACTTAGATGCAGATATGCAACTTGGACATCCATATGCTTTAAATATAAAAATTGTGCTATAAAAATGATAAAAAATTGAGAAAAATAAAAAATTTATGCATTTCTACGATTAACAGAAAAGATCCAGGTGGGTTTGCTTTGTCGCATTGCATTGTTCTGGACTGCTTACCATAGCACTTTGGTATGAACTAGGACGGTGTAATGTATGCCAAGACCAATGCCTTAAGCTTCTGATGGTCCAGTTCTGGCCTAGGCTTGACTTGGTCAGTTAGCATAAGGTTTGACATGCAAATAACCCCTGGCAGAAATGAAAAAGAAATAATCTGAAAAAAAATTTGAAAAAATGACAAGTTTGCTGAAGCACTATGTTTTTGGACAATGCTTATCTTGGTAGATATCAGTTAGCTTTTGCATCTCATGCTTTACTTTGCTTGTCAACTAGAAAATGTGGTGATGCTTTGGTTTTGCAAAAATCAAAAAATGCGTGCTAATGACTTTCTTAAGATATCATCTATTGTACTGATCATGTCATGTATCTTAGACAGTATATCTTTCACTATACCTGTTAGACGTTGTAATAGCAGTTAATCATATCTAAGAAGCATGCTTTCCACACTCCACCTGCACCCCATTTGCATTCATGGCATATTTTGAGGGGGAGCTGCATTTTAGGGGCAGTTTGTGTTTATGTCTCTTTAAAGTGCATTTAGTCTCACTTGATGAGTCCAATTGTCAACAAGGGGGAGAAATTTTGGATATATTTTTGATATATTTTTGGCTTTCTCTGAGATTTATTTCAGGGGGAGTTTATTCTTGTTGGTAATTCTGAGACTTGCACTTGTTTTTGAGGCTTTTATTTTTGGTTAACCATAATGACCACATTTTTCTTGCTTTTATTTGGCTTTTGGTCATTAGGGTTAAACTTTTATTTTCTTTCTTCTATTTTCTTTTGTCTTCGTTTTTCTGTTTCTACATGTTTTGCATGTTCTGGAGATGAGCTGAAAAGGGTGTTGACAATGCATTCATCAAGGGGGAGATTGAGAAACCATGTTGAAGAATATGGTTTTGATATTCCAGATATGATGAGTGATTGTCAACGGAAGTCAAAGGAAGGGAGAGATGAAGACCTCCCGAGTCTGAGGCGCATGTGACTCAGGTACACGGGCAGTGAGCGATGGCCGGGCAGAGGAGCCGCGGAGTCGGGCTGGCCCAATCTAGGTACATGGCTAGGAGTGGCAGATGATCCACTGGTCTGTTGACTGGGTTTGACTCAAGTACACGAGAGGTGAGCGATTGCCGGGCTGAGGAAGCTGCGGGGTCGGGTCGGCCCAATCCGGGTACGCGGTGCGAAGACGGTGGACACTTTGTCAGTTTCAGCGCAAAACTGACAATCTATCATTAATTCGTTTTTAGGATATTAATATTTAGATTTTAAGTTTAGAATATTTTTATTCGAGTCAATTAATTTTTCTAAGAATATTTTAGTAATTTTCGGAATTTATTTTAGAGTCAATTTATTTTACCCAAGGGTAAAGTAGTCTTTTCATGTATTAGGATTTGCCTATAAATAGGCCCCTATCCCCTTGGGGATGGTTGACTGTTTTTCCCGTAGATCAATCTATAGTCCATTTTTTTGTTGAGTTTCACCGAAAGTTTTATTTTTCGCCGTCGTCAACTACTTTTCATCTATCGCTGTTCATCTGTTTTGGAAGAAATTTTCCGCCGTATTTTTCTCTCCCTGATCGTTCTTCTGGCCAGATTTCATCCACGCAAACCGAGCAATAGTTGCCACAGCACATGCCTACGCAAGGCATGGCCTATTCGCGCACAGGAGTGCTAGCTAGCTAGCGGCGCAGCGCCTAGCCTGCTGCTAGCGGCTGTGCGCAGGCTACTGCCTCGTGTTGTCGCGCGGGTGACGAGGCGCCCAAGCACTCTGATCACGGGCAGTAGTAGGAGGTCTGCATGGGAGCTGCATTCAAAGCAAGTAGGGCCCACAGCGTGGCTAAAATATTTTCTTCTGGTGCTAAGCAACAAGCCACCAGAGGTTCTTTCTCCCTTTTTGCACGCTTCCCAAGAGCACGACTAGATTAATCACAAGAAAGTTTTAGGCGTCCGGCCAGGTACCTTGTGCGCGATGACGACTCCACGACTCTCTGCAGCGGACGGCGACTGCGTGCAGGTAAGTGGATCTAATCTCCTATTTTTAAGTAGATTAGTTAGATAGATAATCATCTATTAAATTAATTAGCTAAAAATCCGTTTAGAAATTTCGTGATTAATTTAATCTGCAAAATATTATTGGTACCCACATAATTTCTATTTAAGTAATTTTTATCCGCTCACATAAACCGAAAAATTTATTAGTCGCAGTAATATTTCTATTCTAGATTTACATTAAATATTTTAGGTTTATTTCTGAATTAATTTCTGGATGATCCATGTTTTTATTTACTGCAGTATTTTTAGTTAGTTATCTTTAATATCACTTAAATTAAGATACCGATCGTTTTTAGGCTAGAAAACTTTAATTCCAGTAATTTGCTTTGCTAATATTATTTGTCTAGTTAAGTTTGTTTGGGTGTTGGGATTAAATCATAGTTTTGTAAGAATTTTTTAGGCGCCCATTCACCCCCCCTCTGGTCGCTACTTTCGGTCCTACAATGTTCAATGCCATGCTAAAGGCAAAAGTCATCAAAGAGAATGTTCTTGAACTCGGTGCCATTATCACTTTGAATTGCTTTCAATGCACTAGGGGAGTTCTTGAAATAGTCTCGAGGCTAAGCTCCGAAAGTGCGAATACACTTCATCCTTTCTTGCAAGAAAAAAGACCCAAGAATAACGAGAGTAGTCATCCACCACGACAAGGACATACCATTTGCCTCCGACTGAACTAACTCTAGAAGGACCAACTGTGTTTATATGGAGAAATTCACTAGGTTGTTCAGTTGTCACTAGATTAATCGGTGAATGAGAGGCAGCCACCATCTTTCCATGTTGATAAGGAGCACAAATAAGGTTCTTCTCAAACTTGAGCTTGGGCAATCCTCGGATCAGGGATAGGGCACTTAAGCGAGTGAGCAAATCAAAACTCAGAAGAAGGTCGAGCAATTAAATAATGAGAAGAACCAAATGACTCAAAAAAATCGGCTCCAAAAACTCTCCATATTATTGAAATCTTACAAATCAAAGCGCTAGAAGAATCAAGAAAATGAGAAGTATCGCATCTGAAATGCACTTCCAAGCCATCATCAAGTAGCTGAGATACAGACAGAAGATTGTATCCCAGATGATCTACTAAAGTGACATCCTTAAGAGTAAAGTTTTCATTGATCTTTACCATTCCTTTACCTTTGACTCTTCCTCTTTGATTATTCCTGAAAGTGATGTACTCATGTCGCTTCATCGGGGTGAGGCTGGAGAACCATGACGACTTCCCGGTCATGTGGCGCGAACAACCGATATCAATGATCCACTTGTTCCCTGGTCCTCCATTTGCTACCTACATAAAGCGAGATTGTCTCAAGTGCTCAGTGTTAGGGCAAGTGAAAAACTTCTTGGGAATCCAGCACTGAGATACTCGAGGGGAAGAAGTAAAAATAGTAGACTGCACATTAATAGGGCGTGAAACCTGATAAAATGTTCGCGGTCTACCAACATGGTGAGAACCAAAAGCAGGTCGATGTCTCCTATCCTGTTAAGAATCAAAACCTCTTACACGTGATCCAACACCATATGAGTTATGGTATGAACCACACTGGGCAAATCCATTGGGATGAAAATGGGGAGTCGCAACAATCCGAGGATGAAAGTGAGAAATGAACTCATGTATACCAATAGGTAGATGATACATGTCACATATACTCAATTCCCATGCACATCACTCATCCTTCATGCGACGAAAACATAAATCAACCAAGTGACTCACCCTCTAACAATAAGAGCAATGAAAAATCTTTTTAGGGGCTTGAGCATTGGTCATTTGGACACTCCTCATAGGCTTTCATTGCTTTGGTTTAGCAGCTTTCTTTGGTGGAGGGGATGTTTTCATCTTGGGGGACTGAATAGGTTTCGTAGCTCTTGGTGGAGTATCTAACTTGGCTCTTTATTTCTCAAGAGTAATGGGTTTAGTGAATACAACATTTCCTTTCCTCTCAAGTGTAGTTCTCTCAAAACCCAACCCTAAAGCTAACCTAGCCTTGCTAGCACACATTTTGGTCTTGGCCAATAGCAAATCCATTTTTCCCTTCCCCTCAAAACATTTTTAACCAAAGAGAGAAGATACTCATTTTCTATCATGAGTTTCTGAGCTTGCTGAGGAGCCATGCTGAATAGCGTGGGCCTCATGGCTCCAGAAGTGATGAGTCATTGTCAACGATAGTCAAAGAGGACTGAAGAAGAAATGAGATTTGCTGTTTCATGGGCCGCGTGTGACTCAGGTACACGGGCAGCGAGCGACTGTCGGGCAGAGGAGGCTGCGAAGTCGGGCTGGTCCAATCCGAGTGCATGGGCCAGAAGCAGTAGAAGACCCACTGGGCTGTTTACCAGGACTGACTCAGGTACACGGGCGGTGAGTGATTGCCGGGCTGAGAGAGCTGCGGAGTTAGGCCGGCCCAATCCGGGTACCTTGTGCAAAGCCGGTGGAGGCTTTGTCAGTTTCGGCGCAAAACTGACAACCGTTGATCTTGTATCTGACTGTCCAGAAGAGAAGCCGTAGTCGCTACGAAAGCTGAGCTTCCGGATAAGTCATCTGTAACTCTAGGCCCACAGTCAGTCAGTCGTGTCTGTAAAAATTCCTAAGGGCAGTAGAGTCTTTTCCTTTATTTTTGAGTCTGTAAAAACCCTAAGGGGCTGGTAGAATATTCCTAGTGTTGGGAGCCTATAAATAGGACCCCAATCCCTAGGGTTTTGAGTACCCCTTTGTGCTGAAATCAAATCCACTCTTTTGGGTCACTTTTTGTCTCTTGCATTGCCTCTCTCCTCTCTTGGTTCCCTGCTTGCGCCGCCAGGAAGCATTTGCTCCTGTGTTTAATGCTTTGCTTTCAATGTTGCAGTAAATGCCCTATTTCGTTGTGTGCTGCATCTGCAAAGGTTTTAAATGACTGCATTTCATTAGCATAGCAAGTTTTCACGTGATTTTTGAGGTTTTGGAGGCTTCGGCTGGGTGTGTTCTTCACTCTAGTAGTACTAGTTCTTGCTGTTGCAAGTAGTACTACTTCCCTGCAGCTACAGTGTTCTGTGCAGCTTTTCTCCTTCTACTGCACAGCTTTTTGATCGAAGCTGACAGGGTCTATTACTTTTTCTGGGTGTGTCTCTGGCGAAGTCTTTCTCTGTTCGAAGCCCCTCAGCTCCGTGAGACAGGCTTCGACTTAGCATCTTCGAAGGTTTCGCTCAATCTTCGATTTTCAGTGTGCGGTCTGTGTTGATAAGCTTCGAAGTATTTTTGTGTACGGACAGCATCGCATACTTCGATCAACATACTCCGAATCTAGCTGTTCGAAGTCCATACTTCGGTAGGCTTCGAAGTTGGGTTCGAAGCGTGTCATTTCTGATAGACTTCGATTTGATTTCTTCGTGGCGTGTCAACCTTCGATTATCCTTCCGAAGCTTTCCCTGTTCGAAGATAGAGCGTAGGCTTCGGACTTGATTTTCTGTCGTGTGACAGACTTCGCTTCTTTGTTCGAAGGTTGTCCTTTTGTGTGTTGTGTTCGAAGGTTTCGCTTCGAAGCTTTCGGTTCAAAGTTGTGTTCGAAGTTTTGTCTTCGAAGTGCACACTTCGAAGCAGGCTCCGACTCTGTCACTTTGCTCCGAAGCTCTTGGTTCGAAGCTGTGTTCGAAGCCTAGACTTCGAAGTACATACTCCGAACCAGGCTCCGGCTTTGTCATACTTCGCTCCGAAGTACACTTCGCTACTTACCACTTCGAACTAGGTTAGACCGTGACACCTTCGGCATCTCGGACAGGCTCCGTCACCAACCTCCGAAGCAGACCTCGGCGTGCGAAGGAGGCTTCGCCCAGTACCGAACAGGAGACAAATTTGGACAGTAACTTCTCTTTTCATCTTACACATACTTAGATCATTTCATTGAGAAGTTTAGGCCTGTTACACCATGTACATCTGCCTAGTTGCACTTATTTAATAAATCTCAGTTATAATCATGTGCTTCTAGGTTAGAAACCTTTAGACTTAGGCCTTTTATCTATTTTCTGCTGCGTAGTCTTTTTGAGGTGCGTTGGTGTAACACCCCAAATTTTCAAAGCAATAAAAATATTATTAAATTCAATTTATTGAAATTATTATTTCAGAAAATACTTTTAAATCCCTTTTATACCCTTTTGAACTACAACATAGAGTAGATGACCAAATTAGGAGGTGAAACTTTTTGTATATGATCCTAAGACCAGAATATAATTTTGGGAATTTTTATAAATTTTTATCAACCTTGGAAGCAGCCCTAATATTTTAATCTATTTTCTGGAATTATTTTTATTCAGAAAAGTATTAGAACAGTAATGGGCTCCCCTCTCTCCCTTCTCTCTCTCCCGGCCGGCCCAGCCCACTCAACTCGCGCGCTCACACTGACGATCGGACCCCACCTGTCGGCGCCGAACTCTTCCCCTCGCGCGCACGCCCGACATCGTGGCCCCACCCGTCAGCCTTCCCGTTCGCTCGCTCGCGCTCACTGGCCAGTGGCCCCCGCCTGTCAGCTTCGCCTTCAACCTCGCGCCGTCGCCCCCCAAACTACGCCGGCCACCTTTACTCCCTCGGATCCGCCCCCGCCGGCCTCCTCACCCTAATCACTCGCCGGCAATGAATTCCCCTCAACGCGCCGACCGTTTTCCCCCTATTAATTCGGCCGAATCGCGTCCAGGTTCGATGAACCGCGTCAACCCGAGCTCACCGGCGTCATGGCGTCATTAACCTCGGCCACCGTCAATTGCGCCCTCCCTGCCCCCGTCGGTACCTCTATTTAAGTCCTTGCCCTCCACCGCGTTCGGTTCACGCAACCATTCGCACTCAGACCAAGCAGAGCGCCCGCACTTCGCCGGTTAGAGCACTCCCTCTATTTCGTCTCCGGCCGCCGTTCGCCCTCGCCTCAGACCACCTCCACCAGTGCATCCGCCACCAACGTGACCGCAAGAACGACCCCGACCTCGGCCACCCCTCCGCCGACGTCGTACCCCGCCGGAACACCATCGCCGACGAGGAGCCCGAACCACTCCGCCGTCTACCCTCGTCGCCGGCCACGTCCCGTCGTCCCCGGACCACCGCCAAGGTACCATCGTGACCGCCGTAGCGTCCCCCTTCCATTTCTAGGCTTAGCTAGGACCGCCGTCGCTCGTCGTGGCCGCTGGCCCGCTCGCCGTCGTCGGAGAAGACGACCGGCACGGGTCGAGTACCCGTGCCGTGTCGGATCTGATCCCGACCGTGCGATCGCGATCGGACGACGCATGTGAGCCCACGTACGCGATCTAATCCACGCCGTCGGATCTGGTCAAAGCGGTACGTTTTAATCTCGTGCGTCCATCTGTATTTAAAACCCGCGTTTAATCCTGTGCGTCCACGTGGTACCGGTTCGCACGTTTTAATCCTGGCCGTCCGTAGCGACTTACGCGTCCCGCCTCACTCTCGCGCGTCGGATCTGGATCCGACGGTCCAGATCGACCCGGCGCACGCGCACAGTGCGCGGGTTCACCGTGGGCCTGGCTCACCGTGAACCCGAGAGGTTTAAAATTTGAAAATAAATTCCAGAAATGCTTTTAAACTTGTAAAATTCATATCTAATGCATTTGGACTCAAAAAATTGCCATTCCAATTTTAGAAAATTCATAAAATTATTCTCTACATGTTTAGGCAATAAAAACAGTAGGCTTATTGGGACATTTTCATGTTTATTTAAATAAGTATTCAAATGCCCTTAGGATTTAAATGTAAATTTAAATATTTAAATTCCAGAAAAATTATATAATTGTCCTTTACTGTTTAAACACTAAAACCACTGGGTTTTCTCTAAATCATTTAAATTAAATTGATTAGAAAACTTAATGTAGTGTTATTCCCACTTAAAAACCCTTTTATGAAAAACGATGATTCATTTAGATTCACTTTAAATTAATGGAGGAATAAATTTCAGAACTTTAATATCTGAATTTATTTTATTTATAATCAAACCAACTTAAACTTATGTGTTTATAATGTAATGTTATACTGTTTGATTAGATGTTATGTTCTTTTTATTTCACCTTTATATTAAAAAGACTACGACGTCGCCGAGGAGCCGGAGTACTTCCCCGAAGTCCCTCCCTCTCCATTTGCTGATCAAGGCAAGTCACCAAACCATTCTTTTGAGCATATTGAACCCATGTCTGAATTGACTATCGCTAAAACACATAGGTTATGTATATGCATTAGTCAAATGAACCCTTACATTATATTTATTTAGGATCCCCCGACCTTGATGTGCAACCCAAGCCATGCTATCTCGCCTAACCTCCTTGTCACCATATGATCAATGATATTAGCTAGTGTCCAATGTATTGGCACGGCCGCTATAGGATAAAAATGAGTCGTAGTGAAATGGTTCTATTATATGATCCCGTTACTTCTTATCTTTGGAAATTCTGTTGGTGATGAGTCATGGTTGTGAGTGTATGCATGGTGGGTTCCGGGTGCAAGCTAGGGCATTGGTCAGTCGCACCCGGGGCACTATAAGGACCGGTCTGAGGGATCCGTTGCAATACACTTACGTACTAACCACAAGTCTAGTGGGTAAGTCCTAACTAAGGTATGGGTTGTTCCAAACCGAGGCCACCACTTGGAGATGGGTCAAGTTGCACCTGCGGGTGACTTGTACCAATGTGGCGCAAAAGGGGGTGCGACGTTAGCCGGGATGCGGCCCGGCGCGCCGGCGAAACCTAGAGCGGGTGGTTATCGCTTGGAGCATCTCATATTGAGGTTTTGGCACGAGTTCCCGTGAAATGGGTCATCTCGTTGAGATGAGTGCGTGCCTTGTGGGTACAGTAGTACATCTCTGATCAGAGTCTTAAATCTTTTCGAAAAGCCGAGCCCACGGTCAAGGGCGGGTTGCGTGACATCCCCCAGTTAGATTATTTTGAATATGAATGTGCATGATGGATTGACATGTAAGGACCGTTGTGCGAGGAGGTAAAACGTACTCCTCGAGTTAGTTGATGTTGATGATGTTCATGTTTACTTTCCGCATGATTAAAAATATGATTACACTAAATGCCATAACTGCAACTGCTTTATTCCGCATTGTTAGCCTTTATCCTTCCTTGTTTATTATCCTGCATTATTATTTGCATTTGCGGTGGCTTGTTGAGTACTTTTTGTACTCATACCCGTTGGACCCCACAGAGGATGCTTATCTTGAAGACGGTCTGGAGTAGCGACCCAGTCAAGAAGAAAAATCCTGAAGAAGAAGTTCGTCATGCCGTTGTCTAATTATTTTGCTCTACTGTTTTATTAAAACAATGTTGTAATAAATATGGTCTGCGTACCATGAATTTTACCGTATGTACGTTGTCGCATGATGAACCTCTTGTATTATTGTTTTTCTATGGAAATTCAATAATGTCTCGATTTTGTTAAATCAGGGCGCTACAAGATGGTATCAGAGCCGACTTGACTGTAGGAAGCCAAACAGACCCGCCTAGCCATTAAGCCATAGGAAATTATTTCTTGAAAATCTACTTCATATACTTTGCCCCTCTCCTCACTTTTATTCAACTTGCTGTTTTGTAGATGCCAGTCTACCAAGTTCACAGTTACTGCCGCCACTATGAGGGCTTCGTCCGGGAGCTCCGCATGATGCTCACCTTCCTCGGGTTCCTCTTCGAACCCGAATTTCAAGGAGTCTACCCCGACGAGTTCGCCGGGCCTTGTGACGTCTCCCTCACCGTCCATGGCTCCGGAGAACACCTGCCGCCCTACACCACCGCACTTGGAGGCCCGACTTTCGACGTCGCGTGCCAACGAGTTGCCCTTCAGGCCCTCATGGAGCTGAGGATGATCTACGACGATCGTCTTCAGAACTCATCCTTCTGGCTTGTGCCGAAGCATACTCCCGGAGCCCACCGTAGTATCTACCTCGGAGTTCACTCCGTGCGTGATCCGGTCATGGCTCGGCAGTCGCGTCTTCTGCAGGCCATGGATGATCTCCACACCGAGGCGGTGCTCGACGCCGACGAGCACCATGAGGCGGTTGCGTTTCTTCGTGAAGAAACGAAGAACCTGATCCAGTAGAACGGCGAGCTGCAGCGCAAGATCATGGAGCTGCAGAAGGACATCGCGGAGATGGTTCCTCTTCTTCCAAGGAAGAAGAAGCCTATCCGTGAGCCCCTCCCTCGCCCCAAGAGGATCCCGCCACGACCCTCCCCCGCCAGGCCTTCCACCAGCGCCCCTACACCACGCCCCGGCCTCGTCTCCGACTCCATCATCGAGAATTTTCTCGAGCCCACCATCCCTCTGGAGCCGCGCACTCGTGGTTCCGAGAGCACGGAGACCGCCTCCGGTGGCGAGTAGGCGTTAGTAGACGCGATAATAAATAAAAAGCATTATTTTGTATGTGGTGCTACCCGCGACGAGTGTGTTGTGGGTAGAATAAGAACGTGATTGTAATGAACATTTATACCACTCTATATACTTATGTGCTTGAATTTTATATGGTACTTTTGGTTGTATTATTGTTTCGTCATCTTTGCTTTATCACTTTGGATATTCAGAAGATGGCCGACCACCAGAACACCGGCTCCAACAACGGAGCAGGAGGGAGCCGAGATGCGCCCGAGGGCGTTGTGCCCAACTGGGGTGCGACAGGCCCGCGCCAATCCGGGTCGCCTTCCGCCAACCACCCCACCTTGGCGGAAATGATGGCGAATCAGAATCATCTGATCACCGCCCTCCTCACCCAAATGCAGCACCAACAGGCTCAGTTGGACCGTCTGCAGAACGGGGAACCCGCCCCTCGCGCACCAGCACCCGCAGCCGCTCCGCAACTCTCCGAGTTCTTGCGCGTGCGCCCGCCCATCTTCTCGAGCACGACCAACCCGATGGAGGCCGGAGATTGGCTCCGCACCATCGAGAAGAAGCTCGACCTCCTCCCCTGCACGGACCGTGAGCGAGTGGCCTTCGCCACTCACCAGCTCCAGGGTCCCGCCGCTGAATGGTGGGACAACTACCGTGCGTCCCAGCCAGAGGGCCACATGGTGACTTGGGTAGAGTTCACCATCGCCTTTCGTGCCGCCCACGTCCCCGCCGGTGTCATCGCGGTCAAACAGCAGGAGTTCCGCGACCTGCAGCAGGGCAACAGGACTGTCATGGAGTACCTCCATGAGTTCAACCGCCTCGCACGCTACGCACCGGAGGAAGTGCGCACCGACGCCCTCCGCCAAGCCAAGTTCCTCAGGGGACTTAAGGATGAGCTGTCCATCCAGCTCGTCGCCGCTGACTTCGCCGACTTCCAGCGGCTGGTCAACAAAGCGCTCATCCAAGAGACTGAGCAGAACAGGCTGGACCTCAAGAAGAGGAAGATGATCGCCTTCAAGCACCAGCAGGCGAACACTCAGAGGCCCCGCTTCGTCCCTCCGCCACCAGCGCCCGCCTACCATCCTCGGCCCGCCTACAGGCCACCTCATGCAGCCGGTGGATCCAACGCCGGGCATCCTCGCCCCGCTCCACCAGCTCCGGCCGCTCAGCCGGCACCAGCCGCCAAGGCCCCGATCTTGAGGGATCGCCAAGGAAGGCCGGTCGTCTGCTTCAACTGCCGCAAGGAAGGGCACTACTCGCACCAGTGTCCTCACCCCAAGCAGAACCAAGGCGCAGCACCCCACCAGGCGGTTCGCGCCCGCGTCAACCACATCAGCGCGGAGGAAGCTCAGGAGGCTCCTGAAGTCGTACTCGGTACGTTTAATATGAATTCCGTACCGGCCGTCGTATTATTTGATTCTGGAGCAACCCACTCCTTTGTCTCGGAAGATTTTGCAAAAACAAACCATCTGGACGTGCTCCCTCTACCCATTCCCATGGTGATTGCCACCCCCGGCAATAGGACTTCAGCTCGTTTCTACAGCCCTAAGGTTCAACTTGACATCCAAGGGGTGCTGTTTCGGGCCGAGCCTGTCCTTATCCAATGCACCGGACTCGACCTTATTCTAGGTATGGATTGGTTGATGAAGCACAAGGGAGTGATCGACTGTGCCAACAAGTCCGTCACGGTGACCAGTCCCGAAGGCGTAACCGTCACCTTTCGGATGGTCAGTCGCAAACCACTCGGAGCGTCCCTTCGCTCAATAGCTCTTGAAGAGGTGCCAATAGTCAAGGAGTTTGCAGATGTTTTCCCTGAAGATCTGCCCGGAATGCCTCCCAAGCGGGACATCGAATTCAGAATCGAACTTGTCCCGGGGACCACTCCAATCTCCAAACGCCCATACCGAATGGCCGCCAATGAACTAGCCGAAGTCAAGAGCAACATCGAAGACCTTGAGCAGAAGGGTTACATCCGACCGAGTACCTCACCCTGGGGTGCACCGGTCATATTTGCCATGAAGAAGGACAAGACCAAGAGGATGTGCGTGGACTATAGAGCCTTGAACGACGTAACTATCAAGAACAAATACCCGTTGCCTCGGATCGACGACCTGTTCGATCAGCTGAAAGGATCCTCGGTGTTTTCCAAGATTGACCTCAGGTCAGGTTATCACCAGTTAAGGATCAGGGAGGAAGATATACCCAAGACCGCCTTCACCTCCCGCTATGGACTCTACGAGTACACTGTGATGTCGTTCGGACTCACGAATGCCCCGGCCTTTTTCATGAACATGATGAACAATGTATTCATGGAGTTCTTGGACAAGTTCATCGTGGTATTCATCGACGATATCCTCGTTTACTCCAAGACCAAGGGAGAACACGAGACTCACCTCCGTCTGACCCTCGGAAAGCTAAGGGAGCAGCAACTGTACGCCAAATACAGCAAGTGCGAATTTTGGTCGTCTGAGGTGAAGTTCCTCGGCCATGTTATATCTGCCGGAGGAATAGCAGTGGACCCAACCACCGTTGAAGCGGTAACCAACTGGCTACAGCCAACGACCGTGACCGAGATCCGGAGTTTTCTCGGACTGGCCGGATACTACCGCCGGTTCATCGAGAATTTTTCCAAGATCGCCAAGCCTATGACCAGACTTCTGCAGAAAGAGGTGAAGTTTAATTGGACCCCCGACTGCGAAGAGAGCTTCCAGACTCTCAAGAAGAAGCTTGTGTCAGCTCCCATTCTAACTCTGCCGGACATCCGGAAAGACTTCCACGTCTACTGTGATGCCTCTCGTCAAGGATTGGGATGCGTCTTAATGCAAGAAGGGAAGGTGATATCCTACGCCTCCCGGCAGTTGAGACCACATGAGCTGAACTACCCAACTCACGACCTGGAACTAGCAGCCGTGGTTCATGCCTTGAAGATATGGAGACATTACCTTGTGGGAAATCGGTGTGAGGTCTTCACCGACCACAAGAGCCTCAAGTACATATTCACCCAACCAGATCTGAACCTCAGGCAAAGGAGATGGTTGGAACTGATCAAGGATTACGACTTGGGCATCCATTATCATCCGGGCAAAGCGAACGTGGTGGCAGACGCCCTTAGTCGAAAAGGGTACTGCAATGCCATCATGATTCAGGACCAAGCTCCTTTACTTTACAAGGAGATGGAAAGACTAAACCTAGGGATCACCACTCGGGAGTACCTCGCTGCCTTGGAGTCTCGGCCTGTCTTAATAGACCAGATCCGAGAGAAGCAGAAGGAAGACCCAGACATCCTGGAGATCCAGCAAAACATGAGGAAGGGTAAAGCCCCCGGATTCTCCGAGGACGAACATGGTACCATCTGGTTCGGAAACCGAGTATGCGTACCCAACCTACCGGAGTTGAAGACTCTCATCCTTCAAGAAGCCCACGATACTCTATACTCCATCCATCCCGGGAGTACAAAGATGTACCAAGACCTGAAGGAAAAATATTGGTGGGTCAGCATGAAGAGAGAAATAGCAGAGTATGTGGCCAAGTGCGACACATGTCGGCGGGTCAAGGCCGAGCACCAGAGACCTGCCGGACTGCTCCAACCTCTCAAGGTCCCTGAATGGAAGTGGGAAGAGATAGGAATGGACTTCATCACGGGACTGCCCAGGACCCAAGCTGGTCATGATTCTATCTGGGTGATCGTTGATCGACTCACCAAGGTAGCCCACTTCGTTCCGGTCAAGACAACCTACACCGTCGCCAAGTTGGCTGAGTTGTATATGACCCGGATCGTGTGCCTCCACGGAGTTCCCAAGAAGATTGTATCTGACCGCGGAAGTCAGTTTACCTCCAAGTTTTGGAAGAACCTTCAAGAGGAACTCGGCACCCGGCTGAACTTTAGCACCGCCTATCATCCACAGACCGACGGTCAAACCGAAAGGGTCAACCAGATATTGGAGGATATGCTTAGAGCTTGTGCTCTAGACTTTGGCGGAATGTGGGACAAGAACTTACCTTATGCGGAGTTCTCCTACAACAACAGCTATCAAGCCAGCCTGCAAATGTCCCCGTTCGAAGCACTCTATGGGCGTAAGTGCAGAACGCCGTTGCTCTGGGATCAAACCGGAGAATCACAACTGTTTGGGACAGATTTATTGAGAGAAGCCGAAGAGAAAGTTAAGATCATAAGGGACCGACTGAAGGCAGCCCAATCCAGGCAAAAGAGCTACGCCGATAACCGTCGAAGAGATCTAGCCTTTGAGGAGGGCGATTATGTCTACCTCCGAGTCACTCCCCTCCGTGGCACTCAGAGGTTCAACATGAAAGGCAAACTAGCACCCCGCTACGTCGGACCTTTCCAGATCCTCCGTCGACAAGGAGAAGTGGCATATCAACTTGAACTGCCTCCATCCTTGGCAGGCGTTCATGATGTGTTCCATGTCTCGCAGCTGAAGAAGTGTCTCCGTGTGCCTACCGAGCAAGCCGACCTTCAGCAGCTCGACGTCCAAGAAGACTTGACCTACATAGAGAGGCCCGTCAAGATCCTGGAAACCAAGGAAAGAGTAACCAGAAGTCGCGTCGTCCGCTTCTGCAAAGTCCAATGGAACAACCATCCCGCAGAAGAAGCCACTTGGGAAAAAGAAGACGAGCTGAAAGCCCAATACCCCGAGCTATTCGAGTAGCGTTCCAATCTCGAGGACGAGATTCTTGTAAGGGGGATAGGTTTGTAACACCCCAAATTTTCAAAGCAATAAAAATATTATTAAATTCAATTTATTGAAATTATTATTTCAGAAAATACTTTTAAATCCCTTTTATACCCTTTTGAACTACAACATAGAGTAGATGACCAAATTAGGAGGTGAAACTTTTTGTATATGATCCTAAGACCAGAATATAATTTTGGGAATTTTTATAAATTTTTATCAACCTTGGAAGCAGCCCTAATATTTTAATCTATTTTCTGGAATTATTTTTATTCAGAAAAGTATTAGAACAGTAATGGGCTCCCCTCCCTCCCTTCTCTCTCTCCCGGCCGGCCCAGCCCACTCAACTCGCGCGCTCACACTGACGATCGGACCCCACCTGTCGGCGCCGAACTCTTCCCCTCGCGCGCACGCCCGACATCGTGGCCCCACCCGTCAGCCTTCCCGTTCGCTCGCTCGCGCTCACTGGCCAGTGGCCCCCGCCTGTCAGCTTCGCCTTCAACCTCGCGCCGTCGCCCCCCAAACTACGCCGGCCACCTTTACTCCCTCGGATCCGCCCCCGCCGGCCTCCTCACCCTAATCACTCGCCGGCAATGAATTCCCCTCAACGCGCCGACCGTTTTCCCCCTATTAATTCGGCCGAATCGCGTCCAGGTTCGATGAACCGCGTCAACCCGAGCTCACCGGCGTCATGGCGTCATTAACCTCGGCCACCGTCAATTGCGCCCTCCCTGCCCCCGTCGGTACCTCTATTTAAGTCCTTGCCCTCCACCGCGTTCGGTTCACGCAACCATTCGCACTCAGACCAAGCAGAGCGCCCGCACTTCGCCGGTTAGAGCACTCCCTCTATTTCGTCTCCGGCCGCCGTTCGCCCTCGCCTCAGACCACCTCCACCAGTGCATCCGCCACCAACGTGACCGCAAGAACGACCCCGACCTCGGCCACCCCTCCGCCGACGTCGTACCCCGCCGGAACACCATCGCCGACGAGGAGCCCGAACCACTCCGCCGTCTACCCTCGTCGCCGGCCACGTCCCGTCGTCCCCGGACCACCGCCAAGGTACCATCGTGACCGCCGTAGCGTCCCCCTTCCATTTCTAGGCTTAGCTAGGACCGCCGTCGCTCGCCGTGGCCGCTGGCCCGCTCGCCGTCGTCGGAGAAGACGACCGGCACGGGTCGAGTACCCGTGCCGTGTCGGATCTGATCCCGACCGTGCGATCGCGATCGGACGACGCATGTGAGCCCACGTACGCGATCTAATCCGCGCCGTCGGATCTGGTCAAAGCGGTACGTTTTAATCTCGTGCGTCCATCTGTATTTAAAACCCGCGTTTAATCCTGTGCGTCCACGTGGTACCGGTTCGCACGTTTTAATCCTGGCCGTCCGTAGCGACTTACGCGTCCCGCCTCACTCTCGCGCGTCGGATCTGGATCCGACGGTCCAGATCGACCCGGCGCACGCGCACAGTGCGCGGGTTCACCGTGGGCCTGGCTCACCGTGGACCCGAGAGGTTTAAAATTTGAAAATAAATTCCAGAAATGCTTTTAAACTTGTAAAATTCATATCTAATGCATTTGGACTCAAAAAATTGCCATTCCAATTTTAGAAAATTCATAAAATTATTCTCTACATGTTTAGGCAATAAAAACAGTAGGCTTATTGGGACATTTTCATGTTTATTTAAATAAGTATTCAAATGCCCTTAGGATTTAAATGTAAATTTAAATATTTAAATTCCAGAAAAATTATATAATTGTCCTTTACTGTTTAAACACTAAAACCACTGGGTTTTCTCTAAATCATTTAAATTAAATTGATTAGAAAACTTAATGTAGTGTTATTCCCACTTAAAAACCCTTTTATGAAAAACGATGATTCATTTAGATTCACTTTAAATTAATGGAGGAATAAATTTCAGAACTTTAATATCTGAATTTATTTTATTTATAATCAAACCAACTTAAACTTATGTGTTTATAATGTAATGTTATACTGTTTGATTAGATGTTATGTTCTTTTTATTTCACCTTTATATTAAAAAGACTACGACGTCGCCGAGGAGCCGGAGTACTTCCCCGAAGTCCCTCCCTCTCCCTTTGCTGATCAAGGCAAGTCACCAAACCATTCTTTTGAGCATATTGAACCCATGTCTGAATTGACTATCGCTAAAACACATAGGTTATGTATATGCATTAGTCAAATGAACCCTTACATTATATTTATTTAGGATCCCCCGACCTTGATGTGCAACCCAAGCCATGCTATCTCGCCTAACCTCCTTGTCACCATATGATCAATGATATTAGCTAGTGTCCAATGTATTGGCACGGCCGCTATAGGATAAAAATGAGTCGTAGTGAAATGGTTCTATTATATGATCCCGTTACTTCTTATCTTTGGAAATTCTGTTGGTGATGAGTCATGGTTGTGAGTGTATGCATGGTGGGTTCCGGGTGCAAGCTAGGGCATTGGTCAGTCGCACCCGGGGCACTATAAGGACCGGTCTGAGGGATCCGTTGCAATACACTTACGTACTAACCACAAGTCTAGTGGGTAAGTCCTAACTAAGGTATGGGTTGTTCCAAACCGAGGCCACCACTTGGAGATGGGTCAAGTTGCACCTGCGGGTGACTTGTACCAATGTGGCGCAAAAGGGGGTGCGACGTTAGCCGGGATGCGGCCCGGCGCGCCGGCGAAACCTAGAGCGGGTGGTTATCGCTTGGAGCATCTCATATTGAGGTTTTGGCACGAGTTCCCGTGAAATGGGTCATCTCGTTGAGATGAGTGCGTGCCTTGTGGGTACAGTAGTACATCTCTGATCAGAGTCTTAAATCTTTTCGAAAAGCCGAGCCCACGGTCAAGGGCGGGTTGCGTGACATCCCCCAGTTAGATTATTTTGAATATGAATGTGCATGATGGATTGACATGTAAGGACCGTTGTGCGAGGAGGTAAAACGTACTCCTCGAGTTAGTTGATGTTGATGATGTTCATGTTTACTTTCCGCATGATTAAAAATATGATTACACTAAATGCCATAACTGCAACTGCTTTATTCCGCATTGTTAGCCTTTATCCTTCCTTGTTTATTATCCTGCATTATTATTTGCATTTGCGGTGGCTTGTTGAGTACTTTTTGTACTCATACCCGTTGGACCCCACAGAGGATGCTTATCTTGAAGACGGTCTGGAGTAGCGACCCAGTCAAGAAGAAAAATCCTGAAGAAGAAGTTCGTCATGCCGTTGTCTAATTATTTTGCTCTACTGTTTTATTAAAACAATGTTGTAATAAATATGGTCTGCGTACCATGAATTTTACCGTATGTACGTTGTCGCATGATGAACCTCTTGTATTATTGTTTTTCTATGGAAATTCAATAATGTCTCGATTTTGTTAAATCGGGGCGCTACAGTTGGGTATTGGGAACAGGCCATTGATTCGAAAGAATTTTTTAGGCGCCCATTCACCCCCCCCCCCTCTGGTCGCTACTTTCGGTCCTACAAGTGGTATCAGAGCAAGGTTAGGGTTTTTCCATACCTTAACCGGTTCTAAACCCCAGTAGTGACCATGACGTCTCTTGGCAAGGTCCCGTCCTTGGAAGCCTATGGCTATAATTATTGGAAGACACGCATGCGAGCCTATCTCATGAGTCAGGGTTCAGACATATGGGACATTTGCGTTCACACCACGTTTGTCATTTTGCCAGTTACTGAGCAAGGTACTGCTGGTATCATTGCTCAGCATCTGAGCAACAGTAAGGCTGTGAACATTTTGTTTTCTGGCTTAGGTCCCACTGAGTTTGAGCGCGTGAGTCATCTCTCCACTGCGAGAGAGATCTGGGCTACCCTCAAGGCACACCATGAGGGAACAGCACAGGTCAAGGCTCGGCTCTATCAGACCTACCGGCGTGAATATGAGAATTTCACACAGAAGCCGGGTGAATCTGTTGAGGCTTTGTTTGGTCGTTTTCAGTCGATCATAAACAAGCTTCGGGACAACAAGGCTGAGGGTGCTCAGTTAGTCTCAGATCATGAGCAGGCGCTCAAGGTTCTCCATACCTTGGACCCAAAGATCTAGGAGATCAAGGTATCCTCTATCGTTGAGAGCACTTCTTACGATACCTTGACCATTTCTGAGTTGTTTAGCAAGCTGACGGCCACTGAGGTAGACATCCAGCTGAGATCAAATCTCATTGGTTCTGGATCAAAATCCCTGGCCCTTGCTACACCTTCTGTTGATCCCTCTTCTGTGAGTTGTGCTGGGTTCTCCTTGATGTCTATCACTGAGGACCAACTTGAGTTGTTGGGAGATGATGATTTGTGTCTTTTTAACAACCGGGTGCGTCGTGTCTATGATAAGAGAATGTTCAAAAGACATGACACAAAATCCGGATGCTTTGAGTGTGGTGATCCAGGACACTTCATCGCCGACTGCCCCAAGCGCAATGGATACAAGAAGGGCACCGGTGGCAGCTTCCATGACTCCGGCAAGCACGAGAGCTCATCCTTCAACAAGGGCAAGCCGAAGACCAGATTCTTCAGAAAAGCCCTGAAGGACTACCGGCGAGAGAACAAGAAGCGCGACAAGGCCTTCTTTGCCGAGATGGAGAAAAGCTACTCCAAGCGGTCTACGTCCTCTTCCTCTTCATCAAGCTCAAGCGATGAGGAGATCGCCATCAGGAAGGGAAAGGACAAGGACGATCCGGCGGGCCTTTGCTTCATGGCCTTCGGAGACAAGCCGAAGAGCCGATCACACCAGCGCCGAAGATCCCGCAAGAGCTTCTGTTCTATGGCTCTTGGGGATAGAGAAGAAAAGACCTCCTCCGACGACTCCGACGACGACGACAGCAAGGTATCATCTTATGAGCGTGAAATTGTTGATTTACTTGAGAGCAATCGTCAGGAGTTGAAGTATCGGGAAAAACTGCTTAGGGGGGCTAAGAAAAGGATAGACGAATTAGAGAGTGAGCTTGCCGTGGCCAACGGCAGAATTGAGAGTCTATCTTCTTCCCCTTGCTTGGGTGATAGCAGTGAGTGCCCGAAGTGTGAGGTGCTTCTGTGTGACCTGTCGACTCTGAAGTCCAGGTACACAGAAAGAGTTGATGAGAGGGACGCTTTGGCCAGTGAGCTTGAAAGGGCTCAGCTGGAGCTGAAAGATGCTCAAGCCACTGTCGTCGCACCCTGTGTTGATTGCCCATCTCATCTAGCTGCTTTAGCTGAGCTGAAATCCAAGGGCGATGAGCATTTGGGTGATTTGGAGAGGTTGAGAGCTGAGCTTGCCCAGACTAGGCTAGAGCTTGAGACACTGTCAGTTCCACCCACTGTCTGTGAGAACTGTCTGTCTCTTAGAATGGAATTGATCAAGCTGAAAGCCGAAAAGTCTATCCAAGTAGAGAGTGAGTGTGAGACCTGCTTGTCTCAGGTGGAGGTTCTAGCTTCCTTGAGAGAGGAACTAGCTGATTCTCAGAATGAGAACTTTTACCTCCGTTCTATCCTGAGTTGGATCAGTGCCAGAGAGCCACAGTTTAGCATGATGATCCAGCAGTTCAAGAGGCAGGATGGGTTTGGGGTAGGTTACACCTACACCAAGGCTGACTTTGAGAGTGCCATCAGCCGGGCAGTGGAGTGGAGTAAAATGACTCCAGAGCAGAGGTATCCCAAGACTCACTCCACTGAGTACTCCCAGGCTTGTCAGCCCAAGGATGGAGTGATCCATGAACCACCTAAAGCTCCACCCAAGAAACCTATCTGGGTTCCAAAGCCCAAAAATCTCCACACTTCTCTTGACTCTCTTCCTGGACCCTCTCAACCCAAGAAGACAACACCAAACACCACTAAGCCCAAACAACCCAAGCCTCAACCACATCCCAAGAAGCCCACCTATCATTGTGAGTACTGTCAGAGAGACGAGCATCTTGCGGAGTTCTGCTTCAGGAGGAAGCGGGTTGAGAGAGTAGAGAGGGCTCGTAGTGATCAGGAGCAGTTCTACCAGCAGGGTGGTAGACTGCGAGTTCCTCGGCGCGGGGAGAGGCTGGAGGCCAGGCCGCGTCGTGTAGGCGGTGGTAGAGGAGACGGCTTTCTTGCCCGTGCTCCAGTTGGTGGTGTCTGTTCTGGCAGAGTTCCAGACCGTGTTGGCTACGGTTCTGGACCTCGTGGCCGCAGGGTTAGGCAGAACCAAGGACCGCGCTTTGAGCCGCGTTTTGGTCCAAACTCTTTTGATGGTTTTCGCTTTCCGTCTTTTGAGCAGATGGCACGACACTGGTTTAGCTCTTTTGCTAAACCCGGTGCCGGACCATTTGCTCCCACTTACAGACACTGATTGTGCAGGACCGGGGACTGGAGGATGTTTGGATCATGGACTCAGGATGCTCTCGCCACATGACGGGACATCGCAGATGGTTCTCCAGTCTCACTCCCCCGAGCTCCAAAGAGTACATCACGTTCGGGAACAGTGGTCAAGGGAAAGTAAGTGGCATAGGCTCAATTAGCATTTCAGATCATTTCTCTTTAAAGAATGTTGCTTTGGTTAAAAATTTGAACTTCAACTTGATTTCTGTGTCGCAACTTCTTGAGGATGGTTTGGAAGTGCGTTTTAAGAAAGGGAATTCTTCTGTGGTTGATTCTAGAGGGTCTTTGGATTGTCAAATTTTACCCTTCGGTAAAGTTTTTCGAATTGACTTCTCTAGTTCTTTTGGCCCTTCTCGCTGTTTGATTGCTGGATCTTCTTCTGAGCTATGGAAGTGGCATAGGAGGTTAGGTCATTTGAGTTTTGATCTGCTAGTCAGGTTAAGCTCTATGGACCTCATCCGAGGATTGCCCAAGCTTAAGATGGAGAAGGATCTAGTTTGTCATCCCTGTCGTCATGGGAAAATGGTTGCCGCTTCTCACTCACCTGTGACTCAGGTGATGACTTCGTATCTGGGCGAGCTTTTACATTTGGACACTGTAAGTCCAGCTCGGGTACGTTCAGTCGGTGGGAAGTGGTATGCACTTGTGATTGTTGACGACTTTTCTCGATTCTCGTGGGTTTTCTTTTTGGAGTCTAAGGATGAAACTTTTCAGTTTGTTCATGACCTGATTTTGAAGCTGAAGAATGAGAACAATGGTCGGATGAGAGCAATTCGTTCCGACAACGGCTCTGAGTTCAAGAACTCTCAGTTCATCAGCTTTTGTAGTGATCAGGGTCTGGACCATCAGTTTTCTTCTCCTTACACTCCCCCACAGAACGGCGTTGTGGAACGAAAGAACCGCACGCTCATCGAGATGGTCAGGACGATGCTCGATGAGCACAGGACTCCTAGGCGTTTTTGGGCTGAAGCCATGAACACGGCTTGCTATCTGGCCAACCGCATTTTTCTTAGAGCTTACCTTGGTAAGACATCGTATGAGTTGCGGTTCGGCAGACAGCCCAAGGTGAGCCACTTGCGAGCGTTTGGCTGCAAGTGCTTTGTGCTCAAGAAGGGAGGGCATTTGGACAAGTTTGAGTCTCGTTGCTGGGATGGTATTTTTCTTGGTTATGCATTGCATTCTCGAGGCTTCCGTGTTTGGAACCTCGAATCCCAGCTGCTTGTCGAGACCTGTGAGGTTTCATTTGATGAGTCCTTGCCTTCTTTGACTCCTTCTTTTGAGCTTTCTGGTGATGATGAGCTCGGAGAGTCCATCTTCGAGGAAGATGAGGATACTCCAGCTGCTGATGAGGGTGGGCCTTCTGCATCCCCCGCAGAGCCCACACCTTCTGAGACTTCGACTGATGATGAGGGCGGACCACTGATCACTTCTTCCACTTCGATCGAGCCCCCTCAGTCGAGTCCAGAGGTGCCTGTTGCTGACTCCGGTGAGGTGACTTCAGATCACCAGGGAACCCGAGCAGTTCAGCGTGACCATCCCTCAGAGCTCATCATTGGTGATTTGACTGAGAGAACTTTGCGTTCTTCTGCCTCCCTTGCTGTGTTTGCTGAATCTGCGTTTGTTGCATCTTTTGAGCCCAGAGATGTTTCTCATGCTCTTTCTGATTCGAATTGGATTAATGCTATGCAAGAAGAGCTTGAGAACTTTGTCCGTAATCGGGTTTGGACACTAGTTGAGCCACCATCAAGATGCAACCCCATAGGCACCAAGTGGGTGTTCAAAAACAAACAAGGTGAAGATGGGGTTGTGGTGCGCAACAAAGCTCGACTAGTTGCCCAGGGTTATTGCCAGAAGGAAGGTATTGATTTTGAAGAAACCTTCGCTCCTGTTGCCCGTCTTGAGTCCATTCGTATTCTTCTAGCTTTTGCCATTTCGAAGGGTTTTAAGCTTTTTCAAATGAATGTTAAGAGTGCTTTTCTGAACGGGTACATAGAAGAGGAGGTTTATGTTAGGCAACCCCCTGGTTTTGAGAACCCTAAGTTTCCTCGACATGTTTTTAAATTGCACAAAGCTTTATACGGGTTGAAGCAAGCCCCCAGGGCTTGGTATGACCGGTTGAAGCAATTTTTGTTGGGGAAGGGCTTTGTGATGGGTTCTGTGGACAAAACTCTTTTCCTGCTCAGAGATGCGTCAGACTTCTTAGTCGCTCAGATTTATGTGGACGATATTATCTTTGGCGGTACTACTGATTCTCTTGTGTCCAAGTTTTCTGAGAAGATGCACAGTGAGTTTGAGATGAGCCTCATGGGTGAGCTCAAGTACTTCTTAGGGCTCCAGATCAAGCAGACCAAGGACGACACCTTCATCCACCAAGGTAAGTATACTCGTGACATGCTTAAGAAATTTGACTTTGGTGGTGAATTGAAGCTGCAGATGACCCCGATGGGCACTTCTGGGGGTTTGGACAAGGACGAGAGCGGTGTCAAGGTCAATGAGAGAGAGTTTCGAGGGATGATCGGTTCGCTGCTGTACCTAACGGCAACAAGGCCAGATATACAGTTCGCCGTGGGACTTTGCGCGCGTTTTCAGTCTTCACCACGCGCGTCTCACCGGCAGGCTGTCAAGCGCATTTTCAGGTATCTTACTTATGCGCCTGATCTTGGTCTTTATTATTCAGCATCATCATCTCTTGATTTATCTGGCTTTTCGGATGCCGACTTTGGTGGGTGCCGGTTGGATCGCAAGTCGACTTCCGGTACTTGCCAGTTTCTTGGTTCTTCCCTTGTATCTTGGTCTTCTCGAAAGCAATCTGGAGTTGCTCTTTCGACCACAGAGGCTGAGTACGTAGCTGCAGCTAGCTGCTGCTCACAATTGGTTTGGATGATTTCCACTCTACGAGATTTTGGGTTGTTCTTTCCTACCAGGATTCCATTATTTTGCGACAGCACTAGTGCCATTAGTGTAGGGAAAAACCCATGTCTTCATTCAAAAACCAAACACATTGATGTGCGCTTTCACTTCTTGCGGGATCAATATGAGAAAGGTGTCATTGACCTTGTTCATATTGATACCCATCATCAGTTGGCTGACATTTTCACCAAACCCCTAGATCAGTCCACATTTGAGCGTTTACGAGGGGATTTGGGTGTTGTGTATCCTTTCTAGGATATTTTGCGTCAGTTTTCCTTCTTCTTTACTCTTTTCTTGAGTCTTTATGTGTGTGTTCATATTTTGCATATTCACATATCACACTTTTGAGCTTGCTTCTGTTATATGATTGAACTGCTTTACGTATTCTAGCTGGTACATGCTTTTGATTACTTGTCGATGATCATGCTTTGCTTCAGTTCAAATGATATGCTGATATCTGTCATATGCATGGCTTTTATGCTTTAAAATTAAAAAATGATCACCATTGCCTCTGGTAACTAGCATGCGTAGGCTGAATGTTCTTGCTATCTGTTAACATGCCTGGTAGCTAGTTCCTGACTTAGATGCAAACATGCAACTTGGACATCTTTCTGCTTTAAAACATGGAAATGTGCCTTAAAAATGATAGAAATCAAGAAAAATGTAAATTCCATCCCTTTTTATGCATAACCTGAAAAGATCCAGGTGGGTTTGCTTTGTCGCATTACATTGTTCTGGACTGCGTACCATAGCACTTTGGTATGAACTAGGATAGTGTAGTGTATGCCAAGACCAATGTCTTAAGCTTCTGATGGTCCAGTTCTGGCCTAGGCTTGACTTAGTCGGTCAGCATAAGGTTTGACATGCAAATAACCCCTGGCAAAAAAAAAATGAAAAAAGGAAAGAGAAAAAGCCTGAAAAATGAAATGATAACAAGTTTGCTGAAGCACTTTGTTTTGAATAATGCTTATCTTGGTAGATATCAGATAGCTTTTGCATCTCATGCTTTACCTTGCTTGTTTACTGGAAAATGTGGTGATGCTTTTGTTTGCAAAAACTGAAAAAATGCGTGCAAATGACTTTCTTTAGATATCATCTGTTGCACTGATCATGCCATGTATCGTTACAGTATGTCTTTTGCCGTATCTGTTAGATGTTGTAATTGCAGTCAATCATATCTGAGAAGCATCCTTTCTACACTCCTTCTGCACTCCAGTTGAATTCACTGCATATTTTGAGGGGGAGTTGCATTTCAGGGGGAGTCTGTGTCTCTTTTGAGTGCTTGATGAGTTCACTTGTCAACAAGGGGGAGAAAATTTGGGATCAGAGTTTAAGGGGGGGTTCTTACTCTGTTAATATCCTTGTTGTTCTGAACTCACACTCATTTTGAGCTTTTATGTTTTGGTTAACCATAATGACCGCTTCTTGCTTTTGTTCGGTTTTTGGTCATGAGGGTTAAACTTTTACCTTATTTTTCTTCTTCTTTGTTTTCTTGTGTTTTGTTTTCGTGTTTCCACATTTGTTCGCAGGTGCTGAAGAGCTTAGAAAAGAGGAGTGTTGACAATGCACTCATCAAGGGGGAGATTGAGGAGCCATGCTGAATAGCGTGGGCCTCATGGCTCCAGAAGTGATGAGTCATTGTCAACGATAGTCAAAGAGGACTGAAGAAGAAATGAGATCTGCTGTTTCATGGGCCGCGTGTGACTCAGGTACACGGGCAGCGAGCGACTGTCGGGCAGAGGAGGCTGCGAAGTCGGGCTGGTCCAATCCGAGTGCATGGGCCAGAAGCAGTAGAAGACCCACTGGGCTGTTGACCAGGACTGACTCAGGTACACGGGCGGTGAGTGATTGCCGGGCTGAGAGAGCTGCGGAGTCAGGCCGGCCCAATCCGGGTACCTGGTGCAAAGCCGGTGGAGGCTTTGTCAGTTTCGGCGCAAAACTGACAACCGTTGATCTTGTATCCGACTGTCCAGAAGAGAAGCCGTAGTCGCTACGAAAGCTGAGCTTCCGGATAAGTCATCTGTAACTCTAGGCCCACAGTCAGTCAGTCGTGTCTGTAAAAATTCCTAAGGGCAGTAGAGTCTTTTCCTTTATTTTTGAGTCTGTAAAAACCCTAAGGGGCTGGTAGAATATTCCTAGTGTTGGGAGCCTATAAATAGGACCTCAATCCCTAGGGTTTTGAGTACCCCTTTGTGCTGAAATCAAATCCACTCTTTTGGGTCACTTTTTGTCTCTTGCATTGCCTCTCTCCTCTCTTGGTTCCCTGCTTGCGCCACCAGGAAGCATTTGCTCCTGTGTTTAATGCTTTGCTTTCAATGTTGCAGTAAATGCCCTATTTCGTTGTGTGCTGCATCTGCAAAGGTTTTAAATGACTGCATTTCATTAGCATAGCAAGTTTTCCCGTGATTTTTGAGGTTTTGGAGGCTTCGGCTGGGTGTGTTCTTCACTCTAGTAGTACTAGTTCTTGCTGTTGCAAGTAGTACTACTTCCCTGCAGCTACAGTGTTCTGTGCAGCTTTTCTCCTTCTACTGCACAGCTTTTTGATCGAAGCTGACAGGGTCTATTACTTTTTCTGGGTGTGTCTCTGGCGAAGTCTTTCTCTGTTCGAAGCCCCTCAGCTCCGTGAGACAGGCTTCGACTTAGCATCTTCGAAGGTTTCGCTCAATCTTCGATTTTCAGTGTGCGGTCTGTGTTGATAAGCTTCGAAGTATTTTTGTGTACGGACAGCATCGCATACTTCGATCAACATACTCCGAATCTAGCTGTTCGAAGTCCATACTTCGGTAGGCTTCGAAGTTGGGTTCGAAGCGTGTCATTTCTGATAGACTTCGATTTGATTTCTTCGTGGCGTGTCAACCTTCGATTATCCTTCCGAAGCTTTCCCTGTTCGAAGATAGAGCGTAGGCTTCGGACTTGATTTTCTGTCGTGTGACAGACTTCGCTTCTTTGTTCGAAGGTTGTCCTTTTGTGTGTTGTGTTCGAAGCTTTCTGTTCGAAGCTTTCGGTTCAAAGTTGTGTTCGAAGTTTTGTCTTCGAAGTGCACACTTCGAAGCAGGCTCCGACTCTGTCACTTTGCTCCGAAGCTCTTGGTTCGAAGCTGTGTTCGAAGCCTAGACTTCGAAGTACATACTCCGAACCAGGCTCCGGCTTTGTCATACTTCGCTCCGAAGTACACTTCGCTACTTACCACTTCGAACTAGGTTAGACCGTGACACCTTCGGCATCTCGGACAGGCTCCGTCACCAACCTCCGAAGCAGACCTCGACGTGCGAAGGAGGCTTCGCCCAGTACCGAACAGGAGACAAATTTGGACAGTAACTTCTCTTTTCATCTTACACATACTTAGATCATTTCATTGAGAAGTTTAGGCCTGTTACACCATGTACATCTGCCTAGTTGCACTTATTTAATAAATCTCAGTTATAATCATGTGCTTCTAGGTTAGAAACCTTTAGACTTAGGCCTTTTATCTATTTTCTGCTGCGTAGTCTTTTTGAGGTGCGTTGGGTATTGGGAACAGGCCATTGATTCGAAAGAATTTTTTAGGCGCCCATTCACCCCCCCTCTGGTCGCTACTTTCGGTCCTACACTTGCCCACTAACAAAGTTAAGTTTATCTTGAAAGATAGTGCAGATAGAATATTCAGGCTGCACATCCTTCGAACTCCCAACACTCTCCAATTTAGACTATAACTCCTTAATATGCTTGTCTCTTAATTCAACACTGACAGTCATCAAAGGATAGTTTAAACAAGCATATAAGGGAGAGGATCTAAACTCCTCCTCAATGAGCTTATTCTCTGCAATCTCAAGTCAATCGATGACTTGAGCATGCATAGAACGTAGCTCAGCAAGCTCACTCATGACTACCATGCAAGACTTACACTTGGTATCATTTATCTTAGACCTAATCATGGCAAGTTCAGTATAAGAAGATTCATACCTAGGTCTAAGTTCTATCAACTCACGAACAACTTTCATAAGTAATCTATCCTAACTAATCAGAGCATCATTCAAGGTATCTACTTTGATAGAAAGTTGATCATAGGATAGAGATACCTTAGATGACTCAGGCTCGTTGTCACTATCAGAGTTGACATCCACCATGAAGCAAAGGCCGGTGAAGTCTTTCCCTTTCTTCTCATTCTTATCTTGCTATTCATCCTCGTTAAAGCTAGGCTCCTCACTCGACGAAGTGTTGCCATTTTGTCTCGGTTCTTTTTGTAGAATGGAATTTTGTCTTTCTCTTGGTGTTTGTTGTTAGCACTATCATCTCTCTTCTTGATCTTAGGGCAATCAGCCTTAAATGAGATGAGTAACCACATTCAAAACACCCACAGGAACCTCCTCTCCTTTGATCCCATCTATCGTTATAGAACCGAGTGAACTTTTTGACAATAAGAGCAAGCTCTACATCATCCAAGGTGTCGACTTGCTCTTTTGTACCAGAGACCAAGGAGGACAAGGCAAAACCACCCACAAAAGCACATGTACTAGATGTACTAGTTCCAACTGGGTTGCCACCACTATGACCCAAAACTAATGTCGTGCTTTGTGCCAATGAGTTTCCAAGTCCTAGTCAAGATGCCTTGGCTATCTAAGTGAACTTGAGCTTATTAAAGAGTTTATCACAAGTTAATGTGTCGTAACTTGATTCCTCAATACTAGAAATCTTCACTTCCTATATGCCACGATCGAGTGCATAGAGAAGTTTGATTGCTCTATCATGATCTAAGTAAGTTAAAACTCCAATTGAACGCAAATTGCTAACTATTCCATCAAACCTAGCAAACATGGCATCAATAGATTCATCAGGGCCTTGCACAAACATTCAATATTCTTGATTGTATGTGTTTTGGCACCTAGCCTTGATCTGTGTGGTACCCTCATGAAAAACAAGTAGGGTAGTCCAAATCTCTCTTGCGGTGTGAAGGTGTTGCACTCTATCAAATTCATTCCTGCTCAAGCTTGTGAACAATATATTTCTAGTTTTGTTATTGTAATCATATTATTCAACTTGAGCTTGAGTGGAATGAACATGAGGGATCTCATAGTTAGAGTCAACTATGTCCAAAATCGCACTTCCTTGGCTTTGAAGATAAGCCTCCATGTGCACCTTTTAGTAAGAAAAATCATTTCCATCAAACATAGGATTTTTCCCATGTCTCTCCATGTCGTCAAATGATCACAAAACTAGTTAAGGTCAATTGGTAATCTAACCGGCTTTGATACCAATTGTTGGACTGAAAAGGCGACTAGAGGGCGGTGAATGGGAGCTTTAAAAATTTCTTCACTGAAAAGATAGCCTCCGAATACACCCTTCGCTAGTACAAGTTTGGAGGTATTGCCAACACTCTGAATGTGGCTTTGCACTAGGCTATACTACAAATCTCAGAAGTACTTTGTTCAAAAACTCCTCAACTAGAAAGGCTCCGAAAGAGCTTCGCAAGACAGACTTCATACACAAGTTTGAACTCCCATATAGTACTTCAAACAGAGTTAAGCACTAGTGATTTGCACTAGGCTTCACACATAACTGTGCACTTAGGTAATACTCCACAGAGGGACTTCGAAATGGACTTCGTAAGATGGCTTTGTAGTGAATAAAATAACTAGTGTATTTATAGGGATTGCCTCTGTTACACGACAAAGCAAAAATGCTGCTAGAAAAGAAAGTCAAGTGATATCAAAACTTGTTCATGGATTTTCAAGGTTTCACACAAGGTGACAAAAATAATCCAATGAAAGCAAGTTACTCATGCATCAGAGAGTTGTTTCTTCTTGTGCAAGCAAACACAAAAAAACTCAATAGTACTTAAGAAACTCACGCATGCAGTAATACCAACAGATACAAGTTCATGCAAAATAAAGATCAACAATCAAAAATCAAATAGAAATTTCATTGCATGAACAGGGAACACAAGCCTTAAATCTGAGTACAAGAGAGTGGCGGTTGTCTGTAGAACAAAAGATGAAAAGAAAGTTCTAAACCTAGGTAAAGTATTCTAGCAAGTGTTGCCCTAGACCTCATCCTATCCTTCCTTTCATAGCCTACTCTGACATGCGCAGTGATTGTCCTACCACAAGGGTTTATAGATTTTCAGACTTACATTGTCCAGGGGGTATTAAAGGTAGTCCTACTTTACACTTTATTCGAAGCTCCGCGGTACATCAACTTTTCTAGCTTCTTTTCGATGGAGCCTCACAACACTTAACGAAGTGCCTAAGTGACTCTAGTTGCAGGCTCCGAAGTGATGAAGCTTTGTTGCACCGAATTCTTGACTTTGAGTGTGATGGTTTTGAGCCAAACCCGTCAAAACCCTTGTTGCCATCGCACCATACCTCTGGAGTGGACCACCAAAGCTATGCCGCTCTTCCAGCTCGACCATCATTCGTTCGTGTACCGAAGCCCACATCCCGAAGCCACGACAAGCCTCCCATACTTTGACGTCCTTCGAAGTATGCCTCTAAAATGCCTCCGACTGGAGCACACCTTCAAAGTGCCTTCCCTTGGAGGTTTTCATCAATCAACCTTCTAATTGTCTCCCTCCAAAGCAAACCTTCAAAGTGTCCCTCCAAAATGCCTCCCTCCAGAGCGCATCATCGGAGTGTGTGCATGCCTTCGTTCCATGCACTTGTCTTCGAGGCCCTCTGTTCAGAGAACCTCCAAATACCCTTCGGACCACCCTTGACTTCACACAGCTTCCTTGATCCTCTGACACCAAGTCTCCCACTTGGTCCTGATCCCTTGCTATTGACAGTCAAGTTGCATCCACTTCTTGCACATCACATGACAAGAAAACATTGTTCCACAGCACCCTTCGGTACACACCAAACCCTTCGGTGTACCCTTCGGGGTAAACCCTTCGTTGTACACTTCGGTGCACACACCAAATACCGACCACTTTAGTAAGAACTCTGGTGCACACTTTGCTGGACCAACCAACTACCGACCCCTTCAGTAATCAATCCTTCGAACACAGATACTTGTCCATCACTCATCACAGATAAAACCAAAGCACATCTCAACTTGGTTTCTCAAGTTGTTGCGTGATAAATATTTTGTATGTTGTTTTCCTATGGAAATTCAATAAAATGTTAAATCGTAATATTTTGGGTGTTACATATAATGACTAAAGATTAATACTGATTAGAATAGTTTATTGATAGTTACAAATAAAAAATATTATTATTAAAACTTAATTTAGCTATACATAAATGCAATATATACTTTCTAAGCAATTAAATGAATTTATGTACCATCTCGTACGATCAACCAAATGCATTCATATATTATCTCATGGATCTAACCAAACAATTTACTTATACCCTCTTATTATTAATTAATTCATCCAAAATGATCACATGCCACTCTACTTTATTCAACTAAGAAAACACTACCTAAGGCTTTTGTGGTGTGAAGGTCAGGCAAGCGCTAGGTGACCAGGCGTCAAGCAGCTAAACATGCATTAGGTAGGTGAGTGACTGGGGCGGTGGACAACGATTGGGCGACGACAAGCCACGCGCCCACATTGCACGGCTATGGTCCACACACAACGTACAAGTATACAACAACATGGGGGTGACACAAGGGTGGACCTAGTATGGTGCAAGGGGGTACAACTATACCCCCAAATGTTTTGCAAAAAAATCTGTGTATAAAATTTGCAAATCAATTCCACAAGTACATATTGGCACCCATTATTAAACATATTAGTTTATGGCTCAACGGAGAAAGAGCTCTATGCTACTCATTAGTTTTGAGTTCAATCCTCATGGCTTCAGCAATTCAGTATTTTTTTGGTGAATTTTTCTCTTGTTCACATTCTAGATTGAGGAATAAAAGTTTAGTGAGTAAATTAAAGCAAACATTTTGTTGTTTGTGACTATATATCATAATTATTTAAATGCATGTTATGTTATGTTTAGAGACAAGATCAAATCAAATGTGACTATATCATAATGAAAGTATAACTATATTAGTATGATGTTTGAATTATTTGTATTTAAATAAGTTTATAATTTAATCTTTTGGTTTAAGACTTATCATATTATTTATTGTATGTATACTAAATTACGATATAAATTTAATAATAATTTACTCAATTAGAAAAATTTTACCGAATTACATATGGAGATTTCGACCTGTCACGCCTATTGGTAAAATCTTGGATCCCCACTATCTTTAGTTTGTTATTGATTGAATTTATTTTTAACGTCATACTTTATATGTATGTAGTATATTTAACTTTGTGCCCCTATCATCAAAATCCTAGATCTGCCGTTGGGACGAGGTCGACTATGTTGCCTAGATTTGGACGTCATGTAGGCGTAGGGTTTGCAATCCTATTTGGGCCTAGGTGATCGCCTGTGCCAGGGTAGGCGGTTACCATGATAAGCAGTCCAATTCGGTCAAAATTCATATTTCAAATTTCAAATTCGAATCAACTACGTGAAAATATTTACTACGGTAGTAGAATCAGCTACCAGCCGGTAAGAGGAGGTTATCGAGCGATACCAACTCGGTTACTAGGAGAACATGCTTGTAATCGGCTAGTCAGATAGAAAAAATGGTTAACCAATTTTTCAGAAAAATTTTAAAATTGTAAAAATAAAAAAAATTATAATGTTACGCAAATTCTTGATACAATTTGATAAATTTTTGGCGTGATGGTTGTTATTTTTTAAGATAATTTGAAATTTTCAGTATCATAAATTTATAAGTTCACAAAATCACATACAATAAAACACAATTAATTGACAATTTGAATATTTTTAACTTATCATTTATGGCTTCACTGATTATAATCTGTGTTGAATTTATCTACAAATATTAGTTGTAAGCTATGTGAAATATACGAGATGTATAACCACAACTAGAATTTACCAGTGAAATAGACCGGACTATGTGTAGGCAATAATGTGACAGTAGTTGTTTGTCCTGTAATAGCTACACCGCCATCTTCACCCCGTGCATTATGCTATGTGATTGTGTTAGAGCTACTATCATTAGTTTCGTAATAAGTAACACTACCATTTTGACTCTTAGGATGTGTTTTGTTGAGCTATGAATTATAAAAAAACTGTTGTGAGCTATGAGTTGTAGAAAATTTGTTGTGAGCTTTGAAAAAGCTAAAAGTTGTTTGGTTCATGTAGTTGTGGATTTCTGTTTCGATAGTAATGTCTATAATACCCTTGATGTTTAGTTGCACTTAATATAAACATTGACTTTTTTAATGATTTGTATTTAGATCATTGTTGTAATAATAAAACTAAATTGAAATTACGTATAATTGAAATGTATTTATGTTTTTCAACAATCATATATTAACTTTTATTATTAAAAAACTATTTAATTTCAAGTACTCTATATCAATAAAAGAGATATTTCATTAATGACAAATGTGGTTAATTTTCATGAAAAACTAGCTGTGAGAATCTATGGAATCTAGGATACCCCTAATTTCTTGTTTACACTATAAAAATCTGTAGATTCTAAAACAATTGTATGACTAAAAGAATTATTTGATTCAGATTCTAGTTTCCAAGCCAAGAAGCTTGTTCAAAAAATCTAAACCAAACATATCATTAGTTGATTGGTTCTATCCATCGATATTATTTTGGGTCATCTTATCCCTTTTATCGCCTTTGAGGCTGTTTTTTCTTGTTCCAGATCTTTCTCTTGCCTACATGTGTGTCACCAACAGTGTGGTTAGCCTAATAGATCTTTCTCTTGTACCAGTTTTTAAAATTATCTCTGACCTAATCAGCTACGCGTAGGGATTAAAATGAATCAAATATGGATAAATAACGGTGATGTCATAATCATTTTCATATTTTTTGAATCAGATATAGGTACTCCGGATACGGATATGAAAATAAATACTAATGAATATGACTACATATTGAATATAAATCATAACAAATATGGTTACAGATATTTATCAGAAATATATATATATATATATATATATTGGCAGCAAATCTATAGATATATTAAAATTCTATTTTCTTTCTTTTCTTTATAAATATGATATACATGTTGAAAATGTAAATATTATTTATTACTTACACTCTTGTAGATATACATAAAACAAATCTCGTGTTCGAACTATGAAAATCAAATTTCTATCGTGAAATTTAAAAACTTTCTGAATAGAATATCCTCTAATTTCTTGATCTCAAAAAGGCCTTATAAATACTCCAATACCTAACATTTTCAATTTTTTTAAAAAAATACTAATTTTTCTCTTCCTTCCCTCTCTTTTTTCTTCGCTATTTTCTCTTTGAACCTTTTCATTTCCTTCTTCTTCCATTCCTTCTGTGATTGTTTTCCAGGGCGGCTCAGAGCAGCCGCAGCGGCGAGGAGCGTGACGACGTGACGACGAGGGGCGGGGAGCGTGATTAAGGTGTCGTTTGGTTACAGGGAATATTCCTGTTTTGGAGCAGTTTGGTTTCACTAAATTCTAAACCAAACACATGCAAAATAGAATGAAACCGTTCACTTCTACCTAACTCCTGAACCAAACACCACCTAAGTTTAATGGGCCTTTTATTCTGATAATTTGAATAAGAGTTATCCAGAATAAGAGTTATCCTTAGAGCAACTATAACAATAGCCCTCAAATCACAGCTCCTATTTTTTTTGAGAGCTTTGTTTTTTTTATTTCACTCCAATAGTGGCTCTCAAAACAGAGCCGATATTTTTGATTTCCACTATTTTTTCATTTACTATGCACATGTATTTGATAAAAGTATAATGCATAATAAATTATTTATTATTTAATAATGAATGACTATATTTAAATTTTTAAATGTAAATATAAATATTTAAATTTAAATATAATAACATAATCATTTGTCATATTAAATAACTAGCTAGCGCTATGTATTGCCCATAAATATTCCACAAGATCATCTCGGAGCTTCTCATGTTCATGTCTATCTTCAATTTTTCTGTATATCTTAAGAAACTCTGATAATACAAGCGGGTTGCGGCGTTGGTATTCCTCCTCCCTCACTCCTCACCCTCATCTTGATCATAGTCATAGCCCCTCATATTGGCAACATCTCGCTCATTCTCAATTATCATATTATGCATGATCACACACACTGTCATTATGTACCATAAAATTTTCTTGTCTCAAAATCTTACAGGACCTCTCATCATGGCAAAACGTGATTGCAACACGCCGAATGCACTCTCAACATCCTTCCTAACCGATTCTTGAGCTTTTGTGAAGTGGCATTTCTTGTTACCGTGCGGATTTCTATAGCTCTTCACAAATGTAGCCTATGGTGGATAGATCTCGTCTGCCAAATAATAACACAATGTGTTCAAGTCACAAAACATAATCTTCTGTTCTTGCTCCCACATCAACCTTTTCTCCTCATTTGCTACCTTACGCTCTTCAATTGATGTTTTGGATCTTTTTGGTCTCCTACCATCTCTGTTCTCTAATTTTTTTCTTTTTCTATAAGCAATTTTTCAAGCACCCTTCCATACTTTGATTCTTCCCCTCCCTTTTTCATATTATCATTTGCTTGCTTTCTTCCCATAGGCCTTTTTGCACTAGGTATGAATGAGTCATGAGTTTGGCTCTTGTCAGTGTCATCATCTTCTCCATCAGAAATATCAATTGGCGTTGAGTTGCTTGTTCTAGGCCTTTTAGAGGGTTGAAGAGCTATGAACTTAGGACAATGCCTAACCTTCAACTAACGATGAACGAATGCAAAACCTTTCTTCTTTGTATCCTTATATGCATATATGGCTTGTGCTTCTAGTAACTAAAAATAAAGACATGTGTCAATAAATATGTTTCCCAATGAATTATAATACCATGTGAGCATTTTTCTTACATGTTCTTGGTGAGGAATACCACTAGGATGGCAATGCTCAATTTCTTCAAAGAAGCCCTGGAACTTCTGACAATCTTTGGCAATTATGCCCCACCGATGTTCAAGAGAGTTGGCAGACCTATCAGATTCAAATTTTTTGTTTGCATGGTAGTTGTCATGATTTCGCTTCCAATATGCTTTACTAGGTTGCTCATTTGCAGTGATAGGATCTATGGTAATGTTCTCCCATGAATAACATAGTTGAATATCCACTTGTTGAGAGTAGTTGGCAGCACGGATCAACTTTTTTTTACTGCACTAGGTTCGCTACCACTTGATTGAGACATAATTGGTTGAGTGCCAATTGGAAAAACAGAAACATCATCAAGTTTAATGTCCTCAGACAACATCCGTGAAAAATCTCCTTGCGACATACATAAAAGCTGTTGAAATAACTCGCCAGGGGGCGCAATCAGGCATATGCATGGCAATTAAGAACTTAATGGCAATTAAGAACTAAAAAAATATTTTTTGTATTGCAATAAATGACTGCAATCAAGGAAACAAGCAACTGGTCAAACCAATGCATGAGAACAGATTCATTGTCAAAGAAATTTCCTGAACATCCTAACAATGGATCACGGTATGTGCCTACTGCCAACTGACAAGCTTATTAATTAATTTTAACCTACATAGAAAAATGTTCAGCTCTATTGGCTAATCACTTATGTTGCAATCCACTAGATAAATTCTGCCTCATACAAAAGCCAATGCTTCTCTGACTTCAAACATATATTGGGTTCATGTGAAACATTATTCAAACATATATTGGTCAGAGATGCTAATCATGTTGCCATTTTTAGATAAAAGGCACTAAAGTCCTTCTTATATGGAAAGCAAGATAACACTCAAGTTGCTAGCTTTATCTGGATGGCGTGGGCTCCCTGGTCGGCACAGGACTCCTGCGCGCGGGCAGCTTCCCTAGCAGGGGCGGGCCTACTTGTATTCAAGGGTATGCAATTGAATACCCATTATTTTTGCAACAAAAAATTATATATATATATATATAATATACTATGTATATACATGAAAAAATAAAATCATTACCAAACAAGATGTGGAGGTGGCACAATTGGTTAGCACATAGTTACTTAGCAATTGAGTTATCATGAGGTCTAGAGTTCAAGTCTTTCTCACACCATGTTTTTTATTTGCAATGAAACAAAAAAATAAGTAATTATATTTTCTTACTCTTACCACTAATTTAATAATTTTATTTTAAAAATAAGGTCATGGTAGAGCAAAGAAAGCATTGTCTAACATATTTGATTTCTATCTTACCTTTAATTTAATAATTTTATTTTAAAAGAAGGTCATCGTAGTGCAGAGGGAGTATTTTATAATGTATTTAATTTCTCCTTAACTTTGTTTCACAGGAGAACAATTTTTAAACCTTTTTATTTAATATATTTTTGCACCATTTATTATAGTATCATATAAGTTGAAAACTATATATAATAATACAATTAATATTTTTATTTTAAAAGTAAGGTTGTTGTACGGTGGAGAAAGTATTGTCTAATATATTTGATTTCTCCTTAATTTTTGGTATCACAAGCAACTGATTTTTTGAACTTTTTTATTTAATATAATGTTACATCATTTATTATAATATCATGTAAGTTAAAACTATATATAATAATATAATTAATGTTATATTTCGTTGTACATGTGGTTATATTGTTGCTTTTATCTTTTGTTACGCACAAAAAACTGCTATTTGGAATTTTGAATACCCATAGTCCAAATCCTGCGTCTGCCTCTGTTCCCTAGGTGGTGTAGGCGGCTTCCGTGGGCATCGCAGGCGGGAGTCCTGGGCGGCGTGGACTCCTGTGCAGACGAGCGCTACGCAAGCGGAAGAGCGGCGTGGGCGGCTTCCCTGGCGGCGCGGGCGAGATTACTAGGGCAGTTGTGGCGGCGGCTTCCGTGTGCCACGGTTTGGAGCGGGGGGAGGGGCACTGGAGCAATGCGGCGCAATAGGGACTATTGTAGGGGCCTAGCAATGAGGGCCTGAATATCTTTTTTGAGAGTTCTCTCATCTTGGAGTTAAGTAGGAGTCCTATTGAATCCTAAATTTTATTATAGCCTCTTAAATATGAGTTTGAGGGTCTGTATAGGGCCTTGTTGGAGTTGCTCTTATCTAGATTGGTATCAGTTAGTTTTCAGTGATTTTGACTTCCGGATAAAAAAACATCCGGACCGTTTTCACCAGTACGCCATTCAAAAAGACAGTACCCATCCGATCACTGATCGAGTTTGAGGTATGAGTATCTTAAATAGACATTCTTTGGATTGTATCATAATCGTCACGATTTATGTACCTCCACCTTTTTCTAATCGTAGACATACCGTACCTGAAGTACATTGTGTTGTAATTTGGGCTGTAAAAAATAAGAACTTAGTTGCTCATGTTCATTGTGTTGTAATTTGGGCTGTAAAAAATAAAAAAGAAAACTTCATATGCTAATAGGCCTACCTACTCGACGAAAAACCATTATTTTTGCATTTTCAATTTTTGTTTGTCTTGATCGATTATGAAAAATCCTAATCAGGCATCGCCCCGAGGCTCGAGCTGAAGGCAGCACAGGAGGGCACGAGGCACTGAGGCAGCAACAACGGCACGATTGACTAACCTAGCTGTCGTGCCAGAGAGGAAGCTCGGGCTCAGCTCGATGGCTCTCCCAGCCGAGCTGGAGCTAGCTCGCTACTTTGGGTATTCAACAACAGCCATCAGTCATTACAATCTCCAAAGCACAACCATGCTCTGTTTAAATATGAAATAGGTTCCATTAAACAGTAGTGCTAATAAGAACATTGATCCAACTAGGAACCAAAAACCCAACATGCTACCCACAAAGGGATACTAGGCCGCAGCCTTCTTGAGCTTGGCAAGCTCTTGCCTGATAGCACCTCCCCTCTGTTCATACAAAAAAACATTAGTGTAATCAACTGACAAAAACAAGACTTGAGCACTTAAAAGTGAGATATCTGACCTTGATCCTAGCCAACATAACCTTGAACCTGTCAAAGTCGTTGAGCGAGGCTCTCCTCTTCTGGACAATTAGCTTCTTGCCCCATGAACTGTTCTCCCACTTGTTCTTCACATCTTTAAAAGGATAACCACCAGTCAAATGAGACAACTACAGACTACAGAGAGGGCATCCAAAATATAGCTCACGTGTGTAGCACAGAATTCATACTAACCTGCATCCTCCATTGCCTTAATCAAAGTAGTCTTCTTTGGGACACGCTTGATGTCAATCTTGATGTCGGTCAGGGAAAGCCTCTTGAAGTTGATCTGGCACCTGACCATATCAGGAGCATCGATAAGTGCCTGGTGATTAAACAAAAACAGAGTTATGTGATATTCCATAGTTAAAGCACGACAAAATAACTGGCGGCTACAAGAAAAGGACCTAAGATCAAATATTGTATCTGCCAGTGGAAGCATACCTGACTGTATCATCCAGAACAACAAGTTATCCAAGCTAGGGCTTGACAGCAAGACTTACCCGACATTCGCAGATCATACACTACAGTAAATGCATGCGGACTAACAATTGGATCTCGACAAGTTCAGGAAATAGATGTGTCTAGTCTACTTCATGAATTCAATTTGGCGTTCCATTCTACATTTTACCAGATACTGTTAACGATTCATTCATTTCTCACATGGTCCAATCAATTGCAGCAAGTTTCAAATCCAATCAATTGCAGGGAGATTATAACAACAACAGCTACTACCATACCATAAATCTAGATCCAAATTACAACAAGCGGTACACAAAATAGACCGCCCTAGATACGAGTGACGAGCTCGATGCATACCCTGTTCTGGTCGACGACGTCTACGATGACGACGAGGCGGCCGTAGTCCTTTCCGTAGTTCACAAGGGCCACCCGCCCGATCTCCACGAACCTCTTGAACGGCTGCGCGCAAAATAGAAAATCCGATCAAACAGGCGTCGCCGGAAACACACCGGAACAGCGCGGCACCACAAAGGCCTCACAACGACCGACGCACCATCCTTGCAGCTGTCGGGAGAAGTGGCTGCGCGGCGGCGGACCGGGTCGACGGCAGGCGACGCGAGCGCGGAGCGGAATGGCAAAGCAGAGTTAGGGTTCAACGGCGGTGGGGCGCCTTATAAAGGCAACGATCGGGTCCCCGTGAGCCGTTGGATCACCATTCCAGACCATCTAGTCGTCCAATCTGGGGTCATAGGTTGATTTTGCGGTGCCTTTATATTTTTCTAAGGCCTCCAGTTGTGGGCCTGGAATTGTATAGTGGGCTTGTCCATATCATTGAGCTCTGGTCCATTCATGACGACGTAGCTTGACTGCTTGAGAATACAAAGAATCAGCTGGTCTAGCTGTAAAAAATATGAAAAAAATGGTATTTCTTTCTAGTTTATTTTTGTAGCTATTAAGAGTATGTTTGGACAACTCTACACCACTAAAATTTACTCCATCCAACTAAATCCATCTAAGAGCAGATTTAGAGTAGAATTATTGCTTCACTGTTAGATCGGTTTCACCTATTTAATTTGCAAAGTAGATCTAACTTTATGAATGGTATAATTTAATAGAAATGAACTATTTTTCCCTAAGTTATTATATGTTATTTTTTAACACACCTTTAATGTAAATATACCCCAATAAAAATGTTTTGTATTTTTAAACTAAAATAATTCATATTATAGTATTTCATAAATATTTCACACTTCTGAGTTTTGTAGACAGCAAGTTGTGCGGTATCATTTTAAGAGGGAGAGAAGGAACAACATTGTTTTAGAAGGAAATGCTGTGCGCAGTTTGATTCAGTAGATTCAGCCAAGTACAACAAGCATTACAGGGGAGGAGGCTTCTTGATTCTTATATCTCCCTTCAAGACTAAATTGATCAACATTATCTACCAGCTATGGATGCAGGTCCTTTTATTGCTTTGAACATTATTGCTCTGAAGCCACAGCTTCATCTAGAACGTACGATTTATTTTCAAGGAAAGTCAATAACATTAGCTGACAGGAGCTTCGTAGGACAAAGTCCAATCTCCACAGGAATATATCAGGCAACTAGAATTATCAGCAATCTTCAGTTTAAGTCCACTAAACATATGGCAGTGTTGATTGGCCTTTTTCTACTGAAAATAATTGTGATTGATTTACTCGTTCTCGAATAACTACTACCAGATTCATGTCCTCGGCCCCATCACGTGGATGGGTCAGGATTGAAAACATTCAAATAAGGCCTATGATAATGTTTTATCGTAATCACTAAGTAGAAAAGTATACTCTTAATATTGATATTTCAGTATACACCTACAATAATTTTTGTATACTGTTTTCTTTTCTCTCTCGCTCTCATCTAATTCATTTCTATCTTTGTCTTAGAAAACATTCAGACAATCTGATTTTTACTTAAGATATAGTTTCTTCATTTTTTATTTCCTTTTCTTCAATTCCATTGCTGCGTCTTTTTTATTTTCTACATGGTAATCTAATAAATGATTAAGACATAACATATGAAAGGTTGGGAATGTCTATGATTAAGACATAACATATGAAAGGTTGGGAACGGTTGATAGCAAAGAATGGCATTAATATCTAGATTGTCAAAATATCAATTTTAGTAATTTGGGCTAAAAATACACATGTCCAGGGTCCGTCCGAAAGCCTACAGGGCCGAAGTCCATTGAGCTATGGGCTCCGAAAGCCTCTAGCTAGTCCATGGGCTTCGGCCGGGAAGCCTTCGGAGGCCCACGCCACCGAAGCTTTGGCCCGAGGAGCAGGCCTCGACGGGCCTGGCTGAAGCCCACTTCGGCAGAGATAGAGTTGTATGCGATTCCAGCTCAATTCTTATGTCCATTCGACCGGGTTAATAGCAGATTAGATCGGGAATTAATCCCCTATAAATAGAGAGGCGAGGCCAGCGTAGAGCCCCCAACTCAAACCAAACCAAAGCCCTAGCTTTGATCGTATTTACTTTACCTTTATTTTCATGTACCTCTTCGTGGGTTTGCCTGAAAGCCCTCCGCCGGCCACTACGGAACAGTGGTAACCCTTATTACTTCGCTTGTGAAGTATCCGTTAATCTACGTAATAGATTGCTATCGCCTTGTTACTTCGCCTGTGAAGTATCCGCTAATCTGCGAAACAGATTGCTACCTTCGCTACTAGTGCAACACTTAGCAAAATTCGGTCCTCAGGCTGAATTGGTACTTCAAATTCTCTCTGTTGCAGGTTTCCACGTTCGGAGCTACTTCATTGGAGGTGTCCGGAGCTGAGAGATTGGTTTCGGAGGTCACCAGGACACCCTTCGACGGGACTGCAGGCTCCGGCAACAAGCTTCGCCAGCACACTTCGTCGCAACGGGCTTCGCCACGACCATACTCCGCATTGGACGAAGTTACGCTCGCGCGTAGTCCCCGCGTCATTATTCTGTAGTTTGTTGTATCAGAGATCTCACGCTGAACCTCGCTATTCGGAGGTGATCATCGCGTCCAGATCCGTTCGGAGTCCATCTTTGGCCGGATCAGTCCGAACGCCGAAGCACCCTTCGGCGGGACACTTCGCACCGGACGCCGAAGGTATACTTTGGTGACCCTTTCGCACCAGACTTCAAAGTAGACAAGCTCCGACCTGTTTGCTGATTCTATTCTGTTTAATATATTTCTTTTGGCTAATTGGATTATTTTGTGTGATCTGATTGCCTGGCGACTCCACCCCCTTATCACGACTAAGGGTAGTCAGAACGCGACGTTAGTGTTGCGTCACGCTTAGGGTTATCCCTAAGTATCCGCACACTTTTGGATCGTTGAACTGACCCAAGTGCGGGGGCACATTTCCGTGTCAACACACTTTTTGGCAACTCCGATGGGGAAGGCTACGCCAACATGACAAGTACATCTGCATCGGCCACCGGTACATCTACGTCGACTACTACATCTACACCACTGATGGACACAATAGGAGGCGCGGATATCGACAACCGCAACATCTTGACACCTACACTTGAAGATATCCCCGCAGAAAACTGAGCAGAGATCGAGGCAAAGTTAAAGGCGCTCCAAGACATGATGCTTGGGGGCTACGTTAAGACACGCACAGGCTTCATCAAGCGTGACATCATCACCCCCGACCTCGCTCAGGTCCAAGTAACACCTATATCGCCTCATTTATCTTCTTTAGAGATTGAGCAAAAAATAGCCGCATCAGTAGATCAAGCCGTTAGCGCTTCGCTAGCCAACCGTTTAGACTTGGCAGTCAGTTCCCAAGTAGAGGCGACTCTCAGGAGGTTCGGCTTTACTGAAGCCGTACCCCCGATTCCTATTGCTAGCGCACCTTCGGCAAGCTACGTGTACGACAGGAATAGCGACAGCACTGGCACAATCATGTCTCCGGCCTCAACACTTATGGCCGAGAATAATCATTACACCTACGGTCAAAACAACACTGTGTACCATGCGCCACCACCTGTGCCGGTACCCGCGCTGCCCGCACCACATGCGCAGGCACACGGACATGAGCACGTCATACAGATAGCGCGCAGGAAGGAGGCCCATGGCTGATACGCTGATATCCCACCGCGTGTCGCGCCCCCGCATGAGAGGCGCACAAAAGCAACGTGCCAACATGACATAGAGGAGCGGGTCCGCGCACTATTTAGAGAGTGTGCCGGCTTCGTGCCCAAGGGATGGGTTAGGGTTTACCGTAAGCCATACCCCGACCATCTTGATACAGTGCCCTACCCCCGCGGATATAGAATCCCTCAATTCACTAAGTTTGATGGCGAAGGTAGCAAAACTACACTAGAGCATGTTAGTCAATTTTTGGCACAGTGTGGAGAAGTTAGCGGGATAGATGCTCTAAAAGTTAGACTGTTTTCTCTCTCACTATCCGGCACTGCTTTCACCTGGTTTTCGGCGCTCCCGCCGAATTCCATCCATACGTGGGATGATTTAGAGAGGAAATTCCATGATGATTTTACACGAGTGAGACAGAACTTAGGCTTTCACATTTGACATCGGTTAAGCAGAAATCTAGCGAGAGCGCCTTTGAGTGCATCAAGCATTTTAGGGATACTAGAAACCGATGTTTTAGCCTTAATATTTCAGAAAGAGACTTGACGAAACTAGATTTTAACGGGTTGCGTTTCGAAATTAAGGAGAGGTTAGATAACCAAAAATTTTTAGAAGTTAGCCAAGTTTTACAGCAGGCTCTGGTCCAGGAAGGCCGAGCCAAAGATAAGAAGTTTATTAAGGCGTTTAGCAAGGCCAGGGTTGAAATCCACATCATGGAACGTTCTGACGAGGAAGAGTCAGAAGAGGAGGATTCGACCGATATGTACGCGACCGAATGGGTGTGGAACACTAAGAATAAACCTGTCACCTTCTCTGAGTTACGACCATCCCCCACAAAGAATCGACTTAGTGACGTCAAGTACTCGTTTGATATAACTAAATGTGATAAAATATTTGATTTTCTCTTAAAAAGTCAGCTTCTCAGGTTACCTAAGGTTCAAGTCATTCCACCTGCTGATGAGTTAAAGAAGCATCCATACTGTAAGTGGCATGATTCACATTCACATAATACTAATGACTGCAATGTTTTTCGACGGCAGATACAATCGGCCATAGAAGAAGGACGATTGAAGAAAGACCATAATCCGAAAATGAAGTTGGATAAAGATCCTTTTCCCATCAACGCCGTCGACCTCGGCGAGAAGAAGGTGTTGATTCGGCCAGAACAGGCCGAGTCGGCTAAGGGAAATGATGTAATTGTTGGAGAGCCACGCACTCGCACGCTCATACCGAAGAACCCCGAGGTAGGAGTGTGGAAACAGAACATTACACCCCTTCAGCTAAGGCTCACAAGAGGTCGAAGGTAACATATAACATGATGTTGAACAAGCATCAAAGAAGGGCCAAGGAAACAGGTCCACACACTAAGAATCTAAAACAACCGAAGGGTCCAGGGCTCTCGGAGGGTAACTATGGACCGAAGTAGGCGAACCCTCCGCACGAAGGCTTCGGGCCACGATGGCCTGATACTCCGCACGGAGGTTTCGAGCCACAATGGCCAAATTCCCCGTACAACAGCTTCGAGCCCCAGTGGTCGGGCCCCCTATACAGCAACTTCGGCCCCTAATGGCCGAACCCCGCACTGTGTTGGACTTCTCCGATGGGAGGCTTCGGCCCGCACTGGCCGAACGTACCTCCGGCCTGGCAGGACCCTTCGCTAGTGTGGTCCGAGATACCATCAACTCTGCCGAACCCCCCTCCGAGTAACGGGTTCGGCTCATAGTGGGCGAGGCCACTAGAGCCGCTGATGCCTCCGTCGTATGACTGGGCGGGGACCCCTTGGGCTCCGTACATATCTAGGTCAGGGTACCCTCCGCAACCTAACACTATGCCTTGTTTTCCTTCGAAGTATTATGGATGGCAGGAGCAAACAAACGCAGCGGAGGAGGGCATCGTCCATAGACTGTCTGTGGTGCCTCCGAATCGGACCATGTAGAGCGAAGCCGAAGGGTGCGAGCACGCAGAGGCTGAGGTCAGGGAGTCCGAAGCCATAACCATCAGAGTTGGGTCTCAGGAAGTCCCAATCCCGAAGACTGTGTCACCGAGGTCTGACGGAGGTAAGCTTCATGCTTCGGCCGACCTCTGCGCCGAAGTCTGGTTCGGTCGGCCAAACGAGGCTGGTCCGTCCGTCAGGGCTCGCGGCGAAGGACCCTCCGAACATAGGGTGCACAAGGCCGAAGGGCACAGTACCACTTTGGCCAGAATTAATGGAAGCCGAACATTGGAACCCGGCACCAAGCCACAGCCATCTTGGGCACCTCCAGGCATGTCCAAATCACAGAAGAGACGCCTACAGCGACTACGGCACAGGAGATGCGCGAGAGGGAAGCCGAGGCCGAACACGACGCTATCTTCGAAGAAATCCGCCCTCGGCCAGCTACAAGACAGGTATGGAGGGAGAAGCCGGTTGAGATAACCAACCCGGCTCCTAGTCCGAGTGACGACGACGACATGCTCGACGACGATTACTCGCCCATCTCTGAAGGGCCCACACCCCACGTGATGGACATCAACATCGTCACACTGCCTGCCGAGTTCATACCACCATAGGACGAGGCTGAGGTCGCCCAATTGAACCTCGGCCCGCGCAACGCCATCTTTGAGAAGCCCGAGGACTCGGCTCGCCATATGAAGCCTCTCTACGTCAGGGGTCACATCTATGGGAAGCCGATTTCCTGAATGCTCGTCGATGGCGGCGCCACTGTTAACTTAATGCCTTACTCGTTGTTGAAGAAACTTGGCAGGGATGAGGATGACCTGAAGAAGACCAACCTGATGCTCAACGGCTTCAATGGTGAGAGCTCCGAGGCCAAGGGAGTACTCTCTATGGAGTTGACGGTGGGCAACAAGACATTGCCAACAACATTTTTCATCGTCGACGTACAAGGTAACTATAGCATACTACTCGGGCACGACTGGATTCACACAAACTGTTGCATTCCCTCTACTCTACACTAGTGCCTGATACAGTGGGACGACGATGAGGTAGAAGTCATTCCCGCGGATACTTCAGCCCAAGTAGCATTGGCCGATGTATCAGTTGACGTCGTCCATAACAAAGTAGAATGTCTGCCAGGTAGAGATCTTTCGGATTACGATTTTGTTAGTGTATCCGGAGGACGGTTTGTACCAGTGTCTGTAAAGCCGGCTGGAGTAGCACGGTTATTTTGTATTAATAGTCATGTCTAGCAAGAGTAATCTAGATTGGCTAAAGTCTCGCGTGGAGCAATATCGGTCTAATAAAGACGGTATTGCCGAGGCCATCGGGGACTTTAGCAAAGTAGAGAAATTAGGACAAGGTTTTGCGTCGGCCGACCCCTTGGAGGAAGTTGACATAGGTAATGGTAGCATCCCAAGGCCGACCTTTGTAAACCAACATTTACAGCCCGATGAAAAGGCTGAAGTAATAAAGTTACTTCGGTCATATGTCGATTGTTTCGCGTGGGAGTATAGCGAGATGCCAGGGCTAAGCCGCGAGCTCGTGGAGCATCGGCTGCCTATCAAGTCCGGATTTAAGCCTTATAAGCAGCCTCCCCGCCACTTTAACTCGGCCATCTATGACCGAGTTAAAGAAGAAGTGGAGCAAGTACTTAAGGCTGAATTTATTAGGCCGTGCAGGTACATGGAGTGGGTTGCTAACATTGTCCCTGTAGAGAAGAAAGGGAGCGGCAATATACGGGTGTGTATTGATTTCAGGGATCTGAACAGAGCCACTCCAAAGGACGAGTATCCAATGTCGATAGCCGACATGCTGTTCAACGACGCTTCAGGGCACAAGGTACTAAGTTTTTTTGATGGCAATGCTGGTTATAATCAGAACTTTATGGCCTAAGAGGACGTCTACAAGAATGCCTTTCGATGCCCTGGTTTTGTTGGTTTGATCGAGTGGGTCATCATGACTTTTGGTTTGAAAAATGCTGGCGCCACGTATCAGTGCGCTATGAACTTAATCTTTCATGACTTGCTAGGGGTTATGTTAGAAGTTTACATTGATGATGTTGTGGTCAAATAGGACGCCATGGGAAACCATTTAGCCAATTTGAAGGTTTCTTTTGATAGAATGCGGCAGTATGGGTTGAAAATGAACCCACTCAAGTGTGCTTTTGGTGTGTCAGCGGGTAAGTTCTTAGGTTTCATGATTCACGAAAGAGGCATAGAAATTGATCCTAAGAGACTTGAGAATATTAGAAATATTGGAGCGCCGACGTGCAAAAGGGATGTGCAAAAATTGCTAGGCAAGATGAACTATTTGGGTCGCTTCATATCCAACTTGTCCGGCAAGATTGATGCCTTTGTCCCCATACTCCGGCTAAAAATGAAGCCGAGTTCACTAGGGGTAAGCCAGCAAAGTGCTTTTGAGAGGATCAAGGAGTGCTTGTCATCACCGCTTGTGGTGAGAGCACCCAAAGCCGGGATTCCATTTTGGCTATACGTCGCTGCTGAAGATAGCGTGATTGGGGCCGTGCTAACCTAGGAGGTAGAAGGGAAAGAGTACATCATCACATTCTTGAGCCGCCGCCTGCTGGACGTCGAAACCAGGTACGCATTTGTGGAACGATCGTGTTTATCACTTACTATGAATGCACCAAATTGCGCCATTATCTTCTCCCCACTACATGTGTTGTCGTTTGCCAAACCGATGTTATAAAGCACATGTTACAGAAGACGATTCTGAGTGGAAGAATCGGAAAATGGGCTTACGCGTTGATTGAGTACGATTTGGCTACGAACCCCTGAGAGCGGTAAAAGGCCAAATCGTGGCCAACTTTATAGTTGATCACCACGTAGATGTCAGCTGGAGTGATACTATTGCTCTAGTTGAAGTAGTGTCGTGGAAACTTTCTTTTGATGGTTCGGCTTGCAAGAGTGGCCAAGGAATTGGGGTGGTTCTCATATCACCTAATAGAAAGCACTTTGAAACTTCGGCCCGTCTAGAATTTTCTTCCACTAATAACCAAGCCGAATACGTAGCTTTATTACTAGGTCTTGAATTACTAGAATCTGTAGGTGCTAAACATGTTCACGCATACGGTGATTCTTTGTTAGTAGTGTAACAAGTAGCTAAGAGTGCTCAATGTTTTAATGGCTTACTGAATAGTTACTTGGATAAATGTCTAGACATAGTTTCTACTTTTGATGACTTCAAAATCTTTCACGTGTCAAGAGAAGCCAATTCAGTCGCCAATGATTTGGCTCAGCAAGCATATGGCTACCAAGTAAGGAGAGGAAAATTTTCTGTACTGGAGAAGCTGGTGTTTGGTCTCACTGCCGAAGCCAACGACGGTGGGCAGGCTCACCCTCTGGGTCGGACCCCTCTGGCCGTCGAAGTTCACTACGCACCAAGGACCCTGGACCGGAGTACCCCGCCGACCGAAGGAGCTAGCATGCCGAAGTCTAGAGGCCTAAGTCTCCTGCACGGAGAAGGCTCCCCGGAGTCTGAACCCTCCAAAGGGCTTCGGCCCAGCACACTCCAAACGGCCACCCCGACCAAGCTTCGGCAGGAGCTGGAATGGCTCGGGGGGCACCCCGAAGCCAGTAATTTAGAGATTACTTCGGAAAGTGGGCCAGCGAGACCCTATGAAACCTGTAAGGGTGATTGGAGAGTCCCAATCGTCCAATATTTGAGAGACACTAGCCAAAGGGTTGATCGGAAGGTTCGGCGACAAGCGTTCAAATTCGTGTTGATAGACGACACATTGTATCGCCGAACCATCAACGGAGTACTATTGAAGTGTTTAGACCATGATAAATCCCATGTGGCTATAGGAGAAGTCCATGAAGGGCTTTGCGGCACTCATCAGTCGGCCCAAAAAATGAGTTGGATGCTCAAAAGAGTGGGTTTTTATTGGCCGACTATGACTGAAGATTGTTTTAAGTACTATAGAGGGTGTGAAGCATGTCAGAAGTTTGGCAATATCCAGTTAGCTCCTGCCTCATTGCTCAATCCTATTGTCAAGCCAAATTCACCCTCCTTCCTCAAAAGAGCATCGATTCGTGTTGATGGCGATGGATTACTTCACTAAGTGGACCGAGGCCGTGCCTCTCAAGAACATGACTCACAATGAGGGACGTGATTTTATTTTGAAGCATGAGAAACCAAGGGTTGGTTTCGGTGTTTGTTATGAGTGATTGACAGACTTTTACACTCTGGTTCGAAGGGGTACCTCCGAAGGTGTTCGGAGGTTGGACCTCCGAAGGTGTTCGGAGGAGGGTACCTTCGAAGCGGGTTCGGAGGTGGTTTGGTTGCTGCAGCTGTTGCAGCGGAGTGTGCTTGTCGGAGGGGTCCGACAGTACACGATGACTGGGTTGTACCGAAGGTCTCAGTACTTTGGGCGGTACACCGGAGGGTGTGCCGAAGGTTGCTAACTCGGAGAGGTCTCCGGAGTACTGGATACACTTGTCTGTTTGTCTGTGGTGCGTAGGGGTCTTCGGAGGCGACGAACGGACGTAGCAGGTGAACCTGGGTCAAGCGGGAGGCTTGATGCCAGGGGAGCGGGGAGCTCCGTCACAGTGGCTGTGAAGGGGTCCAGGTCGGTCCTCGGGTCGAGGTGCGCCAGGTAAAGGCAGTGAGTGCGGAGCGTGGCTCCGGGTGAAGGTACTCCGAGACAAAGTCCTCGGAGGCGAGGCACTTCGAAGGTACTCCGGATGGAGTGACTTCGGAGTTTGGTGGATCAAGTCCTCTGCGGAGGCAAGGCGTTCGAAGTGTGCTCTGGAGGGAGACATTCTAAGGTACCCGACGAAGGTCTCAGAAGTCGAGGTGCATTGAAGGCATGGTCCGGGTGAGGCTCGTCGAGGAGTGTGCTCGGGGAGAGACACTGCGACGAAGTGCTCATGGAATGCATCGTGTGGAGGCCTTGGACGAAGGAGGGACTTCGAAGGGTGGTACTCCGAAGGTGGGGCTTCGGAGTGAAGAAGGCTTTGGAGCAAGGCTAGCTCCGGAGTGAAGGATGGCTTGTGGTACTTCGGCCATGCATGGCTTCGGTACACGGACTGACGGAGTTCGAGCTGGGAGTAGCTGCGAAGCCGTGGTGGTCCACTCCGGAGGTGGTGGTGCGAAGGCCCAAGGGCTTTGATGGCTTCGGCTCAAAACCGTCATTGTATCGGAGGTTATCTTCGGTGAAGCGAAGGCCGTCAGGCTCAAGGCTTCTCACCGAAGCTACCGCACCCCTCGCGTGCGAAGGGGGGCTTCAGGAAGGTCAAAGACTGCAAAGGCTGACACTGTCTGCTCTGCAAAAAGCTGATGCTGTCCCCTCTGCAAAGCTGACAGAGAAGCCTCCAGAATAAAGTAGACTACCTTTTGTACCCCTCTGTTTTGTAGAGACAAAATTGGTGTAAACCCTAGGGGTAAAGTAGTCAATTCACTTGGGTAAACTGTAGGCTATAAATATGGGGGCTCGGTAGGTAACATTTAACACTTTGAGCATTTACTGTTGAGCTCCTGTACTAGCCTCCTCATACTTTGAATACATCCAGTGAGTTCATTTTTGTGTTCCTTGTTCAAGCGACGAAGCCCTGTCTCTGTGTGCTTTTTGCTTGAGCCTGTTTACATACCTCGCTAGTTTTAGTACACCGAAGCCTGTTTAGGCGAAGGGTGTTTTGTGCGAAGTGTGTTTTCAGTGTGCGTTCGCTCTGTGTAACAGGAGGCTAGACCTCGCTGCTTACTAGCGAAGCCCTGATCGTAGCCCGTTTTGCTTCTTGTGTCGAAGCCCCTAGCGAAGTCTGTTAGTGTGCAGTTTGACCTTGGCAGTACGAAGCCCAGCACCAGTTGCTGTTGCTAAGTGTTAGGTCGAAGTCCTCAGAGGATAGTTCACTCTTGCGAAGGGTGAAGTGCGAAGCCTGCTCGAAGCACCCTGTGTGCGGAGCCTGCACTGACTTAGCAAAGTTGTGTTCGGGGTTGTGAGTGAAGCGAAGTCTACTTGGCTTCGGACTTTTACTCCCTACGAAGCCTGCGTTTGGAGCTGTCAAGTACCTCCGAACCAGACCTTCGAAGGTTGGTGTTCGAAGCCTGTTCCGCAGTAGACAGGATTGAAACCGAAGGCTGTTTTTAGCCTGAAATTTTAAAAGCTCCCATTCACCCCCCTCTGGTCGCTATTTCCGGTCCAACAATTGGTATCAGAGCAGGTTAAGATCACCAGTTGACCTTAACCAGTTTTGTGATCTGTTGGCGACATGGATAGAGGCAGTAAAATTCCTCTGTTCGATGGGACAAACTTTGCATACTGGAAGGTGGGCATGGAGGCTTACTTGCTAAGCCAAGGAAATGCAATTTGGGAGATTGTGGACTCACAATACTCCATCCCTGATACTCGCACCACTCAAACAGAAAAAGATCAGTATAATGCCAACTCCAAGGCTAGGAATATACTGTTCATTGGTTTGAGCTGGAGTGAGTTTGATAGGGTGCAACACCTTAGGACTGCTAGGGAGATTTGGACAACTCTCACTATTTTTCATGAGGGCTCTACTCAGATTAAGGCCAAGCGCCAAAGCACATACAACCAACAGTATCAGCTGTTTGTGCAGGCACCTGGTGAATCTATAGATTCCATGTTTTCACGCTTTGATGCTATAGTGAGTAACTTGCGGTCCAACGGGACGCTTGCTTACAATGATCATGATAGGGCTATCAAGCTTCTCTATGCTCTTGACCATAGCATATGGGAAGTAAAGATATCCAGCATTGAGGAGTCCACAGGTTATGACACATTGACCTGTGATGAGCTCTTTAGCAAGCTGAAGTCCACAGAGATTGCCAAGGCATCTCTTGCAGTGCACAGAAGCTCTTTGCCACAGCCATTGGCATTGGTTTCTAGCACTAGCCGTGGCACCACTGCAGAACCAATCACATCTGGTACTTGTGTTCTTGCAGATGGTTTTGCTTTGTCCTCTCTGGTCTCTGTCACAAAGGAGCAGGTGGACACTCTGGATGATGATGAGCTTGCTCTCATTGCCAGAAGGTTCACCCGTTTTCATCATGAGAGACGGGATCAGAGGAAAAGTGGTTTTAGTGGTTGCTTTGAATGTGGCGACACTTCTCATATCAAGGCAAATTGCCCTAAGCTCAAAAAGAGAGATGAGAGTGAGCGCCCCAAATACCACAAGAAGGAGAGGAAACCCTTTGTGAAGGGCAAGCGCGGCAAGGTGGCTAAGAGAGTAGCCAAAGCCGCTTCCAGAGCATTTGTTACTGCTCTCAGCGACATCGACACTTCCTCAACTGAGGAGTCGAGCTCTGAGGAGGAGGAGTCCCCAAGAAAGGAGGACAAGAAGGACAAGAAGGGACGAGACTTCACCGACCTTTGCTTCATGGCCGACAGCGATCACAACGGCGATGAGCTTGACTCATCTAAGGTACCTCTATCATCTGACCAGCTATTAATGAAATTAGATGAGCTGAATGAAGTAGTTCTAGGTCAGGATAGATTACTTGTGCAAGCCGCTAGAGAAAGAAAAGACCTTAGACTTAGGCTAGAATCTGTTTCTACTGAATATGCCATGCTTAAGTCTAAAGTTAATGATGCTGAATGTGAATCTTGTACTGTAGTCATGAGTGAGCTTGCTCAGTTGCGTTATGTACATGCTCAAACTCTTTCTGAGCTTGATGAGACTGCACAGAAGCAGCTTTTGGTGGTGGATTCTAGACCTCATGATAATATTGAATGCATGAACTGTTCCTTATTGCGCGAGAGCATTAATTTACGTGATAAGCATGTTCATGATTTGGAGGCTAGATTGGAGAGGGCCGGTAGTTCTAAGGATGTGCAGCCTGTTTGTGACACGTGCATTACCCTTAAGGACCAGCTAGGCACTGTTAGAGAGCGAGCTGAGAACCTCATGTCTGAAAATGAATACCTACTTTCTGTGGTTAACAAATGCACTGAGGGAAAGGGTAGGATGAATTTGCTCTTGGCCAAGACCAAGATGTGTGCTGACAGAGCAGGGTTAGCTCTAGGTTTGGGTTTTGAGAGGATTCCTTCAGAGACTAGAAACAAAACTATTTTTACCTCTCCCACTACCCTAGAGAAAGAGAGAGCTCTGTTAGACACCCCATCAACCAAAAAGCCTACCCGACCACCAAAGAAAACCACTCCTCCTGCCAAGAAAAATCCTCCCAAGAAAACCACTCAGAAGAAGCCCAAGGAGCCTGTGAGAGTTGCTCCTCTGACCCATGAGAGTGCCCCTAGGAGAATTTTTCATTGTTCCTACTGTCAGCGGGCGGGTCATTTGGTTGGGTTTTGTTATCGTCGCATCAAGGATGAGCGACGCTCTCAGGCGATGAGTTACCAGGACATGCATTACCCATCTTTAGGTATGCATGAGTCTGAGTTTTACTATCGTCCTGCTTTTGAGGCTCATCGTGCCTCTCGGAGAGGTTTTTCTCCTCGAGGTGTTCACCTTGTTCCATATGGTGGTAGACCCCGGGCGAGTAGCTTTGTACCTCGTCAGAATAGGAGACCTCGACATGTTGTTCGATCACATCATGTAGGTAGACCTCGCACTTTGCATCATTCTGATTATCATGTGCGTAGACCGTCTACTTTTACTGCGCCTACTACTCGTGTCACTCAGTGCTGGATGCCTCGTCATTATTTCACTCACCCCAGCACTGAGCGATCGAGATATTCTTATCATGTGTAGGCGACAGATCGAGGCTTGGAGGGCACGTGGATCATGGACTCCGGTTGTTCGCGCCACATGACCAGAGATGCAGCTTGGTTCTCCAGCCTCACCACAACCAAGCAAAGGGAACATATCACCTTCGGAAACAATCGAAGGAGTAGAGTGAAAGGTAAAGGTGTGGTAAGAATTAACTCGAATTTCACTCTCAAAGATGTTGCTTTGGTTGAGAATCTGGGATACAATTTGTTGTCTGTATCTCAGTTGCTTGATGAGGGCTTCGAAGTGCGATTTCATCGCGATACTTCGCAAGTGCTCAATTCTGATGGCGTTGTGGTGTGTAAGATCTTCAGAGTTGGGAGAGTTTTTGGAGCTGTTTTTTCAGAGTCATCTAGTTCTTCTCATTGTCTTGTTGCACATTCTACTTCTGAGCTTTGGAAGTGGCATAGGAGACTAGGGCATATGAGCTTTGAGTTGCTCGCTCGTCTGAGCGCCCTAGGCCTGATCCGAGGATTGCCCAAGCTCAAGTTTGAGAAGAATTTAGTTTGCGCTCCTTGTCGACATGGTAAAATGATCGCCGCTTCACATTCGCCAGTCACCACAGTGATGACTGAACAACCCGGAGAACTTCTCCACATGGATACTGTAGGTCCTTCTCGGGTTAGTTCTTTAGGTGGCAAGTGGTATGTATTAGTTATTGTCGACGATTTCTCTCGCTACTCTTGGGTCTTCTTTCTTGCCAGCAAGGATGAAGTGTTTTCACACTTTCGGAGCTTGGCTTTGAGACTTTTCACTGAACTCCCAGGTGCATTGAAATTCATTCGAAGTGATAATGGCACCGAGTTCAAAAATAGTCTCTTTGTTGACTTTTGCATGGAGCATGGCATAGAACATCAATTCTTTGCTCCGCGGGTTCCTCAACAAAACGGTGTCGTTGAGAGGAAGAACCGCACTTTGGTTGAGATGGCTAGGACGATGCTTGATGAGCATAGGACTCCTAGAAAATTCTGGGCTGAGGCCATGAACACTGCTTGTTACATCTCAAACCGAATATTCTTGCGCTCAATTTTAAACCTGACATCTTATGAACTACGTTTTGGGAGACAACCCAAGGTTACTCATCTTCGAGTATTTGGCTGTCGCTGCTTCATCCCAAAACGTGGTAATTTGGATAAATTTGAGTCGCGTTCTTCTGACGGGATCTTTTTGGGTTACACTACTCATGGTCACTCTTATCGTGTTTATAACTTGGAGACTAACACTGTCATCGAGTCATGTGACGTGACTTTTGATGAATCAACCCCCTCTGTTAGTTCTGCATTTGAACAGGCAAATGAACACGACATGGAACAGACCATCTTCGAAGAAGAAGATCCCGGAGAATTCGAGGATGAACCCCTACTACCCTCGACATCAACCCTCGAAGCTGACCCCGCTTCAACCACTTCGGCACGAGGTCCCGAAGCAACTACCTCGACATCGGTCATCTTGGACCACTCCAACGCACAAGTTGAGGGGGAGACTGCATCCCGCCGCGAGGCTCCACACCATGTTCAAAGGATGCATCCTCCCGAGCAGATCATTGGTGAGCTTGATCAAAGGGTAACACGTTCTCATGCTCATTTCATTGATTCTGCTTTTGTTGCCTCTTTCGAGCCCTTAGATGTTAGTCATGCACTTTCTGATTCTAGTTGGATCAATGCCATGCATGAGGAACTTGAAAATTTTGAGAGAAACCAAGTCTGGTCATTAGTTGATCCTCCACCAAATGTTCATTTCATTGGAACAAAATGGATTTTCAAAAATAAACAAGGGGAGGATGGGACTATAGTTAGAAACAAGGCTAGACTTGTAGCTCAGGGTTTTTCTCAACTAGAAGGGATTGATTTTACTGAAACTTTTGCACCTGTTGCTCGCCTTGAGGCCATTAGGATTTTGCTTGCCTTTGCGACATCTCGGGGATTCAAACTCTATCAAATGGATGTCAAAAGTGCTTTTCTTAATGGCTTCATAGGTGAAGATGTTTATGTAAAACAACCCCCTGGTTTTGAAAACCCCAAGTACCCACATAAAGTCCTTAAACTTCATAAGGCTCTTTATGGACTCAAGCAGGCCCCTCGGGCTTGGTATGATAGACTTAAGTCTTTTCTGCTTGAGCAGGGGTATTTGATGGGCTCTGTTGATAAAACACTGTTTACTCTCAAGCATGGCAAAGATTTCCTCCTAGTTCAGATTTATGTGGATGACATCATCTTTGGTGGCTCTTCTCATGCTTTGGTTGCCGAGTTCGCAGATACCATGAGCAGGGAATTTGAAATGTCCATGATGGGTGAACTCACCTTTTTCCTTGGTTTGCAAATCAAACAAAGCAAACAAGGTACTTTCGTCCACCAGATGAAGTACACCAAGGACCTGCTCAAGAAGTTTGATATGTCCGATGAGAAGCCCCTCGCCACTCCAATGGCTACATCTGTAGCATTGGATCCTGATGAAGATGGAGAAGTCGTAGATCAAAAGGAGTTCCGAAGCATGATCGGCTCCCTCCTCTACTTGACTGCTACGAGGCCTGACATACACTTCGCTGTGTGTCTGTGCGCTCATTTTCAGGCTTCACCACGAGCTTCGCACCGCCAAGCGGTAAAGCGCATCCTAAGGTATCTCAAACATACCCTTGAATTTGGCATATGGTATTCAGCATCTTCATCTTTATGTCTTCGAGGTTATTCCGATGCGTATTTTGCTGGGTGTAGGATTGATAGGAAGAGTACCTCTGGTACTTGTCATTTTCTGGGTACGTCTTTGGTTTGCTGGTCTTCCCGTAAACAGTCTAGTGTTGCACAATCAACGGCTGAGGCTGAATATGTTGCTGCAGCTAGCTGTTGCTCTCAGATTTTGTGGATGACTTCCACTTTGCGGGATTTCGGGTTAGATTATAAGAGTGTTCCACTTTTCTGTGATAACACTAATGCTATTTGTATTGCAAACAACCCGGTTCAGCACTCCAGAACCAAACACATTGATGTGCGGTATCATTTTCTCAGAGATCACAATGAGAAGGGTGATATTGAACTTCAATATGTTGATACCCAACACCAGCTAGCCGATATTTTCACAAAACCCCTGATGCTTCTCGATTTGCTTACTTGCGTGGGGAACTTGGTATTTGTCACCCTTACGGCATTTTGTGAGGGGGAGCAGATTTAGATGGATGTGCATTTGCTAATTGTGGGTTGAAATTGCATTTACATCTTTTGCATTTATATGCCTGATTATAATTCATGAAATCATGACAACTCAGCTCTTTTTAATTCATCTGAAACATTCATGTGCATGATGTTTTCTTTCCAAAATCAAATCGTGCTCACTGCTTAGTCTTGAATCTAGCATGTTTAAGCAAGACTGCTTTAGCTATCTTTTATCTGCTTGATAGCAAGACACTGTTCTTTGGATGCTAAAAATTGCAACTTGAAAAATTGTTCTACATCCTCATGGATATTCATCAAGTGTTAAACAAATTGATTCACTTAATTAAAATAAAAAACTCCATGATTTGCATGCTTTAAGTGAAAAGATCCAGGTGGGTTTGTTTGTCGCACTACTCTATTCTAGACTGCTTTCCATTGCACATTGGTCTGAACTGGAATAGTGTAGTGTATGCCAAAATCATTGCCTTAAGCTTCTTATGGTTTTCATGCCTAGGCTTGGCCTGATTGGAAAGTATAAGGTGGACAAACAAATAACCCCTGGCATTAAGAAAAGAACAACAAAATTCTTTGATCATCAAGTTTGCTTTCATTGCTCCATTTGAACTGGACTTGTCTGTCTGGAGTAGAAATTGACTAGCTTTGCGCAGTCCTTGCTTTTACTGGTCTAGTTTCCTTGACTAAGTGGTGATGCTTTTATTTCAAAATGATAAAATCACATGCTGTCATCATGTTTTTAGAGAAAAGTTAATTTGAGCTGAGCCCATGATCTTTGGTATTACTGTTGGCATATTTTTGCGTTATATGTCTTTGCAATTCTGCTCATTTCCAAGCAATGCATCTTTTTCATGCTCCTTGATGCTTGCATTGCCAAAGGGGGAGAGATTGCTACATTCTCTGCTGCAAGGGGATATAATTTTCACAGGGGGAGTTTTTATCTTGAAAAAGGGGAGATTTGCCGAAGGGGCTTTTACTCTTTTAAAAAGGGGGAGGAAAATTCTTTTGTCAAGTGACATGATTTGGTTTCGTTTCTGAGTTTTTATGGTCACTTGTGTGCTGAAATTTTTCAAATTTTCTTGAACTTGAATTTGATTGTCAATGCACTCATCAAGGGGGAGATTGAGAAACCAAGGGTTGGTTTCGGTGTTTGTGATGAGTGATTGACAGGCTTTTACCCTCTGGTTCGAAGGGGTACCTCCGAAGGGGTTCGGAGGTTGGACCTCCGAAGGTGTTCGGAGGAGGGTACCTTCGAAGGGGGTTCGGAGGTGGTTTGGTTGCTGCAGCTGTTGCAGCGGAGTGTGCTTGTCGGAGGGGTCCGACAGTACACGATGACTGGGTTGTACCGAAGGTCTCAGTACTTTGGGCGGTACACCAGAGGGTGTGCCGAAGGTTGCTAACCCGAAGAGGTCTCCGGAGTACTGGATACACTTGTCTGTTTGTCTGTGGTGCGCAGGGGTCTTTGGAGGCGACGGACGGACGTAGTAGGTGAACCTGGGTCAAGCGGGAGGCTTGATGCCAGGGGAGCGGGGAGCTCCGTCACAGTGGCTGCGAAGGGGTCCAGGTCGGTCCTCGGGTCGAGGTGCGCCAGGTAAAGGCAGTGAGTGCGGAGCGTGGCTCCGGGTGAAGGTACTCCGAGACAAAGTCCTCGGAGGCGAGGCACTTTGAAGGTACTCCGGATGGAGTGACTTCGGAGTTTGGTGGATCAAGTCCTCTGCGGAGGCAAGGCGTTCGAAATGTGCTCTGGAGGGAGACATTCTAAGGTACCCGACGAAGGTCTCAGAAGTTGAGGTGCATTGAAGGCATGGTCCGGGTGAGGCTCATCGAGGAGTGTGCTCGGGGAGAGACACTGCGACGAAGTGCTCATGGAATGCTTCGTGTGGAGGCCTTGGACGAAGGAGGGACTTCGAAGGGTGGTACTCCGAAGGTGGGGCTTCGGAGTGAAGAAGGCTTTGGAGCAAGGCTAGCTCCGGAGTGAAGGATGGCTTGTGGTACTTCAGCCATGCATGGCTTTGGTACACGGACTGACGGAGTTCGAGCTGGGAGTAGCTGCGAAGCCGTGGTGGTCCACTCCGGAGGTGGTGGTGCGAAGGCCCAAGGGCTTTGATGGCTTCGGCTCAAAACCGTCACTGTATCGGAGGTTATCTTCGGTGAAGCGAAGGCCGTCAGGCTCAAGGCTTCTCACCGAAGCTACCGCACCCCTCGCGTGCGAAGGGGGGCTTCAGGAAGGTCAAAGACTGCAAAGGCTGACACTGTCTGCTCTGCAAAAAGCTGACGCTGTCCCCTCTGCAAAGCTGACAGAGAAGCCTCCAGAATAAAGTAGACTACCTTTTGTACCCTCTGTTCTGTAGAGACAAAATTGGTGTAAACCCTAGGGGTAAAGTAGTCAATTCACTTGGGTAAACTGTAGGCTATAAATATGGGGGCTCGGTAGGTAACATTTAACACTTTGAGCATTTACTGTTGAGCTCCTGTACTAGCCTCCTCATACTTTGAATACATCCAGTGAGTTCATTTTTGTGTTCCTTGTTCAAGCGACAAAGCCCTGTCTCTGTGTGCTTTTTGCTTGAGCCTATTTACATACCTCGCTAGTTTTAGTACACCGAAGCCTGTCTAGGCGAAGGGTGTTTTGTGTGAAGTGTGTTTTCAGTGTGCATTCGCTCTGTGTAACAGGAGGCTAGACCTCGCTTCTTACTGGCGAAGCCCTGATCATAGCCCGTTTTGCTTCTTGTGTCGAAGCCCCTAGCGAAGTCTGTTAGTGTGCAGTTTGACCTTGGCAGTACGAAGCCCAGCACCAGTTGCTGTTGCTAAGTATTAGGTCGAAGTCCTCAGAGGATAGTTCACTCTTGCGAAGGGTGAAGTGCGAAGCCTGCTCGAAGCACCCTGTGTGCGGAGCCTGCACTGACTTAGCAAAGTTGTGTTCGGGGTTGTGAGTGAAGCGAAGTCTACTTGGCTTCGGACTTTTACTCCCTGCGAAGCCTGCGTTTGGAGCTGTCAAGTACCTCCGAACCAGACCTTCGAAGGTTGGTGTTCGAAGCCTGTTCCGCAGTAGACAGGATTGAAACCGAAGGCTATTTTTAGCCTGAAATTTTAAAAGCTCCCATTCACCCCCCCTCTGGTCGCTATTTCCGGTCCAACAAAGCACATCATACATAGATTCGACATTCCTCAAACTCTTACTACAAATCAAGGTAGTTCATTTGTTTCTAGAGAAGTAAGGGACTTCGCCGAATATTATGGTATTAAGTTGATAAACTCTTCACCTTACTATGCTCAAGCCAATGGCCAGGCCGAGTCTAGTAATAAAACCGTGATTAAGCTCATTAAGAAGAAAATTGAAGAGTTTCCTAAAAGATGGCATGAAGTGCTTTCCAAGGCGCTATGGGATTGTAGAATCGCAAAGCACCGTACTACCAAGGTCAGTCCATATGAGTTGGTATATGGACAAGAGGTTGTTCTACCTGTAGAGGTAGATCTTGGCTCCTTAAGAGTGTTAAAGCAAGATGGATTATCGGTCGACGAGTATGAAACTCTTCTAAAGGATAATCTAGAGGAAGTGACCGATAAGAGACTAAGGGCTTTAGAAGCCATAAAAGTAGACAAGAAGAGAGTAGCTAAAGCCTACAACAAGAAGGTTAAACCAAAATTGTTTCAAATAGGATACTTGGTGTGGAAAACGATTTTACCCTTAGGCACGAAAAGTCCGAAGTTTGGTAAATGGTCACCTAGTTGGGAAGGTCCTTTTAAGATAGCCGAAATCGCTCCCGGCAACGCATACGTGTTGGAATCCCTGCAGGGAGAGCGGTTTCAAAGAGCTTTGAATGGTAGGTACTTGAAAAGGTATTTCCCAAGTGTGTGGCAAACATCATAAAAGAGTCAAAAAGCTGATATGGATGGTATCATCTTCAACTCGTTGTGCTTTTAGTTCACTCAGTTCACTCAGTTCACTAAAAGGCAGGGGGCATGGGTTGATAGCAAAAAAATGGCATTAATGGCTAGATTGTCAAAATATCAATTTTGGTAATTTGGGCCGAAAATACACATGTCCAGTGTCCGTCCGAAGGCCTACAGGACCGAAGTCCATTGAGCTATGGGCTCCAAAAGCCTCTAGCCAGCCTATGGGCTTCGGCCAGGAAGCCTTCGAAGGCCCACGCCACCGAAGCTTCGGCCCGAGGAGCAGGCCTCGACGAGCCTGGTCGATGTCCACTTCGGCAGAGATGAAGTTGTATGCGATTCCAGCTCAATTCTTATCTCCATCCAGCCAAGTTAATAGCAGATTAGATCGGGAATTAAGACCCTATAAATAGAGAGGTGAGGCTAGCATAGAGCCCCCCAACTCAAACCAAACCAAAGCCCTAGCTTTGATCGTATTTACTTTACCTTTATTTTCTTATACCTCTTCGTGGGTTTGCCTGAAAGCCCTCCACCGGCCACTACGGAACAGTGGTAACCCTTGTTACTTCGCTTGTGAAGTATCCGTTAATCTACGTAATAGATTGCTATCGCCTTGTTACTTCGCCTGTGAAGTATCCGCTAATCTGCGTAACAGATTGCTACCTTCGCTACTAGTGCAACACTTAGCAAAACTCGGTCCTCAGGCTAAATTGGTACTTCGAATTCTCTCTGTTGCAGGTTTCCACGTTCGGAGCTACTTCATCGGAGGTGTCCGGAGCTGAGAGATCGGTTTCGGAAGTCACCAGGACACCCTTCGATGGGACTGCAGGCTCTGGCAACAGGCTTTGCCAGCACACTTCGTCGCAACAGGCTTTTCCACGACCATACTCCGCACTGTACGAAGTTACGCTCGTGGTAGTCCTCACGTCATTATTCTGTAGTTTACTGTATCAGAGATCTCACGTTGAACCCCGCTATTCGGAGGTGATCATCGCGTCTAGATCCGTTCGGAGTCCATCTTCGGCCAGATCAGTCCGAACGCCGAAGCACCCTTCGGCGGGACACTTCGCACCGGACGCCAAAGGTATACTTCGGTAACCCCTTCGCACCAGACTTCAAAGCAGACAGGCTCCGACCGGTTTGCTGATTCTATTCTGTTTAATATATTTCTTTCGGCTAATTGGATTATTTTGTGTGATCTGATTGCCTGGCGACTCCACCCCCTTATCACGACTAAGGGTAGTCGGAACGCGACGTCAGTGTTGCGTCACGCTTAGGCTTATCCCTAAGTATCCGCACACTTTTGGATCATCGAACTGACCCAAGTGCGGGGGCACGTTTCCGTGTCAACAGAAACGTCCTCAGTGTGTGTTTGGTTGAGCTGGCTGTGGAAAAAGCTGATGTGGGCTGTGGGCTATGGAAAAGATGTTGTGGAATGTTAGCTGTGAGAAAGCTAAAAGTCATTTGGCTGAAATGACTGTGAAGCTGCTTTGAGCTGTGAGCTGTGTAAAAAATTCAATTTATGAAATTTTGTATGTTTGTATGAAATTTGAAATGTCAATTTATGAAATTTTGTATGGTTGTATGAAATTTGAAATGTCAATTTATGAAATTTTGTATGGTTGTATGAAATTTGAAATGTCAATTTATGAAATTTTGTATGGTTGTATGAAATTTGAAATGTCAATTTATGAAATTTTGTATGGTTGTATGAAATTTGAAATATCAATTTATGAAATTTTGTATGGTTGTATGAAATTTGAAATGTCAATTTATAGAATTTTGTATGGTTGTATGAAATTTGAAATGTCAATTTATAGAATTTTGTATGGTTGCGAAGCCAAAAGCCAAAAGTCGTAGAAAACAGGTCTGAATGAGCTTTCACATTTACACTGCACAAAAAACTGTTTTTACTAAAAGTTGCTGATTAGAAATATGCCCTTTGATTTGACTTTTGGCTTCCAAGAAGCAAAAGCTGCTTTTGGAAGCCAAACCAAAGGACCCTCCATCTGCTACAATAGAACAGGACGTGACAAATATTATTATTCACATCTAATTAATTCTTACATCCAATATGTGGACTACTGCTGGTTCAAATGAGAAACTTTCGCCGTCGATCCTGAGGGACAGGACAGTTGCTACACAGCACACCTTGTTGCCTTCACTCCTGAGGGCCAGGACGGCAGGACATCTGCCGCGTCACATAGCCCTGCTATCATCGCTCCTGAGGTAGCGAGGACGGCCGCCACACCCTACAACCACGCAGTCGATTCCCTAAGCCGCCCCTGCTCCCGGAGAGGCCGATCTGAGGCCCACTGCCGTTCCAGCCACGGCTAGGTGAGCCGTTGCTGCTCTAGTCGTGGCTAGGTGAGCCACCGCCGACAACGCCCGCTGACCGTCCTAGCGTTGTCGTCCATGGCACTCGTCGCCTCTGCTTTATCTGAAATAACCTGGATGATTCAGTCACCGCCGGTGATGAGGAAGACGAACAGGAGGTGTATATGAGAGAGTCGAGAACCAAGAAGAGGCACACTGAGTTTGTGCTGCATATCACACAACATTTTAGACCCTTCTTTTATATCAACGAACTGAATACAGAGTATGGATGGGAGCACCACCCCGCTGGACGCGGCATGCTTCGCCATAGTCAGCATGATGCACAAGACGTGCTCTCGCAGAGTCGCAGGAGCTCAACCACTACTGTCTCATGACTCAGTGCATGGGCCAACAAGCTAACTGCAACACGACTCAACAGTTTAACCGGCTTCAAGACTTATTCTAACAAATCTTCTCCCTAATCTTGAAGCCAAACAAACTAACCTGACACACTATGAACTCCAATCTTGATGCTTAACTCTAGAAACTTGATTTTGCTCAACGACTTGGTGAGGATGTCTCCCAGCTGCTCCTTCATTCCTATGAACTGAACACTTACTTGGCCACTTGCTTCATGTTCCCTCGTCAGGTGAAAACAGTGGCAAATCTAGGATAAATCCTCACCGGGATCAGTTAAATGGATGTCCTAAACTTATATAGCTTATAACAAAGTAATATCATGCATAACATAGAGATAAAGGAGTAAAATCATCAATAATTATTGTGACAAATAAACTACAAAAATAGTAGCAAGTAAACATTTGTTAATGGGCTGCTAGGGTCCATTTATTATTTTACTGGGGTCATGGTTGGTTAAAAAAGGCTACGTACAAGAGTTTCTCACAAAGTCACCGGGGTCGCCGGACCCCGTTAATTACACGTGCGTTCGCCCCTGGGTGAAAACATGTATCAATGTGCCTGCTACAATCATTCAGCACAGGGTTCCTAATGATATAAATTATAGATTTATTGTCCACCTTCAGAATTGGCTTTTCAATTTCCTTGTTCAGAATCTCAGAGGGGAGTCTGGCTAACCAAACTGCCTGACAACTAGCCGCAGCTACAGCTATATATTCTGCCTCATAGCTGGACATGATAACAATTTTCTGTTTTGTTGATTGCCAACTGACAACACTGTCATTCAGAAAGAAAATCAACCCACTTGTGCTTTTTCTTCCATCTACATCTCTAGCCCAGTCACTATACCCCATCAGCCTTGGATCTTCCCCTCTCCCTCTCTGATAGAAAAGACTCCAATCACAAGTTCCTATAATATATCTCAAAATATGCTTCACAGCTGTTAGGTGATCAACATGAGGTTGCTGCATGAATCTACCCACACATCCAACAGAGAAGGCCAAATCGGGTCTTGTATTCACCAAGTACCTTAGACTCGCAACCAGACTTCTGTAGAATGTTGCATCTACCAATGGACTGGAATTCTCCTTGCTCAACTTCACCTTTGGTTCCATAGGCGTCCTGCATGGGTTGCAACCCCACATTCCTCCCTTCTCTAGTATTTTCCTTGCATAACTGGATTGATTCAGAGCAAAACCTTATTGTTGTTGTTTCACCTCAATGCCCAGATAGTAATGAAGAAGACCTAGATCTCTCATCTTGAATAATTTCTTCATCTCATTCTTAAACTTCACAATTTCCTGTTTGTTGCTTCCAGTAATGAATGGTTCATCTAAATATACTCCCAGCACTAACCTTGCACCATTCTTGGTGTCCCTACAATAAATAACAGGATGTGAGGGGCATCTCAGAAAACCCAAAGACAACAGGCTTTCATCCAACTTATGGTTCCATGCCCTAGGTGCCTGATGCAACCCATACAAAGCCTTCCTCAACTTCAGTACTAAATTTTCTCTTCCAGCTTTAGCAAAACCAGGAGGCTGCATCACATATGATGTACCTCCCAGATAGTTGATGTGCTGCTAAAGCCAACAACAACCTCACTGCCTCAAGCCTTTCAACTGGTGCAAACACTTCCTCATAATCTATGCCTTGGCGTTGAGAATAGACCTTTACAACTAATCTAGCCTTGTGCCTGACCACTGCACCATTTTCATCCTTTTTACCTTAAATACCCACTTCCCTCAATTGCCCTCAGCTCCTCTTTCATAGATGTATCCCAATATGGATTCTGTTGAGCCTCTTTAGAGTCGCAGGTTCATCAGCATTGATGGTGTGAAGATGTTCCTGGGCTGCTACAAATTTCTCATTGCTAGACCAGGCACTGCAACCTGTCCAACAATATTGTCCATCAACCTCAGACGTAGGGGATCATCATCATGATCAGCATCAAGTTAGGGGAAATATCCTGTACAATCTGTAATCATGCAATCGTGCGATCTGGTGCATTCAATCAAAATCTAACGGTTACATATGAAACCTAGTACTTTTTTAATTTTTTTCATATATAACCGTTGGATACTGATTGGATGCACCAGATCGTACGATTGCATGATTGCACGACTGCACAGGATATTTCTCCATCAAGTTGTACTTCAATATCTGGTGTATCTTACAGAGCTGGTTCCAGACCATCACTTGGTACATCATCAGGTTGGGAAATTTCATGTGCTCCTGTTGGTGACTACACTTGCCATTCATTAGTAGCCCTTGGCTCCACTTGGTGGACTTGAGCTGAAAACCATATACTCTACTAAAAATCCCATGTTCCAGATGCCTCTGTCTCATCTTCTCTACCTTAGTCCCACTGGGCTGCTTCATCAAACACCACGTCGCGTGTGATGTGCACGTGTCGTGTCATTGGATCATACACCTTGTAAGCCTTTGTCCCTAGCTCATACCCAACAAATATCATTTGGCGACCTCGATCTTCTAGCTTAGACAGATAGGGCTTGGTATTCTTTACATAGGCTATACAACCAAAAGTTCAAATATGATGCCATACCAGATTTCAAAAGGAGTTGCTCCTTCTACACTTTTGGTTGGAGCTCTGTTCAACACATACACCGCAGTCTGCACTACCTCCCCCCAAAACCAATTTGGCAATCCTTTCGCCTTTATCACGCTACGTGTTGTGCCAACCACTGTTGCATTGCGACACTCCACTACCCCATTTTGTTGAGGAGAGTAGGGCACTGTCAGTTGACGCCGCACTCCATTCTCCAAGCAGTACTCGAGGAAGCTTGCCAAGTTGAACTCGCCTCCCAGATCAGTTCTTAGACCACCGAGCTTCTGCCCGTCTCTGCTTCTGCTCTCAGCTGAATAATCTTGATTGCTTCGGCTGCTTGATTCTTGTACAATAACGGCACAACTAACATAAAATGGCTTCTATCATCCACCATCAGGAGGAAATACTAATTACTAGTAGGAGTTGGGGGTGAAATTTTGCCGCAGAGGTCACCGTGAACTAGCTGCACCATCTTCTCCACCCGGTACTGTGCACGAGCTAGAAAATATGCTCTTCTCTGCTTGCTAGCTAGGCATGCCTCACACGGTCGCCTGTTAGAGCCCCCTAGAGCCCCTTCGGTCTTACTGAGCCCAGGTGTCGGTCCGACCGGCGAGGATACCGAAGCCCCCTTCAGTCGTCTTCGTGACACGCTCTAGAGGCCCTCCATCAGAGCCCCTTCGGCTACCATCCGGTCCGACAGGAGGTTACCCTTTCATCTGACCGATCGAAGGCTGGAGGCTGAAGATCCCTCCGGTCATACTTCGCAGAGCACACCGAAGGCTACCCTTCGTCCAAACCCTCTGCACCGCTGGTCTGACCGACGGTATAGCTTCGGTCTGACCGGCATACCTCGGCTGGTCTGACCGCTAGTTAGGTTTCGGCCCAACCAGCCCTGTTCTGGCCGGTTCGGTTTAATTATTTTTATACACTTCGGTTAGTTAAATAATTTTGTTTTAAGATTATTTGATTGCCTGGCGACTCTGTTATTCTCTTACCACTGTTCAAGGGTCGTCGAAACGCGACGTCAACATCGTATTACGCTTAGGGGTTTACCTCTAAGTATCCACGCTTTTGGATCATCGGATCGGCGTCAGTGTGTTGACACATTTTAGTGTCAACAGTTACATTCCGAATCAACAGAACTATTAACATTATGGAAATCCCGCCAGAGTTATTTTGCAAAGAAAATATTAAATTAAAAAATGGATGTTTAATATTTATGTTGTGAGCTATAAGACATTATCTAACTTTTATTTGCAATATATTATAATATTTTATTTTGCAGAATTATAATATTTCACTTGCAAAGATCAATAGATGTAAGACCACATGCAATTAATCTCACAGCCATACTAAAATAAAAAAGTATCACGGTCATGATACTAAATTGCTAATAATTAAAAAAATAAACAGGTAAGACTTCTGAATCTGTGATAGCGTATGAATCCCTACCAGCCTATCATACCTAAACAAGCACTAATTCACAACGGAACTTCCTTGCACAAAGTAACATTTTCTCTTTTATGCTCAATGCAAAATTCAAACAGTCACGAGGACATTAATAGTAGAATTAATGTAGGTCACGACAAAGAGATAATAGGAACCACATTGTTTTGCTTCGTGTGATTGTCCCAATATAACGGGTTCTGCAATTACATGAACAAATCTTCCTTTATTGCCATGTGAAAAGAATCTGCCCTAATGATCTGGATGCTACAAGGAAGTTGAAAGAGTGTGACAAGGCTGTCCAAAAAATCCGTTTTGAAGAAGCAATTGCTGTCGCAGATGAAGAGAGACGCTCTCTGGCAGATTCTATTGACTACTGTGTCATAGGTATCTCATGTTTACTTTCTTCACATATTGCCACCCTATTTGGTTCATGTACTATTTTTTGCCTAACCAACTTTGACTGCAATTAAGGCCTGGATGTTTTAGTATTGTATAGCCAAACTTGCTGAGTTTGTCTTTGTTGGGGGAAAATACTTCATCCTCAGAGCCATTGCTACAACAAGACAAAGGCAGGTGATTCAATCAAAGGTTTCTAGCGCCTAACTCCGGGAGTACATTGGATCAAGTTCGAAAGATGAAGGCGAATTCTAGTTCGAAGTATATCTTCGAACATGGACTCTTCGGAGAGCCTCTTGCCAGCTAAGATGGAAGATTTATCTTTTATCTCAGTAGATTAGTCTTTTACCGTTTTAGCCCTATCAAGGGTACCGAATAGTTTCCACTATGTCGGTTGTAATATAGGGGTAAAAATGTCTTTTCCTTAATGTTTGGGCCTATAAATACCCCCAGTTTGGCCCTGTAAGGGGGATCGAAGACAGAGTTATTCAATACACATCTTCGAACTGTTCTAAGCTATTATCCAATTCGGAGGCTTAAAACAGTTTATTAACAAACACTTTGTTCGTTAGTTTCTAACCTTCTGAAACCTGTTAGCGTAATCTTTTATGCCAACAGTTGGCGCCGTTCGTGGGGAACTTAGTCCAAAAAACTTCGTTCTCTACCAAGTTTCCAAACCATGCCTCCCAAGCGGAGTTCAGGCCACCCCAGTCATTCCTGAAGTGCCCGAAGACGACAAAGTTCACTATCTCGAAGCTCCGGAGAACGCATCCTTCGACACTGAATCTCCGCTGCATCCAGATCTACAGAAAGTATGCTTTGATCTGAAGTTCAAAACTTCGAAGCTTTGCAAGTATGCTGGAGATGAAGACCCTGGGGAGTTCTCCCGTTCTTATGCACTAGCAATTGAGGCCAGCGAAGGGGTGCGAGACACCATGGCCAAATGCTTTCCTCTAGCGCTCAAAGGAGTGGCGCTGCGATGGTTCTGCTCTTTAAAGCCAGGTTCAATCAGAACCTGGAAGCAACCAAGGAAGAAGTTTATAAGCAATTTTAGGGGTACATTCGTACCCCAATGTCAACAGGAAGTCTTTTCCAGGAGCTCCCCGGAGAGACTTTAAGACAATATTTTAAGCGCTTCGCCCATACGAAGTCGCAGATTCGAGGGTTAACTACATCTTCAGTAGTTGACGCAGCTCGAGAGGGAGTTACCAACGCAGGTCTCCTTGATAAACTCCACCGGAAGCAGATATCTTCGGTTGCTCAGTTGATGTCTTACTTCGAAGAGTATGCAAGGTCAGAAGAAGGGTGGCTTCGGAGAACTGCTGCAACCCCGTCAATCTTGCAAGAAGTTAAGTTGGAAGTGAAGACTTCAACACAGCCGCAGGGGCAAAGCTTCGAGGCTCAACATGACAGACGTCGAGGACAAAAGCATCCTCGTTCAGAAGTCTTAAACATTGCATCCCCGCAGAAGTTTGCCCAAAGAACTTCGCAACCATCAGGAAGCAAGACCAGCGGCTGGAGGCCGCCAGGGAAGCTGGCTGGCAAACCTCAAGCTTTTTTCTGCTGTGTCCATGGTGAAAACCGGAGTCACGCGACTGATGCGTGCAAATCTATACTTGCTTTAAGAGGCGAGTATCTGGAAAGAACTTCAGGTCGAGGCACTACTGACCGAGTTCCGACCGAAGTGCGTCCGGAGCCTGTTCAGGCTGTGGCACGGATAGAAAACTTCGACCCTGCAAGACGGCCTCCAGTGGTCAATGTTATGCCACCTCCGAAGCAGGAAGATGGTCAAGATCGGGGAAAAAGAGTAGTCCTCCCCATCTCCGGAGGAGGCACCCTCGGAAGTATGTCGAAGAGGCAAAGAAGAGAGTATGTTAGAGAGGTGGGCCATATTGGAACCTGTAACAGCCCCAAAATTAAAAGGGAATAAAATAAATGAAAAATAATATTAAATAAATTTCTGAATATTGTTATTAAAGAAAATCCTAAAAGAGCCCTATTAAAGCCAAACAGAGGTAAATATTCAAAATTTGGACTTGACAATTTTATGGGATAAACTAGAGGCCAAGAAATATTTTTGAGAATTTTTACAAAATTTTAGCAACAGTGCTTCAAGCCTTAATCAAATAATTGATATTCTGGAATTATTTTAATTGAAAAATGAATTTTAAATCTTGATGGGCCGAAACCCTGAATTCTCCTCCAATGGCCTTTCGGCCCAGCCCAGTCCCGCCCCTCTCGCTGACAGGTGGGGCCAGCCTGTCGGCGCGCCCCCTCCTTCTCTCTCCCGCGCCCCGCCCCGCCAGGTCCACTGGTCAGCCTCCAATTTCCCCCGCTCGCTCGCTGCCACACCGGGCCCACGCGTCAGCACCACACTCCGTCGCTGACGACCCGAGCCCACCCGCCAGCTTCTTCTTCGATGGAATTTTTCCCCAATTCTCGCCGGCCGAACCCTATCCTTCCAAATCCGTCGTCGCCAGCCCCCTTTCCAAAAATTGAGCACGCCAGCGTGCTTACCTTAACTCGGAGCTCCCTTTCCCTTTATTCCCTGATCGAATCAAGCCCGGATCGCCGGCAATTGGCCGCATGGAAAGCCAGGATGGGAACCTTCGGGTTTCCCCCTGTTACCCTGCCAAAAACCCACCGCCGGCACCCCTTTATAAAGCCCCGGCCTCACCGCGTTTCTCTACACCACCAGGACCCTAGCCATCGCAATCCCGAGCCGCCACTTCCATCTTTTCGGTTTTTCCTCTGCTTCGGCTCCGGCAAGCCTTCGCCGGCGGACCGTGCCACCACCGCCCTCGCCGAGGCCACCATCGAGATCGTCGTTGTCTCCTCCCCCTCGGCATCGCCCTTGTTTGCGCCGCCGACCGCCGGAACGTCATCGCCATCGCCAGCCCGAGGACACCGCCGCCTGCTCCTCATCGCCGATCACCGCCGGTCGTCATTCTCTCTCGTCGCCGGTATCTACATGCTCCCTATCCTCCCCTCTCTCCATTTTTGCCATCGCCGAGGGTCATGGGCCACCGCCATCGCCGCTCGACGCTCGCCGTCGCTCCGCCGGTGCTGGGGATGAAGCCCTCGGCTTCCCCCATGCCATGCGCGTGCTGGACGGGCTCGGTGCCGTGCGATCAGAGATGGACGGCTACGATTAAAACCCACCAGGGTTCAATCTGGGCCGTCCACTCAGTCAAAGGGGTACCGAGGCCTCACGGCCGTTGGATCTCACTTAAACCCCCTCGCGCCCTCTGGCCGTTGGATCTTGATCATGCGGTCCTGATCGTCCCGGCTCACGCGCGCAGTCAACGGTTCACGGTGAACCCAGTTCACCGTGGACCAGAGACTATTTTCTGGTTTAAACAAAATTCAGAAAATAGCTTTAAACTTCAAAAATTCGTATCTTGCTCAAATTAACTCCAAATTTCACCATTTCAATTCTGGAAAATTGTCTTTTTATTCTCTACACTTTTATGCAATAAAAACAATATACTTATTTGGCACAAAATATTCTTATTAAATAATAAAGAAAAGACCACTTTAGGATTTAATTATTATTTCATTCAGAAAAACTCTTAAAAATTTATGTATTAATTTCAGATGATATATTGACTCCATTACACTGTTCCTAAGCCAATAAAAATATAATGATTCATTTTGCCCATTTCATTTTATTAAATGACATTTCCAAGGCCCTTTAAGATAAATGATTAACTCATATAATAGAAATGTAACATTTTACAAAAATATCATGAAAACTCATATAATAAATTCAGAGGACTTAATGACTTTATTCCACTGTTTGTAATACAATAAAAATAGAATATTCATTTTGTCCACTTTATTCTATTAAATGATATTGCAAAGGCCCTTTTAGGACATTTATTTAATGCATTTAAGAAAAAGTCAACCCTTTATGGAAATATCCTAAAAAATTATATAACAACCTCAGTAAACCTAATAACTTAAGTCCAGTATTTTTACTACAATTAAAATAATAATAAGGTTATTCAATACCTTTTTACTTCAACTTTAAAAAGGGAAAAATAAAAACCCCCTTAGGAAAAATAATTATATCAAGTTATAAAATTAAGGAATCTCATTAAAAATTCATCTTAAATGTTTAAGTAACAAATCCCTAAAAGATAAGACTCTATCTCCTTTACTTAATCCAACATAAACATGTATGTTAGTATGGTTGATTGTTTTGGATTGTTGATTGAATGTTGTGTTTACTTTTCCGTATCGAGAAGACTACAATGTCGTCGAAGATCCCGAGTCTTACCCCGAGGTTCCACCTTCACCATTCACGGATCAAGGCAAGTCATCGACCCTTCTGTGGAAACAGTTGATCATCATTGAGCCCATGTTTTAATAAACTATCGCTATAACTCATAGGTTAATATTGCATTAGTCAAATAACAAGCCTTACACTTATATTTATCAGATCCTCGTCCTTGTGTGCAAACCCAAGCCATGCTTATTGAGCCTTAACTCCTTGTCCCCCTAGAAATATTATATTAGCTAGTGCCCAATGTACCGGCACAACTGCTATAGGATAAAAATAATGAGTCGTAGATAGATGGATTCTGGTATATGAAATACCCCGTTATTCTTGTCTCTGGACTCTGTTGGAGTTGGGTATATGTATGGTGGGTTTCGGGTGCAAGCTCGGAAACTGGTTGGTCGCACTCGGGGCACTATAAGGACCGGTCTGCGGGATCTGTTGCATAGCACTTCCGTACCAACCACAAGTCTAATGGGTAAGTCCTAACTGGAAGTGTGGAACATTCCGACTCGATGCACCATAGTGGAGGGGGCAAGGGGCAAGCCTGCGGGCGACTTGTACCAAAGGAGTCTCAAGGGGGGGTATGGTGGGGCACCGACGCGTCGGGACACCATATGAAACCTATAAGAGGGTGCTGTTGAGTCGGGGAGGACCATATGAAAGGTTTTGGCATGAGTTCCCGTGAAATGGGTCATCTCGTTACACTTTGGTGTAAGTGATGAGTGCGTGCCTTGTGGGTACAGTGGTACATCTCTGATCAGAGTAAAATCAATCTTTTCGAAAAGCCGAGCCCACGGTCAAGGGCGGGTTGTGTGACTACTCGCAGTTAGTTTACACTTGTTTGAACGGTTGAGTTATTCATGGCATGTAAGGACTGTTGTGCGAGGAGGTAAAACGTACTCCTCGAGTTAGAAGATGATGATGCATATACATGTTTACTTTTCCATACTAATAAATTGCTCATATTTAATGCTTTACAATTATGCTGCTTCCGCAAAACTAGCCACTACCTCCCTTGTTATTACCTTGCATTATATCTACATTCGGTGGCTTGCTGAGTACATCTGTACTCACCCCGTTGACTTACAACATCAGAGCCCGTCTACTACGAGGAGGATGAAGGTCTGGAGTAGCGACCCAGTCAAGGCGAGACTGGAAGGAGGCGTTCATCTAGGACCCTTGATTTTATTAGTTTCTCTTCACTTTTAATCACTTTTGTATTAATGCGGTCTACGAACCATGAATGATTGCCCGTATTGTACGTGGTCGCTTGATGAACGTCTTGGTTTATTGATTTTCTTTGGAATTTCAATAAAGTGCTGATTTATTAAATCGGGGCACGACAAGATGGTATCAGAGCCGACTTGACTGTAGGAAGCCAAACAGACCTGACCCTAGGGCTTATATTAACCATATTTTCTGAGAAACCAAGGGTGGTTTCGGTGTTTTGTGATGAGTGATTGACTGGATTTTACCCTCTGTTCGAAGGGTACCTCCGGAGGGGCTTCGGAGGTGGTACCTCCGAAGGGTGTTCGGAGGTGTGTCACCGGAGTGTGTTCGGTGTTTGCTTGCTGCAGCTGTGCAGCGGAGTGTACCTGTCGGAGGGGTCCGACAGTACACGATGACTGGGTTCGTACCGATGGCTTCGGTACTTTGGGCGGTACACCGGAGTGTGTGCCGAAGGTTGCTAACCCGGAGAGGTCTCCGGAGTACTGGATACACTTGTTTGCTTGTCGGTGGTGCGCAGGGACTTCGGAGGCGGCGGACAGGGTTCGAGCCAGGTGAACTTGGGTCAAGCGGGTGGCTTGATGCCAGGGGAGCGGGGAGCTCCGTCACGGTGGCTCGAAGGTAGTCCGGGTCGGTCCTCGGGTCGAGGCGTGCCAGGTGAAGGCAGAGAGTGCGGAGCGTGGCTCCGGCTGAAGGTGCTCCGAGACAAAGTCCTCGGAGGTGAGGCACTTCGAAGGTACTCCGGATGGAGTGACTTCGGAGTTGGTGGACCAAGTCCTCTGCGGAGGCAAGGAGTTCGAAGTGTGCTCCGGAGGGAGACACTCGAAGGTGGCCCGACGAAGGTCTCAGAAGTCGAGGCGCATCGAAGGCATGGTCCGGGTGAGGCTCGTCGAGGAGTGTGCTCGGGGTGAGACACTGCGACGAAGTGCTCATGGAATGCTTCATGCGGAGGCCTTGGACGAAGGAGGGACTTCGAAGGGTGGAACTCCGAAGGTGGGCTTCGGAGTGAGGATGACTTGTGGTGCTTCGGCCATGCATGGCTTCGGTACACGGACGAACGGTGTTCGAGCTCGGAGTAGCTGCGAAGCCGTGGTGATCCACTCCGGAGGTGGTGGTGCGAAGGCCCAAGGGCTTTGACGGCTTCGGCTCAAAACCGTCACTGTATCGAAGGTCTTCTTCGGCGGAGCGAAGGCCAACAGGCTGCAGGCTTCTCGCCGAAGCTTCCGCACCCCTCGCGTGCGAAGGGAGGTTCCAGAAGTCAACTCTGTAAAGGCTGACACTGTCTGTTCTGAAAAAGGCTGACACTGTCCCCTCTGCAGCTGACAGAGAAGCCTCCAAAAATAAAGGTGGACTACCTTTTGTACCCCTTAGTTCTGTAGAGACAAAATGGATGTAAACCCTAGGGGTAAAGTAGTCACTTCCTTAGGATGAAGCCGTGGGCTATAAATATGGGGGCTCGGTAGGTAACATTTAACACTTTGAGCATTTACTGTTGAGCTCCTGTAGCCACACTTCGATTGAATACATCCTGAGTTCATTTTCAGTGTTCCTTGTTCAAGCGGCGAAGCCCTGTTTTTCTTGTGCTTTTTGCTTGAGCTCGTATTGCATACTTCGCTAGTTTTAGTTCACCGAAGCCTGTCTTGGCGAAGGGTGTTTTTTCCCGCGAAGTGTGCTTTTCAGTGTGCTGTCGCTCTGTGTAACACGAGGCAAGACCTCGCTGCTTACTAGCGAAGCCCTGATCTTTTCCCGTAGTGCTTCTTGTGTCGAAGCCCTTAGCGTGTCCGTTTTGTGTGCGTGTAGACCTTCGCGTACGAAGCCCAGCACCAGTTGCTGTCGCTAAGTATTTGGTCGAAGTCCTCAGAGGGCTGTCCACTCTTGCGAAGGGTGAAGTGCGAAGCCTGCTCGAAGCACCCTGTGTGCGGAGCCTGCACTGACTTAGCAGAGTAGACTTTCGAGGGTTGTAAGTGGAGCGAAGTCTTCTTGGCTCCGAACTTTTGCTCCTCCGAAGCCTGTGTTCGAAGGTGTCGAAGTACCTCCGAACCAGACCTTCGAAGGTAGTGTTCGAAGCCTGTTCCGCAGAAGACAGAACAGAACCGAAGGCTAAGTTTTTAGCCCGAAATTTTAAAAGCTCCCATTCACCCCCCCTCTGGTCGCCGTTTCCGGTCCAACAATTGGTATCAGAGCGGGTTAAGATCACCAGTTGACCTTAACCGGTTTTGTGATCTGTTGGCGACATGGATAGAGGCAGTAAAATTCCTCTGTTCGATGGGACAGATTTTGCATACTGGAAGGTGCGCATGGAGGCTTACTTGTTAAGCCAAGGAAATGCAATTTGGGAGATTGTGGACTCACAATACTCCATCCCTGATACCCGCACCACTCAAACCGAAAAAGATCAGTACATTGCCAACTCGAAGGCAAGGAACATATTGTTCATTGGTTTGAGTAGGAGTGAGTTTGATAGGGTGCAGCACCTTAGGACTGCTAGGGAAATTTGGACAACGCTCACTATTTATCATGAGGGCTCTACTCAGATTAAGGCCAGGCGCCAAAGCACCTACAACCAACAGTATCAGCTGTTTGTGCAGGCACCTGGTGAATCTATAGATGCCATGTTTTCGCGCTTTGATGCTATAGTGAGTAACTTGCGATCCAACGGGACGCTTGCTTACAGTGATCATGATAGGGCTATCAAGCTTCTCTATGCTCTTGACCGTAGCATATGGGAAGTGAAGATATCCAGCATTGAGGAGTCCACAGGCTATGACACTCTAACCTGTGATGAACTCTTTAGCAAGCTGAAGTCCACAGAGATTGCCAAGGCATCTCTTGCAGTGCACAGAAGCTCTTTGCCACAGCCATTGGCATTGGTTTCTAGCACTAGCCGTGGCACCACTGCAGAACCAAGCACATCAGGCACTTGTGTTCTTGCAGATGGTTTTGCTTTGTCCTCCCTGGTCTCCGTCACAAAGGAGCAGGTGGACACTCTAGCTGATGATGAGCTTGCTCTCATTGCCCGGAGGTTCACCCGCTTTCATCATGAAAGACGGGATCAGCGGAGAAGTGGTTTTAGTGGCTGCTATGAATGTGGCGACACTTCTCACATCAAGGCCAATTGCCCCAAGGTCAAAAAGAGAGATGAGAGTGACCGCCCCAAATTCCACAAAAAGGAGAGGAAGCCCTTTGTGAAGGGCAAGCGCGGCAAGATGGCTAAGAAAGTAGCCAAGGCCGCTTCCAGAGCTTTTGTTGCTGCTCTCAGCGACATCGACACATCCTCAACTGAGGAGTCGAGCTCTGAGGAGGAGGAGTCCCCAAGGAAGGAGGACAAGAAGGATAAGAAGGGACGTGACTTCACCGGCCTTTGCTTCATGGCCGACAGCAATCACAGCGGCGATGAGCTTGACTCATCAGAGGTAAACCTATCATCTGACCAGCTTCTAATTAAATTAGATGAGCTGAATGAAGTAGTACTTGGTCAGGATAGATTACTTGTGCAAGCCGCTAGAGAAAGAAAGACCTTAGACTTAGGCTAGAATCTGTTTCTACTGAATATGCCATGCTTAAGTCTAAATATGATGATGCTGAATGTGAATCATGTTCTGTTGTCATGAGTGAGCTTGCTCAGTTGCGTTCTGTTCATGCTCAAACTCTTTCTGAGCTTGAGACTGCACAGAAGCAGCTTTTGGAGGTGGATTCTAGACCTCATGATATTATTGATTGCATGAACTGCTCTTTATTACGCGATAGCATTTCTTTACGTGATAAGCATGTTCATGACTTGGAGGCTAGATTGGAGAGGGCCGGTAGTTCTAAGGATGTGCAACCTGTTTGTGACACTTGCATTACCCTTAAGGACCAGCTAGGCACTGTTAGAGAGCGGGCTGAAAACCTCATGTCTGAAAATGAATACCTTCTTTCTGTGGTGAATAAATGCACTGAAGGGAAGGGTAGGATGGATTTGCTCTTGGCCAAGACCAAGTTGTGTGCTGACAGAGCCGGGGTAGCTCTAGGTTTGGGTTTTGAGAGGATAGCTTCAGACAGTAAAACCAAAACTGTTTTTACCTCTCCTACCACCCTAGAGAAAGAGAGAGCTCTGTTGGACACCCCTCCAGCCAAAAAGCCTACCCATCCACCAAAGAAAACCACTCCTCCTATCAAGAAAAATCCTCCCAAGAAAACCACTGTGAAGAAACCCAAGGAGCCTGTGAGAGTTGCTCCTGTGACCCATGAGAGTGCCCCCAGGAGAGTGTTTCATTGTTCTTATTGTCAGCGGGCGGGTCATTTGATTGGTTTCTGTTTCCGTCGCATCAAGGATGAGCGACGTGCACAGGCGATGAGCTATCAGGACATGCATTACCCATCTTTAGGTATGCATGAGTCTGAGTTTTACTCTCGTCCTGTTTTTGAGGCTCCTCGTGCTTCTCGGAGAGGTTTTGCTCCTCGAGGTGTTCACCATGTTCCATATGGTGGTAGACCTCGGGCGAGTAGCTTTGTACCTCGTCAGAGTAGGAGACCTCGACATGCTTTGCGTTCTTTGCATGTAGGTAGACCTCGCACTTTGCATCATTCTGATTTTTATGTGCGTAGACCGTCTACTTTTACTGTGCCTACTACTCGTGTCACTCAGTGCTGGATGCCTCGTCATTATTTTACTCACCCCAGCACTGAGCGATCGAGGCGTTCTTATCATGTGTAGGCGACAGGTCGAGGCTTGGAGGGCACGTGGATCATGGACTCCGGTTGTTCGCGCCACATGACCGGAGATGCAAACTGGTTCTCCAGCCTCACAACAACCAAGCAAAGGGAACATATCACCTTCGGAAACAATCGAAGGAGTAGAGTGAAAGGTTAAGGTGTGGTAAGGATTAACGCAAACTTCACTCTCAAAGATGTTGCTTTGGTTGAGAACCTGGGATACAATTTGCTGTCTGTATCTCAGTTGCTTGATGAGGGCTTCGAAGTGCGATTTCATCGCGATACTTCGCAAGTGCTCAATTCTGATGGCGTTGTGGTGTGTAAGATCTTTAGAGTTGGGAGAGTTTTTGGAGCTGATTTTTCAGAGTCGTCTGGTTCTTCTCATTGCCTTGTTGCACATTCGACCTCTGAGCTTTGGAAGTGGCATAGGAGACTAGGGCATATGAGCTTTGAGTTGCTCGCTCGTCTGAGCGCCCTAGGTTTGATCCGAGGATTGCCCAAGCTCAAGTTTGAGAAGAACTTAGTTTGCGCTCCTTGTCGACATGGTAAAATGATTGCCGCTTCGCATTCGCCAGTCACCACTGTGATGACTGAACAGCCCGGAGAACTTCTCCACATGGACACTGTAGGTCCCTCTCGGGTTAGTTCTTTAGGCGGCAAGTGGTATGTACTTGTTATTGTCGACGATTTCTCTCGCTACTCTTGGGTCTTCTTTCTTGCCAGCAAAGATGAAGTGTTTTCACACTTTCGGAGCTTGGCTTTGAGACTTTTCACTGAACTCCCTGGTGCATTAAAATTCATTCGAAGCGATAATGGCACCGAGTTCAAAAATAGTCTCTTTGTTGACTTTTGCATGGAGCATGGCATAGAACATCAATTCTCTGCTCCGCGGGTTCCTCAACAGAACGGTGTTGTTGAGAGGAAAAACCGCACTTTGGTTGAGATGGCTAGGACGATGCTTGATGAGCATAGGACTCCTAGAAAATTCTGGGCTGAGGCCATGAACACTGCATGTTACATCTCAAACCGAATCTTCTTGCGCTCAATTTTGAACTTGACATCTTATGAGCTGCGTTTTGGGAGACAGCCCAAGGTTACTCATCTTCGAGTTTTTGGCTGTCGCTGCTTTATCCTAAAACGTGGTAACTTGGATAAATTTGAGTCGCGATCTTCTGACGGGATCTTTTTGGGCTATACTACTCATGGTCATTCCTATCGTGTTTATAACTTGGAAACTAACACTGTCATCGAGTCATGTGATGTGACTTTTGATGAATCAACCCCCTCTGTTAGTTCTGCTTTTGAACAGGCAAATGAACACGACATGGAACAGACCTTATTCGAAGATGAAGATCCCGGAGAATTCGAGGATGATCCCCTACTACCCTCGACATCAACCCCCGAAGCTGACCCCGCTTCAACTACTTCGGCACGAGGTCCCGAAGCGACTACCTCAACATCGGTCATCTTGGACCACTCCAACGCACAAGTTGAGGGGGAGACTGCATCCCGCCGCGAGGCTCCACATCATGTTCAAAGGATGCACCCTCCCGAGCAGATCATTGGTGAGCTTGATCAAAGGGTAACACGTTCTCACGCTCATTTCACTAATGCTGCTTTTGTTGCTTCTTTCGAGCCCTTAGATGTTAGTCATGCACTTTCTGATTCTAGTTGGATCAATGCCATGCATGAAGAGCTTGAGAATTTTGAAAGAAATCAAGTCTGGACTTTAGTTGATCCTCCACCAAATGTTCATTTCATTGGAACAAAATGGATTTTTAAAAATAAACAAGGGGAGGATGGAACAATTGTTAGAAATAAGGCTAGACTAGTAGCTCAGGGTTTTTCTCAACTAGAAGGGATTGATTTTACTGAAACTTTTGCACCTGTTGCTCGCCTTGAGGCCATTAGGATTTTGCTTGCCTTTGCGACATCCCGGGGATTCAAACTCTATCAAATGGATGTCAAAAGTGCTTTTCTTAATGGCTTCATAGGTGAAGATGTTTATGTAAAACAACCCCCTGGTTTTGAAAATCCCAAGTACCCACATAAAGTCCTTAAACTTCATAAGGCTCTTTATGGACTCAAGCAGGCCCCTCGGGCATGGTATGATAGACTTAAGTCTTTTCTGCTTGAGCGAGGGTATTTGATGGGCTCTGTTGATAAAACTTTGTTTACTCTCAAGCATGGCAAAGATTTCCTCCTAGTTCAGATTTATGTGGATGATATCATCTTTGGTGGCTCTTCTCATGCTTTAGTTGCCGAGTTTGCAGATACCATGAGCAGGGAGTTTGAAATGTCAATGATGGGTGAACTCACCTTTTTCCTTGGTTTGCAAATCAAGCAAAGCAAACAAGGTACTTTTGTCCACCAGACAAAGTACACCAAGGACCTGCTCAAGAAATTTGACATGTCCGATGCGAAGCCCCTCGCCACTCCAATGGCTACATCTGTAGCATTGGACCCTGACGAAGATGGAGAAGCCGTAGATCAGAAGGAGTTCCGAAGCATGATCGGCTCCCTCCTCTACTTGACTGCCACGAGGCCGGACATACACTTCGCAGTGTGTCTGTGCGCTCGTTTTCAGGCTTCGCCACGAGCTTCGCACCGCCAAGCGGTTAAGCGCATCTTAAGGTATCTCAAGCACACCCTTGAATTTGGCATATGGTATTCATCGTCTTCATCTTTATGTCTTAGAGGTTATTCAGATGCGGATTTTGCTGGGTGTAGAATTGATAGGAAGAGTACCTCTGGTACTTGTCATTTTCTGGGTACGTCTCTGGTTTGCTGGTCTTCCCGCAAACAGTCTAGTGTTGCACAATCGACGGCTGAGGCCGAATATGTTGCTGCAGCTAGCTGTTGCTCTCAGATTTTGTGGATGGTTTCCACTTTGCGGGATTTCGGGTTAGATTATAAGAGTGTTCCACTTTTCTGTGATAACACTAGTGCTATTTGTATTGCAAACAACCCGGTTCAGCACTCCAGAACCAAACATATTGATGTACGGTATCATTTTCTCAGAGATCACAATGAGAAGGGTGATATTGAACTTCAATATGTTGATACCCAACACCAGCTTGCCGACATTTTTACAAAACCCCTCGATGCATCTCGTTTTGCTTACTTGCGTGGGGAACTTGGCATTTGTCATCCTTACGGCATTTTGTGAGGGGGAGCTGATTTTAATTGTCTTGCATATGCTCTTTATGGGTGAAATTGCATTTACATATTTTGCTATTATATGCCTGCTTTTAATTCAAAGAAGTCATGACAGCTCAGCTCTATGAAATATGTCTGGAACATTGATTGTGCATGATGTTTTATTTTCTAAAATCAAAATTTGCTCATCGCACAATCTTGTATCTAGCTTGATTAGGCAGGACTGCTTTTAGCTATCCTTTATCTACTTGACAGCAAGACACTGTTCCTTGGATGCTAAAATTTGCAACTTGAAAAATTGTGTTCTTTATTCATGGGTATTCATCAAAATATTAAATTCATCAAAATCAAAATAAAAAAAAAAATCCATGATTTGCCTGGTCTCAATGAAAAGATCCAGGAGGGTTTGTTTGTCGCACTACTCTATTCTAGACTGCTTACCATTGCACTTTGGTCTGAACTGGAATAGTGTAGTGTATGCCAAAATCACCGCCTTAAGCTTCAGATGGCTTTCATGCCTAGGCTTGGCCTGATTGGAAAGTATAAGGTGGACAAACAAATAACCCCTGGCATTAAGAAAAAGAACAACAAAATTAATTGATCATCAAGTTTGCTTTCACAGCTCCTTTTGAACAAGACTTGTCTGTCTAGGGTAGAATTTGTTAGCTTTGCGCAGTCCTTGCCTTTCATGTCTAACTACTGTGATTAAGTGGTGATGCTTTTACTTCAAAATGACAAAATCACATGCCATCATCTTGTTACACAGATTGTTAAATTGAGCTGAGCACATGATCATTTGTGTTAATTTTGGCATATTTTTGCTTTATATGTCTTTGCAATTCTATTCATTTCGCAGCTTTGCATCTTTTGAATGCTCCTTGATGCTTGCATTGCCAAAGGGGGAGAGATTTTGCTATGTTCTCTGCTGCAAGAAGGCATTATTTCTAAAGGGGGAGAGATTTTTGACATAAAGGGGGAGAAAAATTTGCTCAACTCAGGGGGAGTTTTTATCCAAAGGGAGTTTTGCCGAAGGGGCTTTTACTCTTTTACAAAGGGGGAGAAAATTTCTTTTATCAAGTGACATGCTTTGGCTCTTTTTGAGTTTTTATGGTCACTTGTGTGCTGAAACTTTTACATTTTCTTGAAATTTGGATTTGGTTGTCAATACACTCATCAAGGGGGAGATTGAGAAACCAAGGGTGGTTTCGGTGTTTTGTGATGAGTGATTGACTGGATTTTACCCTCTGTTCGAAGGGTACCTCCGGAGGGGCTTCGGAGGTGGTACCTCCGAAGGGTGTTCGGAGGTGTGTCACCGGAGTGTGTTCGGTGTTTGCTTGCTGCAGCTGTGCAGCGGAGTGTACCTGTCGGAGGGGTCCGACAGTACACGATGACTGGGTTCGTACCGATGGCTTCGGTACTTTGGGCGGTACACCGGAGTGTGTGCCGAAGGTTGCTAACCCGGAGAGGTCTCCGGAGTACTGGATACACTTGTTTGCTTGTCGGTGGTGCGCAGGGACTTCGGAGGCGGCGGACAGGGTTCGAGCCAGGTGAACTTGGGTCAAGCGGGTGGCTTGATGCCAGGGGAGCGGGGAGCTCCGTCACGGTGGCTCGAAGGTAGTCCGGGTCGGTCCTCGGGTCGAGGCGTGCCAGGTGAAGGCAGAGAGTGCGGAGCGTGGCTCCGGCTGAAGGTGCTCCGAGACAAAGTCCTCGGAGGTGAGGCACTTCGAAGGTACTCCGGATGGAGTGACTTCGGAGTTGGTGGACCAAGTCCTCTGCGGAGGCAAGGAGTTCGAAGTGTGCTCCGGAGGGAGACACTCGAAGGTGGCCCGACGAAGGTCTCAGAAGTCGAGGCGCATCGAAGGCATGGTCCGGGTGAGGCTCGTCGAGGAGTGTGCTCGGGGTGAGACACTGCGACGAAGTGCTCATGGAATGCTTCATGCGGAGGCCTTGGACGAAGGAGGGACTTCGAAGGGTGGAACTCCGAAGGTGGGCTTCGGAGTGAGGATGACTTGTGGTGCTTCGGCCATGCATGGCTTCGGTACACGGACGAACGGTGTTCGAGCTCGGAGTAGCTGCGAAGCCGTGGTGATCCACTCCGGAGGTGGTGGTGCGAAGGCCCAAGGGCTTTGACGGCTTCGGCTCAAAACCGTCACTGTATCGAAGGTCTTCTTCGGCGGAGCGAAGGCCAACAGGCTGCAGGCTTCTCGCCGAAGCTTCCGCACCCCTCGCGTGCGAAGGGAGGTTCCAGAAGTCAACTCTGTAAAGGCTGACACTGTCTGTTCTGAAAAAGGCTGACACTGTCCCCTCTGCAGCTGACAGAGAAGCCTCCAAAAATAAAGGTGGACTACCTTTTGTACCCCTTAGTTCTGTAGAGACAAAATGGATGTAAACCCTAGGGGTAAAGTAGTCACTTCCTTAGGATGAAGCCGTGGGCTATAAATATGGGGGCTCGGTAGGTAACATTTAACACTTTGAGCATTTACTGTTGAGCTCCTGTAGCCACACTTCGATTGAATACATCCTGAGTTCATTTTCAGTGTTCCTTGTTCAAGCGGCGAAGCCCTGTTTTTCTTGTGCTTTTTGCTTGAGCTCGTATTGCATACTTCGCTAGTTTTAGTTCACCGAAGCCTGTCTTGGCGAAGGGTGTTTTTCCCGCGAAGTGTGCTTTTCAGTGTGCTGTCGCTCTGTGTAACACGAGGCAAGACCTCGCTGCTTACTAGCGAAGCCCTGATCTTTTCCCGTAGTGCTTCTTGTGTCGAAGCCCTTAGCGTGTCCGTTTTGTGTGCGTGTAGACCTTCGCGTACGAAGCCCAGCACCAGTTGCTGTCGCTAAGTATTTGGTCGAAGTCCTCAGAGGGCTGTCCACTCTTGCGAAGGGTGAAGTGCGAAGCCTGCTCGAAGCACCCTGTGTGCGGAGCCTGCACTGACTTAGCAGAGTAGACTTTCGAGGGTTGTAAGTGGAGCGAAGTCTTCTTGGCTCCGAACTTTTGCTCCTCCGAAGCCTGTGTTCGAAGGTGTCGAAGTACCTCCGAACCAGACCTTCGAAGGTAGTGTTCGAAGCCTGTTCCGCAGAAGACAGAACAGAACCGAAGGCTAAGTTTTTAGCCCGAAATTTTAAAAGCTCCCATTCACCCCCCCTCTGGTCGCCGTTTCCGGTCCAACATTTTCTTACCAAACTACTTACCTTCTCATCTTCTGAAGTTTTCACGAAAATTTCTCTCTTTTGTAGATGCCGGTCCATACCATGAGCGGGACTCTTCGTGACGAGGCCGGATTCATCCGCGAGCTTCGCGTGCTCGTCGACTTCTTGGGATTCCCCCATGAGCCCGCGTTCCACGGGATCTTCCCCGATGCGAGCGAGAGCTACTGCGAGGTCACGGTTGTTATCCGCCCCTCCCCCACGCAGCCACCCTTCTACACCCATGGAGTCGGAGGACCTTCCTTCGTGGTGGCCAGCCAGCGCGCCGCTCTTCAGGCCCTCGCCGAGCTTCGATTGGTCTACGACTGCCACCTCCGCGACACCGTCTACCGCTTCATACCCATGCGCACACCAGGGAGTCATCGCAGCATCTACATCAGCCCCCTCACCCAGAACAATTCCGCCATCGCCCGCACGATGAGACTTTTGGTGGCCATGGACAACCTACACACGGAGGCCGTCCTCGACGCAGATAGCCAGCACGACACCATCGACTTCTACTGCCATACCTCGGAGAACCTGACCCGCGAGAATGCTGAGCTCCGTCGACAAGTCCAGCAGAATCCCCAGCTGACTCTCGAGGTAGAGGAGTTGAGGCGTCAGAACGAGCTTCTACGCCAAGGCGCCATGGTCAATACCCAGCTCCGCCAGCAGCTCCAGGAACTAAAGAAGGATCTCGAGGAAATCGCCCCTCTTCCGCCTCGCAAACGGAAATCGCTTCGGTTTCCCACAGTGAAGCCCAAAAGGATTTCCCGCAGCGCACCTCCCGCCGGACCCTCCAGTTCCACCACCCCGACCGTTTCCGTCGAGCCCGTGGTCGAGTCGTCCCCTGAGCTACCGTAGACGTAGTTTTTACGATTGATTGTTTTCCTTTACTTGTTTGTATTGCCACCCATGTCAAATATAAGGCATGAGTGAAGAATTAAATAAAAGACAATAAATGTAATCGCAAGAACGATACATTTTGAAATAAAGCTTAATATCATTTCCCTCTTCCTCCTAGACCTATTGAATCATAATCTCAATCTAAAGGAGAGAATCTATCTCTAAGTTTCAACTCTATATGATTCGTTCGTCGCCGTTCTGCGAGATCAACTCCAATCATGAAGTCAAGACAAGTTGTCAAGAAAGCCCTAACTTAGCCAAGCCCAATCTATGAAAATGTAGACTTGAAGCCTATCTTTAACCTTCTACTTCTAGCCTTTCCGAATCTCAGGACGAGATTCTTGTTAAGGAGGTTAGGATTGTAACGCCTTGAAGTTTTGTCAGGCATTAAAAAGTAATTAACAAATAAATTGCAAGAAAATGACTCAGTAAAAATCAAGAAAGAGGAAAGCTAAAATACAAGCCTAAAAATTTCAATTAACTAGAGTATTTTCCTAAAAATTCTCCTAAGCATAAAATTGCGTTCCAAAAATTTTCTGGAATTTTTGATACCAAGGAAATTCAATAAGATATAATCAACATCACTTCATAAAATATGTTACAACATGAAGGTTGAGTGAATAAAATACACGATAAATCATTTATATTAAAAATAATATAAGGCACGAGTGTGAAAGATGATAAGGAACTAAAATAAAATATGTAAGCATCTAGGTCAATTTATTCATCTTAGGCAATAAAATCAGTAACAATTTTCCCTTAATGTCGGCACCTTCTTTTTGAACCCTTCAACTTCAGGATGGCCAATAACCAAGGATCAGAAGCTCCACACGATGGAAACACCTCAGGCAGTCTGCCTTAGTGGGGTGCAACTGGACATCAGCAGACCCCTGTTGTCTATCATCCCACACTTGCGGAGATGATGGCAAAACAGAACCGACTGATCGCCACGCTGCTTACCCAGATGCAACAACAACAAAAGCAGATGCAAGAGCAGCAGGCACAGTTGTTCTGTCTCCAACAACACCAACAAGAGCTCTCCCTTCAGTTAATCTACGGGGACTTCGCCAACTCTCAGAGATTGGTGAACGAAGCAATTATGCCGAGAACCAGAGCAATCCCATCTCAAGCCCCAACCCCTGGCATCCCACCCCAAGCACCACCAGCCGGAAGAACTCCAGCACAAACTACCGGATACAAGAGGGACAGGAACGACAAGCCGATTGTGTGCTTCAACTGTCGCCAAGAAGGCCACTACGCCAACAAGTGCTCCTACCCCAAGCGGGCGCCATCCTCCATTCCAAACCCAGAGGGACATACCCCAGTTCACCACAAAGGGAACCCAGATACAACCGAAGACAATCCCAATTTGATCTCAACCAACCCAGTTCCGGAGATCGCTTTGCCAATTTCTGATGTAACACCATCTCCTAATCCGGAGCACCAGTAGAACTCCGTCCCTTAGTTTTCCTGAGGTTCGCTTCGAATCTCAAGGACGAGATTCTCTGTAAGGGGGATAGGATTGTAACAGCCCCAAAATTAAAAGGGAATAAAATAAATGAAAAATAATATTAAATAAATTTCTGAATATTGTTATTAAAGAAAATCCTAAAAGAGCCCTATTACAGCCAAACAGAGGTAAATATTCAAAATTTGGACTTGAAAAATTTATGGGATAAACTAGAGGCCAAGAAATATTTTTGAGAATTTTTACAAAATTTTAGCAACAGTGCTTCAAGCCTTAATCAAATAATTGATATTATGGAATTATTTTAATTGAAAAATGAATTTTAAATCTTGATGGGCCGAAACCCTGAATTCTCCTCCAATGGCCTTTCGGCCCAGCCCAGTCCCGCCCCTCTCGCTGACAGGCGGGGCCAGCCCGTCGGCGCGCCCCCTCCTGCTCTCTCCCGCGCCACGCCCCGCCAGGTCCACTGGCCAGCCTCCGATTTCCCCCGCTCGCTCGCTGCCACACCGGGCCCACGCGTCGGCACCACACTCCGTCGCTGACGACCCGAGCCCACCCGCCAGCTTCTTCTTCTCCGATGGAATTTTTCCCCAATTCTCGCCGGCCGAACCCTAGCCTTCCAAATCCGCCGTCGCCAGCCCCCTTTCCAAAAATTGAGCACGCCATCGTGCTTACCTTAACCCGGAGCTCCCTTTCCCTTTATTCCCCGATCGAATCAAGCCCAGATCGCCGACAATTGGTCGCATGGAAAGCTTGCCGGTGCCAGGATGGGAACCTTCGGGTTTCCCCCTGTTACCCTGCCAAAAACCCACCGCCGGCGGCCCTTTATAAAGCCCCGGCCTCACCGCGTTTCGCCACACCACCAGGACCCTAGCCATCGCAATCCCGAGCCGCCACTTCCATCTTTTCGGTTTTTCCTCTGCTTCGGCTCCGGCAAGCCTTCGCCGGCGGACCGTGCCACCACCCGCCCTCGCCGAGGCCACCATCGAGATCGTCGTTGTCTCCTCCCCCTCGGCATCGCCCTTGTTTGCGCCGCCGACCGCCGGAACGTCATCGCCATCGCCAGCCCGAGGACACCGCCGCCTGCTCCTCATCGCCGATCACCACCGGTCATCATTCTCTCTCGTCGCCGGTACCTACATGCTCCCTATCCTCCCCTCTCTCCATTTTTGCCGTCGCCGAGGGTCATGGGCCACCACCATCGCCGCTCGACGCTCGCCGTCGCTCCGCCGGCGCTGGGGACGAAGCCCTCGGCTTCCCCCGTGCCGTGCGCGTGCCGGACGGGCTCGGTGCCATACGATCTGAGATGGACGGCTACGATTAAAACCCACCAGGGTTCAATCTGGGCCGTCCACTCAGTCAAAGGGGTACCGAGGCTTCACGGCCGTTGGATCTCACTTAAACCCCCTCGCGCCCTCTGGCCGTTGGATCTTGATCCTGCGGTCCTGATCATCCCGGCTCACGCGCGCAGTCAACGGTTCACGGTGAACCCAGTTCACCGTGGACCAGAGACTATTTTCTGGTTTAAACAAAATTCAGAAAATAGCTTTAAACTTCAAAATTCGTATCTTGCTCAAATTAACTCCAAATTTCACCATTTCAATTCTGGAAAATTTGTCTTTTTATTCTATACACTTTTATGCAATAAAACAATATACTTATTTGGCACAAAATATTCTTATTAAATAATAAAGAAAATACCCCTTTAGGATTTAATTATTATTTCATTCAGAAAAACTCTTAAAAATTTATGTATTAATTTCAGATGATATATTGACTCCATTACACTGTTCCTAAGCCAATAAAAATATAATGATTCATTTTCCCCATTTCATTTTATTAAATGACATTTCCAAGGCCCTTTAAGATAAATGATTAACTCATATAATAGAAATGTAACATTTTACAAAAATATCATGAAAACTTATATAATAAATTCAGAGGACTTAATGACTTTATTCCACTGTTTGTAATACAATAAAAATAGAATATTCATTTTGTCCACTTTATTCTATTAAATGATATTGCAAAGACCCTTTTAGGACATTTATTTAATGCATTTAAGAAAAAGTCAACCCTTTATGGAAATATCCTAAAAATTTATATAACAACCTCAGGAAACCTAATAACTTAAGTCCAGTATTTTTACTACAATTAAAATAATAATTAGGTTATTCAGTACCTTTTTACTTCAACTTTAAAAAGGGAAAAATAAAAACCCCCTTAGGAAAAATAATTATATCAAGTTATAAAATTAAGGAATCTCAGTAAAATTCATCTTAAATGTTTAAGTAACAAATCCCTAAAAGTTAAGACTCTATCTCCTTTACTTAATCCAACATAAACATGTATGTTAGTATGGTTGATTGTTTTGGATTGTTGATTGAATGTTGTGTTTATTTTTCCGTATCGAGAAGACTACAACGTCGTCGAAGATCCCAAGTCTTACCCCGAGGTTCCACCTTCACCATTCACGGATCAAGGCAAGTCATCGACCCTTCTGTGGAAACAGTTGATCATCATTGAGCCCATGTTTTAATAAACTATCGCTATAACTCATAGGTTAATATTGCATTAGTCAAATAACAAGCCTTACACTTATATTTATCAGATCCTCGTTCTTGTGTGCAAACCCAAGCCATGCTTATTGAGCCTTAACTCCTTGTCCCCCTACAAATATTATATTAGCTAGTGCCCAATGTACCGGCACACCTGCTATAGGATAAAAATAATGAGTCGTAGATAGATGGATTCTGGTATATGAAATACCCCGTTATTCTTGTCTCTGGACTCTGTTGGAGTTGGGTATAAGTATGGTGGGTTCCGGGTGCAAGCTCAGAAACTGGTTGGTCGCACCCGGGGCACTATAAGGACCGGTCTGCGGGATCTGTTGCAAAGCACTTCCGTACCAACCACAAGTCTAATGGGTAAGTCCTAACTGGAAGTGTGGAACATTCCGACTCGATGGACCATAGTGGAGGGGGCAAGGGGCAAGCCTGTGGGCGACTTGTACCAAAGGAGGCTCAAGGGGGGGTATGGTGGGGCACCGACGCATCGGGACACCATATGAAACCTATAAGAGGGTGCTGTTGAGTCGGGGAGGACCATATGGAAGGTTTTGGCACGAGTTCCCGTGAAATGGGTCATCTCGTTACACTTTGGTGTAAGTGATGAGTGCGTGCCTTGTGGGTACAGTGGTACATCTCTGATCAGAGTAAAATCAATCTTTTCGAAAAGCCGAGCCCACGGTCAAGGGTGGGTTGTGTGACTACTCGCAGTTAGTTTACACTTGTTTGAATGGTTGAGTTATTCATGGCATGTAAGGACTGTTGTGCGAGGAGGTAAAACGTACTACTCGAGTTAGAAGATGATGATGCATATACATGTTTACTTTTCCGTACTAATAAATTGCTCATATTTAATGCTTTACAATTATGCTGCTTCCGCAAAACTAGCCACTACCTCCCTTGTTATTACCTTGCATTATGTCTACATTCGGTGGCTTGCTGAGTACATCTGTACTCACCCCGTTGACTTACAACATCAGAGCCCGTCTACTATGAGGAGGATGAAGGTCTGGAGTAGCGACCCAGTCAAGGCGATACTGGAAGGAGGCGTTCATCTAGGACCCTTGATTTTATTAGTTTCTCTTCACTTTTAATCACTTTTGTATTAATGCGGTCTACGAACCGTGAATGATTGCCCGTATTGTACGTGGTCGCTTGATGAACGTCATGGTTTATTGATTTTCTTTGGAATTTCAATAAAGTCCTGATTTATTAAATCGGGGCGTGACAGAACCTCTTCATCTGCAGCCACTATGCCTAAATGGTCCCATGTGCCGATATCTTTTTCCGTAGATGATGCAGCTGGCATAAAGTTTCCACATGCAGACCCACTTGTCATCACTGCCGACATAGCAGGGACTGAGGTTCGAAGAGTGCTAATCGACGGAGGGAGTTCGGCAGATATTATCTTTGTCCAATCTTTTGATCAACTCTGCATCTCCAGGAAGCATCTTCTCCCAGCAGCCCGTCCTTTGCAAGGCTTCGCAGGACCCCCTCTTGATGCCCTCGGCCAAATTGGCCTGGAAGTTACTTTCGAAGAGGGGATACTGGCCAGGACGGAGGAAGTAATTTTTGATGTTGTGGATGCCCCGTATGCATACAATGTTATCTTCGGAAGGGGCATGTTGAATCAATTCAAAGCTGTGGCGCATCATAATTATCTGTGTATGAAGATGCCCACACAGGCAGGAGTGCTCACCGTTTTCGGAGATCAGGCCACTGCACGAAGAGCAGAGTATGGTCATGGCCCTCCTCTTGACCCGAGACAGGTGAACAGCGTGCAAGATAACCTGAAGGTTTTTTCTGCTCCGAGTGAATCCTCGAAGAAGTCCTTCCCAAGGCCAAGCCCCGAAGGAGAGATTGCAACGAAGGTCATTATTAAGGATGGCGAGGAATATTCTTTTCAGTTCGGCAAAGACTTGCCTCCAGAAGTTGCTACTTCGTTAGAGAAAGTAGTTGGGGAGAATCTAGATGTCTTTGCTTGGTCTGAAGAAGACATCACCGGAGTCAGTCGGGATATTATTGAACACAGTTTACTTGTGAACCCGAAGGCTCGACCTGTTAGGCAAGGACTTCGGAAACTGTCTACGGAGAGGGCTATCCTTACCAAAGACGAAGTGGAAAAGCTGCTGAAGGCTGGGATTATCAGAGAAGTGGCTCATACGAAGTGGTTAGCCAGCCCAGTCTTCGTTAGGAAGAAATCTTCCGGGAAGTGGCGCATGTGTATTGATTTTACATCTTTGAATAAAGCATGCTCCCGTGACCCCTACCCCATGCCCCGAATTGATCAATTGGTTGACTCTACTGCTGGTTCGAAATTATTAAGCTTACTCGACGCGTATTCCGGCTATCATCAAATTTGGCTAAAGCGCGAAGATGAAATCAAGACAAGATTTATAACTCCTTCAGGAGTCTTTTGTTATGTAAGAATGCCCTTTGGCTTAAGAAATGCCAGGGCTACTTTCTCGAGGTTAATTGCTAAGGCTCTAGGTCATCAGCTAGGTCACAATGTAGAGGCCTACATGGATGATATTGTAACAAAGAGTGCTTTGAAGCACCAACATAGCCTAGACTTAGCAGAAACATTTGATAGCCTTCGGGCATGCGGAATCTGTCTAAACCCCGAAAAGTGTATCTATGGGGCTCAGGCTGAAAAATTGTTAGGGTATTTAGTTTCGAGCAGAGGAATCGAAGCTAGCCCTACTCAGATAACTGCACTGCAAAGGATGGCTCCTCTGGAGAATTTAAAGCAAGTGCAAAAGCTGACTGGTCGTCTTGCAGCACTTAGCAGATTTTTGGCAAGGTCTGTGGAGAGAAGTTTGCCAATTTTTAAAGCATTGAAAGGGTCCAAAGATTTTGCATGGACACCGGAGTGTCAAAAAAGCTTCGAAGATATTAAAAATTATCTCCGTAATCTTGCTACACTCATGGTGCCTATTGCGGACGAAACCCTACTACTCTACCTTGCAGCTACTGGCTCTGCTGTCAGCGCAGTCCTTGTCAGAGAGGTGGATTTCAACGGGAAGTTGGTACAGAATCCAGTCTATTTTGTGTCCGAAGCATTGTCCAGAGCAAAAACAAGATATTCCGAGCTTGAGAAGTTCACTTATGCTTTGATAATGGCTTCGAGGAAGTTAAGGCATTATTTCTTGGCGCATAATGTAATTGTACCAACTTCGTATCCTTTGGGAGATATGCTCCGAAGTAAGGATTCCAGTGGAAGAATTGGAAAGTGGGCCGTTGAATTGGCACCCTTCGGCATATACTTTCTGGCAAGGACATCAATTAAGTCACAAGTGTTGGTAGACTTCGTGGTAGAGTGGACTCCCCCTACAGCGTGGGCTCTGGAGAAGCAAAGTGAAGGGATTTCGACTATTTATTCTAATGGAGCTTTCCAGGCATCCGAAGCAGGTGTTGGAGCAGTGATAATTTCGCCATCAGGGCAAAAGGCAATGTACTCCGCAAGACTCAATTTCAAATCTACCAATAATACAGCGGAGTATGAAGGGATTTTACTGGGACTTCGAAAGGCACGTGCTCTAGGGGCTACAAGAGTTGTTATCAAGACAGATTCTTAGATTGTAGCAGGACACGTGGACAAGAGCTTTCAAGTTCGGCATCCACAACTTGCAAAATACTTGGAAGAAATCCATAAGATTGAAGCAGCATTTAAAGGGATTTCCATTTGGAGTATACCCAGAACAGAAAATGTGCAAGCTGATATCTTAGCAAAAGCTGCAGCCGGAGCTATGGACATACCAGAAGAGGCTTTTTATGAAGAACTCAGTACACCTTCGGTGTCGCAAATCCCTTCTGCGGAAGTCCTTTGCATTCCAAGTGCAGATTGGAGAAGTTCAATCATGGAATTGATGCAAGGAGAAACAAGCTTGCCTGAAGGGCCACAACTTTCAAGGTTAAAACTTAGAATTCAGAATTATCACATAATTAATGGTATTTTATACAAGGCCGGAGTATGTTCCCCTCTGCTCCAATGTATATCTCAAGCCGAAGGTCAAGAAATTCTTTGAGAAATCCATGAAGGACTTTGCGGTAGTCATCTGGCCCCTCGAGCTTCGGCGGGAAAAACACTTCGCCTGGGGCTGTATTGGCCGACAATAGTAGCGGATACGGAGAGCTTAGTCCGCACCTGCCAAGGATGTCGCTGGATGGGACGAAGAAGTCATCACCCACCAACAGCTCTTCAAGTTATTGCTCCAGTATGGCCCATGGCCAGATGGGGTATGGATTTGATTGGTCCCTTCCCAGTAGCAAAAGGAAATTTGAAATTCGAGTGGTAGCAATTGATTATTTTTCTAAGTGGGTCGAAGCAGAGCCCCTAACAGCTATCACTTCGAATAATGTACAAAAATTTTTTTGGAAAAATATTATTTGCCGGTTCGGAGTGCCTAGACAACTCACAGTTGACAATGGAACACAATTTGATGCAGAACCTTTCAAGAAATTTTGCGAAGATCTAGGCATTCAGTTTTGCTTTGCTGCAGTGCGACATCCTTAGTCTAACGGTGCTGTGGAAAGAGCCAATGGTAATATTTTGTCAGGGCTAAATCGAAGAATAGTAGGATTGGCAAAAGGATTGTGGACCGAAGAACTTCCGGAGATTTTATGGTCTATTCGGACCACTCAAACAAGGTCCACGAGTTTTACTCCCTTCAGACTATTATTTAGAGATGAAGCTATGACGCCAACAGAGCTCAAAGGAGGGTCACTTCGCAGGACCGAATCGGAAATAGAAGCAGAAAGACAAACTTCGCTGGATTTAACAGAAGAGACAAGACTTCGAGCTATCGCCAATCTGACAAAGTATCAGCAGCAGACGAAGACTTGGTTCGACCCGAAAGTCAAGATTAATGAGCTTAAGCCGGGGCATCTTGTTTTGCGAAGTATTTTAGCACCAGGAAAATTAGGAAACAAATGGGAAGGTCCATACATAATTGTCCGTTCAGGGCATCCTGGTTCTTTTAAGTTAGCTACTTTAGAAGGTGAAGCGCTAACGCATACATGGCATGCAGAGCACTTAAAGCGATATTTCGCATAGGGGCTCCTTGTAATCATTTGTAACACCTTCTGAATTAATAAAGTTCATGGTTCAGATAATGCCTATGTAACACCCCAAGAATTAAATAGAAATAAAATAAAAGAAAAATATTATTAAATAAATTTCTGAATTTTATTATTGAAGAAAATCCTAAAAGAGCCCTAATAAAGCCAACAACGAGAAATATTCAAAATCTGAACTTGAAAATTTTATGAGATAAACTAGAGACCAAAACATAATTTCAGGAATTTTTACAAATTTTTATCAACAATGATTCAACCCTTAATCAAATAAATGAATTACTGGAATTATTTTAAATCAGAAAAGTATTTAAAATCTTAATGGGCCTCAACCCCGAATTCGCCTCCAGCCCAGCCCAACCCAGCCGTGCGTCACTGACAGGTGGGGCCAACCTGTCGGCGTCGCTCCCCTCCTCTCTCCCGCCTGCGCCCGTCTCGGTCCCACCCGCCAGCCTCACCACCCCGGCCCTCTCCCTCTGACCGCTCGGCCCCGCCTATCGGCGCTCTCTTTTCCGTCCGCCCACTGACAGGTGGAGCCCACCTGTCAGAAGCTTCGTCTTCGATGGAAGGGAATCCCTCCCCTTTCCTTCCGGCGACCCCCTTTCCAATTCCTCGCCGCCGGCCACCGCGTTCTCTCGGATTTCCCTCGGATCACCTTCCTCGAGCATCACCGCCCTTTTTCCATATATAGCCGATGCGTTTTACCATTTAGGAAAGCTTGGCCATGGGTTAGGAATCCCTCGCCGAAGATCATGGGAAACCCTCGGTCCCCTTCCCATTTAACGCCGGCAAGCCCCCTATTTAAACCCCTATGGTCGCCGCCCTGTGCCCACACCGTCGTAGCCCAAGCCCGAGCGAGAACAGAGCGCCCCATCCCATTTTCGGGCTCCCTCTCCATTTCGACTCCGGTGAGCTCTCGCCAGCGACTCAAGCCCCCGCTGTCCTCGCCGACGACACCACTGTGATCACCACCTCCCACCCGTCACCGGCCTCACCTCCGTTGGCCGTGGGTGCTGTCGGATCGCCATCGCCGTCGAGCTCCCGAAGACCCCTTTTCGTCTACCCTCGCCGCCGGTCGCCGTCTGTCGCCCTTCGTCACCGCCGAAGGTATAACCGAGACCGCCATGACCCCCTCTATCCATTTTCACCGAGAGCTAGGACTATAGGCGCTCGCCGCCGCCGTCGCCACAGCGCCCGAACCCACCGGAGCTGGAGACGAAGGGGCTAAGTACCCCTTATGCCTGTGCCGTGTCGGATCACGTCATGGCCGTCCGATCCTAAACCCTAAACCCTAAACCCTCGGATCTGGTCAAACCGGTACCCTGTGATCCTTACTGTTGATCATAATTTAAAAGCTGGAATCAATCTGGTGCGTCCACATCATAACCCTTCGCACGTTTTAATCACAGCCCTCTGTTTTCACTTAAACCACCCGCCTCGCATCTGGCCACTGGATCTAGATCCAACGGTCCAGATCGCTCGGGTCCACGCGCACAGTCACTGGTCCACCGTGGGCCTGGCTCACCGTGGACCAGAGCTCATTTTCTGTTAAAATAAAATCCCAGAAATTGATTTAAACTTTGAAAATTCATAACTTGCTCAATTTAGCTTCAAATTTCACCATTCCAATTTTATTAAATTCAACATTTTATTCTCTACACAATAGTGCCATAAAAACAGTATATTACTCTAGCACAAAATAATCTTATGAATTAAATAAATAAAAACCCCTTAGGGATAAATTAATAATTCATGAAATAAATTAGGAAAAACCCCTAAACTTCAACCTTTAATGTTATTAAATATAACATCAGTATAATAAAGCTCAAATCACATATTTAAATCATAAAACTTGTATGTTTATGTTTGTGATGCTTTATTGAATGAATTGTTTACTTTTTCCGTATCGAGAAGACTACGAGTTCGTCGAGGAGCCGGAGTTTTATCCCGAGGTTCCACCTTCCCCATTTGCTGATCAAGGCAAGTCATCGACCACTCCTGTGGAAATAGTTGATCATCATTGAGCCCATGTTTTAATAAATTAATGCTATAACTCATAGGACAATATTGCATTAGTCAAATATCAAGCCCTACACTTATATTTATTAGATCCCCGTCCTTGTGTGCAAACCCAAGCCATGCTTATTGAGCCATAACTCCTTGTCACTCTACAAATATTATATTAGCTCGTGTCCAATGTACCGACACAAATGCTATAGGATAAAAAGAATGAGTCGTAGATAATTGGAATCTGTTATATGAATTTCCCCGTTATTCTCGTCTCTGGACTCTGTTGCAAAGCACTTCAGTACTGTTTACTACTGTTTGAATGGTTGAGTTATTCATGGCATGTAAGGACTGTTGAGCGAGGTGGGGCTGACTGTACCCCTCGAGTTAGAAGATGATGATGCATACACATGTTTATATTTCAGTACTAATAAATTGATCACATTTAATTGCTTTACAAATTAAGCTTTTTCGCAAAATTAGCCACTATCTCCCTTGTTATTTCTCTGCATTATATTTGCATTCGGTGGCTTGCTGAGTACGTTTGTACTCACCCCCGTTGACTTCCACCACCAGAGCCCATCTACTACGAGGAGGATGAAGGTCTGGAGTAGCGACCTAGTCAAGGCGAGACTGGAAGGAGGCGTTCATCTAGGACCCTTTGTTTTATTAGTTTCTCTTCACCTTTATTCACTTTTGTACTAATACGGTCTACGAACCGTGAATGATTGCTCGTATTGTACGTGGTCGCATGATGAACGTCTTGGTTTATTGATTTTCTTTGGAATTTCAATAAAAGTCCTGATTTATTAAATCGGGGCGTGACAAGATGGTATCAAAGCCGACTTGACTGTAGGAAGCCAAACAGACTTGACCCTAGGATTTATATTAACCATATTTTCTCAAACTACTTATCCTCTCATCTTCCGAGGTTTTTACAAAAAAATTTCTCTTTTTTGTAGATGCCGGTTCATACCATGAGCGGGACTCTCCGTGACGAGGCTGGATTCATCCGAGAGCTTCGCATGCTCGTCGACTTCTTGGGGTTTCCCCATGATCCCGCGTTCCACAGGATCTTTCCCGATGCGAGCGAGAGCTACTGCGAGGTCACAGTTGTTATCCGCTCCTCATCCACGCAGCCACCTTTCTACACCCATGGAGTTGGAGGACCCTCGTTCGTGGTGGCCAGCTAGCGCGCCGCACTTCAGGCCCTCGCCGAGCTTCAACTGGTCTACGACTGCCACCTCCGCGACACCGTCTACCGCTTCATGCCCATGCGCACGCCCGGGAGTCATCGCAGCATCTACATCAGCCCCCTCACATAGAGCAACTCCGCCATCGCCCGCACCATGAGACTTTTGGAGGCCATGGACAACCTCCACACAGAAGCCGTTCTCGACGCAGACAACCATCATGACACCATCGACTTCTACCGCCACACCTCGGAGAACCTGAACCGTGAGAATGCTGAGCTTCGTCGACAAGTCCAGCAGAACCCCCAGTTGACCCTCGAGGTAGAGGAGTTGAGGCGTTAGAACGAGCTTCTACGCCAAGGCGGAATAGTCAACACCCAGCTCTGTCACCAGCTCAAGGAACTGAAGAAGGATATCGAGGAGATCGCACCCCTTCCGCCTCGCAAGCGGAAATCGCTTCGGATCCCCACCGTGAGGCCCAAGAGGATTTCCCGCAGCGCACCTCCCGCCGGACCTTCCAGCTCTACTTTCCCGACCGTCTCCATCGAGCCCGTGATCGAGCCGACCCCTGAGCTGCCATAGACGTAGTATTTATGACTGATTGTTTTCTTTCAATTGTTTTGAATTGTATTGCCACTCATGTCGAATATAAAGCATGAGTGAAGATTAAAATAAAAAACAATAAATGTAATCGCAAGAACGACATTTTGAAATAAAGCTTAGTATCATTTTTCCTCCTAAGAAAGTGTTATTTTGGAAACTTCAGGATGACTAACAATCAAGGTTCGAACGCTCCCCAAAACGGAGGGGACAACGGCAACCTGCCCCAATGGGGAGCAACCGGGCAAAGGCAAGCCCCGGTCGCCAACCACCCCACTCTGGCCGAGATGATGGCCAACCAGAACCAGTTGGTCGCTGCACTGCTAAATCAGATGCAGCAGCAGATGCAAGAGCAGCAGGCTCAATTCTTTTGCCTCCACCAACAGCCCGAGCTGCCCCGCCCCGCCACTCCAGCTCCCGCTCCCGCCTCTCAGCTCTCGGAGTTCCTTCGAGTCCGCCCACCCACCTTCTCGAGCACCACCAACCCCATGGAGGCTGGGGATTGGTTGAGAACCATCGGGAAGAAGCTAGACCTGCTGACCTGCACTAAGCAGGAGAGGGTGGCTTTTGCCGCCCACCAGCTCTAGGGTCCCACCACAGAATGGTGGGACAACCTGCGCGATACCTTGCCCGAGGGACACGTCCATACTTGGGCGGAGTTCTCGGCTGCCTTCCGAGCAGCCCATGTCCTCGACGGCATTATTGCTCAGAAGCAGCAGGAGTTTTGAGACCTGTAGCAAGGGAGCAGGACCATCACTGAATACCTGCACGAGTTTAACCGGTTGGCCCGGTACGCACCTGAGGAGGTCCGTACCGACACGGCCAGACAGTCCAAGTTCCTCCGGGGACCGAAGGATGAGTTGTCCCTTCAACTCATCTCCGAGGATTACGCTAACTTTCAAAAGTTGGTGAATAAAGCTATCATTCAGGAGACCCAGCAGAATAAGGTCGACCTGAAGAAGAAGATGATGATTGCCTTCAGGCAGAACTAGGGCATGGCCCAGAGGCCTCGTTTCACCCCTCCTCCACCAGCGCCACAATACCACCCCCACCCGGTGCATCGTCCGGCACCACCCGCCAGCAACGCCGAAGCCGGACAATCCCGCCCCGCTCCCGCCGCACCAGTCGCCCCACCCGCCCCGGCCAAGAAGGCGGAGATTCTGCGCGACAAGCACGGCAAGCCTGTGGTATGCTTCAACTGCCGCCAGGAGGGACATTACTCCCACTAGTGCCCCCACCCCAAGCGCACACAAGGAGTCGCAACGAACCCCGCCATCCGCACCCGAGTCAACCACGTCACCGCCGAAGAAGCCCAGGCCGCACCCGAGATCGTGATGGGTAAGTTCTTGGTACATTCAACACTTGTAGTGGTTTTATTTGACACTAGAGCTACGCACTCCTTCATATCAACTGCCTTCGTGGAAAAGAACAACCTAAATATAAGTGAACTACCGAGAGTCGTGCTAATAGTCACCCCTGGGAAACAAACTCTAGCCCAATCCTATAGTCCAAAGGTATGGGTAGATATCCACGACACCATATTCTGGGCTGACCCCATTCTAATAGAATGCCAAGGCTTGGACCTCATTCTAGGAATGGACTGGCTGAATAAACACCAAGGAGTGATAAGATGTGCCCGGAGACAAGTGACTGTGACCAGTGAAGAAGGGACTGCCGTCACATTTCAAATGCCAAGCCTAAAGTCCGGAAGACAAAGGCTGCACCACATTACCTTGGAAGAGATACCAGTAGTCTGCGAGTACCCGGACTTGTTTTTGGAGGATTTACCAGGGATGCCACCCAAGAGGGACATCGAGTTCCGGATTGATTTGGTGCCCAGAACCACCCCCATTTACAAGCGACCATACCGGATGGCCGCCAATGAGTTAGCTGAGATGAAGCAGCAGTTGGAGGATCTTGAGAAGAAAGGCTATATCAGACCTAGCACTTCTCCATGGGGAGCCCCCATCATCTTCGTTGAGAAGAAAGAATACAAGGCTAAGCGTATGTGTGTGGACTATCGAGCCTTGAATGAGGTGACCATCAAGAATAAATACATGTTACTCAGGATCAATGATCTTTTTGACCAGCTGAAAGGAGCTACGGTATTTTCTAAGATCGACCTACGGTCCAGATATCATTAGCTGAGGATTTGAGAGGAGGATATACCCAAGACGGTGGCAGGGTCCACAGCAATACCTTGTGTAGAAATGATGTGTCCAAGGAACTTTATGAATATGATGAATAAGGTGTTCATGGAGTATTTGGACAAGTTTATCGTGGTTTTTATAGATGACATCCTTTTCGCACCCTCAAGACCTGGCTGGTGTCAGCACCTATACTGACCCTACCAGATATCTGGAAGGACTTCCATGTTTATTGCGACGCATCTCGCCAAGGATTGGGATGTGTACTTATGCAAGATGGGAAGGTTATTTCGTCTGCTTCTCGATAGTTGAGACCACATGAATTAAACTACCCGACCCATGATTTGGAATTGGCCGCCGTGGTGCACGCCCTTAAGATATGGAGGCATTATTTGGTCAGAAATCACTGCGAAATCTTTACGGATCATAAGAGTTTGAAGTACATCTTCACGTAGCCGGACCTCAATCTGAGGCAAAGACGACGGTTGGAATTAATAAAGGACTATGACTTAGGTATTCACTACCACCCCAAAAAAGCAAATGTGGTAGCTGATGCATTAAGTCATAAAGGATATTGCACCGCCCTCGTGATTCAGGACCACACCCCTTGGTTATATAAGGAAATGGAAAAGTTGAATCTCGGGTTAACCACCGGAGCATACCTAGCCACCTTGGAGACTCAACCCGTCCTGTTCGAGCAGATCCGTGAGGCTCAGTTAGAAGACCCGGATATAGCAGCCATAAAGAAGAACATGAGGCAAGGTAAATCCCTAGGATTTTCAGAAGATGAAAATGGCACCATATGGTTTGGAACAAGGATCTGCGTGCCAAATAAACCGGAGATAAAAACCCTTATCCTGAGGGAGGCCCATGATACTTTGTACTCTATCCATCCTGGGAGCACCAAGATGTACCAGGACTTGAAGGAACGCTATTGGTGGGTTAGCATGAAAAGAGAGATTGCTCATTTCATCACAGAATGTGACACCTGCAGACGAGTAAAGGCAGAACATCAGAGATCTGCAGGACTGTTACAGCCACTTAAAGTGCCTGAATGGAAATGGGAAGAGATCGGTATGGACTTCATTACCGGACTTCCAAAGACCCAACTTGGATATGATTCTATTTGGGTAATCATTGATCGGCTACCGAAAGTAGCACACTTCATAGCCGTCAAGATGACTTTCAGTGGCCCTAAGCTCGTAGAGTTGTATATGGCCCGTATTGTGTGTCTCCACGGAGTGCCCAAGAAGATAGTGTCCGATAGAGGAAGTCAGTTTACCTCTCATTTTTGGAAGAACCTTCAAGAAGAGATGGGAACGAGACTGAACTTCAGCACTGCTTACCACCCTCATTGGCTGGAGTACATGATGTGTTTCATGTGTCCCAACTAAAGAAGTGTCTCCGAGTCCCCACAGAGCATGTGGACCTACAACAGTTGGATGTTCAAGAGGATCTGACCTACGTGGAAAAGCCGTCAAGATCTTGGAAGTAAAAGAGAGGACCACCAGAAGCCGTGTCATCCGCTTCTACAAGGTTCAGTGGAGCAATCATCCCGTAGAGGAAGCTACCTGGGAAAAGAGGAGGAACTCAAGGCACAACATCCTGAGCTATTCGAGGATTGATCCGAATCTCAAGGACGAGATTCTCTGTAAGGGGGATAGGATTGTAACACCCCAAGAATTAAAAAGAAATAAAAGAAAAGAAAAATATTATTAAAGAAATTTCTGAATTTTATTATTGAAGAAAATCCTAAAAGAGCCCTAATAAAGCCAAACAGGGAGAAATATTCAAAATCTGAACTTGAAAATTTTATGAGATAAACTAGAGGCCAAAACATAATTTCAGGAATTTTTACAAATTTTTATCAACAGTGATTCAACCCTTAATCAAATAAATGAATTAATGGAATTATTTTAAATCAGAAAAGCATTTAAAATCTTAAAGGGCCTCAACCCCGAATTCGCCTCCAACCGAGCCGTGCGTCACTGACAAGTGGGGCCAACCTGTCGGCGCCGCTCCTCTCCTCTCTCCCGCCTGCGCCCATCTCGGTCCCACCCGCTAGCCTCACCAGCCCGGCCCTCTCCCTCTGACCGCTCGGCCCCGGCTGTCGGCACTCTCTTTCCCGTCCGCCCACTGACAGGTGGAGCCCACCTGTCAGAAGCTTCATCTTCGATGGAAGGGAATCCCTCCCCTTTTCTTCCGGCGACCCCCTTTCCAATTCCTCGCCGCCGGCCGCCGCGTTCGCTCGAATTTCCCCCGGATCACCTTCCCCGAGCATCACCGCCCTATTTCCATCTATAGCCGACGTGTTTTACCGTTTAGGAAAGCTTGGCCGTGGGTTAGGAATCCCTCGCCGAAGATCATGGGAAACCCTCGGTCCCCTTCCCATTTAATGTCGGCAAGCCCCCTATTTAAACCCCTGTGGTCACCGCCCTCTGCCCACACCGTCGTACCCCAAGCCCGAGCGAGAACAGAGCGCCCCATCCCATTTTCGGGCTCCCTCTCCATTTCGACTCCAGCGAGCCCTCGCCGGTGACTCAAGCCCCCGCTGTCCTCGCTGACGACACCACTGTGATTGCCACCTCGCACCCGTCACCGGCCTCACCTCCGTTGGCCATGGGCGTCGTCGGATTGCCGTCGCCGTCGAGCTCCCGAAGACCCCTTTTCTTCTACCCTCGCCGCCGATCGCCGTCCATCGCTCTTCGTCACCGCCGAAGGTATAACCGAGACTGCCATGACCCCCTCTATCCATTTTCGCCGAGAGCTAGGACTATAGGCGCTCGCCGCCACCGTCACCACCATGCCCGAACCCGCCGGAGCCGGAGACGAAGGGGGCTAAGTACCCCTTACGCCTGTGCCGTGTCGGATCGCGTCATGGCCGTCCAATCGCGATCAGAGGGCTACGATTAAATCCCTTTGGGATTTAATCCGAGCCCTTGGATCTGGTCAAACCGATACCCTGTGATCCTGACTGTTGATCGTTATTTAAAAGCTGGAATCAATCTGGTGCGTCCACCTCATAACCCTTCGAATGTTTTAATCACAGCCCTCCATTTTCACTTAAACCACCCGCCTCGCATCTGGCCGCTGGATCCAGATCCAACGGTCCAGATCGCTCGGGTCCACGCGCATAGTCGCTGGTCCACCGTGGGCCTGGCTCACCGTGGACCAGAGCTCATTTTCTGTTTAAATAAAATTCCAGAAATTGATTTAAACTTTGAAAATTCAAAACTTGCTCAATTTAACTTCAAATTTCACCATTCCAATTTTATTAAATTCAGCATTTTATTCTCTACACAATAGTGCCATAAAAATAGTATGTTACTCTAGCACAAAATAATCTTATGAATTAAATAAATAAAAACCCCCTAGGGATAAATTAATAATTCATGAAATAAATTAGGAAAAACCCCTAAACTTCAACCTTTAATGTTATTAAATATAACTTCAGTATAATAAAGATCAAATCACATATTTAAATCATAAAACTTGTATGTTTATGTTTGTGATGCTTTATTGAATGAATTGTTTACTTTTTCCGTATCGAGAAGACTACGAGTTCATCGAGGAGCCGGAGTTTTATCCCGAGGTTCCACCTTCCCCATTTGCTGATCAAGGCAAGTCATCGACCACTCCTGTGGAAATAGTTGATCATCATTGAGCCCATGTTTTAATAAATTAACGCTATAACTCATAGGATAATATTGCATTAGTCAAATATCAAGCGCTACACTTATATTTATTAGATCTCCATCCTTGTGTGCAAACCCAAGCCATGCTTATTGAGCCTTAACTCCTTGTCACTCTACAAATATTATATTAGCTCGTGTCCAATGTACCGACACAAATGCTATAGGATAAAAAGAATGAGTCGTAGATAATTGGAATTTGTTATATGAATTTCCCCGTTATTCTCGTCTCTGGACTCTGTTGGAGTTGGCTACATTTAAAGTATGGTGGGTTCCGGGTGCAAGCTAGGGCATTGGTTGGTCGCACCCGGGGCACTATAAGGACCGGTCTGCAGGATCTGTTGCAAAGCACTTCCGTACCAACCACAAGTCTAATGGGTAAGTCCTAACTGAAAGTATGGAACAATCCGACTCGATGCACCATAGTGGAGGGGGCAAGGGGCAACCTGCGGGTGACTTGTACCGACGTGGCTCAAGGGGGGGTATGGTGAGGCTCGACGTGTCGAGACACGATACGAAACCCATAAGAGGGTGTCGTCGGGTCGAGGAGGACCATATGGAAGGTTTTGGCACGAGTTCCTGTGGTATGGGTCATCTCGTTACACTTTGGTGTAAGTGATGAGTGCGTGCCTTGTGGGTACAGTGGTACATCTCTGATCAGAGTATTTAATCTTTTCGAAAAGCCAAGCCCACGGTCAAGGGCGGGTTGTGTGACTACTCGCAGTTAATTTACTACTGTTTGAATTGTTGAGTTATTCATGGCATTTAAGGACTATTGAGCGAGGTGGGGCTGACTGTACCCCTCGAGTTAGAAGATGATGATGCATACACATGTTTATATTTCAATACTAATAAATTGATCACATTTAATTGCTTTACAAATTACGCTTTTTCGCAAAATTAGCCACTATCTCCCTTGTTATTACTCTGCATTATATTTGCATTCGGTGGCTTGCTGAGTACGTTTGTACTCACCCTCGTTGACTTCCACCACTAGAGCTCGTCTACTACGAGGAGGATGAAGGTCTGGAGTAGTGACCCAGTCAAGGCGAGACTGGAAGGAGGCGTTCATCTAGGACCCTTTGTTTTATTAGTTTCTCTTCACCTTTATTCACTTTTGTACTAATATGGTCTACGAACCGTGAATGATTGCTCGTATTGTACGTGGTCGCATGATGAACGTCTTGGTTTATTGATTTTCTTTGGAATTTCAATAAAAGTCCTGATTTATTAAATCGGGGCATGACAGCCTACCTCTCAAACATTTCTTACTTCTAGTGGACGCACTGGAAGGATGAAGTTGGCTGGGAGGGAAGTGTCATTAATTTGAATCATTTTTCCAGACTTCGGACCACTAGTTCGACGCTTCCGACGAAGTGGGAAAGTCACTGAAAAATGGATTCCAAGCCACCGGCTTGAAAGCATCCGTAAAAAGAGTCGAAGGAGACCAAATAATGAGGATTCCAAGCTTCGGCTTGAAAGCATCCGTAAAAAGAGTCCAAGGAGACCACTGTGAATTCCAAACCACCGGTTTGATAGCATTCGCAAAAAGAGCCGAAGGAGGCCAAAACAAAATAGAGTTTGAGCTAATAAGCTTCAAACATCTGTGACAAGAGTCCAAAGTGACCAATCTTTGGGGACATTTAAATGTCCAGAAAGCTTGTCCGAAGTAATTTCTTTCAAGCAAAAGGTACTAAGTTACCGGTTTTTAGACTCCAAGTAGTCGAAAATGTTTTGTAAGATTTTAATTAATCTTTAAGTTGTTGAGGGGCTCCAAACCCCCAAAATTGTACTCCTAAGTTTTTCTTTGCGCTTAACCATCTTCGAGTATGATGCGAAGTTGCTTATGCCCAAAGAGGGGTTGGGAAGTAAGGAGACAATTTTAAAAATCGATATTTATCATTTGGACAAATTACAATTACATCATGAAAAATCGGTGTCTATGCCGAGAAGGAATCGAAGACCCCTTCGATCTCTAGAGCTACTACTAAGGTTGGAACAACTAGTTCTAGAGACGGGAGTTCTAATAACTTTGTGTTTAACCCTCCTACCTCCCTTCGAAGCTCTAAAATCTTTCTGTTCTTGTTGAAGTTCAGCCCAAGTTCGAAGTCGTTCAGGGCTCCTTTCCCAACTTCGAAGTTCTTCAGATTTTTTCCCTTGATCTTCAGCAATATCTTCATCTTCAGACCATGCTGTGTCTTCAGAAGATGAAGTTTCTAAGTTAACCTCTTTTTCTTCCTCCTTAATATAAGATAGTATGTCTTTACATATTTCGGGCGCAATTGCACCAGAGTTATCTCGAGGAATTAAGAATCGAGGCCGCTTGTGAAGTTTTAAAAGATCGAAGGTAGCCCATAGCAGGCGAAGTTCTTCGGCAGCATTTAACACTTCGACATCATCCATACGTGGTTGAGAAGCCTAAAAACACGATAAGTAAATTTTCATTCATAATGTATAAAAACATGATTCTTTACATAGTCAGGATCCTAAAACAAATCTAGACCTACGGGTTCGGCGGAGGTTGGCTGCTCGAAGCTTGCGAACGAGCTTGCTTCTAGCGTTGCCCTTAATCAATATAAGCTTTGATCGCAGTGCGACCTTCGGCTCTCCATGAAGCTTGAAAGGCTTGCCAAGCAGCAGCTACATTTACAGAAGGATTGAGAAGCTGATTTTCGTCGAAGGAAATTGGAGCCACCCCTGAACTTGGCGTTATCGATAATCCTAGATCTTCGTAGTAGCGAAGCACTCCGAGAGCAGCCACTTGGCCGGAGATCTCTCCATACCGAATGCCTGCTGTCTTCATCATCTTCGCCGCTCCTTGGATCCTTTTCAGCCATCGCAGTAGGGAGATGTTGTCATCTGAAGGAAGTGTCCCAGTAGTACCGAAGTACTCTAGAACACCTAGGAGTTGGTTCATGACTTCTGCAGCTACCTTCTCTGATTTGAGCTTATCTTCGAGTAAAGCGTCCTTCGAGGTTTTCTGGCTAAGCAGGTTAACTCATCCACCATAGCGGAGAGCCTAGCTGCCTCCATAGCTAGAGAGCTTTTCTGGCTAAGCAGGTTGCTAGCCTCCTCCGCAGCTTTGGCCTTTTCCTCCCGGAGCTTGACAAGTTCAGCCCCCGCCATAGCATGTTCAGCCCGCATCTTTTCTATTTCTGCTCGAAGCATAATTTGTTCTGCTTCGAGTTTTTATTCGCAGCTTCCAAGCCTTGTCTGGCCCTCCGCTCCACTGAGACCATGTTGTCTAAGTGGGCAACCCGACCTTCGGAGATGTTGAGATTTTGCTGAAGAGCAGTATTTTCCTCTCGAAGGTGAAGGCTTTCGCGCTCGTTTGAAACAGCTGCATCTTGGGCCAAGACTATTTGCTGCAAAGAGAAAAAAGCAAGGTGAGAAATTACTTGTAGGTGAGATTAATTTTGTTTTGCAGATACTTCATACCTGGTATGCTGCACGCTCTATGGCGGAGTTAAGCTCCGAACCCTCAGCTTCGCTCATGATGGCTACCAAGTCCGTCTCCCCGACTTCGCGGTTAGCTCGGTCTAGAGGCTCGAGAAAAGCCCGAAGTCCGGTCCTTCGCTCAAAGAAAGGAGCTAGGAGAGGGAGCATTGACAAGGCCCTCTGGTCATCTTCGTTTGGCGCGGGGTCGGAGCGCTGGGCTGCATCCTCAGAAACTTCAGCAGATTGTCCCCCCTATGTAGATTGACCCCCGTCTGTTGATTCAGACGGAGTTAATCCTGAATTCGGAGCAGGGAAGGGGTCCATTTTGCCTTTACCTTTTCCAGGTCCCATTTGGGTGACTTCTGGAATTGGCTCCGGAGTTGCTGAAGTCCCAGGAACCGTGTCTTCGGGGTTAACCTCTTCCACAGGAGCGGACCCTGTTGAAGCAAAGGTATTATACCTTGTATAATTTTGCAGGAAAAAAGAACAAAAGGATTATGCGAAGTTTACCTCCGAAGTCTTGTCGATGGGTGAGCATGGGGCTGCTTGGAGGGTCAAAAGCTACCCCAAAGTCTTCGTCGGAATCAAAATTCAAGATTGAAGCTTCTGTTGGCGGAGCTTCTTTGGAAACAGCTGTCCTTACTTCGTCGAGAATCGGAGCCGACTCTGCAACTACTTTAGCTTCACTTTCAGTCAAGGGAGCTCCATCACGCGGCAAGTTTTCTTAAGCAGTCGAGGTCCCAACCTGCCCAGAGCTGCTTGGAACCTCCAGCACGTTTATAGAATTTCCAATGCCTGCATCTGCCTGGGTTTCCTCCCTATCAATCAGGTCGACGAGGATTCTTCCTTCATCTTCCGAGGAATCAAACACCGAGGCTATCGGACTAGAAGGCACTGCAGTTCGTGGTTTCTGAGCTACCTTCTTCGATGGAGTCTTGACAGGGGCTGAAGTTCCAACTTCGGCTTTCCTTTTCATAGGACCTTGTTCCGAAGGCACCCAGTCCAAGAGAGGGGGAGGAGCAACTCCGAGCACCCCCCATACTCTGTTAAATCGTTCCCAAGTACCCACTAACTTCTTTCTCCATTCCTTCTCTGCCGGAGTCGGAATCCCCAGGATCTTCTCCGAAGCTCGCACAATTTGCTCTGAAGTCATCAGAGCTAGAGAAGCTGAGAGATAAGTTAACATTAGTTATTTCTTCAAATAGATATATGAAACATGTTGTTTTCAAAGTTACCTGCAGGGCTTGAGTTCGAAGAAATCTTTCAGAGGCCTCCCTCTGGGTCTTCCTCGAAGGTGATAGGCTAGTTGGCCATCAGAGGAGGAATCTGCAGTCCGAGGAACTCTTCCGCCAAGTCCCTCATACTCAAGCGGTGGCTAATTCGCTCAAGTAGGCTGAGCCGGGCTTTGAGTTGGCCTGGATCTGGGTGAACGAGGGCTTCCCTTCGGAAGTTTATGTCTTGTAGAGGTCCGGCCAGACGACTCCCTGCCCTAACTTTGGCGTAAAACCACCAGAGAATCCAATCTGTATACCACCTGGCGTTGATGGCCTTTGTTGGAAACCGAAGGGCGTATTCATCCCGAAGCCGGAAGTTAATACTCCCAAAGGCCACCACCATCTTTTTACCTCCGGGGCCTATGAAGGTCTTCGGTTGGCACGAAGCTCGGTGTAAAGCTGCGAAGATTTCTGCTCTTCCTTCCCAGCCTTCAGCTCGCAGCGCCCATTCAAAGATGGCAAGGCGTGCTATCGCATTCGGAGAGAGTTGGGGGAGAGTAACATGGAATAAATCCAGTACCTCAGCTAGGAAGTCGACGACCAGAAGTACTAATCCAACTTCGAAAAAGGCTTCGAAAACAACCACTTCTCCGGGCCTTGGTGAAGGAATAGTTTCTTTTCCAAGTTTGCGGATCACAATCTCTGAGCTAGTCTTCCCTTCTATTGCTGCTGTGAGCGTTTACCTCTTGCAGGTTGAGGGTCGCAGTTGGTAAGATTGATCTGCATACTTCGACGATGCTGGAAGGAGATCATGGGGATCACCATGTGGGGGATTTCTTCCTAGCACCGCCGTTGGTGCTGCCACTGCCGCCACCGGAGCTGCTGCCGCTACTGCTGCCGCTGCCTGTTGTCGGGCTAGGGCTGAAGCCGCCCCAGGGACCTTGAAACTCGTCTTCGCCATGAAATCGCACGGATTGCTTGAGGGGAAAAATGGAGGCTAGGGTTTGTTTGCATGAAAGCGGTGAGAAGGTATTTGGGAAGGATCTGGGCCCCCTATTTATAGCCTAGGCCATGATTTTTTACTGTTTGGTGTTTTGCCGTTTCACATTCCCGACCGTTGTCCCTGTGCGAACTTAACGCATTTACTTAATTTCCGTTGAGGAAAAAGCCAACGGCTATTTCTTGTAAGCCTAAGAAAGCTTTCAGACTTTTTAAGTTAATTCTAAAATAGTTCGAACATAATTTTCTTATAAGTTGATTCGAAGTTTCGAATCTCCGCATATTCCGAAGGTTGATTAAAACTGTTAACGTCTGCGCATGATTATTTTTCTTGCGTATACTGCTTTCCTAATATCGCAGGTTTAGCGGAGAAGCTTATTCGAGGGGCTACTGTTGGGGGAAAATACTTCATCCTCAGAGCCATTGCTACAACAAGACAAAGGCAGGTGATTCAATCAAAGGTTTCTAGCGCCTAACTTCGGGAGTACATTGGATCAAGTTCGAAAGATGAAGGCGAATTCTAGTTCGAAGTATATCTTCAAACATGGACTCTTCGGACAGCCTCTTGCCAGCTAAGATGGAAGATTTATCTTTTATCTCAGTAGATTAGTCTTTTACCGTTTTAGCCCTATCAAGGGTACCGAATAGTTTCCACTATATCGGTTGTAATATAGGGGTAAAAAGGTCTTTTCCTTAATGTTTGGGCCTATAAATACCCCCAGTTTGGCCCTGTAAGGGGGATCGAAGACAAAGTTATTCAATACACATATTCGAACTGTTCTAAGCTATTATCCAATTCGGAGGCTTGAAACAGTTTATTAACAAACACTTTGTTCGTTAGTTTCTAACCTTTTGAAACCTGTTAGCGTAATCTTTTATGCCAACAATCTTTATCAGCTAGCTTTATGAAGTTCGTACTTCTCGGCTGTTGATGGTAGTTTAAAAAGTTATCAGAAGCAAGAATCTGTTTAGCACTGTGATTCTCCACAGTACTAGAGAAATCCAAGTATTCAATAAAGAGAGGAAGCCTAATGAAAAATGTCCCAAACTGCAAAAGACAATGCCGTGATATTCTGAATAGAGTATTCTAAATTTATTGGCTTATTGCTTCTTATACAGGACACTATACGTTCAGTGTATCATGTAAGGCATTATGATGTTCTCAAGTTAATGCATGTGAAGGAGTATCTAGATATATTCATGTCACATGATTGGCCTCCATAATGCCTTAATATTAAAGTACATGTGCATATATAGCTAACTATATGCTAAATTTGATATTCTTATACAGGACACTATGAGAAGGCTCCACACAGTCACACAACCAGTAATATTAATCTACTTTGCTTTAAGCCAGGATATGTTGATCATGGAAGCTGGCAGGGAGTATTAATAAACAGGAACAATGAAGAGGTTGAACACCTTTAGATTACTGAACTTTCATAGTGCAATTTCTATCTTAAGAATTAACAAAACCTCCTTCCAAGCAGCATCAGTAGTGAAATCAATGTCATCATCACTATTGTTGGGGGAAAATATTCCATCTTCAGGGTTATTGCAGTAACAAGACAAAAGCCGGTGATTAAGTCAAAGGTTTTCAGCATATAACTCCGAGGATACAGTAGATCAAGTTCGAAGTATGAAGACGGACTCTAGTTCGAAGTATATCTTCGAACCAAGACTCTTCCGGGAGCTTCACTGCCAGCTAAGATGGAAGACTTATCTTCTTTCTCATTAGATTAGTCTTTTACCATTTTAGCTCTATTAAGGGTACCAAATAGTTTCCACTATGTCGGTTGTAACAGAGGGATTAAAGGGTCTTTTCCTTAATGTTTGGGCCTATAAATACCCACCATTTTACCCTGTAATGAGGACCGAATACAATTTATTCAATATACATCTTTGAACTATTTCCAGCTATTATCCTTTCGGAGGCTTGGAATAGTTTACTTCGCAAACACTTCGTTTGTTAGTTTCTAACCTTCAGAAACCTGTTAGCGTAATCTTTTACGCCAACAGTTGGCGCCGTCCGTGGGGAACCTAGTTCAAAAAACTTCGTTCTCTACGAAGTTCTCAAACCATGCCTCCCAAGCGGAGTTCAGGTGGTAGTCCTACTCGGAGGTCCCCTCGGACCTTCGGAGCAAGATCTTCAAACACAGTTGAGATTGGAGGATCTTCGACTTTTCCTCCACCTCAAACTCCGGAAGGGATTCCCCTTCCTCGAGTATACGGAGTTCCTTCCCCAACTCCGTCCATTCTTCTGTCGCCCGGAGTCCCTCTTCCACCTCAAGTTCCACTTCGAACTGATGCGAATAGTTCTCAAGACCTGGAAGATCCTTCCGGAGGAGATGAAGATGGTCTTGGTGATATGGCCACTCAAATGGCCAGTCTCCAAGATGAGGTAGAAAGGTGGTGACAAGAAGCCGCAGATAGGCTTCGTCCTCAAGCTACCCCAGTCATCCCCGAAGTGCCCAAAGACGATGAACCTATTTATCCCGAAGCCCCGGAGAATGCTTCCTTCGACACTGAATCTCCGCTACATCCTGAGTTGCAAAAAGTGCGCTTCGACCCTAAGTTCAAAACTTCGAAGCTTTGCAAATATTCCGGAGATGAAGATCCTAGAGAGTTTGCCCGTTCTTATGCATTAGCAATGGAAGCCAGTGGAGGAGTGCGAGATACTATGGCCAAATGTTTTCCCCTAGCCCTCCAAGGAGTGGCTTTGCGGTGGTTTTGGTCTCTGAAGCCAGGATCAATCAGTTCATGGGGGCAGTTGAAGAAGAAGTTCGTGAGTAACTTTCAGGGTACCTTCGTACCCCCAATGTCAACAGGAAGCCTTTTCCAGGTGAAGCAGCTACCCGGAGAGACCTTAAGACGGTATTTCAAGCGCTTCACTCATACGAAGTCGCAAATTCAAGGGTTGTCTACGTCTTCGGTAGTTGACGCAACTCGGGAAGGAGTTATTCATGCAGGCCTCCTTGATAAACTTCACCGGAAAAATATATCTTCTGTTTCTCAGTTGATGTCTTATTTTGAAGAATATGCGAGGTCAGAAGAAGGCTGGCTTCGGAGAACTGCTGCTACTCCGTCTATATTGCAAGAAGTTAAGTGGGAGGTGAAAACTTCAACACAGCCACAAGGGCCTAGCTTCGAAGCTCAGCATGATAGGCGTCGGGGGCAAAAGCATCCTCGTTCAGAAGTTTTGAACATTGCACCCCCGCAGAAGTTTGCCCCAAGAGCTCCGCATACTTCAGGAAACAAGTCCAGCGGCTGGAGGCCGCCAGGGAAACCGGCTGGCAAAGCCCGGGCCTTTTTCTGCTACATCCATGGTGAAAATCGGAGTCACGCAACTAATGCGTGCAAAGCTATACTTGCTTTAAGAGGAGAGTACTTGGAAAGAACTTTGGTTCGAGGCACTACTGACCGAGTTCCGACCGAAGTACATCCGGAGCCTGTCCAGGCTATGGCCCAAATAGAGAACTTCGACCCTGCGAGACGGCCTCCGGTGGTCAATATTATGCCACCTCTGAAGCAGGAAGAGGGACAAGATCGAGGGAAAAGAGTAGTCCTCCCCATCTCCAAAGGAGGGACCCTCAGAAGTATGTCGAAGAGGCAGAGAAGAGAATATGTCAGAGAAGTGGGCCATATTAGAACTTATTCGTCTGCAGCTGCTATGCCCGAATGGTCCCATGTGCCGATATCTTTTTCTGCGGATGATGCAGCTAGCATTAAGTTTCCACATGCAGACCCACTTGTCATTACTGCCGACATAGCAGGAACTGAGGTTCGGAGAGTGCTAATTGACGGAGGGAGTTCGGCAGATATTATTTTTGTCCAAGCTTTTGATCAACTCTGCATCTCCAGAAAGCATCTTCTCCCAGCAGCCCATCCATTGCAAGGCTTCGCAGGACCCCCTCTTGATGCCCTCAGCCAAATTGGCCTGGAAGTTACTTTTGGAGAGGGGCTATTAGCCAGGACAGAAGAAGTGATTTTCGATGTTGTAGATGCTCCATATGCATACAATGTCATCTTCGGAAGGGGCATGCTGAATCAATTCGGAGCTGTGGCGCATCATAATTACTTGTGTATGAAGATGCCCACACAGGCGGGAGTGCTCACTGTCTTCGGAGATCAGGCTACCGCCCGAAGAGCGGAGTATGGTCATGGCCCTCCTCTTGATCCGAGACAGGTGAACAACGTACAAGATAACTTGGAAGATTTCTTGGCTCTCAATGAATCTTCGAAGAAATCATTCCCAAGGCCAAGCCCCGAAGGAGAGATTGCACCGAAGGTTATTGTTAAAGATGGCAAGGAATATTCATTTCAATTCGGCAAAGATTTGCCTCCAGAAGTCGCTACTTCATTAGAGAAAGTAGTTGAGGAGAATTTAGATGTCTTTGCTTGGTCTGACGAAGACATCAACAGAGTCAGTGGGGATATTATTGAGCACAGTTTACTTGTGAACCCGAAGGCCCGGCCTGTTCGGCAAGGACTCCGGAAAGAGCTATCCTTCCCAAAGACGAAGTGGAAAAGTTGTTGAAAGCTGGGATTATCAGAGAAGTGGCTCATATAGAGTGGTTAGCCAACCCAGTCTTCATTAGGAAGAAATCTTCCGGGAAGTGGCGCATGTGTATTGATTTCACATCCTTAAATAAAGCATGCCCCCGCGACCCCTACCCCATGCCTCGAATTGATCAATTGGTCGACTCCACTGCCGGTTCGGAGTTAATAAGCTTCCTCGACGCGTACTCCGGCTATCATCAAATCTAGTTGAAGCGCGAAGATGAAATCAAGAAAAGCTTCGTAACTCCTTCAGGAGTCTTTTGTTATGTAAGAATGCCCTTTGGCTTAAGAAATGCCGGGGCTACTTTTTCGAGGTTAATTGCTAAGGCTCTAGGTCATCAATTAGGTCGCAATGTAGAGGCCTATATGGATGATATTGTAATAAAGAGTGCTTTAAAGCACCAACATAGCCTAGACTTAGCAGAAACATTCAATAGCCTTCGGGCATGTGGGATCCGTCTTAACCCCGAAAAGTATATCTTCGGAGCTAAGGCTGGAAAATTGTTAGGGTATTTAGTTTCGAGCAGAGGAATCGAAGCTAGCCCTACTCAGATAACTGCTCTGCAAAAGATGACTCCTCCGGAGAATTTAAAGCAAGTGCAAAAGCTGACTGGTCGTCTTGCAGCACTTAGCAGGTTTTTGGCAAGATCTGCGGAGAGAACTTTACCTATCTTTAAAGCATTGAAAGGGTCCGAAGATTTTGCATGGACACCGGAGTGTCAAAAAAGCTTCGAAGATATTAAAAATTATCTCGGTAATCTGGCCACACTCACGGTGCCTATTGCGGACGAAACCCTACTACTCTATCTTGCAGCTACTGGCTCTGCTGTCAGCGCAAGTCCTTGTCAGAGAGATGGATTTAAATGGAAAGTTCGTACAGAATCCAGTCTATTTTGTGTCCGAAGCATTGTCAGGAGCGAAGACAAGGTATTCTGAGCTTGAGAAGTTCACTTATGCTCTGATAATGGCTTCGAGGAAATTGAGACATTATTTTTAGCACATAATGTAATTGTACCAACTTCATATCCTTTGGGAGATATGCTCCGAAGTAAGGATTCCACTGGAAGAATTGGGAAGTGGGCCGTTGAATTGGCACCCTTCGACATATCCTTTGTGGCAAGGACATCAATTAAGTCACAAGTGTTGGCAGACTTTGTGGCAGAGTGGACTCCCCCTGCAACGTGGGCTCCGGAGAAGCCAAGCGAAGGAATTTGGACTATTTACTCTGATGGAGCTTTCCAGGCATCTGGAGCAGGTGTTGGAGCAGTGATAATTTTGCCTTCAAGGCAAAAGGCAATGTACTATGCAAGACTCAACTTTAAGTCTACCAATAATATAGCGGAGTATGAAGGGATTTTACTGGGACTCCGAAAAGCACGCGCTCTAGGGGCTACAAGAGTTGTTATTAAGACAAATTCCCAGATTGTAGCAAGGCACGTTGACAAGAGTTTCTAAGTCCAGCATCCACAGCTTGCAAAGTACTTAGAAGAAATCCATAAGATCGAAGCAGCATTCAAAGGGATTTCCATTCGGAGTATACCTAGAGCAGAAAATGTGCAAGCTGACATCTTAGCAAAAGCTGCAGCCAGAGCTATGGATATACCAGAAGAGGCTTTTTATGAAGAGCTCAGTACACCTTCGGTGCCACAAATTCCTTCTACAGAAATACTTTGCATTCCATGTACAGACTGGAGAAATTCAATTATGGAACTCTTGCAAGGAGGAACAAGTTTGTCTGAGGAGCCACAACTTTCAAGGTTGAAACTCAGGACCCGGAATTATCACATAATCAACGGTATTTTATACAAGGCCGAAGTATGCTCCCCTCTGCTCCGATGTATATCCCAAGCTGAAGGTCAAGAAATTCTTCGAGAAATTCATGAAGGGCTTTGCGGTAGCCATCTGGCCCCTCGAGCTTTGGCAGGAAAAACACTTCGCCAGGGGCTTTATTGGCCTACAATAGTAGCTGATGCGGAGAATTTAGTCCGCACCTGACAAGGATGTCAGTGGATGGGATGAAGGAGTCATCGCCCACCAACAGCTCTTCAAGTTATTGCTCCAGTATGGCCCATGGCCAGATGGGGTATGGATCTGATTGGTCCCTTTCCAGCAGCTAAAGGAAATTTAAAGTTCGCAGTGGTAGCAATTGAGTATTTTTCTAAGTGGGTAGAAGCAGAGCCCTTAACAGCTATCACTTCGAACAATGTACAAAATTTTTCTGTAAGAATATCATTTGCCGGTTCGGAGTGCCTAGACAACTCACAGTTGATAATGGAACATAGTTTGATGCAGAACCTTTCAAGAAATTTTGCGAAGATCTAGGCATCCAGCTATGTTTTGCTGTAGTGCGACATCCTCAGTCTAATGGAGCTGTAGAAAGAGCTAATGGTAATATTTTGTCAGGGCTAAATCGAAGGATAGTAGGATTGGAAAAAGGACTCTGGACCGAAGAACTTCCGAAGATTTTGTGGTCCATTCGGACCACACAAACGAGGTCCACGGGTTTCACTCCATTCAGACTATTATTCGGAGATGAGGCTATGACACCAACAGAGCTCAAAGGAGGATCACTTCGAAGCACCGAACCGGAAATAGAAGGAGAAAGACAAACTTCGCTGGATTTAACAGAAGAGACAAGACTTCGAGCTGTAGCCAATTTGACGAAGTATCAACAACAGATGAAGACTTGGTTCGACCCGAAAGTCAAGATCAATGAGCTTAGGCCGGGTCATCTCGTTTTGCGAAGTATCATAGCTCCAGGAAAATTAGGAAATAAGTGGGAAGGTCCATACTTACTTGTTCGCTCAGGGCGTCCTGGTTCTTTTAAGTTAGCTACTTTAGAAGGTGAAGAGCTAACTCTTACATGGCATGCGGAGCATTTAAAGCGATATTTCACATAGGGGCTCCTTGTAATCATTTGTAAACACCTTCCGAATCAATAAAGCATATGGTTCAGATAATGCCTACCCCCATAAACTTCCCACTTCCAAGTGGACGCACTGGAATAGCGGAGTTGACCGGGAGGGAAGTGTCATTAATTTGAATCGTATTTTTCGGACTTCGGACCACATGTCCGAAGCTTCCAACGTGGTGGGCTGAAATAATCCGGAGTCCAAGCCACTGGCTTGAAGACATTCGTAAAAGAGCCCAAGACCAAAAAATGCGGAGTCCAAGCCACCGGCTGGTAGACATCCGTAAAAAGAGTCCAAGGAGACCAAAAATGCGGAGTCCAAGCCACCGGCTTGTAGGCATCCGTAAAAAGAGTCCAAGGAGACCACTGTGAATTCCAAACCACTAGTTTGATAGAATTCGCAAAAAGAGCCCAAGGAGGCCAAAACAAACAGAGTTTGAGCTCATGAGCTTCGAATATCTGTTAAAAAGTCCAAAGTGACTAATTGTTTGGGACACCAAAGTGTCCAGAAAGTTGTCCAGAGTGATTTCTTTCAAAACACAAGGTACTAAGTTACCAATCTTCAGACTCCAAGTAGTCGAAAAACATTTTATAAGATTTTAATCAATTTTTAAATTCCAGAGGGACTCCAAGTCTCCAAAATTGTACTCCTAAGTTTTTCTTTGCGCCTAACCATCTTTGAATACAGTTCGAAGTTGCTTACGCCCAAAGAGGGGCTGGGAAATAGGGAGACAATTCTAAAAGCAATATTTATTATTCGAACAATTTTGATTACATTATGAAAAATCGGTATCTATACCAAGAAGGAATCGAAGACCCCTTCGATCTCTAGAGCTAAGGTTGGAACGACTAGTTCTAGAGCCGGGAGTTCTAACAACTTTACGTTTAACTCTCTTGCCTCCCTTCGAAGCTCTAAAGTCTTTCTGTTCTTGTTGAAGCTCGGCCCAAGTTCGAAGTCGTTCGGGGCTCCTTTCCCAGCTTCCAAGTTCTTCAGGCTTTTTACCCTGAGCCTCATCTTCATCTTCGGACCATGCAATGTCTTCGGAAGATGATGTTTCCAAGTTAACTTCTTTTTCTTCCTCTTTAATATAAGTTAATATATCTTTGTTTACTTCGGGCGTAATTGCACCGGAGCTATCTCGAGGAACTAAAAATCGAGGTCACTTGTGAAGTTTTAAAAGGTCGAAGATAGCCCATAATAGGCGGAGTTCTTCGTTAAAGTCTAACACTTCGACATCTTCCATATGAGGCAAAGCCTAAAAACATGATAAGCAAATTTCATTCATAAATGTACAAAAGCATGATGCTTTACATAGTCGAGATCCCAAGATAAATCTAAACCTGCGGGTTTGGCGGAGGCTGACTGCTCGAAGCTTGCAACCGAGCTTGCTTTTGGCGTTGCCCTTCATCAATCCAAGCCTTGATCGCAGTACGACCTTCGGCTCTCCACGAAGTTTGGAAGGTTTGCCATGCAGCGGCCACATCTTCGAAGGGGTTGAGAAGCCGGTTTTCGTCGAAGGTGATGGGAGCCGCTTCTGCGTTCGGAGTTATCGTTATTCCCAGATCTTCGTAGTACCAAAGTATACCGATAGCAGCCACTTGTCTGGAGAGTTCTCCGTATCGAATGCCTGCCATCTTCATTGTCTTCGCAGCTCCTTGGATCATTTTTAACCACCGAAGTAAAGAAGCATTGTCATTTGAATGAAGTGTCCCAGTAGTACAGAAGTACTCTAGAACACTTAGCAGTTGGTTCATGACCTCCGCAGCCACCTTCTCTGACTTCAGCTTGTCGTCAAGTAAAGCGTCCTTTGCAGAAGTCAATTCTTCTACTATGCTGGAGAGCCTAGCTGCCTCCGTAGCTAAAGAGTTCTTCTGAGTAAGCAGGTTGCTAGCCTCTTCGGCAACTTTGGTTTTTTCCTCTTGAAGCTTAACAAGTTCAGCCCCCGCCGTAGCATGCTTTGCTCGCATCTTTTCCATTTCCGCTCGAAGCACAAATTGTTCAGCTTCGAGCTCCTTCTTCGCAGTTTCCAAGCTTTGCCTGGCCCTCCGCTCTGCTGAGACCATGTTATCTAATTGAGAAACTCGACCTTCGGAGATGTTGAGATTTCTTTGAAGAGTGGTGATTTCCTCTCGAAGGCGAAGGTTTCCACGTTCATTCGAAATGTTCGCAGCTCGGGCTAAGACTATTTGCTGCAAAGAGAAAAAACCAAGGTGAGAAATTATTTGTATGTAAGACTAACTTCGTTTTGCAGATACTTCGTACCTGGTACGCTGCACGCTCCATAGCAGCGTTGAGCTCCGAACCCTTAGCCTCACTCAAAATGGCTACCAAGTCTATCTCCCCGACTTCGCGGCTAGCTCGATCCAAAGGCTCGAGCAAAGTCCGAAGTCCGGTTCTTCGCTCCAAAAAAGGAGCTAGAAGAGGGAGCATTAATAGAGCCCTTTGGTCATCTTCATTCGCCGAAGGGTCAGAGCGCTGAGCTGTTTCTTTAGGAACTTCAGTAGTCTGGCCCCCTCCGTAGATTGGCTTTTGTTTGTCGATTCAGATGGAGTTAATCCTGAGCTTGGAGCAGGGAAGGGGTCCATTTTTCCTTTGCTCTTTCTAGGTCCCATCTGAGCAACTTCCGGAATTGGCTCCGGAGTACCCGAAGTCCCAAGATTGGTATCTTCGGGAAGGACCTCTTCTACAGAAGCAGATCCTGTTGAAGCAAAGGTATTATACAATGTATAATTTTGCAGAGAAAAAGAACAAAGGAATTATGTGAAGTCTACCTCCGAAGTTTTGTCGACAAGTGAGCATCGGATTTCTTGGCGGGTCGAAGGCTACTCCAAAGTCTTCGTCGGAGTCAACCGTCAAATCTTCGACTGTTGGAGCATCTTCGGGAGCGACCGTCGTTGCTTCACCTGGAATCAAAGTTGATTCTATAGCAACTTCGACTCCACCTTCATTCACAGGGGCTCCATCTTGCGGTAAATTTTCTTGAGCAGCCGGAGTTCTTACTTGCCCAAGGTTGCTTTGAGACTTCGGCACGCTCGCAACATCATCAATATGTACATCTGTTTGGCTGCATCTTTGTTGATCAGGTCAACAAGCATTCTGCCTTCATCCTCCGAGGAATCGGAGACTGAAGCTATTGAACTTGGAGGTGCAGTAACTCTTGGTTTTCGAGCCACCTTCTTCGATGGAGTCTTGGAAGAGCTGGAGGCTCCAACTTCGGCTTTTCTCTTTTTGGGCCCTTTCTCCGAAGGCACCCAATCCAAAAGAGGGGGTGGAACAACTTCGAGTAACCCCCATACTCGGTTGGACTGCTCCCAAGTACCAACCAATTTAATCCTCCATTCCTTCTTGGCCGGAGTCGGGACTCCCAGAATCTTCTCCGAAGCTCGTACAATTTGCTCCGAAGTCATAGGAGCTGAAGAAGCTGAAAGATGAGTTAAGTTGGTTATTTCTTCGAATAAATATATATGACATATGTTGTTTTCTAAGTTACCTACAGGGCTCGAGTTCGAAGAAATCTTGCGAAGGCCACCCTCTGGATCTTCCTCGAAGGTGATTGGCCAGTTGGCCATCAGAGGAGGGATTTGGAGTCCGATGAACTCCTCTGCCAGATCCCTCATGCTCAGGCGATGGCTAATGCGTTGGAGAAGGCTAAGCCGGGCTTCAAGCTGGCCTGGGTCCGGGTGGACAAGGGCTTCCCTCTAGAAGTTTATGTCTTGAAGAGGTTTCGCTAGTTGGCTTCCTGCCCCAACTTCGGCGTAAAACCAGCGAAGGATCCAATCCGTGTACCATCTGGCGTTGATGGCTTTCGCTGGAAACCGAAGGGCATATTCGTCTCAAAGTCGGAAGTTAATACTTCCTAAGGCCACCACTATCTTTTCACCTCCGGGGCCTATGAAGGTTTTTGGCTGGCACGAAGCTCTATGTAAAGCTGCGAAGATTTCCGCTCTGCCTTCACATCCTTCGGCTCGCAGTGCCCACTCGAAGATAGAAAGGCGAGCTATCGCATTCGGAGAGAGCTGGGGGAGAGTAACATGAAATAAATCCAGTACCTCGGCCAGGAAGTCAACAGCCGGAAGTCCTAATCCAGCTTCGAAGAAGGCTTCGAAGACAACCACTTCTCCGGGCCTTGGCAACGGAATAACTTCTTTCCCAGGTTTGCGAATCATGATCCCAGAACTGATTTTGCCTTCTATTGCGGCCGCGAGCGTTTCCCTCTTGCAGGTTGAGGGCCCTAACTGATAGGACTGATCCACGTACTTCGTCGATGCCGGAAAGAGATCATGAGGATCGTTGTGTTGGGGATTTCTCCCTGGTGCCGCCATTGCTGCCACTGCTAGTGTCGGAGTTGCCGTCACCGATGTCGCAGCCGCCGCTGCTGCCACAGCCTGCTGCTGAGCCAAGGCTGAAGCCGCCCTAGGAACCTTGAAAATGGTTTTCGCCATGGGATCACACGGGTTGCTTGAGGGGAAAAACGGAGGCTAGGGTTTGTCTGATGGCTTGTTTGCACGAATGTGGTGGAAAGGTACTCGAGAAGGGTCTGGGCCCTCTATTTATAGCCCAGACCACGATTTTTTACCGTTTGCGTCTGCCGTTTCACATTCTTAGCCGTTATTTTGTTACGGAGTTAACGCATCGCGTAACTTCCGTTAGAAGGAAAAAGCCAACGACTATTTCTTCTAAGCCTGAGAAAGCTTTCGGGCTTCTCGAGTTAATTCTAAGATAGTTCGAATGTAATTTTCTTAGAAGCTGATTCGAAGTTTTGTATCTCCATGTATTTTGGAGGTGGATTAGATCTGCTAACCCCTACACATGATTATTTTTTCTTGCGTATACTGCTCTCCTAACATTACAGATTTAACGGAGAAGCATATTCGAGGGGCTACTGTTGGGGGAAAATATTCCATCTTCAGGGTTATTGCAGTAACAGGACAAAAACCGGTGATTAAGTCAAAGGTTTTCAGCATATAACTCCGAGGATACAGTAGATCAAGTTCGAAGTATGAAGACGGACTCTAGTTCGAAGTATATCTTCGAACCAAGACTCTTCCGGGAGCTTCACTGCCAGCTAAGATGGAAGACTTATCTTCTTTCTCATTAGATTAATCTGTTACCATTTTAGCCCTATTAAGGGTACCGAATAGTTTCCACTATGTCGGTTGTAACAGAGGGATTAAAGGGTCTTTTCCTTAATGTTTGGGCCTATAAATACCCCCCGTTTTACCCTGTAATGAGGACCGAATACAAGTTATTCAATATACATCTTTGAACTATTTCCAGCTATTATCCTTTCGGAGGCTTGGAATAGTTTACTTCGCAAACACTTCGTTTGTTAGTTTCTAACCTTCAGAAACCTGTTAGCGTAATCTTTTACGCCAACAACTATTAAAAGTAGCATTGCCATTAAAACAGTACCAGTGCTATATATAAATGTAACATGTTCAAAAGTGCTTTGAATATTTTTTACTGCTTTTAATTTCTATATCTCCTTTAAAACCTGCAAAAAACTAAACTTAAGTTACTAATGGCTCAAAACAGAATTGCTCTGATCTACTGGATAATGCATAACTGGGGAACCGAATGATCTAACAAACTAAAAATCTGCTTATGTTGTAAGAGTTGTAATCTAAGACAATGCCCACATTAAAAACCTCAATTGCAAAGAGAAAATGATGATGAGTGTATGGACCATATATTGGTAAATTAATTGCCAAACCCATTTCTAGCCTTTTAGTCACGGCAGATTGTAAAAAAGGTACATACATTATACAATTCAATAATCTGCTACATTCAATGGTGATTACAATTATTAATCAGAAAAAACCAATATCTGAAATGAGTATAAACATATGATGCTAGTTTGAAAGGTAATTTTTACACTTCATACATTATTACACTCAATTTTAATACTCATATTGCTACATATGTTAATGTTAATGAGTATCATCATATGTTAATGTTGATACTATGCAAATAATTTAGTCATAACTGTTCTGTTGTAATTGTATTGTATGTGATTAATCAAATGAGTATTAAATTATAAGAACTCTTTATATGATGATGAGTGTATGGACCATATATTGGTAAAATAATTTAGTTATAGTTTCCAATCCTTGCAAATGCCTAGAGAAAACAAAAATAAAAGGCATATTTAAATGGGCATTTAATATAAATTTTTGAGGCAGTAGGTGATTTTCAATCCTTGCAAATTAGTGGACCATTCATGTGATATTCTTTGTACAGGTAAAATTGTAACACAAAACTAACATATTTGATTCTTTGAAGGTGAACATTCAGTTTGCAACTAATACCCCTAAAGATTCAAATTCAAACACAAGATTTTTCATGATATCCCTAAAGATTAAAAATTCATCAAGTACATATGTTCAATCTATTATGTATATGTATGAGTAGAAATACTAAATTAAACCAGATGCAAAAAAAGCTAATGCTACAAAAGAAAGATAGATTCAAGGAGGAGACAGTTATAGCCAGCAAAATATTTGTAGCAAACTCTTTACAAATAAGAAAGTAGAATTAACAAGAGATATGCATTTAGTATAAATGGAATCTATTATTATTTTATTACAAGATAAACATCCCAATGACCTTAGTCAAACTGCAACATGAATATCCTGAAAACAAAGTACAGATAAAATTGTAACACAACATTTACATATTTGACAAGAATGTGAACATTTAGTTTTCAATAGGATAGTACAAAAAATTAGGACATATTTGTTGATAGCAAAAAATGGCATTAATGGCTAGATTGTCAAAATATCAATTTTGGTGATTTGGGCCGAAAATACACATGTCCAGGGTCTGTCCGAAGCCCTACAGGGCCGAAGTCCATTGAGCTATGGGCTCCGAAAGCCTCTAGCCAGCCCATGGGCTTCAGCCGGGAAGCCTTCGGAGGCCCACGCTTCCGAAGCTTTGGCCCGAGGAGCAAGCCTCAGCGGGCCTGGCCAAAGCCCACTCTACCGAAGCTTCGGCCCGAGGAGCAAGCCTCGACGGGCCTGGACGAAGCCCATGCTACCGAAGCTTCGGCCCGAGGAGCAGGCCTTGATGGGCCTGGCCGAAGCCCACCTCGGTAGAGATAGAGTTGTTTGTGTCACTGGCTCAATCTCTATCTCTATCTGGCCGGATTAATAGCATATTAGATTAGGAGTTAACCCCCTATAAATAGATAGGCATGGCCGGCGTGGAGAGTGCCCCCCAACTCAAACCAAACCAAAGCCCATGCTTTGATCATATTTACTTTACCTTTATTTTCCTGTACCTCTTCGTGAGTTTGCCTGGAAGCCTTCCGCCGGCCACTATGGAACAGTGGTAATCCTTGTTACTTCACTTGTGAAGTATCCATTAATCTACGCAATAGATTGCTATGACTTGTTACTTCGCATGTGAAGTATCCGCTAAACTGCGTAATAGATTGCTACCCTCGCTACTAGTGCAACACTTAGCAAAATTTGGTCCTCACGCCGAATTGGTACTTCGGATCATCTCTGTTGCAGGTTCGCACGTTCGGAGTCACTTCATCGGAAGAGTCCGGAGCTGAGAGATCGGTTTCGGAGGTCCTAGGACACCCTTCGGTAGGACTGTAGGCTCCGACGACAATTTCCGCCAGCATACTTCGTCGTAACAGGCTTCGCCACGATCATACTCCGCACCGGACGAAGTTGCACTCGCGTGTGGCCCTCGCGTCACTATTTCGTAGTTTGCTGTATCGGAGATCGCACGCCGAACCCCGCTGTTTGGAGGTGATCACTGCGTCTAGATCCATTCGGAGGCTGTTTTCGGCCGGATCAGTCCGAACGCCGAAGCACCCTTCGGCGGAGTACTTCGCGTCGAATGCCGAAGGTACACTTCGGTGACCCCTTCGCACCAGACTTTGAACCAGGCGACCTCTGACTGGTTTGCTGATTTTATTATGTTTAATCTATTTCTTTCAGCTAATTGGATTATTTTGTGTAATCTGGTTGCCTGGCGACTCCACAACCCTTATCACTATTAAGGGTAGTCGGAACTCGACGTCGGTGCCATGTCACGCTTAGGCTTGTCCCTAAGTATCCGTGCACTTTTGGATCGTTGAACTGACCCAAGTGCGGGGACATGTTTTCGTGTCAACACACTTTTTGGCGACTCCGCTGGGGAAGGCTACGCCAACATAATGAGTACGTCTACATTGGCCACCGGATACATCTACATCGACTACTATGTCTACACCGCCGATGGAATCCATAGGAGGCGCGGATATCGACAACCGCAACATAATGTCACCTACACTTGAAGATATCCCCGCAGAAGACCGAGCGGAGATCGAGGCAAAGTTAAAGGCACTCCAAGACATGATGCTTGGGGGCTACGTCAAGATGCGCATGGGCTTCATCAAGCGTGACATCGTCACCCACAACCTCTCTCAGGTCCAGGTAACACCTGTATCGCCTCGTTTATCTTCTTTAGAAATTGAGTAAAAAATAGCCGCATCAGTAGATCAAGCCGTTAGCGCTTCGCTAGCTAACCGTTTAGATTCGGTGGTCAGCTCCCAAGTAGAGGCAACTCTTAGAAGGTTCGGCTTTACTAAGGCCATACCCCCAGTTCCCGTAGCTAGTGCACCTCTGGATAACCACATATACGGTAGAACTAACGATGGCACTAGCGCGATCATGTCTCCAGCCTCGTCACCTATGGTCGAGACCAATCATTACACCTACAGTAAAACTAACACTGCGTACCACGCACCGCCACTTGCACCAATACCCACGCTGCCCGCACCACATGCACAGATGCCCAGACATGAACACGTTATACAAATAGCACACAGGGAAGAAGCACACGGCCGACACGCCGATATCCCACCGCGTGTCGTGCCCCCGCATGAGAGGCGCGCACAAGCAACATACCAAGATGATATAGAGGAGCGGGTCTGCGCACTATTTAGGGAGTGTGTTGGCTTCATGCCCAAGGGACGGGTTAGGGTTTACCGTAAGCCCTACCCCGACCATCTTGATATGGTACCCTACCCCCGCAGCTATAGGATCCCTGAATTCACTAAGTTCAATGGCGAGGGTAGAAAGACCACACTAGAGCACGTTAGTAAATTTTTGGCGCAGTGTGGAGAGGTTAGCGGGATAGATGCCCTAAAGGTTAGACTATTTTCCCTCTCGCTATCCGGCACTGCTTTCACTTGGTTTTCGGCGCTCCCGCCGAACTCCATCCACATGTGGGACGATTTAGAGCGGAAATTCCATGATTATTTCTACACAGGTGAGACAGAACTTAGGCTTTCGCATTTGACATTGGTTAAGCAAAAATCTAGTGAGAGTTCCTCTGAGTACATCAACCGTTTCAAGGATACTAGAAACCGATGTTTTAGCCTTAATATTTCAGAAAGGGACTTGGCGGAGTTAGCTTTTAACGGGTTACGTTCCGAAATGAAAGAAAGATTAGATAACCAAAACTTTTTAGAAGTTAGCCAAGTTCTACAGCAGGCTCTGGTCCAAGAAGGCCAAGCCAAAGATAAGAAATTTATTAAGACGTTTAGCAAGCATAGGGCCGAAATCTACATCATGGAACGCTCTGATGAGGAGGAGTCAGGGGAAGAGGATTCAGCCGACATGTACGCGGCCGAATGGGTTTGGAACACTAAAAATAAACCTGTCACTTGCTCCGAGTTACGACCATCCCCCACAAAGAATAGACTTAGTGAGGTCAAGTACTCGTTCGATATAACTAAATGTGATAAAATATTTGATTTTCTCTTAAAAAGACAGCTTCTCAGGTTACCTAAGGGTCAAGTCATTCACCCGCTGATGAGTTAAAGAAGCATCCATACTGTAAGTGGCATGATTCGCATTCACATAATACTAATGATTGCAATGTTTTTCGATGGCAGATACAATCGTCCATAGAGGAAGGACGATTGAAGATAGACCATGATCCAAAGATGAAGCTGGATAAAGATCATTTTCCAGTCAACGCCGTCAACCTCAGCGAAAAGAAGGTGTTGATTCGGCCAGAACAGGTCGAGTCTACTAAAGGGAAAGATGTAATTGTTGGAGAACCGCACACTCGCACACTCGTGCCAAAGAACCCCGAGGTAGGAGTGTGGAAGCAGAACATCAATACCCCTTCGGCTAAGGCTCGCAAGAGGCCGAAGGTAACATATGACATGTTGTTGAACAAGCATCGGAGGAGGGCCAAGGAAGCAGGTCCACACGCTAAGCTAAAACAGCCGAAGGGTCCAAGACCCTCGAAGGGTGGCTTCAGACTGAAGCAGGCGAACCCTCCGCACGAAGACTTCGGGCCATAGTGGCCTGATGCTCCGCACGGTGGTTCCGAGCCGCAATGGCTGAACCCCCCATACAGTAGCTTCAAGCCCCAGTGGTCGGGTCCCCTACACAACAACTTCGACCCCCAATGGCCAAACCCCGCACCGTGTTGGACCTCTCCGATGGGAGGCTTCGGCCCATACTGGCCAAACGTACCTCCGGTCTAGCAGGACCCTTCGTTGGTGTGGTCCGAAGTGCCATCAACACTGTCGAACCCTCCTTCGGGTAATGGGTTCGGCTCACCTTGGGCAAGGCCGCTAGAGCCGCCGATGCCTCTGCCGTATGATTGGGCAGGGACCCCGTGGGCTCCGTACGTATCTAGGTTGAGGTACCCTCCACAACCTAATGCTATGCCTTGTTTTCCTTCGGAGTATTATGGATGGCAGGGGCAAACAAACATAGTGGAGGGAGGCATCGTCCACAGACTGTCTGTGGTGCCTCTGAATCGGACCGAACAGAGTGAAGCCGAAGGGTGTGAGCATGCGGAGGCCGAGGTTAGGGAGTCCGAAGCCATAACCATCAGAGTTGGGTCTCAGGAAGTCCCAATCCCGAACACTTTGTCACCAAGGTCTGACAGAGGTAAGTCCCATGCTTCGGACGAACTCTGCGTCGAAGCTTGGTTCGATCGGCCGAACGAGGCTGGTCCGTCCGATGGGGTTCGCAGCGAAGCCCCCTCCGAACGCGAGGTGCATAAGGCCGAAGGGCGTAGTACCACTTCGTCTAGAATTAACAGAAGTTGAACAGTAGCACCCGGTACCAAGCCTCAGCTATCTTGGGCACCTCTGGGCATGTCCAAATCGCATAAGAGGCGCTTACAATGACTACGGGCATAGGAGATGCGTGAGAGGGAAGCTGAGGCCGAGCGCGACGCTATCTTCGAAGAGATACGCCCTTGGCCAGCTACAAAGTAGGTATGGAGGGAGAAGCCAGTTGAGATGACCAACTCGGCTCCTAGTCCGAGCGACGACGACGATGACATGCTTGACGACGATTACTCGCCCATCTCCGAAGGGCCCGCACCCCAAGCGATGGATATCAACATCGTCATGCTACCTGCCGAGTTTGCCCTACCGCGGGACGAGGCCGAGGTTGCTTAGTTGAACCTCGGCCCGTGCAATGCCATCTTCGAGAAGCCCGAGGACTCGGCCCGCCATCTAAAGCCCCTCTATGTCAGGGGTCACATTGATGGGATGCCAATTTCCTGGATGCTCGTCGACGGCAGCGCCATTGTCAACTTGATGCCTTACTCTTTGTTGAAGAAACTTGGCAGCGACGAAGATGACCTGAAGAAGACCAACTTGATGCTCAACGGCTTCAACGGCGAGAGCTCCAAGGCCAAGGGAGTACTCTCTATGGAGTTGACGGTGGGCAACAAGACATTGCCAACATCATTCTTCGTCGTCGACGTACAAGCTAACTATAGCATACTACTCGGGCGTGACTGGATTCACGCGAACTGTTGCATTCCTTCTACTCTACACTAGTGCCTGATATAGTGGGACGGCGATGAGATAGAAGTCATCCCGACGGATACATCGGCCCAAATAGCATTGGCCGATGTATCAGTCGACGACATCCATAACAAAGTAGAGTGTCTGTCAAGAAGAGATCTTTCAGATTATGATTTTGTTAGCGTATCCGAAGGACAGTTTGTACCAGTGTCTGTAAAGCCGACTGGAGTAGCACAACTATTTTTGCATTAATAGTCATGTCTAGTAAAAATAATCTAGATTGGCTAAAGTCTCGTGTGGAGCAGTATCGGTCTAATAAAGACGGTATTGCCGAAGCCATCGAGGACTTTAGCGAAGTAGAAAAATTAGGGTAAGGTTTTGCGTTGGCCGATCCCTTGGAGGAAGTCGATATAGGTGATGGTAGCATCCCAAGGACGACTTTTGTAAATCAACATTTGCAACCCGATGAAAAGGCTGAAGTAATAAAGTTACTTCGGTCGTATGTTGATTGTTTCGCATGGGAGTATAGCGAGATGCCAGGGCTAAGCCGTGAGCTCGTGGAGCATCGGCTTCCCATCAAGTCCGGATTTAGGCCTTATAAACAGCCTCCCCGTCGCTTTAATTCAGCCATGTATGACTGAGTTAAGGAAGAAGTGGAACAACTACTCAAGGCTGAATTTATTAGGCTGTGTGGGTACATGTAATGGGTTGCTAACATTGTACCTGTAGAGAAGAAAGGGAGCGGCAAGATACGGGTATGCATTGACTTCAGGGATCTAAACAGAGCCATCCCGAAAGACGAGTATCCAATGCCGATATCCGACATGCTAATCAACGATGCTTCAGGACACAAGGTACTAAGTTTTCTTGATGGCAATACTGGTTATAATCAAACCTTTATGGCCAAAGAGGATGTCTACAAGACTGCCTTTCGATGCCCTGGTTTTGTCGGTTTGTTCGAATGGTTCGTCATGACTTTTGGTTTGAAAAATGTCGACGCCACATATCAGCGCGCTATGAATTTGATCTTTCATGACTTGTTAGGAGTCATGTTAGAAGTTTACATCGATGATGTTGTGGTCAAATCAGACGCTATGGGAAACCATTTAGCCGATTTGAAGGTTGCTTTCGATAGGATGCGACAGTATGGGTTGAAAATGAACCCTCTTAAGTGTGCTTTTGGCGTGTCGGCAGGTAAGTTCTTAGGTTTCATGATTCACGAGAGAGGCATCGAAATTGATCCCAAAAGACTTGAAAAGATTAGAAACATTGCAGCGCCGACATGCAAAAGGGATGTACAAAAGTTCCTAGGCAAGTTGAACTATTTGCGTCGCTTTATATCCAACTTGTCCGGCAAGATTGATGCCTTTGTCCCCATACTCCAGCTAAAGAATGAAGCTGAGTTCACTTGGGCGGGGGGCAAGCCAACAAAGTGCTTTCAAAAAGATCAAGGAGTGCTTGTCATCACCGCCTGTGGTGAGAGCACCCAAGGCCGGGATACCATTTCGGCTATACATCGCTGCCGAAGATGGCGTGATTGGGGCCATGCTAACCCAAGAGGTAGAAGGGAAGGAGTTCATCATCACATTCTTGAGCCGCCGCCTGCTGGACGCCAAAACTAGGTATGCGTTTGTGGATCGATTGTGTTTATCACTTTATTACGTGTGCCCTAAGTTACACCACTATCTTCTCCCCACTACATGTGTTGTCGTTTGCCAAAACGATGTTATAAAGCACATGTTACAAAAGCCGATTCTAAGTGGAAGAATCAAAAAATGGGCTTACGCGTTGATTGAGTACGATTTGGCCCACGAGCCCCTAAGAGCGATGAAAGGCCAAGTTGTAGCCAACTTTATAGTTGATCATCACATAGATATTAGCTAGAGTGATGCTATTACTCTAGTTGAGGTAGTACCATGGAAAATCTATTTTGATGGTTCAGCTTGCAAGAGTGGCCAAGGTATTGGAGTGGTGCTCGTATCACCTAATGGTATGCGTTTTGAAACCTCGGCCCGACTAGAGTTCTCTTCCACTAATAACCAAGCCGAATACGAGGCTTTGTTGCTAGGTCTTGAACTACTAGAGTCTCTAGGCGCAAAACATGTTCACACGTATGGTGATTCGTTATTAGTAGTACAACAAGTAGCTAAGAATGCTCAATGTTTTAATGGCTTGCTGAATACCTACTTGGACAAATGTCTAGACATAGTTGCTACTTTTGATGATTTCAAAATATCTCACGTGTCAAGAGAAGACAATTCAGTCGCCAATGATTTGGCTCAGCAAGAATCTGGCTACCAAGTTAGGAGAGGGAAATTTTCTGTATTAGAGAAGCCGGTGTTTAGTCCAACTGCCGAAGCCAGTAAAGGTGGGCAGGCGCACGCCTTGGGTCGAACCCCTCGGGTCACCGAAGGCCACCGCACGCCGAAGCCCCTAGATCGGAGTGCTCTACCGATCAAAGGATCTGGTATGCCAGAGCCCATAGTGCGAAGCCTCCTGGGCAGAGAAGGCTCCCTGGAGTCCGAACCCTCCGAAGAGCTTCGGCCCAGCACACTCCGAATGGCCACCTCGGCCAGGCTTCGGCAGGAGCTGGAATGGCTCGGGGGCACCCCGGAGTCAGTATTTCAAAGGTTTTTTCAGAAGGTGGACCAGCGAGGCCCTCTAAAACCAGTAAGGGCGATTAGAGAGTCCCAATCGTCCAGTATTTGAGAGACCCTAGCCGAAGGGTTGATCGGAAGGTTCGGTGACAAGCGTTCAAATTCGTGTTGGTAGACGACACGTTGTATCACCGAACCATCGACGGAGTGCTATTGAAGTGTTTAGGCCATGAGCAGACCCAGGTGGCTACAGGAGAAGTCCATGAGGGGCTTTGCGACACTCATCAGTCAGCCCAAAAGATGAGTTGGATGCTCAAAAGAGCGGGTTTTTATTGGCCGACTATGACTGATGACTGTTTCAAGTACTATAGAGGGTGTGAGGCATGCCAGAAGTTTGGCAATATTCAGTTAGCTCCTGCCTCATTACTCAATCCTATTGTCAAGCCATGGCCGTTTCGAGGTTGGGGTTTAGACTTCATTGGCCAGATCCATCCTCCTTCATCAAAAGGGCATCGATTCATGTTGATGTCAATGGATTACTTCACCAAATGGACCAAGGCCGTACCTCTCAAGAACATGACTCACAACGAGGTACGTGATTTTATTTTAAAGAACATCATACATAGATTCGGCATTCCTCAAACTCTTACTACAAATCAAGGTAGTTCATTTGTTTCTGGAGAAGTAAGGGACTTCGCCGAATATTATGGTATTAAGTTGATAAACTCTTCACCTTACTATGCTCAAGCCAATGGCCAAGCCGAGTCTAGTAATAAAACCGTGATTAAGCTTATTAAGAAGAAAATTGAAGAGTTTCCTAAAAGGTGGCATGAAGTGCTTTCCGATGAGTTATGGGCTTGTAGGATTGCAAAGCACAGTGCTACGAGGGTTAGTCCATATGAGTTGGTATATGGGCAAGAGGTCGTTCTGCCTATAGAGGTAGATCTTGGCTCCTTAAGAGTGTTAAAGCAAGACAGCTTATCGGTCGACAAATATGAAACTCTTCTAAAAGATAATCTAGAGGAAGTGACCGATAAGAGACTAAGGGCTTTAGAAGCCATAGAAGTAGACAAGAAGAGAGTAGCTAAAGCCTACAATAAGAAGGTTAAACCAAAATCGTTTCAAATAGGAGACTCGGTATGGAAAACGATTTTGCCTTTAGGCACGAAGAGTCCCAAATTTGGCAAATGGTCACCTAGTTGGGAAGGTCCTTTTAAGATAGCCGAAATCACTCCCAGCAACGCATACGTGTTGGAATACCTGTAGGGAGAACGGTTTCAAAGAGCTTTGAATGGTAGATACTTGACAAGGTATTTCCCAAGTGTGTGGCAAACATCATAAAAGTGTCGAAAAGCCGATACAGATGGTATCGTCTTCAGCTCGTTGTGCTTTTAGTTCACTAGTTCACTAAAAGGCAAGGGGCATGTGTTGATAGCAAAAAATGGCATTAATGGCTAGATTGTCAAAATATCAATATTGGTGATTTGGCCGAAAATACACATGTCCAGGGTGTGTCTAAAGCCCTACAGGGCCGAAGTCCATTGAGCTATGGGCTTCGGAAGCCTCTAGCCAGCCCATGGGCTTTGGCCGGGAAGCCTTCAGAGGCCCACGCTTCCGAAGCTTTGGCCCGAGGAGCAAGCCTCAGCGGGCCTGGCCAAAGCCCACTCTACCGAAGCTTCGGCCCGAGGAGCAAGCCTCAACGGGCCTGGACGAAGCCCATGCTACCGAAGCTTCGGCCCGAGGAGCAGGCCTTGATGGGCCTGGCCGAAGCCCACCTCGGTAGAGATAGAGTTGTTTGTGTCACTGGCTCAATCTCTATCTCTATCTGGCCGGATTAATAACATATTAGATTAGGAGTTAACCCCCTATAAATAGAGAGGCATGGCCGGCGTGGAGAGTGCCCCCCAACTCAAACCAAACCAAAGCCCATGCTTTGATCATATTTACTTTACCTTTATTTTCCTGTACCTCTTCGTGAGTTTGCCTGGAAGCCCTCCGCCGGCCACTACGGAACAATGGTAATCCTTTTTACTTCGCTTGTGAAGTATCCGTTAATCTACGTAATAGATTGCAATCACCTTGTTACTTCGCATGTGAAGTATCCGCTAATCTGCGTAATAGATTGCTACCCTCGCTACTAGTGCAACACTTAGCAAAATTCGGTCCTCAGGACGAATTGGTACTTCAGATCATCTCTGTTGCAGGTTCGCACATTCAGAGCCACTTCGTCGGAGGAGTCCGGAGCTAAGAGATCGGTTTCGGAGGTCCCAGGACACCCTTCGGCAAGACTGCAGGCTCCGACGACAGGCTCCGCCAGCATACTTCGTCGCAACAGGCTTCTCCACGATCATACTCCGCACCGGACGAAGTTGCACTCGCGTGTGGCCCTCGCGTCACTATTTCATAGTTTGCTGTATCGGAGATCGCATGCCGAACCCCGCTATTCGGAGGTGATCACTGCGTCTGGATCCGTTCAGAGCCTGTCTTCGACCGGATTAGTCCGAACGCCGAAGCACCCTTCGGCGGAGTACTTCGCGTCGAACGCCGAAGGTACACTTCGGTGACCCCTTCGCACCAGACTTCGAACTAGGCGGCCTCCGACTGGTTTGCTGATTTTATTCTGTTTAATCTATTTCTTTCGACTAATTGGATTATTTTGTGTAATTTGGTTGCCTGGCGACTCCACGCCCCTTATCACCATTAAGGGTAGTCGGAACGCGACGTCGATGCCACATCACGCTTAGGCTTGTCCCTAAGTATCCGTGCACTTTTAGATCGTCGAACTGACCCAAGTGCGGGGACATGTTTTCGTGTCAACAATATTAGGACAACAAAGTACACAAAAATTGAAGTTTAGTTATCTTGATAACAGCTACAACCAGAGAAAGGTGTTGTGCATTGTGTATTAGGACAAAGTGATAGAGATACAAGACAGAAGTGTTGAATTTTTATACGATGGAACTAATTTATCTCTATTTGAAGCATAATGAAACTTTGAATATCTAATTCATTTTCTGTTCGAACAATCTAACAGTTCAATTCAATGTTCATTGGACATTGGCGACAATACGTATTTGGTTATTCGAGTATTCATTAATGATAAGTTGCTCTTGTACTTGTGATAACAACAGATATCGTTTGCCTGCGTAGTTACAAGAGCACAAAGTACAAGAGAAATTTATCATTAACGAATACTCGGATAATCAAACCCACATTGATGCTCTGATAAAGCCTACAAGGCATCAAATAGGCAAACATCCCACCTATGGGATAATCAAACCCAGAATAATGTACACAATAAAAAATAAAATGACACAAATGCACACACAATTTATCCATAACAAACAACAAATGTGAACAATCATCAACAAAAAATAAAACAGGACATTCCATTATGAACACACATTTGTCCCTTTTCAATTAATCTTGGAAATTTTGCAGGGTATGCAGAGCATTCCACTTACAAACAGGACATTTTCATGAATTTTTAGGAAACATGTACTTGTGGTGAAATCAACTTTACACATTAGAGCACATTGCACATCAGAATTAACAAGTTCTAGTAAGAGCACAGCATCAGGATTAACAAGTTCTAGGTAAAGCAAAGTTAGTAGAGCAGCATGATAGAGCACATTGCACATCAGAGCATCACATTATTAGAGTAGAGAAGGGGACCATACCAAACCCAAAGAAGTGAGGCAACGACGGCCATGATCTTTGTCTGAGCAACCTCGAAGATGAGCACAAGGATGAAAACAAAGGAGAATGAGGAGGCTTAAGATGGTTAAGAGGGGGCGCACTAGGACGTGGTCGATGATTGTACCCCCAAGCGCGGTCAAGATGACGGTTATTAGAAGTGTGGACTGGGTACACTGGACGTGCAGAAGGTGCACTATGAGCGAGGAATGGGCATTGGGCTAGCTCACAGATTGGGTACACTGGACGCATGGAAGGTGCATTGTGAGCGAGGAATTGGCATTGGGCTAGCTCGGGGACTGGGTACACTAGACGCACGGAAGGTGCACTGTGAACGAGGAATGGGCATTGGGCTAGCTCGATGAGCCGAGGACGAGCTAGCCCCATGCCTGGTCCTCACGCACAGGGCTTGTTCGGTGGCACTACAACAAAATAATAACTTTTTAGTCAGTTAACTTAACTTCCGTCGGCTTTCATTGTGGCCGGCGGAAGTTAAAGGGGAAATTCCCCTGCGAGGATAAAGGCTTAACTTCCGTCGGCCAAAGGTAAAGCGATGGGTTCTTTAGTAATATACTTACCTGGGGAGCAATATCATTCGGTGAACAATTCTAACTCTTTTAATCTTTGATTTTTGATATTTATTTTCATATAATGCATAAGCTTTACTTTTTGTTTAGGTGAAGATTATGTGGTTTGAAAACCGTGACGATGCCTACTTTGAATTCTGCAAGCTTTGGTCTTTAGATGAATTCAATAAGGTTTCCAAGAAGAAAAAGATTTGTCGTGGAACAGATCCGAAGCACATATATGGGGCCGATGGATATATCCGCTCAGCTAAATGCATGGTAAGTCCTACACTTGTCACTTTATATATATACATTGTAATGCGACTAACTCATATCTACATGAAACTAAAATTGGTGTTGCGCCAAGTGACATCGAGGTTTATGCTTGTGGTAATAAAGGAGTAGATCCTTCACAACCAGATATATTATGTAGTCAGTCAGCCACAGATCATTTGGTGAGATGTTAACAATTTTAAGAGTTTGTATTATTTTTCTCCATCTAATTTGCATTGTTGGTTTTTTGCGGACGCAATATGGTCAACACATGGTTCAACTCCATAGAGAAGAGTATGATTGGTGGAGGCAACCTATCGACCCAATGGTTGTGTACTCTAGCGGAGGTGGAAAGAGCCATGGATGGCGAGACGATGTTTCTCAATGTTTTGTGTGTGGTAGTACTGTAATGGTAACTAATGTATTCAATGTTGTAGTTATTCCATGTTCAATGGAGTTATTGACTCAAGGGCGTTGAGAGCTCACAAGTTAGCTCAGTCGTTGTAGGGATCCTCGGGAGTTAGCTCCAGTCATCGCCTCTCAGAAGAAAACCCAGAAGTGGTTCAGCTAATGGAAGAACTAAGGCAATCACGCGAGAAAATAAGGTAGTATCAAGAGTATTATGCTGCTTACTTTGCGCATCAGCAAGCGATGATGTAGGTAAGTTCACTTTGCTCCATTACAACTATATAACATTTAGCAATAGGTTTAAAATTAACTGATTGTATTACAACATGTATAGCAAATAGCCCCGCCGCAAGGACTTAACATGTCGTAGTTCCAACTGATGCCTCCCCTACCACCATTTTTTCTAGTTGGTGCTCCTCCTACAACTGAGGTACCTCCTGACATATCATTAATTACTTGAGTTAGCATTTTGATAGTTATTTGAGTTAGCTCGTTAGTTGATAATGTTTCCTTAATTTTATCTATTGCTTTAGATTATCCGTACTCCCGGTCAAGATGGACCCTCGGCTTCAAATGTGAATGATACAAACCAACCAAGTGATGGTGTTGAGTGAGTATGACTTGTCTATTTATTGATTTGAACATGACTTGTGAATTTGAATACGACTTGTGCCTTTAAATATGATTTGTGACTTTAAATTGTTAAGTTTGTGAATGAGAATTGTTGGGGGAAAATATCCCATCTTCAGGGTTATTGCAGTAATAGGACAAAAGCAGGAAATCAAGTCAGAGGATTTCAACGTGTATTTTCAGATGTACATTGAAGGTAGTTCGAAGTATGAAGACGGACTCTAATTCGGAGTATACCTTCGAACTTAGACTCTTCTAAGAGCTTCTTTGCCATCTAAGATGGAAGACTTATCTTCTTTCTCACTAGATTAGTCTTTTACCATTTTAGCCCTATGAAGGGTACCGAATTGTTTCCACTATGTCGGTTGTAATAGAGGGGTAACAAGGTCTTTTCCTTAATGTTTGGGCCTATAAATACCCCCCGTTTTACCCTGTAATAAGGACCGAATACAAGTTATTCAATACACACTTTCGAACTATTTCTAGCTATTATCCTTTCGGAGGCTTGAAATAGTTTGCTTCGCAAACACTTCGTTTGTTAGTTTCTAATCTTCAGAAACCTGTTAGCGTAATATTTTACGCCAACAGTTGGCACCGTCCGTGGCGAACTTAGTCCAAGAAACTTCGTTCTCTACCGAGTTTTCAAACCATGCCTCCTAAGCGAAGTTCAGCTGGTGATCCTACTCGAAGGTCTCCTCGGACCTTCGGAGCAAGATCCCTAGATACAGTCAAGGTCGGAGGACCTTCAACTTTTCCTCCACCTCAAACCCCGGAAGGGATGCCCCTTCCCTGAGTATACGGAGTTCCTCCGCCAACTCCATCTATACTTCGGCCCGACGGAGTCCCTCTTCCACCTCAAGTTCCACTTCGAACCGATCCCTACAGTTCTCAAGACCCGGAAGATCCTTCCAGAGGAGATGAAGACAGACTTGGAGATATGGCCGCTCAAATGGCTAGTCTTCAAGCCGAAGTAGCGAGGTGGCGGCAAGAAGCCGCAAATAGGCTTCGATCTCAAGCCATCCCGGTTATTCCTGAAGTGCCCGAAGATGACGAGCATATTTATCCCGAAGCCCCGGAGAATGCCTCTATCGACACTGAGTCTCCGCTGCATCCTGAATTGCAAAAAGTGCACTTCGACCCCAAATTTAAGACTTCGAAGCTTTGCAAGTATGCCGGAGATGAAGATCCTAGAGAATTTGTCCGATCTTATGCTTTGGCGATTGAAGCCAGTGGAGGAGTGCAGGACACTATGGCAAAATGTTTCCCCCTGGCTCTTCAAGGAGTGGCTTTGCGATAGTTCTGGTCTTTAAAACCAGGATCAATCAGTTCATGGGGGCAGTTGAAGAAAAAGTTCGTGAGTAATTTCCAGGGCACCTTCGTGCCCCCGATGTCAACGGGAAGTCTTTTCCAGGTGAAGCAGCTCCCTGGAGAAACCTTAAGACAGTACTTCAAATGCTTCGCTCATACGAAGTCGCAAATTCGAGGGTTAACTACATCTTCGGTAGTTGACGTAGCTCGAGAGGGAGTTATTCATCTAGGTCTACTTGATAAACTTCACTGGAAAAGCATATCTTCTATTTCTCAGCTGATGTCCTACTTTGAAGAGTACGCAAGATCAGAAGAGGGCTGGCTTCAGAGAACTGCAGCTACTCCGTCCATACTGCAAGAAGTGAAATTGGAAGTGAAAACTTCAGCACAGCCTCAAGGACCTGCCTTCGAAGCTCAGCATGATAGGAGAATGGGGCAAAAGCATCCTCGTTCAGAAGTTCTGAACATTGCACCCCCACAGAAGTTTGCCCAGAGAGCTCCGCAACCTTCGGGAAGCAAAGCCAGCAGATGGAGGCCTCCAGGGAAATCAGCTGGAAAAGGCCAAACTTTCTTCTGCTGCATTCATGGTGAGAACCGGAGTCATGCAACTGACACATGCAAAGCTATACTTACTCTGAGAGGAGAGTATTTGGAGAGAACTTTGGGTCGAGGTACTACTGACCGAGTTCCAGTTGAAGTGCGCCTAGAGCCCGTCCAGGCTGTGGCACGAATAGAGAACTTCGATTCAACAAGACGCCCTCCGGTGGTCAATGTTATGCCACCTCCGAAGCAAGAAGAAGGGCAAGATCGAGGAAAAAGAGTAGTCCTCCCTATCTTCGGGGGAGGGACTCTCGGAAGCATGTCAAAGAGGCAGAGAAGAGAGTATGTCAGAGAAGTGGGGCATATTGGAACTTCTTCATCTACAGCTGCTATGCCTAAATGGTCCCATGTGCCAATATCTTTTTCTGCGGAAGATGCAGCTGGCATTAAATTTCCACATGCAGATCCACTTGTCATTACTGCCGACATAGCAGGAACTGAGGTTCGGAGAGTGTTAATTGATGGAGGGAGTTCGGCAGACATTATTTTTGTTCAAGCATTCGATCAACTATGCATCTCCAGAAAGCACCTTCTTCCAGCAGCTCGTCCTTTGCAAGGCTTCGCAGGACCTCCACTTGATGCCCTCGGCCAAATTGGCCTGGAAGTTACTTTCGGAGAAGGGCTGCTAGCTAGAACAGAGGAAGTAATCTTCGACATTGTGGATGCTCCATATGCATACAATGTCATCTTTGGAAGAGGCATGTTAAATCAATTCGGAGCTGTGGCACATTATAATTACTTGTGTATGAAGATGCCCACACAAGCGGGAGTGCTCACTATCTTCGGAGATCAAGCTACCGCCCGAAGAGCAGAGTATGGTCATGGCCCCCCTCTTGATCCTAGACAAGTGAATAGTGTGCAAGATAATTAAGAAAAATTTTCTGCTCCTAGCGAATCTTCGAAGAAATCCTTCCCAAGACCAAGTCCCGAAGGAGAGATTGCAACGAAGGTTATTATTAAAGATGGCAAAGAATATTCTTTTCAATTTGGCAAAGATTTGCCTCCAGAAGTTGCTACCTCCTTAGAGAAAGTAGTTGAGAAGAATTTAGATGTCTTTGCTTGGTCTGATGATGACATCACCGGAGTCAGTCGGGACATTATTGAACACAGTTTACTTGTAAACCCGAAGGCCCGGCCTGTCCAGCAAGGACTCCGAAAAATGTCTGCAGAAAGAGTTGTTCTTGCCAAAGATGAAGTTGAGAAGTTGCTGAAGGCTGGGATTATCAGAGAAGTGGCTCACACAGAATGGTTAGCCAACCCAGTCTTCGTTAGGAAGAAATCTTCCGGGAAGTGGCGCATGTGTATTGATTTCACGTCCCTGAATAAAGCATGCCCTCGTGACCCCTACCCCATGCCCCGAATTGATCAATTGGTCGACTCCACCACAGGTTCGGAGTTATTAAGCTTCCTTGACGTGTACTCCGGATATCATCAAATATGGTTGAAGCGCGAAGATGAAATCAAGACAAGCTTCGTAACTCCTTTAGGAGTCTTCTGTTATGTAAGAATGCCCTTTGGCTTAAGAAATACCGGGGCTACTTTTTCAAGGTTAGTTGCTAAGGCTCTAGGTCATCAATTAGGTCGCAATGTAGAGGCCTATATGGATGATATTGTAATAAAGAGTGCTTTAAAGCATCAACATAGCATAGACTTAGCAGAAACATTTAATAGCCTTCGGGCATGTGGGATCCGTCTTAACCCCGAAAAGTGTATCTTCGGAGCTAAGGCTGGAAAGTTGTTAGGGTATTTAGTTTCAAGCAGAGGAATTGAAGCTAGCCCTACTCAGATAACCGCGCTGCAAAAGATGGCTCCTCCAGAGATTTTAAAGCAGGTGCAAAAGCTGACTGGTCGTCTGGCAGCACTTAGCAGGTTTTTGGCAAGGTCTGCGGAGAGAAGTTTGCCCATTTTTAAAGCATTGAAAGGGTTCGAAGATTTTGCATGGACAGCGGAGTGTCAGAAGAGCTTCTAAGATATTAAAGAGTATCTCAGTAATCTTGCTACACTCACGGTGCCTACTGTGGACCAAACCCTACTCCTCTACCTTGCAGCTACAGGTTCTGCCGTTAGTGCAGTCCTTGTCAGGAAAATGGATTTCAATGGAAAGTTGGTACAAAATCCAGTTTATTTTGTGTCCGAAGCATTGTCAGGAGCGAAGACAAGATATTCTGAGCTTGAAAAGTTCACTTATGCTCTGATAATGACTTCGAGGAAATTGAGACATTATTTTTTGGCACATAATGTAATCGTACCAACTTTGTATCCTTTGGGAGATATGCTCCGAAGTAAAGGCTCCACTGGAAGAATTGGGAAGTGGGCCGTTGAACTGGCACCCTTCGGCATATCCTTTGTGGCAAGGACAGCAATAAAGTCACAAGTGTTAGCAGACTTCGTAGCAGAATGGACTCCCCCTGCAATATGGGTTCCGGAGAAGCTAAGCGAAGGAATGTGGACTGTTTATTCTGATGGAGCCTTCCAAGCATCTGGAGCAGGTGTTGGAGCAGTGTTAATTTCACCTTCAGGGCAAAGGGCAATGTACTCCGCAAGACTCAACTTTAAGTCTACCAATAATATAGCGGAGTATGAAGGGATTTTGCTGGGACTCCGAAAAGCACGTGCTCTAGGGGCTACAAGAGTTGTTATAAAGACAGATTCTCAAATAGTAGCAGGGCATGTAGATAAAAGTTTTCAAGTTCGGCATCCACAGCTTGCAAAGTACTTAGAAAAAATCCGTAAGATCGAAGCACAATTCAAGGGTATTTCCATTCGAAGTATACCTAGAGCAGAAAATGCGCAAGCAGACATCTTAGCAAAAGCTGCAGCTGGAGCTATGGATATACCAGAAGAGGCTTTTTATGAGGAGCTCAGTACACCTTCGGTGCCACAAATTCCTTCTGCAGATATTCTTTGCATTCCAAGTACAGATTGGAGAAATTCAATCATGGAACTTTTACAAGGAGGAACAAATTTGTCTGAAGAGCCACAGCTTTCAAGATTGAAACTCACGGCCAGAAATTATCACATAATCAACGGTCTTTTATACAAGGCCAGAGTATGTTCCCCTCTACTCCGATGCATATCCCAAACCGAAGGCCAAGATATTCTTCGAGAAATCCATGAAGGGCTTTGTGGTAGCCATTTAGCCCCTAGAGCTTTACCAGGAAAGACACTTCGCCAGGGGCTTTATTGGCCTACAATAGTAGAAAATGCGGAGAATTTAGGTCGCACCTGCCAAGGATGTCAGTGGATGGGACGACGGAGCCATCACCCACCAACAGCTCTTCAAGTTATTGCTCCGGTATGGCCCATGGCCAGATGGGGTATGGATCTGATTGGTCCCTTTCCAGCAGCTAAGGGAAATCTAAAGTTCGTAGTGGTAGATATTGAATATTTTTATAAGTGGGTAGAAGCAGAGCCCTTAACAGCTATCACTTCGAACAATTTACAGAAATTCTTTTGGAAGAGTATCATTTGCCGGTTCGGAGTGCCTAGACAACTCACAGTTGATAATGGAACATAGTTCGATGCAGAACCTTTCAGGAAATTTTGCGAAGACTAGGCATCCAGTTATGTTTTGCTGCAGTGAGACATCCTCAGTCTAATGGAGCTGTAGAAAGAGCCAATAGAAATATTTTGTCAGGCTAAATCGAAGGATAGTAGGATTGGCAAAAGCAGTATGGACCGAAGAACTTCCGAAGATTTTATGGTCCATTCGGACTACACAAACGAGGTCCACAGGATTCACTCCATTCAGACTACTATTCGGGGATGAAGCTATGACTCCAACGGAGCTCAAAGGAGGATCACTTCGCAGCACCGAACCAGAGATTGAAGGAGAAAGACAAGCTTCGCTGGATTTAGCAGAAGAGACAAGACTTCGAGCTGTAGCCAATTTGACGAAGTATCAACAGCAGACGAAGACTTGGTTCGACCTGAAAGTCAAGATCAATGAGCTTAGACCGGGTCATCTCGTTTTGCGGAGCATCATAGCGCCAAGAAAATTAGGAAATAAATGGGAAGGTCCATACTTAATTGTTCGTTCAGGGTGTCCTGGCCCTTTTAAATTAGCTAATTTGGAAGGTGAAGAGTTAGCACATACTTGGCATGCGGAGCACCTAAAGCGATACTTCGCATAGGGGCTCCTTGTAATCATTTGTAATCACTTTCCGAATCAATAAAGCATATGGTTCAGATAATGCCTACCCCTCATAAACTTCCAGCTTCCGAGTGGACGCACTGGAACTGTGGAGTTGACCGAGAGGGAAGTGTCATTAATTTGAATCATATTTTCGGACTTCGAACCATTGGTCTGAAGCTTCCAGTGTGGGGGCTGACATAATCCGGAGTCCAAGCCACCGGCTTGTAGGCATCCGTAAAAGAGCCCGAAACCACATAATGCGGAGTCCAAGCCATCAGCTGGTAGACATCCGTAAAAAGAGTCGAAGGAGACCAAATCATGCGGAGTCCAAGCCACTGGCTTGTAGGCATCCGTAAAAAAAGTCCAAAGAGACCACTGTGAATTCCAAGCCATTGGTTTGACAGAATTCGCAAAAAGAGCCGAAGGAGGCCAAAACAAAACAGAGTTTGAGCCTTGAGCTTCGAATGTCTGTTAGAAAGTCCAAAGTGACTAATTGTTTACGACACCAAAGTGTCCGGAAAGTTATCCAGAGTGATTTCTTTCAAAACATAAGGTACTAAGTTACCAATCTTCAGACTCCAAATAGTCGAAGACATTTTATAAGATGTTAATCAATCTTTAAATTTCTAAGGGGCTCCGAGTCCACAAAATTGTACTCCTAAGTTTTTCTTTGCGCCTAACCATCTTTGAATTCAGTTCGAAGTTGCTTATGCCCAAAGAGGGGCTAGTAAATAGGGAGACAATTTTAAATTGATATTTATTATTCGAATAATATGATTACATCATGAAAAACCGGTATCTATACCGAGAAGGAATCGAAGACCCCTTCGATATCTAGAGCTAAGGTTGGAACGACTAGTTCCAGAGCCGGGAGTTCTAACAACTTTGCATTTAACTCTTCTGCCTTCCTTCGAAGCTCTAAAGTCTTTCTGTTCCTGTTGAAGCTCGGCCCAAGTTCGAAGTCGTTCGGGGCTCCTTTCCCAGCTTCCAAGTTCTTCAGGTTTTTTGCCTTGAGCTTCATCTTCGTCTTCGGACCATGCGATGTCTTCAGAAGATGAAGTTTCCAAGTTGACTTATTTTTCTTCCTCTTTAATGTAAGACAATATGTCCTTTCTTACTTCGGGTGTAATCGCACTGGAGCTATCCCGAGGAACTAAAAATCGAGGGCACTTGTGAATTTTTTAAATATCGAAGGTAGCCCATAGTAAGCGGAGTTCGTCGTTCATGTTTAACACTTCAACATCTTCCATATGAGGCAAAGCCTAAAAACATGATAAGCAAATTTTCATTCATAAATGTACAAAAGCATGATTCTTTACATAGTCGAAGATCCTAAGATATTTCTAAACCTGCAGATTTGACGGAGGCTGGCTGCTCGAAGCTTGAGACCGAGCTTGTTTCTGGCGTTGCCCTTCATCAATCCAAGACTTAATCGCAGAGCGACCTTCGGCTCTCCATGAAGTTTGAAAGGCTTGCCAAGCAGCAGCCACACCTTCGGAAGGAGTGAGAAGTTGATTGTTGTCGAAGGTAATAGGAGTCGCCCCTGTGCTCGAAGTTATCGATTGGCCCAGATCTTCATAGTAACGAAGAATGCCGATAGCAGCCACTTGACCGGAGATTTCTCCATATCGAATGACTGCTGTCTTCATTTGCTTCGCTGCTCCTTGAATTCTCTTCAGTCGGCGTAGCAGGGTGATGTTGACATCTGAAGGAAGCGTCCCAGTAGTACCAAAGTACTCCAGAACGCCTAGCAGTTTGTTCAAGACCTCCGCAGCTACCTTCTCCGATTTCAGCTTGTCTTCATTTAAAACATCCTTTGCCAAAGTTAATTCTCTTACTACCCCAGAAAGCCTAGTCATCTCCGTAGCTAAAGAATTTTTCTGGTTAAGCAGTTGGCTAGCTTCTTCGGTAGTTTTGGTTTTTTCTTGGAGCCTGACAAGCTCAACTCCTGCTGCAGCATGCTCCGCCCGCATCCTTTCAATTTCCGCTCGAAGCACAATTTGTTCTGCTTCGAGCTCTTTGTTCGCAGCTTCCAAACTTTGTCTGGCCCTGCGCTCCGTTAAAACCATGATGTTCAATTGAGAAACCCGACCTTCAGAGATATTGAGATTTCTTTGAAGAGTAGTGTTTTCCTCTCGAAGGCGAAGGTTTCCACGTTCATTCGAGATGTTTGCAGCTCGGGCCAAAACTGTTTGCTGCGAAGAGAAAAAACGAAGGTGAGAAATTATTTGTATATAAGTGTAACTTTGTTTTGTAGATACTCCGTACCTGGTATGCTGCACGTTCCATGGCAGCATTAAGATCTGAGCTCTCCGCCTCACTCAAGATGGCCACCAGGTTCGTGTCCCCTACTTCGCGGCTGGCTCGATCCAAAGGTTCGATCAAAGCCCGAAGCCCAGTTCTTCGCTCCAAGAAAGGAGCTAGAAGGGGGAGCATACTCAGAGCCTGCTGGTCATCTTCGTTTGGTGAAGGCCCAGAATCCTGAGCTGTGTTCTTCGCAGTTCTGGCAGACTGGCCCCCCTCCGTTGACTAGATCCCGTCTATTGACTCAGATGGAGTTGATCCTGAGCTCGGAGTAGGGAGGTGGTCCATCTTGCCTTTGCCTTTTCTAGGTCCCATTTGAGTGGTCCCTGGAATTGGCTCTGAAGTTGTCGAAGGTCCAGGAATTATATCTTCAGGACGGACCTCTTCTACAGAAGTGGATCCTGTTAAAACAAAGGTATTATACATTGTATAATTTCGTAGGAAAAAAGAACAAAAGAATTATGCGACGTTTACCTTCGACATTTTGGCGACGGGTGAGCATTGGGCTGCTTGGTGGATCGAAGGCTACTCCAAAGTCTTCGTCAGAGTCAGCAGTTAAATCTTCAACTATTGGAGCATCTTCGGGAGCAGCCGTTGTTAATTCACTCGGAATCGAAGCTGCAGCAACTTCAACTCCGCCTTCGTCCGCAGGGGCTCCATCTTGTGGTAAATTTTCTTGAGTGGCCGGAGTCCTCACTTGCTCAAGATTCTCTTGAGACTCCGGCACGCTCGCAGCATCATCAATATTTGTATCTGTCTGGGTTGCATCTTTGTTGATCAGGTCAATCAATATCCTGCCTTCATCCTCCAAGGATTCAGAGGCCGAAGCTCTAGGGCTCGAAGGTGCAGGAACTCTCGGCTTACGAGCCACCTTCTTTACCGAAGTCTTGGCAGAGCTCGAAGCTCCGACTTCAGCTTTTCTCTTTTTGGGCCCTTTCTCTGAAGGCACCCAATCCAAAAGAGGAGGCAGAACAATTTCGAGTAGTCCCCATACTCGGTTGGATCGCTCCCAAGTACCGACCAATTTTTTCCTCCACTCCTTTTCGGTCGGAGTTGGGACGCCCAGAATTTTCTCCGAAGCTCGTACAATCTGCTCCGAAGTTATAGGGGCTGAAGAAGCTGAAAAATAAGTTAAGTTGGTTATTTCTTCGAATAAATATATATGACATATGTTGTTTTCGAAGTTACCTGCAGGGCTTGAATTCGAAGAAATTTTGCGGAGACCACCCTCTGAATCTTCCTCGAAGGTGATAGGCCAGTTGGCCATCAGGGGAGGGGTCTGAAGCCTGAGGAATTCTTCTGCTAAATCCCGCATGCTCAGGCGGTGACTAATTTTTTGGAGCAAGTTGAGGCGGGCTTCAAGCTGGCCCGGATCCGGATGCACAAGTGCTTCCTTTCGGAAGTTGATATCTTGCAAAGGTCCGGCTAGACGACTACTCGCCCCAACTTCGGCATAAAACCACTTCAAGATCCAGTCGGTGTACCATCTTGCATTGATGGCCTTGGCGGGAAATCGGAGAGCATACTCGTCCCGAAGCCTGAAGTTGATGCTTCCGAAGGCCACTACCATCTTTTCACCTCCGAGGCCTACGATGGTCTTCGGTTGGCACGAAGCTCTGTGCAGTGCTGCGAAGATCTCCACCCTTCCTTGACAACCTTCGGCTCGCAACGCCCATTCGAAGATGGCAAGACGTGCTACATCATTCGGAGAAAGTTGGGGGAGAGTAACGTGGAACAAATCCAATACCTCGGCCAAGAAGTCGACTGCTGGAAGTCCTAAGCTAGCTTCAAAGAAGGCTTCGAAAACAACCACTTCTCCGGGTTTTGGTGACGGAATGATTTCCTTCCCAGGTTTGCGAATCATGACCCCGGAACTGATTTTGACCTCTACTGCGGCCGCGAGCGATTCCCTTTTGCAGGTCTAAGGCCCTAGTTGATAAGATTGATCCGTATACTTTGTCGACGCTGGGAAGAGGTCCTGAGGGCCAACATTTTGGGGATTTCCCCCCGCCGCCGCCATTACTGCCACAGCAGGTGTCGGAGTTGCCGTCGCCGATGATGCAGCCGCCGCCGCTGCTGCAGCCTGCTGCCGAGCCAAAGTTGAAGCTGCTCCAGGACCCTTGAAACTGGTTTTCGCCATGGGATCTCACGGATTGCTTCGGGAGAAGAATGAAAGCTAGTGCTTGGTTGATGGATTGTTTGCACGAAAGCAGTGAAAAGGTACTCGAGACGGGTCTGGGCCCTCTATTTATAGCCTAGACCCCGATTTTTTACCGTTTGCCTATGCCGTTTCGCATTCTTAACCGTTACCTTGTTGCGGAATTAACGCGTCACGTAACTTCTATTAGAATAAAAAAGCTAACGGCTATTTTTTCCAAGTCAAAAAAGGCTTTCGGATTTCTCGAGTTAGTTCTAAGATGCTTCGAACGTAATTCTCTTAGAAAATAATTCGAAGTTTGCATCTCTATACATTTCAGAGGTGTATTAAGTCTGATAACCTCTGCATATGGATATGTTTTCTTGCGTATACTGCTTTCCTAACATCACAGATTTAACGGAGAAGCGTATTCGAGGGGCTACTGTTGGGGGAAAATATCCCATCTTCAGGGTTATTGCAGTAATAGGACAAAAGCAGGAAATCAAGTCAGAGGATTTCAACGTGTATTTTTAGATGTACATTGAAGGTAGTTCGAAGTATGAAGACAGACTCTAATTCAGAGTATACCTTCGAACTTAGACTCTTCTAAGAGCTTCTTTGCCAGCTAAGATGGAAGACTTATCTTCTTTCTCACTAGATTAGTCTTTTACCATTTTAGCCCTATGAAGGGTACCGAATAGTTTCCACTATGTCAGTTGTAATAGAGGGGTAAAAATGTATTTTCCTTAATGTTTGGGCCTATAAATACCCCTCGTTTTACCCTGTAATAAGGACTGAATACAAGTTATTCAATACACACTTTCGAACTATTTCTAGCTATTATCCTTTCGGAGGCTTGAAATAGTTTGCTTCGCAAACACTTCGTTTGTTAGTTTCTAATCTTCAGAAACCTATTAGCGTAATATTTTACGCCAACAAGAATGGTTATTGAAAGTGGAGAATGTGAATGTGAATGATTTGTGAATGTGGAGGTGAGTGGTTAAGTTTGTGAATGATTTGTTAATGTGGAGGTGAATGGTTAAGTTTGTGGTTTGTATTAGTGAATGGTTTGTGAATGTGGAGATGAATGGTTTGTAAAAACTGGACAATGTGAATGTTTGTGAATGTGAATGTTTTGTGAATGTGTGAATGTGTTTATGGATGTGAATATGAATGTGTGATTATGTTTTGGTTATGTGGATGTGAAATTGTAATTTTGTTGTTGGATGTGAATGTGAATGGGAGAACCAAAAAAACAAAAAAATTTCAAAGTAACTTCCATCGGCTATGGTCAGCTGACGAAAGTTAGTGGGCAGAAGTTAGCTAACTCTCGTTGAACCACTTCCGTCGGTCAAATACCGACATAAGTTAGACTTTTTGAGAAACCAAGGTGAGGAGCCATGCTGAAGAGCGTGGGCCTCATGGCTCCAGATGTGATGAGTCATTGTCAACGGTAGTCAAAGAGGACTGAAAAGAAGAGAAGACCTGCTGTGTCTGGGCCGCGTGTGACTCAGGTACACGGGCAGCGAGTGACTGTTGGGCAGAGGGGCCGCGAAGTCTTGCTGGCCCAATCCGAGTACATGGGCTAGGAGCAGCAGAGGATCCACTGGGCTGTTGACCAGGATTGACTCAGGTACATGGGCGGCTAGTGATTGCCGGGCTGAGAGAGATGCGGAATCGGGCCGGCCCAATCCGGGTACTTGGTGCAAAGTCAGTGGACACTTTGTCAGTTTCGGCACAAAACTGACAACCGCTGATCTCTCATCGGACTGTTCAGAGGCGAAGCCATAGTATATACGAAAGCTCCGCTTCTGGATAAGTCATCTATAAATAGGAGTTTACTATTTTGTCCTTAGGCCCACAGTTAGTTAGTCGAGTCTGTAAAAATATCCTAAGGGCAGTATGGTCTTTTCCATTTATTTCAGCATATGTAAAAAACCCTAAGGGTCTTTTAGTATTTTCCTAGGCTATTGGGTGCCTATAAATAGGGCCTCAATCCCTAGGGTTAGGGTTACCCATTCTGTAATTCACTTTAATCCAGCACTAAAGTTTGGGTCACTTTTGGCTTGTTCCTGTGTTCTTCCCTTGAGAGCACCGTCGCCACTGTTTCTTCCCATCGAGCGTACACAGCGATCTCTTCCTTCTTTGTTTTTGTTCTATGATTCACAACCAGCGTTATTTGCAGTGTTTCAATCGAATCTTGTGAATCATTTTTGTGTGCTGCTGGTTTTGTTTTAAGTGCATGTATTGCTCTCTAGCGCTGCGTGGTGAGAGGATGAACATGAATAGCTAACGTTTTAGCCTGGTAGCTAGGTTCTGTAGGTTCCTGTTCTTGTGCGTATAGGCTGCGGGAAGACATCTTTTCTCCTGTTTCTGACACATTTCAGTGCCTGCACAAGTCTAGGAGCTAGTATTGCAGAAGCTATTTTGCTTTAGGTGTTAGAATCCGATATGTTTTTCTGCACAATTGTTTTTGTTTGATGACTTCGCCATGTGTAGGCTTCGCAGGTGTGAAAGTTATCTAGTATAGTCTGAACGCTTTTATTTCTTCGGTGTTTGTGTCTGCGAAGTTGCATGGGCTATCATTCGAAGGGTATTCAGCATTGGAATTAACAGTCTTCGGAGAACATTCGGTGTTGTGTAGTTTCGGACTACCTTCTCCGAAGCCTCACAAGTAGTGCTGTCTCTTGCGAAGCACCTTCGCTCAACGTTAAATTTCCTTTTGTGAGGTTCACTCGAAGTGGACTGCCTTTTTGCCTGGCATCATTTCATTTGTGTGAGACCCACTCAGTTTGTGCTTTTGGAGGTTGTGATACGGAGTCTGTTTCTGGGCTTCGGCTTCATGTGTAAAAGCTTCAGAGGGCTCCGATTCGAAGTTGATCTGTGTTTCGAAGGTCACTACTCCGGTAGTCATACTTCGATTAAACTGGTTTCGAAGGTGGCGTTGCAGGCTTCGATTTTTCTTTGTTAAGCTTCAAAGTTGATTTTTCTTGTGTTAAGCTTCATAGCTTCGAAGTGTGTTTTTCGAAGCAGGCTTTGGTTGTTTCACACTTCACACCGAAGCATGCTTTGCATTCTGCTACACTTTTCACCGAACTAGACTAGACTCCATCAACTTTCGGCACGTTCACTACAACCTTCGACAAAGGACTTCGAAGCAGACTTCGGCATAACCCCCACGGGCTTCGACGTTGCAGGCTTCGATCGACAACCTTCGACTTCGTCAGCCTTCGCCCGACAACTTCGAAGCAGGCTTCGACACTTTGAAGCAGGCTTCGTCGAGTTTCGAACAGGAGACAAACTTTAAACAGTAACTCTCCATCTCCTTTCTACAAGCACTCATTTTAATTGATTTGATGTTCTTTGATCTTCCCATGTTTTGAATGCTTTGTTTATTTGCCTATTAGCACTATGTTGGTGTTTCTTCGTCTAGGACACCGGTTCATTTCTAGGCTAGATATTTTTAGGCTTTGGTGATCTATTCACTTTTGCTGCTAAGTCTTTTGAGGAGCATTGGGTGTTGGGAGCAGGCCATTTGATTGAAAGAATTTTTAGGCGCCCATTCACCCCCCTCTGGTCGCTACTTTCGGTCGTACACAAGTGTTGGTTTCAGAGTCTGTGATGAGTGATTGATAGATTTTATCCTCTGATTGGAAGGGGTCCCTCTGAAGGGGTTTGAAGGTGGTTTCACCAAAGGGTTCGGTGGGTCTGTTTGCTACAGTTGTTGCAGCGAAGTGTGCCTGTCGGGGAGGTCTGACATTACATGATGACTGGGTTGTATCGGAGGGTTCGATACTTTGGGCGGTACACCGGAGTGTGTATCGGAGGTTGTTTACCTAGAGAGGCCTCCGGGGTACTGGATACACTTGGCTGTTTGTCTGTGGTGCACAAGTGACTTCGGAGGCGACGGATGGTTCGCAGCAAGTGAACTTGGGTCAAGCGGGAGGCTTGATGCCAGGCGAGCGGGGAGCTCGGTCACGAAGGCTGCGAAGGGGTCGAGGTCGGACCTCGGGACGAGGTGCGCTAGGACAAGGCAGTAAGTGCGGAGTATTGTTCCGGCTGAAGGTACTCCGAGACGAAGTCCTCACAGGCGAAGCACTTCGAAGGGTACTCCGAATGGAGTGACTTCAGAGATTGGTGGACCAAGTCCTCAGCAATGAGACAGGGCATTCGAAGTGTGCTCCGGAGGGAGGCACTCGAAGGTATACCCAACGAAGGTCTCAGAGGTCGAGGTGCATTGAAGGCATGGTCCGGGTGAGGTTTGTCGAGGAGTATGCTCGGGGAGAGACACTGCGACGAAGTGCTCATGGAATGCTTCATGCGGAGGCCTTGGACGAAGGAGGGACTTTGAAGGGTGGTACTCTGAAGGTGGGGCTTCGGAGTGAGGCTGACTTGAGGTACTTCGGCCATTCATGGCTTCGGTACACGGACTGATGGAGTTCGAGCTGGGAGAAGTTGCGAAGCCGTGATGGTCCACTCCAGAGGTGTTGGTGCGAAGGCCCAAGGGCTTTGACGGCCTCGGCTCAAAACCATCACTGTATCGAATACTGACTTTGGTGAAGCGAAGGCCGTCAGGCTCAAGGCTTCTCACCGAAGCTACCGCACACCTCGCGTGCGAAGGGGGGCTCAGCGTTAAATTTCCTTCTATGAGGTTCGCTCAAAGTGTACTGCCTTTTTTCCTAGCATCATTTCATTCGTGTGAGACCCACTTAGTTTGTGCTTTCGGAGGTTGTGATACGGAGTCTGTTTCTGGGCTTCGGCTTCATGTGTAAAAGCTTCAGAGGGCTCCGATTCGAAGTTGATCTGTGTTTCGAAGGTCACTACTCCGCTAGTCATACTTCGATTAAACTGGTTTCGAAGGTAGCGTTGCAGGCTTCGATTTTTCTCTGTTAAGCTTCGAAGTTGGTTTTTCTTGTGTTAAGCTTCATAGCTTCGAAGTGTGTTTTTCGAAGCAGGCTTCGGTTGTTTCACACTTCACACCGAAGCATGCTTTGCATTCTGCTACACTTTTCACCGAACTAGACTAGACTCCGTCAACTTTCGGCATGTTCACTACAACCTTTGACAAAGGACTTCGAAGCAGACTTCGTCACAACCCCCATGGGCTTCAACGTTGCAGGCTTCGATCAACAACCTTCGACTTCATCAGCCTTCGCCCGACAACTTCGAAGCAGGCTTCGACACTTCAAAGCAGGCTTCGACACTTCGAAGCAGGCTTCGTCGAGTTTCGAACAGGAGACAAACTTTAAACAGTAACTCTCCATCTCCTTTCTACGAGCACTCGTTTTAATTGATTTGATGTTCTTTGATCTGCCCATGTTTTGAATGCTTTGTTTATTTGCCTATTAGCACTGTGTTGGTGTTTCTTCGTCTAGGACACCGGTTCATTTCTAGGCTATATATTTTTAGGCTTTGGCGATCTATTCACTTTTGCTGCTAAGTCTTTTGAGGAGCGTTCGGTGTTGGGAGTAGGCCATTTGATCGAAAGAATTTTTAGGCGCCCATTCACCCCCCCCCTCTGGTCGCTACTTTCGGTCCTACACAAGTGTTGGTTTTAGAGTCTGTGATGAGTGATTGACAGATTTTATCCTCTGATTGGAAGGGGTCCCTCCGAAGGGATTCGGAGGTGGTTTCACCGAAGGGTTCGGTGGGTCTGTTTGCTGCAGTTGTTGCAGCGGAGTGTGCCTGTCGGAGAGGTCCGACATTACACGATGACTGGGTTGTACCGGAGGGTTCGATACTTTTGGCGGTACACCGGAGTGTGTATCAGAGGTTGTTTACCTGGAGAGGTCTCCGGGGTACTGGATACACTTGGTTGTTTGTCTGTGGTGCGCAAGTGACTTCGGAGGCGACGGATGGTTCGCAGCAAGTGAACTTGGGTCAAGCGGGAGGCTTGATGCCAGGCGAGCGGGGAGCTCGGTCATGAAGGCTGCGAAGGGGTCGAGGTCGGACCTCGGGTCGAGGTGCGCTAGGACAAGGCAGTACGTGCGGAGTATGGCTCCGGCTGAAGGTACTCCGAGACGAAGTTCTCGGAGGCGAGGCACTTCGAAGGGTACTCCGAATGGAGTGACTTCGGAGTTTGGTGGACCAAGTCCTCAGCAATGAGGCAGGGCATTCGAAGTGTGCTCCGGAGGGAGGCACTCGAAGGTATACCCAACAAAGGTCTCAGAAGTCGAGGTGCATTGAAGGCATAGTCCGGGTGAGGTTTGTCGAGGAGTATGCTTGGGGAGAGACACTGCGACGAAGTGCTCATGGAATGCTTCATGCGGAGGCCTTGGACGAAGGAGGGACTTTGAAGGGTGGTACTCCGAAGGTGGGGCTTCAGAGTGAGGCTGACTTGAGGTACATCGGCCATGCATGGCTTCGGTACACGGACTGATGGAGTTCGAGCTGGGAGAAGTTGCGAAGTCGTGGTGGTCCACTCCAGAGGTGTTGGTGCAAAGGCCCAAGGGCTTTGACGGCCTCGGCTCAAAACCATCACTGTATCGAAAGCTGACTTTGGTGAAGCGAAGGTCGTCAGGCTCAAGGCTTCTCACCGAAGCTACCGCACACCTCGCGTGCGAAGGGGGGCTCAGCGTTAAATTTCCTTCTATGAGGTTCGCTCAAAGTGTACTGCCTTTTTTCCTAGCATCATTTCATTCGTGTGAGACCCACTTAGTTTGTGCTTTCGGAGGTTGTGATACGGAGTCTGTTTCTGGGCTTCGGCTTCATGTGTAAAAGCTTCAGAGGGCTCCGATTCGAAGTTGATCTGTGTTTCGAAGGTCACTACTCCGCTAGTCATACTTCGATTAAACTGGTTTCGAAGGTAGCGTTGCAGGCTTCGATTTTTCTCTGTTAAGCTTCGAAGTTGGTTTTTCTTGTGTTAAGCTTCATAGCTTCGAAGTGTGTTTTTCGAAGCAGGCTTCGGTTGTTTCACACTTCACACCGAAGCATGCTTTGCATTCTGCTACACTTTTCACCGAACTAGACTAGACTCCGTCAACTTTCGGCATGTTCACTACAACCTTTGACAAAGGACTTCGAAGCAGACTTCGTCACAACCCCCATGGGCTTCAACGTTGCAGGCTTCGATCAACAACCTTCGACTTCATCAGCCTTCGCCCGACAACTTCGAAGCAGGCTTCGACACTTCAAAGCAGGCTTCGACACTTCGAAGCAGGCTTCGTCGAGTTTCGAACAGGAGACAAACTTTAAACAGTAACTCTCCATCTCCTTTCTACGAGCACTCGTTTTAATTGATTTGATGTTCTTTGATCTGCCCATGTTTTGAATGCTTTGTTTATTTGCCTATTAGCACTGTGTTGGTGTTTCTTCGTCTAGGACACCGGTTCATTTCTAGGCTATATATTTTTAGGCTTTGGCGATCTATTCACTTTTGCTGCTAAGTCTTTTGAGGAGCGTTCGGTGTTGGGAGTAGGCCATTTGATCGAAAGAATTTTTAGGCGCCCATTCACCCCCCCCCCCTCTGGTCGCTACTTTCGGTCCTACACAAGTGTTGGTTTTAGAGTCTGTGATGAGTGATTGACAGATTTTATCCTCTGATTGGAAGGGGTCCCTCCGAAGGGATTCGGAGGTGGTTTCACCGAAGGGTTCGGTGGGTCTGTTTGCTGCAGTTGTTGCAGCGGAGTGTGCCTGTCGGAGAGGTCCGACATTACACGATGACTGGGTTGTACCGGAGGGTTCGATACTTTTGGCGGTACACCGGAGTGTGTATCAGAGGTTGTTTACCTGGAGAGGTCTCCGGGGTACTGGATACACTTGGTTGTTTGTCTGTGGTGCGCAAGTGACTTCGGAGGCGACGGATGGTTCGCAGCAAGTGAACTTGGGTCAAGCGGGAGGCTTGATGCCAGGCGAGCGGGGAGCTCGGTCATGAAGGCTGCGAAGGGGTCGAGGTCGGACCTCGGGTCGAGGTGCGCTAGGACAAGGCAGTACGTGCGGAGTATGGCTCCGGCTGAAGGTACTCCGAGACGAAGTTCTCGGAGGCGAGGCACTTCGAAGGGTACTCCGAATGGAGTGACTTCGGAGTTTGGTGGACCAAGTCCTCAGCAATGAGGCAGGGCATTCGAAGTGTGCTCCGGAGGGAGGCACTCGAAGGTATACCCAACAAAGGTCTCAGAAGTCGAGGTGCATTGAAGGCATAGTCCGGGTGAGGTTTGTCGAGGAGTATGCTTGGGGAGAGACACTGCGACGAAGTGCTCATGGAATGCTTCATGCGGAGGCCTTGGACGAAGGAGGGACTTTGAAGGGTGGTACTCCGAAGGTGGGGCTTCAGAGTGAGGCTGACTTGAGGTACATCGGCCATGCATGGCTTCGGTACACGGACTGATGGAGTTCGAGCTGGGAGAAGTTGCGAAGTCGTGGTGGTCCACTCCAGAGGTGTTGGTGCAAAGGCCCAAGGGCTTTGACGGCCTCGGCTCAAAACCATCACTGTATCGAAAGCTGACTTTGGTGAAGCGAAGGTCGTCAGGCTCAAGGCTTCTCACCGAATCTACCGCACCCCTCGCGTGCGAAGGGTGGCTCAGCGTTAAATTTCCTTCTGTGAGGTTTGCTCGAAGTGTATTGCCTTTTTGCCTGGCGTCATTTCATTCGTGTGAGACCCACTCAGTTTGTGCTTTTGGAGGTTGTGATACGGAGTCTGTTTCTGGGCTTCGGCTTCATGTGTAAAAGCTTCAGAGGGCTCCGATTCAAAGTTGATTTGTGTTTCGAAGGTCACTACTCCGGTAGTCATACTTCGATTAAACTGGTTTCGAAGGTGGCGTTGCAGGCTTCGATTTTTCTCTATTAAGCTTCGAAGTTGGTTTTTCTTGTGTTAAGGTTCATAGCTTTGAAGTGTGTTTTTCGAAGCAGGCTTCGGTTGTTTCACACTTCGCACCGAAGCATGCTTTGCATTCTGCTACACTTTTCACCGAACTAGACTAGACTCCGTCAACTTTCGACACGTTCACTACAACCTTCGACAAAGGACTTCAGAGCAGACTTCGACACAACCCCCACGGGCTTCGACGTTGCAAGCTTCGATCGACAACCTTCGACTTCGTCAGCCTACGCCCGACAACTTCGAAGCAGGCTTCGACACTTCAAAGAAGGCTTCGACACTTCGAAGCAGGCTTCGTCGAGTTTCAAATAGGAGACAAACTTTAAACAGTAACTCTCCATCTCCTTTCTACGAGCACTCGTTTTAATTGATTTGATGAACTTTGATCTGCCCATGTTTTTAGTGCTTTGTTTATCTGCCTATTAGCACTGTGTTGGTGTTTCTTCGTCTAGGACACCAGTTGTTTCTAGGCTAGATATTTTTAGGCTTTGGCGATCTATTCACTTTTGCTACTAAGTCTTTTGAGGAGCGTTGGGTGTTGGGAGCAGGCCATTTGATCGAAAGGATTTTTAGGCGCCCATTCACCCCCCCCCCCCTCTGGTCGCTACTTTCGGTCCTACAAGTGGTATCAAATCTTGGTTAGGGTTTTCCATACATTAACCGGTTCTAACCCCAGTAGTGATCATGACGTCTCCTAGAAAGGTCTCATCCTTGGAAGCTTATGGCTATAATTATTGGAAGACTCGCATGCGAGCCTATCTCATGAGCCAAAGCTCGGACATTTGGGACATTTTTGTTCACGCTACTTTTGTCATATTGCTAGTTGTTGAGCGTGATTCTCCTGGCATCATCACCCAGCATCTGAACAATAACAAAGTTGTGAACATTTTGTTTTCTGGTTTAGGTCCCACTGAATTTGAGCGTGTGAGCCATCTCACCACTGCGAGAGAGATCTGGGCTACCCTTCAGGCACACCATGAGGGGACAGCTCAGGTCAAGGCTCGGCTCTATCAGACCTACCGGCGTGAATATGATAACTTAACACAAAATCCGGGTCAATCTGTTGAAGCGTTGTTTGGTTGTTTTCAATTGATCATAAACAAGCTTCGGGACAACAAGGCCGAGGGTGTGCCGTTAGTCTCAGATCATGAGCAGGCGCTCAAGGTTCTCCATACCTTTGACCTTAAGATCGGGGAGATCAAGGTATCCTCTATCATTCAGAGCACATCTTATGATACCTTGACCATTTCTGAGTTGTTTAGCAAGCTGAAGGCCACCGAGGTTGATACCCAATTGAGATCAAATCTCACTGGATCTGGATCAAAGTCTCTGGCCCTTGCTACACCTTTTGTTGATCCCTCTTATGTGAGCTATGCTAGATTCTCTTTAATGTCTATCACTGAGGATCAGCTTGAGTTTTTGGGAGATGATGACCTGTGTCTTTTTAACAACCAGGTGCATCGTGTTTATGACAAGAGAATGTTCAAAAGACATGGCACGAAATCTAGGTGATTTGAGTGTGGTGACCCAGGACACTTCATCGCCGACTGCCCCAAGCGCAATGGCCACAAGAAGGGCACCGGTGGTGGCTTCCATGACTCCGGCAAGCACGACAACTCCTCCTTCAACAAGGGCAAGCCAAAGACCAGATTCTTCAGAAAAGCCCTGAAGGACTACCGGTGAGAGAACAAGAAGCGCGACAAGGTCTTCTTCGTCGAGATGGAGAAGAGCTACTCCAAGCGGTCCACGCCTTCTTCCTCTTCATCGAGCTTAAGCGATGAGGAGATCATCATCAGGAAGGGGAAGGACAAGGACGATCCGGTGGGTCTTTGCTTCATGGCCTTCGGGGACAGACCAAAGAGCCGCTCACATCAGCGCCGAAGATCCCGCAAGAGCTTCGACTCAATGGCTCTTGGGGATAAGGAAGAGAAGGGCTCATTCGATGACTCCGACGATGACAACAACGAAAAGGTATCATCTTATGAATGTGAAATCGTTGATTTACTTGAAAGCAATCATCATGAGTTAAAATATTAGGAAAAACTGCTTAGAGGGGCTAAGAAGAGGATAGATGAATTAGAGAGTAAGCTTGCCGTGGCCAACGGCAGAATTGAGAGTCTATCTTCTTCCCCTTTCTTGGGTGATAGCAGTGAGTACCCAAAGTGTGAGGTGCTTCTGTGTGACCTGTCGACTCTGATGTCCAGGTACACAGAAAGGGTTGATGAGAGGTGCGTTTTGGCCACTAAGCTTGAAAACGCTCAATTGGAGCTGAAAGATGCTCATGCCACTGTCGTCATGCCCTATGCTGATTGCCCATCTCATCTAGCTAATTTAGCTGAGCTGAAAGCCAAGGGTGATGAGCATTTGGGTGATTTGGAGAGAGTGAGAGCTGAGCTGGTGCAGACTAGGCTAGAGCTTGAGACACTGTCAATTCCACCCACTGTTTGTGAGAACTGCTTGTCTCTTAGATTGGAGTTGATTAAGCTGAAAGCCGAGAAGTCTATCCAAGTAGATAGCGAGTGTGAGACCTGCTTGTCTCATGTAGAGGTACTAGCTTCCTTAAGAGAGGAGCTAGCTGATTCTCAGAATGAAAACTTTTACCTCCGTTCTATCCTGAGTTGGATCAGTGCCAGAGAGCCATAGCTCGGCATGATGATCAAGCAGTTTAAGAGGCAGGATGGGTTTGGGGTAGGTTACACCTACACCAAGGCTGACTTTGAGAGTGCTATTAGCCGGGCAGTGGAGTTGAGTAAAATGACTCCTGAGTAGAGATACCCCAAGACTCACTCCACTGAGTCTTTACAGGCTAGTCAGCCCAAGGATGGAGTGTTCCAAGAACAGCCCAAAGCTCCACCCAAGAAGCCCATCTGGGTTCCGAAACCCAAACATCTCCACACTTCTCTTGACTCTCTTCTTGGACCCTCTCATACCAAGAAGACTACACCAAACACCACTAAGGCCAAGAACCTCAAGCCTCAACCACATCCCAAGAAGCCAACCTATCATTGTGAGTACTATCGGAGAGACAGGCATCTTGTGGAGTTTTGCTTCAGGAGGAAGCGGGTTGAGAGAGCAGAGAGAGCTTGTGGTGGTCAGGAGCAGTTCTACCAGCAGGGTGGTAGACTAAGAGTTCCTCGACGTGGGGAGAGGCTGGAGGCCAAGCCGCATCGTGTAGGTGGTGGTAGAGGAGACGTCTTTCATGCCCGTGCTCTAGATGGTGGTGTTCGTTCTGGCAGAGCTCCAGGACGTTTTGGTCACGGTCCTGGACCTCGTGGCTGAGGTTTTAGGCAAAACCGAGGACCGCGCTTTGAGCCGCGCTTTGGTCCAAACTCTATTGATGGTTTTTGCTTTCCGTCTTTTGACCAGATGGCTCAACACTGGTTTAGATCTTTTGCTAAACCCGGTGCCGAACCATTTGCTCCCACTTACAACCACTGATCGTGTAGGATCGGGGACTGGAGGATGTTTGGATCATGGACTCAGGATGCTCTTGCCACATGACGAGACATTGTAGATGGTTCTCCAGTCTCACTCCCCCGAGCTCCAAAGAGTACATCACTTTCGGGAACAGTGGTCAAGGAAAGGTAAGTGGCATCGGCTCAATTCGCATTTCAGACCATTTCTCTTTAAAGAACGTTGCTTTGGTTGGAAATTTGAACTTTAATTTGATTTCTGTTTCGCAACTTCTTGAGGATGGTTTGGAGGTGCATTTTAGGAAGGGCAATTCTTCTGTGTTTGATTATAGAGGGTCTTTGATTTGCCATATCTTACCATTCGGTAAGGTTTTTCGAATTGACTTCTCTAGTTCTTTTGGCCCTTCTCGTTGTTTGATTGCTGGATCTTCTTCTGAGCTCTGGAAGTGGCATAGGAGATTAGGTCATTTGAGTTTTGATCTGCTAGTCAGGTTGAGCTCTATGGACCTCATCCGAGGATTTCCCAAGCTTAAAATGGAGAAGGATCTAGTTTGCCATCCCTGTCGTCACGGGAAAATGGTTGCACTTCTCACTCACCTGTGACTCAGATGATGACTTCGTATCCGAGCGAACTGTTTCACATGGACACTATCGGTCCATCTCAGGTACGCTCAGTCGGTGGGAAGTGGTACGCGCTTGTGATTGTTGATGACTTTTCTCGATTCTCGTGGGTTTTCTTCTTGGAGTCTAAGGATGAGACTTTTCATTTTGTTCATGACCTGATTTTGAAGCTGAAGAATGAGAACAATGGTCGGATGCGAGCAATTCACTCCGACAACGGCTCTGAGTTCAAAAACTCTCAGTTCGTTAGCTTCTGCAGTGATTAGGGTCTTGATCATCAGTTTTCTGCTCCTTACAGTCTCCCACAGAACGGCGTTGTAGAACGAAAGAACCGCACGCTAGTCGAGATGGCCAGGACGATGATCGATGAGCACAAGACTCCTAGGCGTTTTTGGGCTGAAGCCATGAACACAGCTTGCTATCTGGCCAACCATATTTTTCTTAGAGCTTACCTAGGTAAGACTTCATATGAGTTGCGGTTTGGCAGACAGCCCAAAGTGAGCCAATTGCGAGCGTTTGGCAGCAAGTGCTTTGTGCTCAAGAAGGGAGGGCATTTAGACAAATTTGAGTCTCGTTGCTGGGATGAAGTTTTTCTTTGCTATGCATTGCATTCTCGAGGCTTCCGTGTTTAGAATCTCGACTCCCAGCAGCTTGTCGAGACTTGTGAGGTTTCTTTCGATGAGTCTTTGCCTTCTTTGACTCCTTTTGAGCTTTCTGGAGATGATGAGCTTGGAGAGTCCATCTTCGAGGAAGATGATGACGCTCCAGCTGCTGATGAGGGTGGGCCTTCTGCACTACCTGCAGAACCCACACCTTCTGAGACTTCAACTGAGGACAAGGGCGGACTGATGAGGACATCCCATCACATGGTCCTATGACTGGTCCGATTACCGTGCATACAGATCCGATCGCTATCACCGGTTATAAAGGTCCGATCACTCGCAGTCGCTCAAAGACGCTACACCATCAAGTTAATTCGCTCCTTTACACCATTGATGTAACTAATGAGAATTGTTTACTACCTAAATCATGTACTTTGATCTTGCTTAGGTTCACACATGAAGCTATGAAGCACCAAGACCTGATTGAAGAGCACGGAGCACAGTAAGAGCCGATCGGAAATCTAGGCTGATAGAAGGCCCCACTTGCGAGCTTCACCACGGTTAGAATACTGAGAGACGGTGGCTCTATGACCTATGGTTGGAAAGGCCATCAAGTCAGCTTTCACACCCAACAAACCGTTCGTCTTTTGGAGTTCCCAAGCTTGAGTTATGGCTAAAACATTGAAGAGTGGTCCAGCAGTCAAACAGTCGCGCGAGTTCACAAGACAACCTCTTGAATACTCCACCAGCTGGTTTCACACCTTCCCTGCGTGGAGAGCACGACTCATACTCATCTAGGAGGGTTGTTTCTAGTATAAATACCCCCCTCTAGGCCTCTCAAACTCAACTTTTGATCATTTGATAAACCTACCTCTATGGTATATTGCAGCCGAGCTGCTTGAGTGTCTACTCACCCTTGTTCTTGCAAGTTCATCGTGTGCTTGTGAGAAAGATCTCTCTGAGATCCCCCATTTCGTGCTTACGGCTTCCGGTTCGGCCGCACCGTATTGTGTGGATTGGTTCCGGCTTGTGGTTCTGCGATCGTTCGGAGATCGAGTCGAAGTCCTCGTGGTTTCAATGCCTCTCTCCCCGTCGCATGACTGCAGCCAAACCTTGAGACAGGTATAAAGCTCCCCTAATTCGTGCTTGTCGGCTTCCAGTTCGGCTGCACCGGCCTGTCGGATTAGTTCCCCGCTGTTCGCAGCAAGTTATCCGCTATTCGTAGCAAGTTATCGTGTTCGAGATTCTACTGCCGTGAAGATCGGGCCACCCCAAGGTCGAGTCCTCACCATTTGGTATCAGAGCTTTAGTTGTCACGGTAGGATCTTTACCCTTCATTATCTTTGATTTGATTTATTCATCACTTGTTCGCTTAGTTTTTTTCCATCCTAGAGTCCACAAAACCGCCACACAAAAAAATTGAGCCCTTGTTGGTATTGTTTTTCTTGTGTTGCTTGCACTCATCTTGTTGTTGGTCACCATCGTGTTCTTGTCTATTCATCTTCCGCACCCCCATAGTTATCATCTTGTGTTTGCTGAAAAAAAAGAACAAAAAAGAGAGAGTTTAAAGAAAAAGAGATAAAAAAAGAAGAAGACGCTGAAAGGGGCTAGATTGCGGATGGTGTTGTTAAAAAAATTTCATATACAAAGGTGCAAGTTTGTGGTACTTGTGACAACAACGTTTCGCATCTTTTGAGTGCTCGCACACTGGGATTTTCAGTACCAAAAACCCTCCTTGAACAGCCACCTATAGCTCCATAAAAACCTGAAACTGGACTTGTGTCTTGTAATCCTTTCGATCGCTTAATCACAGCTGCGGTATAACCACTTGATCACACTCACAGGCCTCGTGAACGTGTAAGAACTCTGGGTAAGTAGGAGGTGAGGTTGTGTGATTCCACGAATTTTACCTATTCCACTTTCTTTCCCATTATACTAACATGGCAGGATCTGAATCAAGTGTTCACGGTAGCAACCGTGGAGATGAAGAACCCCCTATTGCACGTGCTGAGTTGCGGCAGTTGGGAGACACCCTTTTGCAGGCTATGGAGCGGATGCTTAATGAACATCTCCCTGCAGCAGGTGGACGGGATCATCAACATCCAAATGAAGAATCCGGTGATGAAAATTCTGGTTTTGGAGATGGGTTTCATGGCCATCATAGAGGTGGTCAGGGTGGTGATCGAAGAGCAAGAAGAGGGCATGGACATGATCGACATGTTCACTTTCACAATGAAGAGGAAATTCACAGTGAATCTGATGGGGGATTTGATGATAATGAGAACCTCTTTGCTGACCATAGGCGGTTTGTACACCACCATGGTCGCCGTGGAGGTGCTGGTCGTGCTGTGCACCATGGTCGGCATAATCGGGATGATCCAGACAGCATTGCTCGTGTCAAGTTGAGTGTCCCTAAATTCACTGGTCGGGAAGATGCTGATGCATATCTCGAGTGGGAAGAGCAATGTGATCAGATTTTTAGAATACACAAGCTCTCTAACCGAAGGTGTGTTGACCTTGCTTCTGTTGAATTCTCGGGTTATGCTCTCACTTGGTGGAATCAAATACAAGAAAGTCAGCTTGTGTTGGGACGTGATCATATCAACACATGGGATGAAATGAAGAGAGTGATGAGGAGACGATTTGTGCCTTCAAGTTATCAGCGTGACCTTCGCAATAGGTTGCAAAATCTGAAGCAACGTTCTAGGTCAGTTGATGATTATTATAAGGAAATGGAGTTACTCTTGGTTCGTACCGGAACAAGAGAAGATGCTGAATCAAAGATGGCAAGATTTCTACATGGTCTCAATGATGAAATCTCTGGCTTTGTTGAGATGTTTCCATATCATAATATGCCGGGTCTTGTTGATCAAGTTATGCGCACGGAGAGGAAAATTCAGCAAGAGGGCCGTCGGAGGACTTATGGCAGTCAGACACTTTCAGCACCATGGCGTAAGTAGCAAGGTGGAACTTCTTATGCTACTAGTCAGTCTCAAACCACAGCAAGACCTACTCAATCTATTGGTGCTGCAAAGCCAATGGTTTTCACTACCTCTGCACCTTCAGTACAGCAACAACCGCAGCGATCTACTACAGCTCCCTCAGTTGCATCAACTGCTGCTTCATTCTCGCATAGCAGAGAAATTGTGTGCCACAAGTGCAAGGGTCATGGCCACATTGTTGCTTAATGTCCGAGCAGAAGAACAATGATTGTGAATGAACAGGGAGAGTGGGAATCAGAGAGTGATCAAGAAGATGATGCTCCAAGATATGATGAAAAAATTATAAGTGAGGGAAGTGAAATTCAACCCGAGGAAGGTGACAATAATTGCTTCATCTCTCGTCGAGCTCTCAATGTGAATGTTGTGCAAGAGGATAATGAGCAGCGGCACAATCTTTTTCATACCCGAGGCATGATCAAAGATAAGTTATGCCGAATTATTGTTGATAATGGCAGCTGCAATAACATTGCAAGTCAGGAGTTATTGGATAGATTGGGCTTGAAACAGAGACGACATCCCGAGCCATACAAGATGCAATGGCTTAGTGATAGTGGCGCCTTGCGTGTGAACAATATGGTAATTGTTCCTTTCTCTATTGGAAGGTACCATGATGAGGTGGAGTGCGATGTGGTGCCTATGCAAGCTTGCCAATTGTTGTTGGGAAGACCTTGGTTATTTGATCGTGATGCTCAGATTTGCGGTCGATCCAACAAAGTTGTGCTTACATACAGAGGAGAGAAACTCACTTTGCTTACTTTGACACCGAGTGAAATCTTAAATGATGATATGAAAAGAAAACAGTGAGAGAGCGAGAAACAATCTTGTGAGAGCCACCAACATCATGAGAAAGAGAGTCCAAGGCCAAATAAAACTCCACAGCCAAAAAGAACCAAGCCAAAGGGAACAGAGGGATTAGTCATGATGGCTAGGAAAAGGGATCTAAAAGAATTGAGTGAACCCGATGCCATGTTCTTTGTACTGCTGTACAAGGACACTCTTCTTTCTTCTAACAACTTACCATCTACTTTGCCTAGTGCTGTTTTGGATGTGTTGCAGGAATTTGAAGACGTGTTTCCAGAGGAAGTACCACCTGGGCTGCCACCAAACAGAGGAATTGAGCATCAAATTGATCTTGTTCCTGGTGCTTCACTTCCTAACCGTGCTCCCTACCGCACCAACCCCGAAGAAACAAAGGAAATTCAGCGTCAAGTTCAGGAGCTCATCAACAAGGGTTATGTAAGGGAAAGTCTCTCTCCATGTGTTGTTCCTGTTCTTTTAGTTCCTAAGAAAAATGGATCATGGAGAATGTGTGTGGATTGTCGTGCTATTAACAACATCACTATTAGATATAGGCATCCCACACCGAGACTTGATGATATGCTTGATGAACTTAGTGGTGCTATCATTTTTACTAAAATTGACCTAAGAAGTGGCTACCACCAAATTCGAATGAGAGAAGGAGATGAGTGGAAAACAGCCTTCAAAACAAAATTTGGGCTTTATGAATGGTTGGTAATGCCTTTTGGATTGACAAATGCTCCTAGTACTTTCATGAGATTGATGAATCATGTGCTTAGAGCCTTCCTTGGAAAGTTTGTTGTTGTTTACTTTGATGACATCTTAATTTACAGCAATTCACTTGAAGAACATGTTGAACATGTAAAATGTGTGCATGATGTTTTGAGGAAAGAATGCTTGTACGCTAACCTTGCCAAGTGCACCTTTTGCACCGATAAGGTAGTGTTTCTTGGCTTTGTTGTTTCAGGTCAAGGTGTGGAGGTAGATGAAGAGAAGGTCAAAGCCATTTGGGGATGGAAACCTCCACAAAATGTGAGCCAAGTGCGCAGTTTTCTTGGTCTTGCTGGTTTCTATCGCAGATTTGTGAAAGATTTCAACACTATTGCTGCTCCAATCAACGAGCTGACCAAGAAGGACGTTCCCTTCCACTGGGGTGATGTGCATTATAAGGCATTTGATGAGCTGAAAATGAAGTTAACAACAGCCCCACTCCTTGCACTTCCAGATTTTGGTAAGACTTTTGAAATTGAATGTGATGCAAGTGGTGTAGGGATTGGTGGCGTGCTCATGCAGCAAGGTAGACCTATTGCTTACTTCAGTGAAAAGTTAAGTGTTCCTGTTCTGAATTACTCGGTTTATGATAAGGAACTATATGCGTTAGTAAGGAGTCTAGAGACTTGGCAACACTACCTTTTACCTAAAGAATTTGTGATCCATTCCGACCATGAATCTTTGCAGCATTTAAAGGGCCAACTTAAACTGAATAGAAGACATGCAAAATGGAGTGAATTCATTGAATCTTTTCCTTACATTGTAAAGTATAAGAAAGGGAAAGAAAATATTGTTGCCGATGCTTTGTCTAGGCGTCATGCTTTGTTGTCACAACTTGATTCTAAAATTCTTGGGCTAGAGAGTATTAAAGAATTATATGCCACTGACCCATCGTTTGCAGAACCATTCTCTAAATGTTGTGATGGTAAAGGCTGGGAGAAGTACCATTTACATGATGGGTTCTTGTTTCGAGCTAACAAACTTTGCATTCCAGATTGCTCTGTCCGTCTCATGCTCTTACAGGAAGCTCATGCTGGAGGACTTATGGGTTACTTTGGGGCCAAAAAGACGGAACAAGTCCTGGACGATCACTTCTATTGGCCCAAGATGAGGAGGGACGTGGAACGATATGTCCTACGATGTGCAACCTGCCACAAAGCTAAGTCTCGCTTGCACCCGCATGGTTTATACACCCCTCTACCTATTCCTAGAGTTCCATGGGAAGACATTTCAATGGATTTTGTTCTTGGTTTACCTCGAACTAAGAGGGGGAGGGATTCAATCTTTGTTGTGGTTGATCGTTTCAGCAAGATGGCTCACTTTATTCCCTGTCATAAGAGTGATGATGCTTCACACATTGCTGAATTGTTTTTCAAGGAAATTATACGGCTACATGGAGTACCCCGAACTATTGTTTCAGATCGTGACACCAAATTCTTGAGCTACTTTTGGAAGACCTTGTGGGGAAAGCTGGGAACTAGACTGCTGTTCTCTACAACTTGTCATCCACAAACGGATGGACAAACTGAAGTTGTGAATCGTACCTTGTCAACGCTGCTGCGAGCTGTGCTAAAAAAGAACTTGAAGCTATGGGAAGAGAGCTTGCCACATGTGGAATTCGCTTACAACAGGACGGTACACTCTACCACAAATTTTTGCCCATTTGAAATTGTTTATGGCTTCAAACCCCTTGCTCCCATCGATCTATTACCTTTGCCTATGCAGGAACGCACCAACCTTGACGCAAGCAAGCGTGCTGATGCTGTCAAGAAGCTCCATGAACAAACAAGAGCGAACATCGAGAAGATGACCAAGCTGTATGAAAAGCGCGCCAACAAGGGACGCAAGAAAATGGTGTTCGAACCAGGAGATCTAGTTTGGGTTCACCTTCGCAAGCAGCGTTTTCCAGATCAGTGCAAGTGCAAGCTGCAACCACGAGCAGATGGTCCGTTCAAAGTACTCCAAAAGATCAATGACAACGCCAATGTGATTGACCTTTCGAGCACATATGGTGTGAGTGCAACCTTCAACGTCACTGACCTTTCACCCTTCCATGGGGAAGAAGAGTCGAGGATGACTCCTTTTCAAGAGGGGGAGGATGATGAGGACATCCCATCACATGGTCCTATGACTGGTCCGATTACCGTGCATATAAATCCGATCGCTATCACCGGTTATAAAGGTCTGATCACTCGCAGTCGCTCAAAGATGCTACACCATCAGGTTAATTCACTCTTTCACACCGTTGATGTAACTAATGAGAATTATTTACTACCTAAATCATGTACTTTGATCTTGCTTAGGTTCACACATGAAGCTATGAAGCACCAAGACCTGATTGAAGAGCACGGAGCACAGTAAGAGCCGATCGGAAATCTAGGCTGATAGAAGGCCCCACTTGCGAGTTTCACCACGGTTATAATACTGAGAGACGGTGGCTCTATGACCTATGGTTGGAAAGGCCATCAAGTCAGCTTTCACACCCAACAAACCGTTCGTCTTTTGGAGTTCCCAAGCTTGAGTTATGGCTAAAACATTGAAGAGTGGTCCAACAGTTAAATAGTCGCACGAGTTCACAAGACAACCTCTTGAATACTCCACCAGCTGGTTTCACACCTTCCCTGCGTGGAGAGCACGACTCATACTCATCTAGGAGGGTTGTTCCTATTATAAATACCCCCCTCTAGGCCTCTCAAACTCAACTTTTGATCATTTGATAAACCTACCTCTATGGTATATTGCAGCCGAGCTGCTTGAGTGTCTACTCACCCTTGTTCTTGCAAGTTCATCATGCACTTGTGAGAAAGATCTCTTTGAGATCCCCCATTTCGTGCTTAAAGCTTCCAGTTCGGCCGCACCGTTTTGTGTGGATTGGTCCCGGCTTGTGGTTCTGCGATCGTTCGGAGATCGAGTCAAAGTCCTCGTGGTTTCAATGCCTTTCTCCCCGTCGCTTGACTGGGGCCAAACCTTGAGACAGGTATAAAGCTCCCCTAATTCGTGCTTGTCGGCTTCCAGTTCGGCTGCACCGGCCTGTCGGATTAGTTCCCCGCTGTTCGCAGCAAGTTATCCGCTATTCGTAGCAAGTTATCGTGTTCGAGATTCTATTATCGTGAAGATCGGGCCACCCCAAGGTCGAGTCCTCACCACGGACCTCTGATCAGTTCTTCCACTTCGATCGAGCCCCCTCAGTCGAGTCCAGAGGTGCCAGCTGCTGACTCCGGTGAGGTGACTTCAGATCACTAGGGATCCCGAGCAGTTCAGCGTGATCACCCCTCAGAGCTCATCATCGGTGATTTGACTGAGAGAACTTTGCGTTCTTCTATTGACTCTCTTGCTGTGTTTGCTGAATCTTCTTTTGTTGCATCTTTTGAGCCCAGAGACGTTTCTCATGCTCTTTCTGATTCTAATTGGATTAATGTCATGCAAGAAGAGTTTGAGAATTTTGTCCGCAATCGGGTTTGGACACTAGTTGAGCTGCCACCAGGATGCAACCCCATAGGCACCAAGTGGGTGTTCAAAAACAAGCAAGGTGAAGATGGGGTTGTGGTGCGCAACAAAGCTTGACTGGTTGCCCAGGGTTTTTGCCAGAAGGAAGGTATTGATTTTGAAGAAACTTTCGCCCCTGTTGCCCGTCTTGAGTCCATTCGCATTCTCTTAGCTTTTGCCGCTTCGAAGGGTTTTAAGCTTTTTCAAATGGACGTCAAGAGTGCTTTTCTGAATGGGTACATAGAGGAGGAGGTTTATGTTAGGCAGCCCCCCGGTTTTGAGAACCCTAAGTTTCCTCGACATGTTTTTAAGCTGCAAAAAGCTTTATACGGTCTGAAGCAAGCCCCTAGGGCTTGGTATGACTGGTTAAAGAAGTTTTTGTTGGGGAAGGGATTTGTGATGGGTTCTGTGGATAAAACTCTTTTCTTGCTCAGAGATGCTTCAGATTTCTTAGTTGCTCAGATTTACGTGGATGATATTATCTTTAGTGGTACTACTGATATTCTTGTGTCCAAATTTTCTAAGCAGATGCACAGTGAGTTTGAGATGAGCCTCATGGGTGAGCTCAAGTACTTCTTAGGGCTTCAGATCAAGCAGACCAAGAACGGTACTTTCATCCACCAAGGTAAGTACACTCGTGACATGTTGAAAAAATTTGACTTTGGTGGAGAGCTGAAACCTCAGATGACCCCAATGGGCACATTGGGGGCCTGGACAAGGACAAGAGCGGCGTCAAGGTCAATGAGAGAGAGTTTCTAGGGATGATCGGTTCATTGCTGTACTTGATGGCGACAAGACCGGACATACAGTTCGCCGTGGGGCTGTGCGCGCGCTTCTAGTCTTCACCACGCGTGTCTCATAGACAGGCTATCAAGCGCATCTTCAGGTATCTCACCTATGCGCCCGATCTTGGTCTTTATTACTCAGCATCATCATCTCTTGATTTATCTGGTTTTTCGGACGCTGACTTTGATGGGTGCCGGTTGGATCGCAAGTTGACTTTTGGTACTTGCCAGTTTCTTGGTTCGTCTCTTGTTTCTTGGTCTTCTCGAAAGCAGTCTGGAGTTGCGCTTTCGACCACTGAGGCTGAGTATGTAGCTGCTGCTAGCTGCTGCTCAAAGTTAGTTTGGATGCTTTCCACTTTGCGAGACTTTGGGTTGTTCTTTCCTACCAGAGTTCCTCTGTTTTGCGACAGCACCAGTGCTATTAGTGTAGGGAAAAACCCGTGTCTCCATTCAAAAACCAAACACATTGATGTGCGCTTTCACTTTCTGCGGGATCAATATGAGAAAGGTGTCATTGACCTTGTTCATGTTGATACCCATCATCAGTTAGCTAACATTTTTACCAAACCCCTAGATCAGTCGACTTTTGAGCGTTTACGAGGGGATTTGGGTGTTGTGTATCCTTTCTAGGATATTTTGCGTCAGCTTTTTTCTTTCTTATTTACTCTTTTCTTGAGTCTTTTTGTGTGTGTTCATATCTTGCATATTCACATATCACACTTTGTGCTTGCTTCTGTTATATGATTGAACTGCTTTACTTATTCTAGCTGGTACATGCTTTTGATTACTTGTCAATGATCATGCTTTGGTTCAGTTCACTTGATATGTCTGATATCTGTCATATGCATGGCTTTTATGCTTCAAACTTGAAAAATGATCACCATTGCTTCTAGTAACTAGCATGTGTAGGTTGTATGCTCTTGCTATCTGTTACATGCCTTGTAGTTAGTTCCTGACTTAGCTGCAAATATGCAACTTGGACATCTTTATGCTTTTAACATGGAAAATGTGCTATAAAACCAATGAAAAATCATAAAAATGAAAATTCCATGCCTTTTTATGCTTGAGTTGAAAAGATCCAGGTGGGTTTGCTTTGTCGCATTGCATTGTTCTGGACTGCTTACCATAGCACTTTGGTATGAACTTAGGACAGTGTAATGTATGCCAAGACCAATGTCTTAAGCTTCTGATGGTCCAGTTCTGGCCTAGGCTTGACTTGGTCGGTTAGCATAAGGTTTGACTTGCAAATAACCCCTCGCAAAAATGAAAAAAGAAAAAGAAAAAAGCCTGAAAATTAAAAAGATAACAAGTTTGCTGAAGCACTTTGTTTTGGACAATGCTTATCTTGGTAGATATCGGTTAGCTTCTGCATCTCATGCTTTACCTTGCTTGTCAATTGAAAAATGTGGTGATGCTTTTGTTTGCAAAGATTGAAAAATGTGTGCTAATGACTTTCTTTAGATATCATCTGTTGCACTAATCATGCCATGTGTCTTAGACAGTATGTATTTTGCTATACCTGCTAGATTTTGTTAATTGCAGTCAATCATATCTGAGAAGCATGCTTTCTAAACTCCAGCTGCACCCCAGTTGCATTCTTTGCATATTTTGAGGGGGAGTTGCATTTCAGGGGGGTTTGTGTCTCTTTCGAGTCTGTGTCTCTCGCTTGATGAGTCCACTTGTCAACAAGGGGGAGAAATTTTGGGAGAAGAGTTTAAGGGGAGTTTTGGCTTTCTCTGGGATTTGTTTCGGGGGGAGTTTTTGTCCCGGTTGTCCTTACTCTTTTGATATCCTTGTTGATGATTCTGAGATTGCACTCGTATTGAGCTTTTACTTTTGGTTAACCATAATGACCGCTTCTTGCTTTTGTTCAGCTTTTGGTCATTAGGGTTAAACTTTTACTTTATTTTCTTATTCTCTATTTTTCTTGTGCATTGTTTTCGTGTTTCCACATGTGTTCACAGGTACTGAGAGCTGAAGAAGTGAAGTGTTAACAATGCACTCATCAAGGGGGAGATTGAGGAGCCATGCTAAATAGCATGGGCCTCATGGCTCCAGATGTGATGAGTCATTGTCAACGGTAGTCAAAGAGGACTGAAAAGAAGAGAAGACTTGCTGCGTCTGGGCCGCGTGTGACTCAGGTACATGGGTAGCGAGCGACTGTCGGGCAGAGGGGCCGCTAAGTCGTGCTGGCCCAATCCGAGTACATGGGCTAGGAGCAGTAGAGGATCCACTGGGCTGTTGACCAGGATTGACTCAGGTACACGAGCGGCGAGTGATTGTCGGGCTGAGAGAGCTGAGGAATCGGGCCGGCCCAATCCGAGTACCTGGTGCAAAGTCGGTGGACACTTTGTCAGTTTCGGCGCAAAACTGACAACCGCTGATCTCGCAACGGACTGTTCAGAGGCAAAGCCGTAGTCGCTACGAAAGCTCCACTTCCAGATAAGTCATCTGTAAATAGGAGTTTACTATTTTGTCCTTAGGCCCACAATCAGTTAGTCGAGTCTGTAAAAATATCCTAAGGGCAGTATGGTCTTTTCCATTTATTTCAGCATATGCAAAAAACCCTAAGGGTCTTTTAGTATTTTCCTAGGCTATTGGGCTGCGTATAAATAGGGCCCCAATCCCTAGGGTTAGGGTTACCCATTCTGTAATTCACTTTAATCCAGCACTAAAGTTTGGGTCACTTTTGGCTTGTTCCTGTGTTCTTCCCGTGAGAGCGCCGTCGCCGCTGTTTCTTCCCATCGAGCATACGCAGAGATTCACAGCCAGCGTTATTTGCAGTGTTTCAATCGAATCTTGTGAATCATTTTTGTGTGCTGCTAGTTTTGTTTTAAGTGCATGTATTGCTCTCTGGCGCTGCGTGGTGAGAGGATGAACATGGCTAGCTAACGTTTTAGCCTGGCAGCTAGGTTCTGTAGGTTCCTGTTCTTGTGCGTATAGGCTACAGGAAGACATCTTTTCTCCTGTTTCTGACACATTTTAGTGCTTGCACAAGTCTAGGAGCTAGTATTGCAGAAGCTATTTTGCTTTAGGTGTTAGAATCCGATCTGTTTTTCTGCACAATTGTTTTTGTTTGAGGACTTCACCATGTGTAGGCTTCGCAGGTGTGAAAGTTATCTGGTGTAGTCTGAACGCTTTTATTTCTTCAGTGTTTGTGTCTGTGAAGTTGCATGGGCTATCATTCGAAGGGTATTCAGCATCGGAGTTAACAGTCTTCGGAGAACATTTGGTGTTGTGTAGTTTCGGACTACCTTCTCTGAAGCCTCACAAGTAGTGTTGTCTCTTGCGAAGCACCTTCGCTCATCGTTAAATTTTCTTCTATGAGGTTCGCTCGAAGTGTACTGACTTTTTGCCTGGCATCATTTCATTCGTGTGAGACCCACTCAGTTTGTGCTTTCGGAGGTTGTGATACGGAGTCTGTTTCTGGGCTTCGGCTTCATGTTTAAAAGCTTCAGAGGGCTCCGATTCGAAGTTGATCTGTGTTTCGAAGGTCACTACTCCGGTAGTCATACTTCAATTAAACTGGTTTCGAAGGTGACGTTGCAGGCTTCGATTTTTCTCTGTTAAGCTTCGAAGTTGGTTTTTCTTGTGTTAAGCTTCATAACTTCGAAGTGTGTTTTTCGAAGCAGGCTTCGGTTGTTTCACACTTCGCACCGAAGCATGCTTTGCATTCTGCTACACTTTTCACCGAACTAGACTAGACTCCGTCAACTTTCGGCACGTTCACTACAACCTTTGACAAAGGACTTCGAAGCAGACTTCGGCACAACCCCCACGGGCTTCAACGTTGCAGGCTTCGATCGACAACCTTCGACTTCGTCAGCCTTCGCCCGACAACTTCGAAGCAGGCTTCGACACTTCAAAGCAGGCTTCGACACTTCGAAGCAGGCTTCATCGAGTTTCGAACAGGAGACAAACTTTAAACAGTAACTCTCCATCTCCTTTCTATGAGCACTCGTTTTAATTGATTTGATGAACTTTGATCTGCCCATGTTTTGAATGCTTTGTTTATCTGCCTATTAGCACTGTGTTGGTGTTTCTTCGTCTAGGACACCGGTTCATTTCTAGGCTAGATATTTTTAGGCTTTGGCGATCTATTCACTTTTGCTGCTAAGTCTTTTGAGGAGCGTTGGGTGTTGGGAGCAGGCCATTTGATCGAAAGAATTTTTAGGCGCCCATTCACACCCCCCCTCTGGTCGCTACTTTCGGTCCTACACAAGTGTTGGTTTTAGAGTCTGTGATGAGTGATTGACAGATTTTATCCTCTAATTCGAAGGGATCCCTCCGAAGGGGTTCAGAGGTGGTTTCACCGAAGGGTTCGGTGGGTCTGTTTGCTGTAGTTGTTGCAGCGGAGTGTGCTTATCGGAGAGGTCCGACAGTACACGATGACTGGGTTGTACCGGAGGGTTCAATACTTTGGGCGGTACACCGTAGTGTGTATCGGAGGTTGTTTACCCGGAGAGGTCTCCGGGGTACTGGATACACTTGGCTGTTTGTCTGTGGTGCGCAAGTGACTTCGGAGGCGACGGATGGTTCGCAGCAAGTGAACTTGGGTCAAGCGGGAGGCTTGATGCCAGGCGAGCGGGGAACTTGGTCACGAAGGATGCGAAGGGGTCGAGGTCGGACCTCGGGTCGAGGTGCACTAGGACAAGGCAGTAAGTGTGGAGTATGGCTCCGACTGAAGGTACTCCGAGACGAAGTCCTCGGAGGCGAGGCACTTCGAAGGGTACTCCGAATGGAGTGACTTCGGAGTTTGGTGGACCAAGTCCTCAACAATGAGGCAGGGCATTCGAAGTGTGCTCCGGAGGGAGGCACTCAAAGGTATACCCAACGAAGGTCTCAGAAGTCGAGGTGCATCGAAGGCATGGTCCGGGTGAGGTTTGTCGAGGAGTGTGCTCGGGGAGAGACACTGCGACGAAGTGCTCATGGAATGCTTCATGTGGAGGCCTTGGACGAAGGAGGGACTTTGAAGGGTGGTACTCCGAAGGTGGGGCTTCGAAGTGAGGCTGACTTAAGGTACTTCGGCCATGCATGGCTTCGGTACACGGACTGACGGAGTTCGAGCTGGGAGAAGTTGCGAAGCCGTGGTGGTCCACTCCATAGGTGTTGGTGCGAAGGTCCAAGGGCTTTGATGGCCTCAGCTCAAAACCATCACTGTATCGAAGGCTGACTTTGGTGAAGCGAGGACCGTTAGGCTCAAGGCTTCTCACCGAAGCTACCGCACCCCTCGCGTGCGAAGGGGGGCTTCAGAAGGGTCCAAAACTACAAAGGCTGATCGTGTCCGCTCTACAAAAGCTGGCGCTATCTCCTCCGCGAAGCTGACAAAAGAAGCCTCCAAATAAAGTAGAATACCAGTTGTACCCCCTGTTTTGATGAGACAAAAACAGTGTAAACCCTAGGGGTAAAGTAGTCTATTCACAGAGCTGAATAATGCCTATAAATAGTGGAGGCTAGCTAGGTCACATCAACACTTTGAGCATCTATTGTAGAACTCCTGTGCTAGCCGCCACACTCTCTGTATTCATCTTGTGAGTTCATTTTGTGTTCCCTGTTCATGCAATGAAGTTTTGATTCTATTCTTCTTTCACTGCTTGAACTTGTACTATGTGTTGCACTGCATGCTTTGATTTCTCTGTGCACCATCTTCTTGTGAGTTTTCTGGAGAGGTGTGTGAGAAGTCTGTCTAGGTGAAGTGTGTTTTTCAGTGTCTGTTCGCTCTGTGTAAACTAGAGGCTAGACCTCTCTAATTACTAGCGAAGCACTGTCTGGCTTGAATCGAAGCCCGTTTTCTTCCCTTGTCGAAGTCCTCGACGAAGTGTGTTCAGTGTGCTGGTTGAAGTCCTCAGAGAGAAGTCTGCTCTTACGAAAGGTGAAGTGTGAAGCCTACTCAAAGGCATCTAGTATGCGGAGCCTGCACTGACTTAGCAGAGCTGAATTTTCGGAGTTGTGGGTGGAGCGAAGTCTTCTTGGATTCGAACTTTTGCTCCTTGCGAAGCCTGTTTTCGGAGCTGTGAAATACCTCCGAACCAGAACTTCGAAGAGTGTGTTCGAAGCCTGTTCCGCAGAAGACAGAATTAAAACAGAAGACTATTTTTAATCTGAAATTTTAAAAGCTCCCATTCACCCCCCTTGGTAGCCATTTTCGATCCAACACTTTTGCCGACGGAAGTTGGCTTCTTCCATTGGGAAAGGCCTAACATCTGTTGACTTTGGTTGACGGAAGTTGCCTGATTTGTTGTAGTGTTGGTTTAGGTGGCAGACGGAGCGGAGCGCTGGCACGGGTGGCGGATGAAGCGCGATGGCAGACCTAGCTCGATCATCCGTGACGACATTACGCGGGTAGCGGAGGGTTTGGCGGCACTGATAGGGTTTGGCAGAGGGAGCGCCGTGTGCTGGTTAGAGTGTGGGCAAACAAAATGTGTTATTATGCAGTATTAAAAATATTTACGTGCGAGTATGCCAACACGGTAGCTGTCTTTGGAGTAGCGGGATTTAAGCTCGGAAGATTAGATTAGCAGTATTCTTCATTTCTTCTTTGGCATTATTCTTAGATTAACGGCTCCAGGTGCTCTGATAACACTGAACTGATCCCCAATGCTATATGGTTAAATCAGACTCCAGCTTGAGTTAAGCATATCGTCGCTCAATAGTATACTACAATGTCTTCCACTGCTGGGTCATTCGAATGATTTCGGGTTCAAAGAATCGCATCAATTGCTTGTTGGTAACATAATAATATGCATTTCAATGTGGGATTCCAAATGTTAGCATAGAGATAATACTCTGCTTGAAACAGGCGTGATGTTTTACAGCATATGATGTACTAGACGAATTTCAGCTCAATACACACCCAAGTGGATAGTTCATATGCAACAACATACAAGCAGAGGCATTAGTTAAGGCAAACATTTCTAATCGAATTACATGAGTTCATCACAAGAGAACTTCGTAATGTTCATGAATGTTCATAAACGGTACCGATCATTAGAAATTTAGAATATTTACACCTGACTTTCCATTATGAATTGGAATGAGCTTTACTCCAACAAAGCATAGGCCAAACGTGACACACGCCAAGCTTGAACTCCGGCTATTGCCGCATCGAAGCACAACGCCCTCTATGTGTAATATGATACTGGGAAGAAAATCTAGAAGATAATTTGCTTCACTTGTGTAGAACGCTTCTTTTCTGTGCTTTGAGCTTCTGCGTTTGAGTCTGCATGAATTTAGCACAAATCAGTTGAATGAACACTCAAAGCAAGATAACATGCCTCTCAAAAGGCAAAAACTGGGATTGGGAACCAACCTTTGGCTTCTGTAATGCTTCGTAGTCTATTCTGTTCTTCCATGTGCTCTTCCGTAGTTTGATTGGCCTATTTCCGACATATTTACCTGCACGATATAAGAGTATTAGACCTGTTAATTATGTCTGCAATGCAAGGATAATATGGTGACATCTGAGTGGGGTGGGAACTCAATACCGTTCATCTCTTTCAATGCTGCAGCAAGATCGGAGGCATTAGTAAAACTAACAAAGCCGTACCCTTTAGTTTTACCAGTCCACTTGTCCCTAATAACCTGAAGCAGACGACGTCCATGGTCAACAGTGATCTTTCAACAAAATTGTCATGCTATATTGTATGACTCACCCTAGCCATGTTGAAGGACGGATATTTTGAAAACGCCTTTGTAAGAACATCATCATTCACTTCATTTCCAAGATCCCCACAAAACAAACGGAAATCACCTATGAATAGGGAAAATTTGGCAGATGTAAATGTGAATGTCTTGAAACAAAGCAGATTGCATATTTGAGGAAAATAACTGTTATAGAAACAATGCAACATTGTTTGTTATCACTGTAGACAAGTAGTAGAATAACAATTTTTTACTTCTATGCCGTTAATTCAAATATGACAACACACAAAAACCTAGCTATGGCAGGTACTAGTAAACTCTAAATACAAAAAATATATCATCATCAATGATCATTAAGCATACAAAACTAAACAGTGATAGCTGATACATAGGTTAAGCATATAAAACTAGAAAATGGTAGCAGACAATGCAAAATACAGTTTACCTATCTAATCGTATAAAAATATAGAAACAAAGATGATACACGATCTGCTAGAACTGAACTATGTTCATGTCTATTATAGACCAACGGGAACACAAGATGACAAACTGATAAAGCAGATTGTCACGGAAGGAAGCTGATTGACTAAAAGCTTCCTCCTGTGAGTGATCAGGAAAATAAGGAACTAAACTTTAAAGCGTTCATGCTTCATAGATTATATGGGAGGAGATATTTGTTGGGAGTGGGACAGTCCCCAACAAGAATCTATCACCAGATTCCCATGATGCTATGTGCCACTGTATCCTCTATTCCTCTCAAAAAATAAACCATGCAGAGTATAAGCGGAATAATTTTGCACAAGTGTGCAGAATGTTTTTATGTGTAATTCTAAGAAAATTGCAAATATCATACTCTTATGATCAATTTTGCACAGAGAAACAAGAAAACAATGCCTGTAAAACAATTTATGTAAGAATAGAGAATGTTTACTATATCTGCAAAGCCCACACCTAAATTCCATGAGACAGGCATCAACTCTGAAACCTGTTGAGCTACACATCACATCTGTGGTCACCTTTAACAAAAAGGAAACAGGAAAAAAGGTTTATGTCTTAATAGAATATGCATCAAACATTAGATCTTGCCTTGGAGATTGAAGATGTTTGATGGTTTGTTGCCTTGAGGATAACAAACATTCAGACAATATGAGGTCAAAAAGGTCAAACTGCCAAGTTCAATATTTTGTATGTCATAGAACCACAGTATTCTGACACAATTAGTAATATATACTAAGACAGATGTCTTACTTTCAGGCCAGTCAGCTAACGTTGGATCCTCCCATGTTTGCCCAGCTGCCTTTCGAGGTACTGCCTTTTTGTTTGCTTCAATCTTGTTGTCTTTCTCACTATTTACAATTGCAGCCTTCACAGCAGCTAGAGCTTCAGGAGTGATTATCTGTGAATATTTCTGAAACAGTTGGTGTACCTGTACCTGTGTAATGATGCCATAATAGAAGAGTAGTTACAGCTATTGTCTATAATAAAATTCTACTATCAGGTTCTCTAATTATGAAGCTACGCCCATTTCTATTCATACTGAATGCTAATACTTGGGACGAGATAGTATATTGAAGATCGGCTCACCTCCCCTCATCTATTCTATGGAAATGAAAAGTTTTTGCATAACTTAAGCCAAACAGGTAATTTTTTGTGTGCATCGTTCTATTCATATTCCACAACCTATGAGCTATAAGTAGGGGATACACTGGTATAGACGTATAGTTGATGGTTAAATACGAATTAGTTTCCTTTAATATTTTACTTTTGCAGTGTGGTATCCCAAGGAGGATGAGGAACGCCCCAATGAACTTTTCAGTTGAAGCAGCAGTCCATCACTTCATATATAGCTACATGTCGATTGATTAACTTTGGATCAAAACAGACATTTGAACCAAGATTATTCATAAAAGTTTTTTGACAGACTACCCACTATGCAATCATGTGAGCAACGAGCCAACGATTGTGCTGTAGCCTAAAGAACCATCTCAACGCCTAGTGATTAGTTATCTGATCATTTCATTATACAAACGAATCAAACATGAGAATATTTGGATGTGCTATTGCGCTTTATCCCCAAAAGGCTGAACCCCAAGACTCTAAAATAACACAGCGTCTAGATCCTCCCCGATCCGCCATCGCCAGATCTTCAAAGCGTATTCACACAAAAAAGGAGCGCTGGAAACGGTAACCAGAAGGGGAAGCCCCCACCTGCGGGACTTGGGGCACGGGGTAGACGGCGTGGTACGCTGGCATCGCAGCGGCGGCTGCCGCTGCCGCTGGCCAGGCGGGCTGCTGCACGTTCTGGAGGTGGAAGGGGACGGGGAAGTAGGACGGGACCGCCGCTGAAGCCGCCCCGGCAGAAGGATACGAGTACTGCACCGATGAGACCGCGGCCGCGGCCGAGGCCGAGATGGACTGCGTCGACATCGCCGGAAGCCGGATCGGCGGAGGCCGGAGAGGGCGTAGTAGGATCCGGGGCTGCGTGTGATCTGATCTCTACGGCCGTGCGGTTGCGGACTGCGGATGGCGCCGCCGGAGCCGGAGTCCGGGAGAAGAAGGTTGTGCGTGCCGCGTGGGCGCGTAGTGGAAGGGCGTGGAACTCTCTCGAAGCACCGGGCGTTAGTACGCCCGATCGCACCAGGGGACCTGCAAAAACCGGCCGCGAATTCGAGGGGTGACCTTACGTGGGCTGGGCCGTCGAGAGAAACGCATGGTCTCGTCACGGAGCGGGCGTGCAAACAGACCATAATGCGCGCGCCCTCGTCGACTTCACCCTCTAGCTCTCGTGAATTGTGTAATTTTTTTATAAATAATATATTTCGGTAGCGCTATTCTATACTAAATGTGTAGAATAGCTATTCTACACCGACTACTTTCAGTAGTGAATTTTCTCAGTAAAATAGCAATTGAGTACTACTTTTTTCTCAGTAGTAAATTTCTTGGTAGAATAATTATGCTACACTCATGGTGTAAGATAGCATTTGTATAATATATTTTTTATGAAATGTCATTATTAGTCCTGCGATATCAGAAAATAGCAAAAAATAGACAACTGTTAACACTTGAACTATCGAGTTTACGTCGATAGTTCAAAATGTCAACAGCGCCTCTCTCGATACATCTTTTATCTTCTATCGAATTTTTGGTCTTTATCAACGATTCAACTCTGGACAGATCTTTCCGTCGATAGATGAATGGTATACAAAGGTTCCCGGATTTGCCACTAAAAAATTTGTATACTTTGATTATTTGCCACTTGTATAGATGACAAGTGGGATCATCTGAGTGTATGACAGTGGGCCAAAGTGACAAATAATCGAAGCTCAATTTTAAGAATGGCAAATCATCAAATTTTCCTTGCTCCACATGCACCTACGCCCATGCCCGCTCCCGCTCACCGCGCATCGCTCGCCGGTCTGCTTCCCGCTCGCTTCATGCTAGTTCGTCCGCCTCACGCGTTGTGCCCCTTCACCCGTTGCGTCAACATGTTTATTGCAACCAATTCGGTCCATCACCCGCTCGCTCGGTCTTGTGTTGTGCCATTGGTTCCTACGTTATTGTTAGTGCGTTTTTTGTCACACTTTAGCACATGTGTGGCTTAGAAGATCTGTTTAACTCCACTGTAGATCCTACATTCTTCAAAAAAAGTTCAAGACGTGCAAATTAGTTTAACCCTGTAACTGATAAGGAAACAGGAAAATGTGATCAATAGCATAGCCTATTAGCTATCGAGCCGATGACCGCAATGAGGATGGGATATTCGTGGAATATCATGCCTATTGGCCATAGGGTCGATGACCAAGGGTGAAGCAATCGGGCGAGCGTGTCATCAGCCGATAAGATGGGAAGGTTACCACATGGGCCAATGAGCGCTTTTTCGATAGTGAATAAGATACGACATTGAATTGAAAATAACTCGTCGACTTGTACTCCGACAGAAATAAATAAAACATGCCAAATAACATATCTATATCATGAAAATCATTACAATAACTAGATCGGACCTAACCAAGACATTAGCTAATCACGATGATCTTAATAATATATCAAAGTATCAGGCATGCTTTATTTAGATGAACGATATACAACATGAAAAATATACAATAGCAAGAGATGTCAGACTTAACCGATGAAGCCTCAAACTACCACACCTAGATCGCGTCAATCTAAGAGATCAATCTAATGCAGCCTTAGACTTAGCTGATACACCAAGAACCGGTGACCATATTGTTTCTATGTTTACCTCAAGAGATCAAACTGATGCAGCCGTGAGGATACTGACCTAGTCGATACAGTCGTCGGGGGTGACGGGACTCACCTCTTCGCCGAAGATCGAAATGATGCAGCCCAGCTCCGAGTGTCGAACCCCACCGGGATAAACCTTGGAGACTAAGGGTGGCGATGTGCCAAGTAATTGTTTGACAGATATGTGTATTTCTAATCTAACTAGGGGTCAGGGCCGACCCTGACATTTTTGTGGCCCGATGCGGAACAAAAAATAGAGGCCCCCATTCACCATAAAAATACAAAATAATATTGAAAATTTTAGTGCCATTAACGAATCTCACACTAATAAGTTTAAATACAAAGGAGAAATATCTCTAGATTATTTAAAACAATTTCTTCTAATAGTTCTTGATGCAAAATCAGTGACTAATTTACAACTGGGGTTTATTAATACTTGTGAGGCCTATTAGCATACTAAATTTTGGAGGCCCCCTACTTTCGGAGGCCCGGTGTGGTAACACCGCTGGCACTGGCCCAAGGCCGGCCCTGCTAGGGGTATATATTTATAGTCTAGAGACTTGCCGCCCAAGCACTCTATCTTAACTGATTCTGGATATATCTTTTTCTTCTTTTCATCTTCATCTCCATCGGCTCCTCTACATCCAATCAGGTTGTAACAACATGGGCGTGTTTCCTTGTCTATTTTTGACCGGATCTTCTTTGAATCCCATTGATCGTGTGACATCTTTAGTGGGCCTGGGTTTTACCAAATTTTGGCGTCAACACATGCCCCTAGTTTTGGAGGATTAAGTGGTTTCTGATGCTTCGAAATTATTAGCCATCATTATCCCCTGCCACCACATCTTTCCGCACGATCTTTTATCTTTAATTGCCAGCCAAACTCTTCACCTTCTATCACCATCATATATTTACCCAGGGTTCCGACCTTACGACTTCCCTCATTTTCCTGTCTCTTCATCTTCGGCCATTCACGCCGCCTGACGCATTTACTCTTAGTGACATTGTATTGGTTTTTTCTATTGGACGCCATGAACGGCCCCTTCAACTCCTTCAGGATTAACCTGGCTCGACAATCGAAGAATTACTCTGGTCTATAAGTATTCGACTTTTCTTCATTTTACCTTTCACGCTTTTCACTCCTTTTCTTGCCATGAGTATTGTTTGCTCCTCTTTCTTGTTTGGTTAAATATGTACTTTGCGCGACACCGGAATGGCTACTCTCAATGTGATCCATGAGGTAAGTCTTATTTCTCGCTATCTTTTCTTTTCCTTTTGTGACTTCTTATCACATCTCTTTTCTTCCTCTTGTAGAACCTGCAGGATCAAATTCTAATCCCCATAGCCACTCAACCTTCTGGATTCTTCCTAGGCCCTTTGGGCAATCCAGACCTTGTTGACTTAATAAATGCCAAAACTCATAGAATCCCTTTCAAATGTTTCCCCATGCATCCCTTCGATTGGGGTTGTGGTCCTAACTCTTTTCCTTCTCCTATCCTTGTTTGGTGTGATTGGTATTGTTGGGGGAAATTACTTCATTTCCAGGACTTAAAGGTTAACCCTCCGAGGGTTCCAAGAAGATCCCGAAGATGGCTGACTAATGCTCGAAGCATACGTCAGCACGGTCGGAGGGTGTCACGATGCGAAGTCTCAAAGGACCCTCCGAAGGGAAGGAGGAGGCTTCGAAGCAGGAAGACGTGACTGATAGGATGTCTTGCTTATCCATCTACCCTACGGCACTTTACCGTGTATAACCTTGTTTATAATATTGGAGGTCAGTTGTAACTTAGGGGTAAATAGGTCTATTCCTTAAGCCTTTTTCTCTATAAATACCCCCCATTGTACCTTGTAAGAAGGATCCAGAACCAGTGGTTCAAACACATACATTCGGACCTCTTGAGTTGTTATCCTTTACGGAGGCTCAAGTTTGTCCTAAAAGCACAAACCTCTTGTTTGTTTGTTCTTGACTACTAAGAACCTGTTGGTGTAACTTTTACGCCAACAGTTGGCGCCGTCCGTGGGGATCCAAGTTCTAAAAGCTTGTTCTCTACTGCTGACTGCACTCTGAAGAAAACTTACGGGGGGAGCCTCGGAATCCTGAGATTCCGCGCACCCTTCAGTTAAGAGCTTCTTAGTGCAGCCCGAAGGCCTTCTCTCGACTCCCTCAGTCGTCCGAAGCCTTCCATTTCCAAGACACCTCATCGACTAACCATGCCTCCGAAGCGTGGTCAAGCTTCGGGTCCCCTTCGAAGGTCCCCTCGGACCAACGGAGCCGGACCCTCAGCTAATCCGACGGTTCCTGCCGGAACCGATGGGCGTCGAGCGCCCCGGGGCCCTCTACCCCCTCCTACAATGCTTCAGACCGACTACGCAGCAAGCCAAGACCCTGAAGTTCCCTCCGACGAAGATGAAGGCCCTCCCGAAACCGAGGCTACGCAGCTAGCCAGGCTTCAGGAGGAGGTATCCAGATGGAGGCAGGAGGCCGCCGACCGGCTCCGCACTCAAGCTTCCACCGAAACTCCAAGGGGGCCTCAAGACGATGGAGCCCGCAACCCCCCAGAAGTTGTACAAGTCCAAGAGGAGGCCGAGAATGCGTCCTTCGACAATGAGTCTCCGTTGCACCCTGATCTGCAGAGAGTGCCTTTCGACCCCAAGTTCAAGGCCTCGAAGCTACACAAGTACTCCGGGGGGTCGGACCCCGGAGAGTTCGCCCGCTCGTACGCCCTGGCTATAGAAGCAAGCGGAGGGGTACGAAGCACCATGGCAAAATGCTTCCCACTCGCTCTCGAAGGCGTGGCGCTCCGATGGTTCTGGTCCCTAAAACCAGGATCGATCAAGTCATGGGAGCTACTCAAAAAGAAGTTCGTGAGCAACTTCCAAGGCACTTTCGTGGCCCCAATGTCCACAGGAAGTTTGTTCCAGGTAAAGCAGCGGGAGGGAGAAACCCTCCGAGAGTACTTCACACGCTTCGCCCACACCAAGTCACAGATCAAGGGCCTTACTACCTCTTCGGTAGTTGATGCTGCCCGCGAAGGGGTGCTGAACCCCGACCTCCTCAGCAAACTCCATCGGAAGCCGGTAACATCCGTAGCACAGCTCATGGCATACTTCGAGCAATATGCCAAGGCAGAGGAAGGATGTCTTCGGCGAGCTGAGGCAGCACTACCCACCCTCCGGGAAGTCAAAAGGGAGCCAGAAGCCACCGCTCCACCGCAACCTCCACAAGACAGCCGCCCTGGCGAGTACAAGCGAGGGAAGAAGCATTTCCGTTCGGAAGTGCTAAACATTACACCTTCAGCTTCGAAGGCACATGCCAATTTCCAGCAGGTAAAAAATTTCAAGGCTGGGCCGTCGGTACCTCAGGAAAGGATGCCTGGAAGGCGCCAGAGTCATTTCTGCTGCGTGCATGGCGATAATAGAAGCCATGACACGAAGGACTGCAAGACGATATTGACCCTTCGGGGTGAATACATTGACCGAAATACCAGGAGGGGTACTTCGGACCGGGCTCCACCTACGGCACGATCGGAGCCTGTTCAAGCTGTGGCCCGAGCCGGTGCCCTCGAAGCCCCCATACGACTACCGGTGGCCAGTATTATGCCACCACCAAGGCACGAAGATCCGCAAGACCGCGGCAAGAGAGTGGTCCTGCCCATCTCCGGAGGGGGGACCCTCGGCAGCATGTCCAAGAGACAGCGCCGCGAGTACGTCCGCGAGGTTGGGCACATTGGGACTTCAAGTTCCGCTGAGGGGATGCCAGAATGGTCCCGTGTGCCCATCTCATTCACAGCCAGCGATGCAGTAGGGGTGAAGTTTCCCCATGCTGACCCATTAGTCATCTCTGCCGATATAGCAGGGGCTGATGTTCGGAGGATCCTGGTGGACGGTGGAAGCTCCGCAGACATACTCTTCGTCCAAGCCTTCGACCAGATGTGTATACCCCGGAAGCATCTACTCCCAGCAGCCCGGCCACTTCAAGGGTTCTCAGGACCGCCTCTCGATGCCCTCGGTCAAATAGGCCTCGAGGTTGCCTTCGGAGAGGGGCCGCTGGCCCGAGTAGAAGAGGTGATTTTCGACGTGGTGGATGCCCCTTACGCTTACAATGCTATCTTCGGTCGAGGGATGTTAAACCAATTCGGGGCTATAGCGCATCACAACTACCTTTGTCTCAAAATGCCCACACAAGGTGGAGTGCTCACTATTTCAGGAGACCAGGCTGTAGCCAGAAGGACGGAATATGGCCACGGGCAGCCATTGGACCCTCGACAAGTGCATAATGTGGCGGAGAGCGCCAAAGAAGTACCGGAGGCCTTGAGCCCCCCGAAGGGATCCTCGCTCAAACCAAGCCCGGAGGGTGATGTCGAGACAAGAATAATCTCAGAAGACGGCAAAGAATACCCAATAAAATTCGGCAAGGGGCTATCTCCGGAGATAACCGCCTCATTAGAAGAAGTCGTCAAGAAGAATCTAGACATGTTTGCTTGGACCGACGAAGATATCACGGGGGTCGACCGAAGCATCATCGAGCACAGTCTGCTCGTCAACCCGAAGGCCAAGCCGGTGCGCCAGGGGCTCCGAAAGCTATCAACAGAAAGAGCAAATTTAGCCAAGGTCGAAGTGGAAAAGTTGTTAAAAGCTGGCATTATCAGGGAGGTGGCCCATACTGAGTGGTTGGCCAACCCTGTTTTTGTAAGAAAGAAGGATTCCAGCAAATGGCGCATGTGTATTGACTTCACATCATTAAATAAAGCATGCCCGCGAGACCCCTACCCAATGCCCTGAATAGATCAATTAATAGATTCCACAGCCGGCTCCGAATTATTAAGCTTCCTCGACGCCTACTCCGGGTACCATCAAGTATGGCTGAAACGCGAAGACGAGGCCAAGACAAGTTTCATAACTCCTTCGGGAGTATTCTGCTATGTAAGAATGCCTTTTGGTTTGCGGAATGCCGGAGCCACATTTTCTCGCTTAATAGCTAAGGCTTTAGGTCATCAGATAGGCCGCAATGTCGAGGCCTACATGGATGATATTGTAATAAAAAGTGCTCAAAAGCATCAGCATAGCATAGATTTAGATGAAACTTTCGAGAGCCTCCGAGCATGTGGAGTACGCCTCAATCCCGAAAAATGTATATTCGGAGCACAAGCAGGGAAGCTGCTAGGATACTTAGTTTCAAGCAGGGGGATCGAAGCCAGCCCAACGCAAATAAGTGCACTACAAAGAATGGCTCCACCCGAGAATTTGAAGCAAGTACAGAAACTAGCAGGAAGGCTAGCAGCACTCAGCAGGTTCCTGTCCAGATCGGCAGAGCGAAGCCTCCCAATTTTCAAGGCACTCAAAGGCTCCGAAAGCTTCAGCTGGACGCCGGAGTGCCAAAAGAGCTTCGAAGAAATAAAAGCATACCTCGGAACATTATCAACCTTAATCGTTCCTCTTCCAGGGGAAACATTGCTTTTATACCTTGCAGCGACAGGATCAGCAGTAAGCGCAGTACTGGTCCGAGAAGTCGAGCTTAAAGAGAAGCTGGTGCAAAACCCAGTTTATTTTGTCTCGGAGGCATTATCAGGAGCCAAGATCAGATACTCCGAGCTTGAAAAGTTTGCTTATGCTTTAGTGATGGCCTCGCGAAAGCTAAGGCATTATTTCTTGGCGCATAACCTTATTGTCCCTACATCGTATCCTCTTGGAGATATGCTCCGAAACAAAGATTCCACAGGCAGGGTTGGAAAGTGGGCAGTCGAGCTGGCACCCTTCGAAATCTCCTTCACAGCAAGGACGGCCGTTAAATCTCAAATTATAGCAGATTTCGTAGCAGAGTGGACTCCATCTGCAGTATGGACTCCGGAAGAACCCTCCGACGGTTTCTGGACAATATTCTCAGACGGAGCCTATCAAGCATCAGGTGCCGGAGCAGGGGCAGTAATCTTGTCACCATCAGGGCAAAAGGCAATGTATTCAGCAAGGCTTAACTTTCGAACCACTAATAACGTCGCCGAGTATGAAGGAATTTTGCTAGGCCTCCGAAAGGCAAAAGCACTCGGAGCTACAAGGATAGTGATCAAGACAGATTCCCAAGTCGTCGCGGGGCATATTGACAAAAGCTTCCAAGCAAAAAACCCACATCTCGCGCAATACCTTCAAGAAATCCGCAAGGCAGAAGCAGCATTCAAAGGGTTTACAGTTCGAAGCATACCACGAGCAGAAAATCAACTTGCAGATATCCTTGCAAAGGCTGCAGCAGGAGCAGTGGACCTCCCAAAGGGCGCTTTCTACGAAGAATTAGAGCAGCCAGCAGCTGACCAAATACCCTCGTCAGAAGTAATGTGTATTCAAGCTACGGATTGGCGAACCCCGATAATAACTATGTTGCAAGGTAGCAATGACCTTCCGGAAGGCCCAGAAGCTCGAAGATTGCAATCAAGAGCTCGAAATTACAAACTTATTGGGGAAATACTGTATAAGGCCAGAGTATGCTCGCCACTGCTTCGATGCATCTCTCAAACTGAAGGACAAGACATACTTCGAGGCATCCACGAAGGGCTGTGCGGAGGTCATCTAGCTCCTAGAGCGCTAGCAGGCAAGACGCTCCGGCAAGGTTTTTATTGGCCGACAATCGTCAGAGACGCCGAAGACCTAGTTCGAACATGCCAAGGCTGCCAATGGATGGGCAGAAGGAGCCATCGCCCACCAACTCAACTTCAAGTTATTGCCCCGGTATGGCCGATGGCTAGATGGGGCATGGACCTCATAGGCCCTTTCCCACCAGCAAAGGGCAGTTTGAAATTTGCGGTCGTAGCAATAGAATACTTCTCAAAATGGGTGGAAGCAGAGCCGCTAACAGCCATCACGTCGAAGAACGTGCAAAGGTTCTTCTGGCAGAATATTATATGCAGGTTCGGAGTCCCCAGAGAATTAACGGTGGATAACGGAACCCAGTTCGAAGCTGATACCTTCCAAACATTCTGTGAAGAACTGGGCATTAAGCTATGCTTCGCAGCAGTGCGACATCCGCAATCCAACGGAGCCGTCGAACGAGCCAACGGGATATCCTCTCCGGGTTAAATCGCCGAATTGTGGGATTGGCCAAGGGCCTATGGGTCGAAGAGCTACCTAAAATTTTATGGTCTATCCGAACCACACAAACTAGATCAACCGGCTTCACGCCATTCAGATTGCTCTTCGGAGACGAAGCCATGACCCCTACGGAGCTCAAAGGGGAGTCACTTCGCGTAATTCAACACGAAGACGAAGATGATCGGAGTGCTTCAATAGACTTGTCAGAAGAAACAAGGCTTCGAGCTGTCGCCAACCTGACGAAGTACCAAGAGCGCACAAAGACATGGTATGACCCGAAGGTCAAGTTAACTGAGTTAAAACCAGGTCATCTAGTATTGCGAAATGTAATAGCTCCGGGGAAGCTAGGAAACAAATGGGAAGGACCATATGTTATCTTACGCTCAGGACGCCCCGGATCGTTTAAATTAGCTAATTTAGAAGGAGAAGAGTTGAAACATGCGTGGCATGCGGAGCACCTTAAGAGATATTACGCTTAAGGCTTCTTGTAATCACTTGTAACACTCCTTTTATAAATAAAGCTAAGGGTTGAGATTTGTTTTGCCCTTCGAACATCCCACCCTCCGGATGGACGCATTCGGAGGTCGGTGATGCTAGCAGAGCCAAGCATTTTTCGAAAAAACCCAAGGGGCTGGCTACGAACCATTGGTTCAGTGGCTCCGCCAACCTACGGATTCCAGGCTCCGGCTTGTTAGGATCCGTAGAAGAGTCTAAGGACTTTAAACAAGACAGAATTTCAAACCTCCGGGTGCGAAGTATCTGTAAAAGAGCCGTAGGTGGCCAACCTACGGATTCCAGGCTCCGGCTTGTTAGGATCCGTAGAAGAGTCTAAGGACTTTAAACAAGACAGAATTTCAAACCTCCGGGTGCGAAGTATCTGTAAAAGAGCCGTAGGTGGCCAACCTACGGATTCCAGGCTCCGGCTTGTTAGGATCCGTAGAAGAGTCTAAGGACTTTAAACAAGACAGAATTTCAAACCTCCGGGTGCGAAGTATCTGTAAAAGAGCCGTAGGTGGCCAGCCTACGGATTCCAGGCTCCGGCTTGTTAGGATACGTAGAAGAGTCTAAGGACTTTAAACAAGACAGAATTTCAAGCCTCCGGGTACGAAGTATCTGTAAAAGAGCCGTAGGTGGCCAACCTACGGATTCCAGGCTCCGGCTTGTTAGGATCCGTAGAAGAGTCTAAGGACTTTAAATTTGTTATTTTATCGGTGGTGACATGTGCAAAATTCGAAGCATGCAGGTGTTCGGACGATCATTGTGCCTAGCGAACCCTTATATATGATAAAAGCTCCGCCACCCACAAGGGGGGTAGGAGGATAGGAGTCACACAGCATACTGTCGAAGCATTCCACATTAAAATATTATACTCATACATCAAGAAAAATTGTTATCTAAACCCAAATAAAAACGGAGACCCTTTCGACCCCTAGAGCTACCCCTGCGGCTACTTTGCCCTTCGGAGCTTGAAGTCTTTTTTGGCCGGGAACTTCGCTTTTTTCTCGAGGCTCGCAGTTTCTTCTGCTCCTCCTGAAGTTCGGCCCACGTCAAGAGCCTTTCGGAGCCGGCCTCGGCAAGGTTTTCGGCTTGATACTCCGAGTCAGACCAGTCGACAGGCTCGGAAGACGAAGACCCCTCTTCCTTTTCTTCCTCTTTAATATAAGACAAAACGTCCCTTCGTACTTCAAGGATAACTTCCCCCCCGACTCCGCGAGGAACAGAAAAGCGGGAGCGGCGATAAGGTCTCAAACTCTCAAGAACTGCCCACTCCTTTCGAAGCTCGGCAGTAGGTTCCAAAAGTACGAAGTCAGGGCTCGAAGGGCATGACAGAACCTAAAAAAGAGCAGAGCACCCAAGACAAGTACTGTTTATAACTTTCTCATTAATTAAACAAAGTTTACAAGACCACAGGTACACAACAACCCTAAGCGGCTAGACCTGCGGGTCGGTTGGCGGAGCTGGGACCGAAGGCGCTGGCGAAGTCGAGAGTGGTGGCTTCGCTTGAGCTTGCTTTTGCCGGCGGGCCTCGTCGATCCAAGCCTTAGCAGCAACCTTATGATCTGCCTTCCATACTGATCGGAAAGCTTCCCAAGCCGAAGCCACCTCCGAAGACGGCCGCAGCAGGTCATCATCCGCGAAACCCCCAGGAGACGAACCGCTAACTGAATCAAAGGGAATCCGAAGAGATTCGAGGTGGCGAAGAACCCCGATGCCGGCGCACTGTCCGGAGATCTCTCCGTACCGGACTCCGGAGTTCTTCATCAGCGACGAAGCTACCTGGATCCTCGTCAGCTTCCGGTCGAGCGGCTCGTAGGCTGCAGCAGAGGTCGAAGGGCACATGGTGCCGAAGTACTCTAACGTACCCTGAAGAGCTTCCAAGGTACGGTCAGCAGTACTGGAATTCTTTCTCTCTGCTACTTCCAGGCTTGCAACAGTTGCGTCCAACGCGGCCACCCGAAGCATCAAGGAACTCTTCTGAGCCATTGCCTGGCTAAGAGCCCCTTGAAGTTCCACCAGATGTCCGTTCGAAGCAGCCGCATCCTGGCGAAGCTTTTCGACCTCTGCACGGAGGACCACTCGTTCAGCTTCGGCTTCTTGGGCATGAGAGCGGAGGGCTTCAAGGGCTTCTTCAGACGCTGCCTTAGCCTTCCGTTCTTCCAAAAGTTCTTCATTCAGCCTAAGAGACCTCCTGGTGGAGTCATCAAGAGCTGTTTGAAGGGCTGTAACCTTCCGGTTAAGTCGGTTAATTTCGACCTCGCTGGAAGTCGCTGCCGCTCTAGCAAGGGCGAATTGCTGCAAGGAAAACAAGGTAAGTGCTAAAGAAGTTTTGACCATTAAAATACAGCAACTGTGGTGTCTTTTTCATACCTGAAGGGCAGCCCTTTCGAGGGCCGTGTTGAGGCTCGAAGCCCTAACTTCGCTCAAAGCGGAGATCAACTCCGAATTGGCAATGTCCTGGCTTTTCTCAGCCAGGGGCTCAAAGAGCCTTCGAAGGCCGCTCCGATGCTCCAAGAAAGGAGCCAGAAGAGGGAGCCAAGACAAGGCTCGGGCGTCGTCCTCTGCAGCCTCGTCCTCTGAGTTGCCAACGGAGGGCGCAGCTTGGTCAACCCGAAGGCCCAGGCTGGAAATACTCTTACCCCTCCCCGGCACGAAAGGGGGAGAGGCAAGAACATTCCGACCCTCAGCCGCCACATCTCCGGCCGGAACCACGTTGTCGGAGGCGCCTTCAGTAGTCGAGGTCGCCACGTCCGGAGCCAACTCCGTCCCAGGGAGCACATCGTCCGCTCCGAAGGATACGTTCTCCACCACCGGGCTCGGAGCCCCCAGGGGAGCCGGAGGGTCCGCTCGGGTGACCGTCTCCGAAGAAGCGGGGACGTCGGGCACCGCCAAGGCTTCGGTACCCGAAGAGGTACCTATTTCAAATACCAAGATTAATTAACATATTCTACAGATAGCAAGCGAATGCCGACGAAAAAAGAAAGAGCTCCGGGAAAATACCTCTAAGAGCCGCTTGAGGAAGGATCGCCGGATCCTCCAGGACTTCGTACACCTGGAGGATATTGTCAAAGTCATCCCCCGAAGTCCTACCCTCGGTTTCGTCCGTCGGGGCCACGACCTTCGCGGGAACCCCTTCGGGCGCAGGCAAGTCGGAGGTAGAGTATGACTCCACTTGCACGTTGACGGGTGCAGGAGGAGCCAATGGAGTTACACTAACACCCTCCCTGTCGGAGAGGTTTGGGGGGACCTCCTCCATGTCTTCGTCAATCAAAAGGTAGTCTTCGAAGGCCTTCGCTGTAGCACCTCCGGAGTCTTCTGCCTCTTCGGGAGTCGGGCTCCGCTCATCCGGCGACGAAGAAGATGAAGCGGGCGTCAAGTGCGGAGGCTGCTTCGCCGCCTTCTTCTGAAGAGGTTGCTTGCCAGCTTTTTTAGAGGGCTCGGCCGCTGCTTTCCTCTTGCGAGTCGCCGCTCCAGCTGGGGCGAAGTCGGGAAGCTGCGGAGGCTCCATGCCGAGGGCTCTCCACACCCTGTTCGAGCGCTCCCAACTCCCCACCAGCTCCAGCCTCCTCTGCCTCTCGGCCACCGAAGGGGCTCCGAGAATTCGTTCGGTAGCCCGGACTATGTCGTCCGGAGCTAAGGCCAGAGGCGCCGCTGAAAAGAAAAAGGTATAAGAAGCATAAGTATAATTAATGTGTTCATATAAAATGATGCCGCAGGAGAAAGACGTACCTATGTTTCGGAGGTCCCCCTCCGAGGCTTGCGGGATGGAGATTGGCCAACTGGCTCCGAGGGGTGAGATCCGAAGGCCAACGAACTCCTCGGCCAGGTCGCGCATGCTCATGCGACGAGCCACTGAAGCCAGCAACCCTAGCCTCGTCGTGAGCAAGCTAGGGTTCGGGGAGATGTCCGCCTCCTTCCGGAACCAGATTTCTTGAAGAGGGCCCGAAAGGGGGGAGTCTTCTCCTACTTCGGCGTAAAACCACCGAAGTATCCAATTTGTATACCATCGGTCGTTTATGGCCTTCGCAGGGAAATGGAGAGCGTGCTCCCGCCGTAGCTGGAAGTTAACGCTGCCGAAGGCCACAGTCACCTTCGAGTCCCCAGGCCCATCTTGAGGCTTCGGCTGGCAGATGGCTTCGTGGGTCGCTGCGAAGATCTCGGAGCGCCCTTCGCACCCCTCCGCTCGAAGAGCCCACTCGAAGACAGCCAGGCGGATGATTGCATTGGGGGACAATTGAGGCAGGGTTATGTGGAACAGGTCCAGTACCTCTGCCAGAAAATCCACGGCTGGTAGCCCCAGACCCGCTTCGAAGAACGCCTCGAAGACCACCACTTCTCCGCTCCGAGGCCGTGGAGTCGACTCTGTCCCGGGAACTCGAGTCCTCATTCCGGCTCCCAGCTTCCCGTCTACTGCCTCTTCAATGGACTCCGCGGTGCTCATAGACTGGCCGATGACAAAGCTCTGAGCCATCTTCTTCTTGGAGGGCGGGCGGAGCGCTCGAGGATTCTTGGGCCAAGCACCGCCCGGACCCCCCGCCATTGCCGTGGCTGCCGATGCGGCCCACGCCTGCCGCTGCGCCAGAGTATTGGCCGCCAATGGAGTTGTGTGGCTGGTTCTCGCCATTGCGCTCAAATGATCAAGGGTGCGGAAGATTGAAGGAAAAGGTGAATTGCAGGAGCGGTGAATGCGGTAAAAAACTTCTAGTAATCCCTACTTCCCCCTTTTATAACCGCACGACCTATACTGCTCTTCGAGAAGTTTCACATTACAGGTTCGGCTTCCGTCACCGACAGGTGGGGCTGGTAATTGGAACGGCGTGCAACCGCTAAAGAAATCGACCGTTACCTTTTTTACAGAGGGTAACGACTATCTACACCGTAACGGTCATATTGACGGTACCCCACGGCGTTCGCACTCCGTAACCGCTTTCGTAACACTCATGCTCCGAAACCATGCTATTCCCAGGGAGTTTTCCCACTATGCCGAAACTCGGAGACGAATGTTTTAAAATATTGGGCCCAATATTCTGGGCTAAATCATAACATCTTCGCATTCCCTTTAAGCCTCAGAAACTAAAAATGTTCCTTTCGTATACTGCCTTCTTTCTAAAAAATAGGTTATCTACAGAAAGGCGTATTCGAGGGGCTACTGTTGGGGGAAATTACTTCATTTCCAGGACTTAAAGGTTAACCCTCCGAGGGTTCCAAGAAGATCCCGAAGATGGCTGACTAATGCTCGAAGCATACGTCAGCACGGTCGGAGGGTGTCACGATGCGAAGTCTCAAAGGACCCTCCGAAGGGAAGGAGGAGGCTTCGAAGCAGGAAGACGTGACTGATAGGATGTCTTGCTTATCCATCTACCCTACGGCACTTTACCGTGTATAACCTTGTTTATAATATTGGAGGTCAGTTGTAACTTAGGGGTAAATAGGTCTATTCCTTAAGCCTTTTTCCCTATAAATACCCCCCATTGTACCTTGTAAGAAGGATCCAGAACCAGTGGTTCAAACACATACATTCGGACCTCTTGAGTTGTTATCCTTTACGGAGGCTCAAGTTTGTCCTAAAAGCACAAACCTCTTGTTTGTTTGTTCTTGACTACTAAGAACCTGTTGGTGTAACTTTTACGCCAACAGGTATCTTAGGGTATCACGTGCCTACTGCCCTCTCTGGGATGACATCGACATCGGTCATTGCATCTTCCTTTCTCTGGCTGAGTCGTATCTGAATGAGCCGATGTTAGGCGTGTCATGTTACTTCTAGTCTAACTCCTTGAATGTCTTCATTTTTTGTCATGGGCCAATGAGTCCCACTTTGCTCGATGTCTTCTTTTTGACTTGTCTTGATTTTGACTCACCAGCCAACCCCTTCTCTTTTCATTTCCAACCATCCCATTTCCTCAGCGTCACGCCGGTTGATGGTTGGGGCCAATATATTGCGAGGCACAATAGGAAAACTAGTCCTATAGATACCGTTGAATATATCACTTTTCTGAACCTCTGGTTGGAAGAGTTTGTTTTCTACATATCGGCCCTAGCCCCGACTTTCTAATTTCAGTTTTTAGCCGAACAGCTTGCCACCCGTGTGTGGATTCCTCTTGGTCGCTATCTCCTTGGAGTAACCTACCGCTTCCTTCACCTCGTATCAGCCGACCTATCGGATGGTAACGTTGTTGATTGGCCTAAAGGCCCTTGGTGGTTCCTTCAACTTTGGCTTAATGTTTATATGGCCGACGTCGTTGGAGGGATCCCTCTTGCTCAGTCATGTTTTTTGGCTGATTTTCCAAAATCGGTCGTCCCCGCCTATTGCCGCTGCTTTTCCTTGGGCAAAGCGGCATCATTCGTCCCTGCTTTCTCCTTGTCTTCCGTGACTTTGGTCATTTTCTTCAAGAGCTTCTATCTTGGATTCTCTGATCGGACCATCTGATTCACCTTCAGGTATTACTCGGGGTATGAACGCTCTCATCGGCTAGTCTTGCCTGATGTGTCCCGGAATGAAGAATCCCTTCGTATATTCTTAGCCACAACCTCTCCTTGCTTGCTTCCTATCGACTTTACCGATGAACGCCATCATCAGACCTCCTATGAATTTTACCATCCATTGGTCTTTTCCTGATAGCTAGGCTTTGACCAACTTCCACCCCATCTCTTTTTCATCAGTCAGATTTGAAGCCGCGGGAGAGTCACGAGCGCCTTGGAGTGGGGTCTCCTTTCACATATGACCGACGAGATCTGCCCCAGAGTCCTTACTTCTTAGACGACATGTCGAGTGACTTTCATGGCCTTCCGCTGATGGTGGGGCAAGTTGAAGGAACATATTTTCAATCGTTCCTCCTTGGTTTACCAGGAACAACTTCACCTAGATGACGCCGATGTAGGGCTTGAGGTAAATGTCCCAACTCCCTTTTTCCATTCATTTTCTACCATCTTCTGCTTCATCTTCTACTTCAGTGGCCGGTCGATACAATACAGGCCGGTATCGGCCACTATAAACCTAGGTGCTAGTGCTCCTACTCCCACGGTGTGGGTGAATAGAAGACAAGCCTAGATCGCTAATCGTGCTAGGGAACTTTGATCGGCTGCTGGGGAAAGAAGCTGATTCAAAAGTGAAGCCGACGGGAGCCCGTTAGGCAGTTTTTCTTTCTTTCGTAAATTTGTGTAACACTTTTGCCTTGTAGTCTAGGATATTGGATGTATATTGTTAATTTCGTGTCTTGACTTTGAACTGTGTTCTGTGGCATACGATACTTCTGCATCGGCCGTCTAAAGGTGATACCACTGTTATCAGCTTTTTGGCGCGTAGATACCTAGGCGTTGATCCAAACACTTGGGAAGTACTTCTTTAGATATTTTCCATTCAATGCTTTCCCGAATACTTCTCTGTCCGGTACTTCAAGTAAATAGGTGTTGCCGGGAACTACTCGATGTATCCGAAATGGCCCCTCCCAATTCGGGGACCACTTACCGAACCGATTATCTTCAGACCCAATCGGCAGGATAAGTTTCTATACGAGTTCTCCTTGTTCAAATGATTTCGGCACCACTTTCTTATTATAGAACCTAGCAACCCTCGCTTTGTTTTCTTCAACTTTTTCAAGGGCTCTCAATCGGACCTGCGCTAGATCGTCTAGGCCATCCGTCATCAGATTATAACAATCATCGGTTGTGAATTGGTCTTATAACACGATCCTTCTTGAGCCGATGTTATTCTCCCACGGTAATACTACTTCGTGGCCATAGACTAACTGGTATGGTGGCACTTGAGTGGATCCGTGACGCGCCATCCGATAAGCCCAGAGTGCTTCTGATAAGGCTCATGCCAATGCTTCAGCTATTCATTGATCTTACGCTTTATTAGCTTGATCAAACTCTTATTGGATGCTTCTGCTTGATCATTATCCTGTGCGTAATATGGCGATGAATTTAAGAGCTTGATCCCCATACCGGCTATGAACTATTGAAATTCCACTGATACGAAGATTGTCCCTTGATCCATGGTGATAGTCTATGGAATTCTAAACCGATATATTATATGCTCCCTGATGAATTCGATGGAATCAACAGATGTGACTTTCTTGAGTGGAACGGCCTCTACCCACTTCATGAAATAATCAGTGGCTGCTATTATGAATTTGTGGCCTTTGCTTGATGCCAGGTAGATTTGGCTGATCATATCGATACCTCATCCCCTGAAGGGCTAGGGTTTGATTATTGGGTTCCTTGCCGATGTGGGTGCCCTCTAGACGGCTCTAAATTTTTGACAATTCTGACACCCCTTATAATATCTTATGCAATCCTCCACCATAGTCGGCCAGAAATAACCTACTCTTTGAAGCAACCACTTCATCTTTTGGGCCGACTGGTGTGTCCCACATATGCCATCATGTACCTCACACATCACCACTTTAGCTTCTTCTATGCTTATGCACTTGAGGAGAACCCCATCGATCATCTAGTGGTACAAGTCTTCGCTGAGCAGGACATATTTCATTGCTTGATATCTAAGTTTTTCTTGGCGCCGATGTCAAAGGATTCTTCAAATAGTTGATGATGTCATGCCTCCAATCATCGGCTTCTATTTTCACGATTTCCACTTCATCGGCTTATATCCCAACGCCGTTTGGGCCAAATCGTTTGCCTCTGAGTTATGTTCTCTTGGGATATGAGTGAAAGTCACGCTTCAAAAACCCATCATTATGGCTTAGCACCGATCATGGTAATCTCTTAGTACATCGTCCTTGCATTCATATTCCTCTGACAGTTGTCTCATAATCAGCAGAGTCCCCGAGAATTTCCACTGTGTCGGCCCCTACTTCTTCCAATAAATGCAATCCTTTCAGCACTGCTTCATATTCGGCCTGATTGTTGGTGGAGAACAACTTGATGGTGTAGGAAAATTCAAATGATGCCCCCCCGAGGAGAGACGATCACCAGGCCGATACCACATCCATGCCGGTATACCGACCCATCAAAGAACAACGTCCATGGTGTCGGCTCCACATTGGTTATCGCCTTGTCCTTGTGCTAAACTATGAAATCGGCTATCGCTTTCTCTTTTATTGCTTTAGCCGATTCATATCTGTGATCAAATTTGGTTAGGACGAGGACCCATTTTTCGATATGTCCTTTCACCACTGAGGTCGATAGCATATATTTGACGACATCAGCCTTGCATACTATGGTGCACTCCGTCGAAAGTAGATAATATCTCAACTTAGTGCATGCAAAGTACAAGCATAGATAGAGCTTCTCCACTGCCAGGTCTCGGCGTCTAGAAGCATCCTACTGAGATAGAAAATTACCCTCTCCTTCTTGTTAACTTCTTGAATTAGAACCACGTCTGTGCCGATGACTTCGTCATCGACCAATAAATATAACTTGAATGGGACCCCTTTCCGTGGCGACATCAGTACTGGTGGTGAACTTAGGTATTCTTTGATTTTGTTAAAAGTTCTCAGCTTCTTGTCTCCCCATGTGAATTCATGGCCGAGCTTCAACTTTAGCAACAGAGTGAACGACTCTATTTTCTTCGAGAGGCTCTCTATGAACCTTCTAAGGAAATTTACCTTCCCGGTCAATGACTGCAATCCTGTTTTATCGACAGGGGGTTGAGTGCTCTTTATGGCCTTGATACTGCGCTGGCTGATCTCGATCCCTCTATCGTGCACAATAAAACCCTAGAACTTCCCCGTTGATACACAAAAGGCACATTTTTCGGGATTCATCTTCAATCCATATTTTCGAGCCCTCTCTAGAACTTTCCGTAGGTCTGCCATGTGGTCTTGGACGGTGATTTATTTTACCACATCGTCATCGATGTATATCTATACTAACATGTTGATCAGTTTGTGAAAAATATAATTCATGGCTATTTGGTAAGTCGCTCTGGCGTTCTTCAGGCCGAAGGTCATCACTACCCACTCATATAACCCAATGGCTCCTGGGCACCGGAAAGCCATTTTATGAATATCTTCATTAGCCATGAAAATTTGATTATAGCCCACATTCCCAACCATGAAGCTGATGATCTTGTGACCTGATGCGGTATCTACCAACAAATCTGCGATCGACATTGGGTACTCATCTTTTGGGGTTGCCTTATTCAGATCTCTGAAATCAACAAAAATCCTGAGATTCCCACTTTTCTTCCACACTAGTACTATATTCAACACCCATTCTGCATATCGACACAGTCTTATGAACCCCGCGTTGTATAGCCTTGTTACCAAGACCTTGATATCTGAGTATATTTCTACCTTGAATCGCCAAGGTGACTGCTTGAACGGGCGATATCCCTGTTTTATCGATCGTCAATGTTTTATAATCGATCAGCTTAAGCACGACATCTCATGATACTCCCATGCAAAGCAATCCCAATATTCCCATAGCAACGTGATTACTCCACTCTTTACCTCATTGAGAAGTTGAGAACTTACGAAGGTTGGCCTTGGCCAGTCACCGTGTCCGATGTCTACTTCTTGAAGTTCATCGGCTGCGGTGAAACCCTGGCTGAGTTTACCCTCCATTTCATCGACGTCGTCTTCATAGAGTGAACTTGGGTTGTTCACTGTGGATTGATCCAACCCCACCATCTATTACTCTAATGGTGTTACTATTATGAGTCTTGTCTGACCGACGGGCGAAGTCTGGGGTCCCACCGGGCATGCAAAAAAGCGTGTTGGTGTGTTTTTTGGTCGCACTTTGATACACGCGTGGCCTAGGAGATCTTCTTAACTCTAGTGCAGGTCCTACGTTCTTAAAAAAAGGGGTTCAAGGCATGCCAATCAGTTTGACCCTGCAACTAATAAGGAAACATGAAAATATGATCAATAACATAGCCTATCATCTATCGAGCCGATGATAGCGATGAGGATGGGATATTCGTAAAATATCATGCCTATCGGTCATAGGGCCGATGACCAAGGGTAAAGCAACCAGGCGAGCATGCCATCGACCGATAAGATGAGAAATTTACCACATGGGCTGATGAGCGCTTTTCCTATGGCGAATAAGATATGTCATTGAATTAAAGATAACCCGTCGGCTTGTACTCCAACATAAATAAATAAAACGTGCCAGATAACATATCTATATCATGATAATCATCACAATAACTAGATCGGACCTAACTAAGACAATAGATAATCACAACGATCTTAAAATATATCAAAGTATCGGGCATACTTTATTTAGATGAATGGTATACAACATAAAAAGATACAATAGCAAGAGATGTTGGATTTAACCGATGAAGCCTCAAACTACCACACATAGATCACATCAATCTAAGAGATCAATCTGATGCAGCCTTAGATCTAGCAGATACACCGAGAACTGGTGACCGTATTGTTTCGACGTTCACCTCAAGAGAGCAAACTGATGTAGCTATGAGGATACTGACATAGTCAATACGGTCATCGGGGGTGGCGGGACTCACCTCTTCACCAGAGATTGAAACGATGTAGCCCAGCTTCGAGTGCCGAACCCCACTAGGATAAACCTTAGGGACCAAGGGTGGCGATGCACCGAGTAGTTGTTTGATAGAGATGTGTGTTTCTAATCTAACAAGGGGTATATATTTATAGTCCGGAGACTTGTCGTCCAAGTACTCCATATTAACCGATTCTGGATTTATCTTTATCTTCTTTTCATCTTCATCTCTATTGGCTCCTCTGTATTCTGTCAAGTTGTAACAACATGGATGAGCTTCCTTGACTATCTTTGACCGAATCTTCTTTGACTCATTGATTGTGTGGCATCTTTACTAGGCCTCAGCTTTACCAAATATTGACGTCAATAGTTACACATGCCCTGTACGCGCCCATATCATTGATTGTGTGGCATCTTTACTAGGCCTCAGCTTTACCAAATATTGACGTCAATAGTTACACATGCCCTGTACGCGCCCATATAGTCCTTGTGCTGCCTCGCTTTGTGCGCCCACACCACTCCCCTTGCTACCCCTAGTCCTCGCGTCATGTCGCATTCTCCGCGTGCATCGCACACCCGCTAGCCCCTCACAGGCCATGTGTTTGCTTCGCCACCCGTGCCACGCACCACGTGGTGCATTTCTGTCTTTATCGATAGTTCAACTGTTGATAAATGTGTTGACTTCGATTAAGCCATCTATCGAACCACTCAAGTGTCGAGAGAGGCTCTATTAGTACTCCAAGTGTCAACAGAGCCTCTGTCGATACCACAATTGATTTTTTTGCTATTTTCTAAGATCGTACATCAAGAATGATTTTTCATAAAAAATATACTATTTATAAAAAATCAAATTGTGTGGTCTTGTCACGATTGCTCGTCACGGCACGACTTGGCATCGTTTAAAACAACACGTTTAAAGGTTGTGTTTGTTTCACAAGATTTTTAGTAACAAACAGTTGAGAATACAGAGAAGTTGATGTTTCTATCTTGTTGATTATATTTTATTTCTAGATTTTGTAGCTACTGATTATTATAATTTGGATCTAAAATTTGAACCGTTTATTTTAACTTCGGATCGTAGAAATGGATGGAGCCGTTAGAAACTGAAATAAAAGAATCTAAACACTAATGACCTATTTGGTATGGCTCTAACTCTATTTTTTTTCGTTGTACTTCACTTCCGGAACTTGCTCTGCATGAAGTTGGAGCTGTCTGGAAGATGTGTTTGGCTCTGAGGGTGTCACTAGCTCTAAAAAAGAGGATTTTCAGATTGAATTGCCATTGTTGCCCTTAGACTGAATATATTGTTTCCGTGAGAAATCAAATGAATATAAATATTAGCATTCTTTTATAATCCTAAAAGAAACTTTTTTATATCAACGGGATAAACATTGAATGTTCAGTTCAAAGAGTCACAATCTATCTACTGAAACTCCTTGATGTCCTGTTCAATCTTTGCAAAATACATTCAGCACTTTCCTACCCAATACGCTGGATCTGTTCACATTGCACATATCATCGTTAAGCGTGTACCGGACTCCTTCGTGTCGTTGTGCTTGTGCCCATCCTCATAGCCGCCATTGGGCTGGGGGCGCCGGCGAGCATGGCGGAGGCGAACGCGGGCAGGGCGCTGTTGGAGACTGTCTGGCGTGAGAAGAAAGGAACGAACCGTTTTTCTGCGTATGAGTGACAACGGTGGGTAATTATTCTCATTTAATTTCGACGACTAGGTTCAAAATGGATAGTTTTGGGGCTCAGAAAGAGGTACTACTCCAAACAAATGAACTAGGGCTTCACCATCTCTATGAAGCTGAACTGCTCAAAAAAATTGTGGAGTTGGGACATTTGGCTGGCTTCACGTAGCTTTACACTAGAGTTTGAAGTTGAAGCCCATGCCAAATAGATCCTAAAACGACGTTCCACTAGTTCAATTACTGTTAGCCGACAGCTAGTTTGAAAATCACGGTTATTAAGTCCATTAACTACACTTTGTTAAGTGTTCGTTTGGTTTGAAGACGAGGATGGATATGATGATCTCATCTATGGATTTAGGGATGAGATGATACCTCTCTTTGGTTGGAAGAATGAGATGAAATAATTTTTGTTTGGTTAGATGTATATAACTTGGATGTATATAACTTGGATGAGATAAACTTATATTTAGTGGGACCCATTTATCAAATATATATTTTTTTAACAAAAATATAATCATATGAGATCTTATTTTATAGATTAAATTATAATCAATACAATGATTTAATTAGATCATAAATTGGATAAATAATTTGAGAGTAAAAATCGTTTGAATATTTATAAACGAAAAATTAAATGTGTAATAACTAATTAGGAGACGACACATCGTCTCGTCCAATATTGGATGAACTCATCTAGAAAAATTTTCTGAATCACTCTATCCAATATATTGAAAAAATATTTCATTCAGTTACCATTTCATTCACCTTCGACCTCCAACCAAATAGCTGATTCGATGAAATAACTCTATCTTATTCACCGAACAAAACACACTACCTATACCGTGACATTCCGTTGTTCTCCCGCGGACAAAAATAGTATCATGACGTTGGCATCTTTCGGAAAGAGGGCTCAAGTGCCCGTCATATCAAAGCTAGTGATAAAGTGGCAAGCAAGCGAGAATCTTGCGAGTTGGGCGTCCGCTTTGGAGGCATCGCTGCGCACAATGCCAGTGGATTCCACTGCCCCCACTGATGATCTCACCCGCGGTTTTTAAATTGCCCGTCAGGTTACATGCATACAAATATATATTTAAGTTAGCATGCGTGCGTACGTTGGATTATATTTGTGGCTAGCTCACATGCATATATGGATCGATAAGGTTAAATTAGGACAGCATCTAGCAAGGATCACGTAGGGGTGTTAAGCTTTCTCTAACTTGATTTCTTGGCGTTAGCAATAAAACAGACAAAGCTCGATCGATGTATCGAGCTAACTACAAAGGTCATCTGCTTGCTAAAAGCCAGCCACATAATATCATCTAGCCGATTGTTAATTGCATTATCACTAACCATGCATGTATGTATTGGTGGTGTATACTCAAGTATTTGCGCGTGTCTGCAATCCTAAAATTTTATAGTCGATGTCGTCATGATGAGTTGCGATTTGTTTTAGACGTTCCAGTGTACTTGTAGTTGTGATCCATCAAGTTGGGTGATTACGGGACATCAGGGCAATTTATATTCACGGGGAAGGATTCGATGATCTTCCCCGATCTGCATTATCTATGGCTCTAAAAACTGGAACTCTCCCACCAATTGATCCGAGGAAGAAATTGGCCGGATGCGAAAGTACTCATCATTCTAAACAAGATTAGCAAAAGGATTAATTAGGACTGAAAAAAGGGCATGGTTGCTAGCAGAGCACTGTACTTAATTACAATCCAGCTTCTGAAGAAAAACTGTTTGTGATATATAATTTAGGTTATCTCACAACGCACATAACCATATATAGATCATAGATATGATGGTCCGAAACTGTCTGTAATTCAATTATTATTTGAATTACAAATTTTCCATGGATGAAAATTGACGGTTCGAATGCTAGGATGTTCCCCTTTGAAAATTGATTTGTTTGGCATGACGAAATTAAGCGCAGGTTTCTAAAGATTGAGGCTGACAAGTTCGAAGGCTTCGATTCTTGATCAATTGAAGTGTCGATGTGCAGAGCGATGGCAGAGGCTGTGAGCCTGTGAGTGGTCGAGGCGCCTGCTGCTGCAACGGAAGGGGATGACGGTGTATTGCAGATGTTTCATGTTTGGATAGTTGCTCACGGCTCACATCGTATCACATTCCAATAGGATCCGTCACTGTTTCATGTTTCATGTTTGGATGTTTGGATGACTGCAAAATTTTTAGTAACGGGTTATTTTGCGTGCGTCAGTAATACTGTCTCATTAGTGACAGGTCGTAATAGGATCCGTCACTATAGATGAGGCTGGTAGGGCACCCATATGAGTGACGGGTCATACAGTTACCGATCACTGAAGGTTGCCCTATAGTGACGGTCTGTGTTAAGACCACGACACTAAATATGGGGCACCACATTAGTGATGGTTGGTAGTACCACCCGTCACTAAAGAGTGTTGCGTCCGAAACCTAAGGCCATCTTTAGTGATGTCCTTACATGGATAACAGTCACTGATGATATGTACATAAATGCCTCACGTACAGAGCTCCGCACTTATTACTCCTAAGTCCCAACCGCTGCTATCTTCGCCATAACTGCCGACCGACAGTGCAGTTGCTGGACGTGCCGATGATGACCCACACTGTTACGTGCTCTGGTGGACTAGCCCACACCGCAGGTAGCATCAACGTTGTCTGACCCAAGATATATATTTTTAATTATCCAATATATTTTAATCCAAAATTATAAATCATATTTTTATACGTACGCGACACAATACGTGAAATAATTAGAGTTGTATCTTGATTGTTTTGTTATTTATAGATTGCAACAACACGGAGTTGGATGTATCTTGATTGTCGTACTTGCAATGAGTATTTCAGTGGGGTGAAGTTTTTCATGAGTAGTGCTAGAGATGACATGGAAGCTAGTGGAAAGACTGCAATGTGGTGTCCATGTTATGACTATAGGAATGAGAAGAAGTTTATAAATTCAGAACATGTGTACAACTATTTGCTGAGACGTGGATTCAAGAAGAGATATTATATATGGAACAAGCATGGTGAAGAAGGAGAAAATGATGGTAAAGTAGATCAAATTAGTAGTAAAAACGAAGGTGGGGCCGTTGATACATATTACATGAGTGACAATGACATTTTAGGAATTCGAAAAGATAAGTATATTGATATTGTGGATAATGTTGATCAGATGGTGCATGATGCGGAGGAACAAGTTGCATATTCTAAAGGGGAGTTTACCTAGTTCCCAAAACTTGTACAAGACTCAAAAACACCGATATATCCTAGCTACAAAAATGTACACAATCTTATACACTATCTTGACAATGCTACAAATGAAGGCGACAAATGGATGGTCCGATGTGAGTTTCAAAGCATTACTGAATTTTTTGAGGGACCTAGTACCAAAAGAGAATAAGATTCCTACCACCGTGTATGGTGCTAAGAAGATCGTATGTCCTCTAAGGTTGGATATAGAGAAAATACATGCATGTATGAATGATTGTGTTCTATTTCGTGGAGAGTATGTAGACTTTGACAAAATTTCAACATGTGGGACACATCGATTCAAGAATAGAAAAGATAATGATGAATTGGACGATGTGTGTAATAGAACAAAAGTTCTAAGGAAGTTGATATGGTATTTCCCTATAATCCCTCGTCTAAAGCACGTGTTTGTAAATGTCAATGAGTCAAAATGATTGAGGTGGCACAAAGAGGGCCATAAAAATGACTCGATGATACGACACCCAGTAGATTCTGCTCAATGGAGAATAATTAATGCCACATTTCCAAGGTTTGCTAATGATTGCAGGAATATTAAATTTGTCATGAGTACCGATGGCATGAACCCTTTTGGTAACATGAGTAGTATGCATAGCACGTGACCAATGTTATTGTCTATATACAACCTTCCCCCTTAGCTTTGTAAGAAGCGTAAATATATCATGTTGTCGATCTTGATATCTAGTCCTAAACAACCCGGCAATGACATTGACGTGCACCTCAGACCCTTGGTGGATGATCTGAAAAATCTATGGCACATAGGTGTTGAGGTTTGGGACGAGTACATCCGAGAGTACTTCCCAGCTACATGTCATGTTGTTTGTAACAATACATGATTTGCCTGCTCATCGTAACTTATCTGGTCAAAGCAAAAGGAAAGGTGAATCATGCCCACAATGTTTGGAGGAAACATCAAGCACATGGTTGAACCATTCTAAGAAAACGATGTACATGCGACATCGACATTTTCTTCTAATGAAACACCCGTACAGAAGAATGAAACTATAGTTTAATGACTCTGTAGAAAAAGGAGGACCTCCTAGGGATTTCATAGACATAGAGGTATATGACCAGGTAAAGGACATAAATGTGATACTCGGTAAGAAAAAACGGTCTTCCACAAATTGTGATGGAATGTGGAATAAGCAATCAATTTTGTGGGAACTTGAATATTGGAAATATCTCAATGTTCGCCATTCCATCGATACAATGCATGTGGAGAAAAACGGATGTGACAGTCTCCTTGGAACAATGCTAAATATGCCAAGAAAAATAAAAGATAATGAGAATGCTAGAGCGGATCTTGAGGAGATGGGTTTACGACCGGAGCTACATTCACAACAAACAGATAGATGAAAGTTCTTGCCTCCATCTTGCATCAACCTTTATAGGAAGGAGAGGAAGGAGTTTTGTGAATTTTTGCATAGCATTAAAGTTCCATCAGCTTACTCATCGAATATAAGAAAACTTGTCAACATGAAGGAGCTTTAGATTGTTGATGGAATGAAGACTCACGATTGTCATGTGATGCTGACTCAAATGATTATTGTCAGAATAAGAAATGTGTTACCGGTGGGGGTAAGAGAGGCAATAATGAGTCTATGTTTTTTCTTCAATGCAATTGGACAGAAAGTACTCGACCCAACAATGCTAGAAGAACTAGAGAAAAAACAATACTTGACTCTCTCTCTTTTCTTGAGATGTACTTTCCTCCATCATTATTTGATATTATGGTACATATGACCTCACATTTCATCAAAGAAATATTATTTCTTGTACCTGTTTTCTTGCATCAGATGTACCCGTACGAGAGATACATGGATGTTTTAAAGAAATATGTTAGGAATCGTTCTTCACCCGAGGGTTGCATCACACAAGGTTACTCTAGTGAGGAGATAGTAAAGTGGTATGTCGAGTACACAAACCCGAATAACTTAGTTGATGTGCCTCACTCTCGCCATGAGGGTAGACTAGCAGGTCAAGGGATCTTGGGCAAGCAAATAATTACTCCGTATCGAAAGGCATATGACCAAGCTCATTTCCTCGTGTTGCAACATTTGAGTGAAGTCTCGTCATACATTTTTGAGAACAATTGCATGCTCCGTGCAGAGAAACCATCTCGTACCAAAGTTTGGATCACAAAACAACACATGAAAAGGTTTAATACCTAGTTTCAGGATCGGATCACATGATTGAAAACCCTAGTGAGCGAATCGACCAAACAGCTAGCAATAGAACCTATACACACTGTTACAACATATAGAGGTTATCATATAAATGGTTATACATTCTACACAGTTGATCAAGATAGCAAGAGCACAAACCAGAACAGTGGTGTTCGTATTGATGCCTATGACAATAACGATGTAAAGAGCACATATTATGGTCAGATAGAGGAGTTTTGGGAATTTGCCTACCTAGGGTTCAAGGTACCTCTATTTCAATGCCGTTGGGTCAATCGTAGAAAAGGCATTACGGTCGACAAGTACGGATTCACAAGTGTAAATCTAACTCAGGTCGGCTATAAAGATGAACCTTTCATGCTCGCTAAACAAGTTGCTCAAATTTTCTATGTACCTGATACGACAAATAAGAAACTTCATGTTGTCCTAGCTGGAAAAAGACGGATTGTGGGTGTTGAAACTGTGGTTGATGAGAACGAGTACAATCAGTTTGATGAGATACCACCTTTCGCCACCTCAATTATGCCACAAATTAAACTAGACGAGCAAACTCCGTACCTACGCTTTGACCATTTTGAAGGATTGCACATTAAAAAAGTGAGAAAATAGAGACATACATGTGTTGAAAAGTGTAAAGTTTAAATTTTATATATACATATGAAAGTGTTGTACATGTGTTCAAATACTGAGATATGTGGGTGATTTGTACAATTTGTACTAATTTGGGTATGTAATATAAATTTGCAATCTGCGCCATAACTTGAAATATGGAAAACTACTGATTTATGTATGTAATATATATGTGAAGTCTGTTGTGCCATAACTTGAATTCTGGAAATACTACTCATTAGTGACGGGCAACAACTACTGCCCGTCACTAATGACCATTACTGACGGGGAAACAATACTGCTCGTCACTAAAGATTATTTTGTGAAAGTACTACTTTGATCTCATTACTGCTGGCAGTTAGTGGAGGTAAGTAGCTGACGCATTAATTTTTATTGCCATCCTTTAAATACACTGGTCGCTTGCATTTGGACTTCAAAACATCATATTTTTGTTCTTACTCTTCTTGCCTTCTTTCTTTGATCATCAGTGATGGGTGATAACTACGACCCGTCACTGATGATCAAATAGTGATGGGTGATAGTTACCACCCATCACTGATGACTCACCGCAGTGATGGGTGATAGTTACCACCTATCACTGTTGACTTCTCGTAGTGATCGGTGGTAGTTACCACCCGTAACTGATGACTCCCGCTTATAAAGAGGCGGGTCTCGAAGTGAATCGGTACGTTTTCAATCTTGCAACCCTAACCCTAGAGCCTCTACTGCTGTCGTCGTTGCTTTCGTGCTCCTCGCCGCCCCCACCATTCTATGTTCTGTCCCGGCCGTCTGTTTCGTCATGCGTGGTCGTCTGTTACGCCCATATGGCCTCTGTCTCGCCGTCTATTCCGTCGTGCGTGACCTCCGCTCCGCCATCCATTCCGTCGTGCGTGGACGACCCTACTCGCCGCGCGCCACCTCGGTTTCAACCTTATCCTCCTAAGGTCCTCCTCATTTTCGTACTCAATATTTACTCAATTAACATAATGCTAGTTATTTGTGCAATATGAGGATGTGCGTGACAATTTAGTTTAATTTTGTTGTTTTCACAAATTTATTCATGCAATGCAATGCTCTCTCATTAATTTGTGCTCTATGATGCTTTGTTCATTTTTGTACTCAATATTTACTCTATGATGGTTAATTAATTTGCTCATTAAAGATAATGCTATTAATTTGTGCAATTTGAGGATGTGTGACAATTTAGTTTAATTTTGTTATTTTCACAAATTTATTCGTGCAGTGCAATGCAATGCTCTCTCATTAATTTGTGTGTTATGATGCTTTGTTCATTTTTGTGCTCAATATTATTAGTTGTCACACACACCTATGATTTAAATTGTAGCCTAGTGGTAAGTAGGCCATTAAGTTGGCATCCTGACATCTAAGGGCAATCATGTTCAATTAAATTTTATGATATTTGTTATATTTGTTTTTATTCCATTATAACATAGTTCTCATTATATTATTTGTATTTCACTTTATAATCTAATGATTTTGTTATATTATTATTTCAGTTTGTTTTTCAAGAGTCTCTTGTTTATTACCTTGTTCCAACAAATTTTGAAAAATAAGTTAGAGTCACACAACCGATTACGTCGTCTTCCATTCGGAAGTGTTGGATTATAAATATGACCGGGCAACTGGGCATATTTATAGGAAGACACTCTCGAATTGTCCACGCTTGGATAGTCCGGGGATGTGCGGCCTGCATAGCTGGACCACGTGGTCCCGCATGATTCTAGAGAGAGTTTCCGTGATGTCTCCCTATTGTTCTCTGGATACACAAACCTCTCAACCCTGAGTCAAGACGTGTCTTTGGAGAACAGTGGGGAGATGCTGCCGAAATTCTTTCTAGAACCGTACGAGACCACGTGATCCAGCTACATGGGCCGCACATCCCTGGATGGGATTTAGGGCCTATCCTTGCCTATAGTGCCTAGTAGGTATAATGTCATATGTTCGTTTAATTTTTTTTAATGAAACAATAAGGTCTCCATTCTATTAATGTTTAGATGTATACCCATTCTTCTGACGGGTCTTCTAGATCCACCAGTGAGGTCGAGTTAACAATCAAGAAGCCCAGGATGCAAGCAAAGTGGCCAACAGATAAGATAAACGTCAAGGAGATTGACAATAATGGCCTGTCAAAAGAGAAAGCAACCTTGCAGCGTCTAAGGAAGCTTGCAGGACTCATTGCATGGGAGAGGGTCCCTGTTGTAGCAATTGTGTTAGCTACAGCACAGGTTTTGTATGTGTGTATATGATAGGTAGAATGAACCTCGATGGGTTCTCTCAGAGGGAGAAAGAGTTTATACTGGTTCAGGCCTCCCCTAGGGGATAATAGCCCTATGTCCAGTTTGTGGTCGATTTGGCATGCTATGCCTTGGTGTGGAGAAAGAACTCCAGGGTCTCATGGCCCCCTGGAGCGTGTGTCCCTGTTACAAGGGCTTGACCCTGCTTTTATAGGCACGCAGGCCAAAGGAAAAGACCGGGATGCCCCCTATGAGCCCTAGGCTCATAGGGGCAGAGAGGGGAAAAGGAGCTAGCTATGGTACAAAAGTGCTTTACAGCCTTACAGACGTGTCAGGTAACGTCACATCTTGACCAGCTAGACGACAAACTATGGGCCGAAGGGGCCCCTGGTACGACTTCTGTAGTGTAGCGGGGCGTAAATATCTTCTGGGTTCGGAGCAGGGCCGGAGCTCCGAACTGGGGCTCTGAACCAGGGCTCCGAACTGGGGCCTCCGAACTGGGGGCCTCCGAACTGGGCCCTCCAAACCGGGGCCTCCGAACTGGGGCCTCCGAACTGGGGCCTCCGAACCGGGCCCTCCGAACTGGGGGCCTTCGAACCGGGGGCCTCCGAACTGGGGGTCTCTGAACTGGGCCCTCCGGACCGGGGCCTCCGAACCGGGGCCTCCGAACCGGCCGGGGAGGGTCCGGAGACTAGCTCTGAGGAGCTCCGAAGGGAGCCCGAAGGCTAACTCCAAACAGGGCTCGAAGCCTAACTCCGAGGAAGGCCCGGAGGCTGGCTTCGAAGTTAGCCTGAGACTTAGCTTCTTGCGGTCTTCAGGGGATCTCGAGGGCTTAGCCTCGGAGGGCTCCGAAGGACCTCGCTCCAGAGGGCTTCGACGGGGCCTGGGGCTTCGCCCTTGCAAGCTCTGGCATAAACCTTGAGACTTTGGAACAGTTCTTGGGGAGGAAACAGGCTTCGACAGTTTTGGGCTCCGGGCCGAAGGCTGTCGGAGGCTGACGTCATTTGGCCCCTGTTCAGGGGAAACATATTCCCCCAACAGTCCCGTTGACCATGAGTAAGTTCAACGATATCAGTCGGGAGCAGGAGACTGCACCCTACAATGGTGGGATCAACAACTACCTCGAGTTTCCCGAGACCTCAAAGGTGGTAGCAGTAACGACTGCCATGAAAGTTATATCCAAGATATGGAGGACTTACAAAAGCCACCTTGTCACAAAATTTGTTGACAAATGTCGAGCTCTTCACAAGGTACCCATTTTTGAAAAGGGAGGACTGAGACTAATTTATCAAAATGAATACCTCAAATGATTTCAAGGCACAAAGCTCTGCCAAGAAAGAGCTCTGAGCTAGGAATAAGCTACCCTACATCCTTGGTTCAACTGGTTACGTGGGGATGAAAGATAGGTGGTTGGCTGAAGATGGCAAGATGAACAGTGAGGGGAAAGAAAATCCATGGCAACAATTTCCTAGAAGAGCACAATCATTTCTAAGGGCCCGGGGGAGACTGACAGATAGTGGTGAAGTGACATGGACCTCGAGCGAGGCAATGACAGTGGCTGAGAAGGTCAAAGATCTGGAGGAATCGATGTGGAGGTGCTCTCTGCGAAGATCAAGAGGGATCTATACACATATATCGCGAGTAGCTTAGCTCGATAGGGTATTTTCCTTCTAGACCAATCTACAATTGATAGCCCTCATGCGAGAAAGAGCAGTTGTGCATCAAGAGAGGTTGAGCAGCGATTGATGTGCAGTGGTTTGGATGACACCATCGACTAGCTAACTGAACCAACCACGTACAAGCTTATCATAAAGCCTGCAGGGGTTCATATTGAGGTGGCAAGGGGTGTTGTCTATCCACATCAATAGGAGATACACAACTTGCCAATAAATTAGGGATTTGTAGTGGTGTCTATTGATTTTGTGCACCCCAACACGGAAGACATCCCATTGCCTATTCCTCCGAATGACGAAATCACCACCCTTCATGCTGCCCATCTTACAAGAGTACAGTGGAAATGGGTGGATATTTTGGTCGATGCCAAAAACCTCTAGCTGCTCAGCCAAGCTACTGCTCAACCTTCTACTGAACCTCCAGCTACTCAGCCACATATTGTTGTTGCATCTGTTGCAACCACACCTATTCAGCCATCTACTATTGTTGCACCTATCGATCAAGGTGAAAATGTCATTACTATGTTACCGTCAAATAAGCCAATGATTCAACACAGAAAAACAAAGAAGGCCAAAAAGACTAAAAAAGAGGAAAAACCTAAGGTCACGTTAGCCTGGACTCTCCCACATGCTAAGTACGAACAAGGCAAGAACCTGCAGCCTCAAGATCAGTTAAGAAGGGGAGGGCAAGCCTTAATCGACCTCCATGAATTATATCTCAACGACTGCAAAGAAAACAGAAGTTAGGTCATTGTAATATACAAGAAACAACATTTCTAGACCACTCATGATGACTATTTCTTGGTATGCTTCAACGATTTATACGATCTTTTTAACTTGGACGCTGTCGATATCAGCTTGATGCAGTGCTAGACATTGTAAGTTACTTAACCTATATTTTATATTAAAGTCAACACATTGTTATGTGGTATTAACTACTCTTTCATATGTGCAAGATAATGTGGCAACAATCCAAGAATCTACATTTCAAATTTGTGGATCCGCAAATATTTGCAATGTCGACAATCGAGGTCGATAGGAAGTCGTGTGTCGACTACCTATGTAGTTTACTCACCTCATGCATCGCAAGAGACCGACAAGTAATAGGCATAAACCACTTTAATGGACATTATGTCCTAGTACTCATCGACCCCAAGTGGAAGACCATATGGTACATTGACTCGGCAAGACCAAAGGGACCAAATGGCGAGCACAACGAGAGGGACTTCTCAGTACTCAAAATTTTAATTAACGAGTAAGGTTTTATTCACTTCATTACAACTTCAACCTTCAACCTATTCTTGTTTAATTCAATCTCATTATACCTCATTACGGAGCTTTCGAAGGAGCTATCGATATGAACAAACTAAAAGAACTGCAACGCCTACCATTGGTTCATAAAACCGTAGTGTCTGTAAGTCTCTAAATGTTTACCTTTTCAAATTTAATGTGTTGTCCAAACTAATCGTGTATTTCCATAACAGTGCTACATTCAACCTCCTAGAAACTTGTGTGGATTTTATGCTACACACCATATGAGGCTAGCCATGAAGATAACGGATCTTAAATCACCCGACGTAATATATTATCGTGACCATTGTTCTTCCATTTCATTCACTTTTCACTTATGTAAACATTGACTGATGTCAAAAACTTAATTTACCAGAATTCAACCTACCTGATGGCAGTCTTAGCGACACTGATTTGTCGGACATCCGTTCACGACTAGCGGTATTCCTCATGGAACAAGTCTTCACAAAGAATGACACTTTCCATTATAAGGACCAGTATTAATGTTTCAATTTGTCATGTAATGGTTGTAAACATTTGGTGAAACATATGGAATATATTTTTTTATCGATGCTTTGTTTGTGCAATGCAATATGTGACGGTGGTATTTTATGATGAATTATGTGATGTATTTTCTGTGATGAATTCTATGTTATTTGCAATTTAAAAAGGTGGCTGTCAAATCCCGACTTTGATTCAGGATGCATCCTAAAAATAATTATTTTTTTGATATGACCATAACATTAGTGACAGGTGACATTATCCCCTAAAAATAATTATTTTTTTGATATGACCATAACATTAGTGACATGTGACATTGGCCACCCATCCCTAAAGGCCACAATAGTAACGAGTGTAAAGTAATCCGCGTCATTTCATATAACCTATTCAGGATGCAGCCTAAAAATAATTATTTTTTAATATGACCATAATATTAGTGACAAGTGACATTGGTAACCCGCCCCTAATGGTCATAATAGTGATGGGTGTAAAGTACACCCCATCACTAAATATGACCTCTAGTGATGGGTAACCAATGTTACCCGTCACTAAAAGGGGGCATGCCGTACGCGGAGGGGACCTGGAGAGACATTTTAGTGACAGGTATTTATCTATCATTAATGATAGGGTTTTACTGATGTGATAAGGGTGACAGGGACATGCCCGTCACTAATGTACGTTATGATCCATCACTAATGTATGTTTCTGTTGTAGTATGTGTAATTGTGTAAAGCTAAGTGCGAGTTTTGCCGAGTGCATTACCTCAGGCACTCGACAAACCAAACTTTGCTGAGTGTACTCTAAAATATACACTCATCAAATGTTTAACTCTTGATAAAGTTCAATGTTTGTCGAGTGATAAGTCAAAGGCACTCAGTAAACCTTTTGAAAAAAATCTCCCTTGAAAGGCTTGTCAGTGTTACAACGACTCAGAAAAAATAGGGTTTGTCGAGTGCCACTAACGGATACTCGACAAACTTAGTCTATTGACTGAACCATGTAGCGTGCCACATGTCCAAGTTCCCGAGTTTGTCGAGTGTTGTTTAAAAAACTCTCGGCAAAGTTGAATTACCCATTATTTCATGTGAAATCATATTTTGAGCCCATGTAGGTCAAATTTAATTCGAAGTAGGTCAAATTTGAACTACATGTGCATGAAATAATGACTAAAAAATTATAGAAAAATCATATTTATATTCATGAATCCATTTTGAATATTTTACCACTAAATATAACAAAATATTAAAAAAATATAAGTTGTGACACTCGGGCGGTAATATGGAGCTTAATGGTTTTTTAATTATAGAAAATTAAATTGAAGCCTAAAAAATTTGATACTTGACATGGTGTTATTATATAATACATATATACTATAATAAAAATTTTAAAATGTTTCGAGAAGTTTTTCTTGTATGACATTTAGAAATCACAAATTATTCAACTAGGTTTAAGAGTTTAGATATGGAATGAGTTAGTTTTAAAAGCAAATTGATATTTAAATATTTGTTTGAACTTAAAACTTTTTTACTATGAAAACTCATCGTATTTTATACCATGCCAAAAATTGGCATTTTTATGGTTAGTTTGCTATTTTAGTTAATTAAATCTTTCTGTAGGATTTAAACTGAGAAGATGCCAATTTTGAACTGCAATTGCATGAAATAACAAAAAAATTGTCCGAAAAAATCATACTTATATTTTGAGTGCTAAGTTAGGCCTTACACATGAAAGTTAAAGAATATTTAAGATATCATAATGAAGGCACTCTGTGGACTAGAGACACATTCTTGGTGTTTTAATTTTAAACAATTCAAACAAAGTAAAAAAAACTCCGAAACTTGGCACGATGTTATTATATCGTACGTATATACTGTCATAAAAAATTAAAAATATTTCAAGAAAATTTTCATATATGATGTTTAGAAACCGGAGATTCTTCGAGGAAATTTTAGAGTTCAGTGAAGGAATGGCTATAGGTTTTGTTGGGGGAAAATACTCCATCTTCAGGGCTATTGCTGCAACAGGACAAAGGCAGGTGATTGAATCAAAGGTTTCCAGCAGGTAACTCCAGGAGTACATTGGATCAAGTTCGAAGTATGGAGGTGAACTCTAGTTCGGAGTATATCTTTGAACTTGGACTCTTCCGAAAGCCTTCCTGCCAGCTAGGATGGAAGACTTATCTTCTATCTCATTAGATTAGTCTTTTACCATTTTAGCCGTATTAAGGGTACCGAATAGTTTCCACTATGTCGGTTGTAACAGAGGGATAAAAGGGTCTTTTCCTTAATGTTTGGGCCTATAAATACCCCCCGTTTTACCGTGTAATGACGACGGAATACAAGTTATTCAATACACATCTTCGAACTATTTTGAGTTATTATCCATTCGGAGGCTCGAAATAGTTTATTTCGCAAACACTTCGTTTGTCAGTTTCTAACTTTCAGAAACCTGTTAGCGTAATCTTTTACGCCAACAGTTGGCGCCGTCCGTGGGGAACCTAGTCTAAAAAACGTCGTTCTCTACAAAATTCTCAAACCATGCCTCCCAAGCGGAGTGCAGGTGGTAGTCCTACTCGGAGGTCCCCTCGGACCTCCGGAGTAAGATCTTCAAGCACGGTCGAGGTCGGAGGACCTTCGGTAATTCTTCCACCTCAAACCCCCGAAGGGATTCCCCTTCCTCGAGCATACGGAGTTCCTCCCCCAACTCCATCTATACTTCGGCCAGCCGGAGTCCCTCTTCCACCTCAAGTTCCACTTCGAACTGATGCGTACAGTTCTCAAGACCCGGAAGGTCCTTCCGGAGGAGATGAAGATGGTCTTGGTGATATGGCCGCTCAAATGGCCAGTCTCCAAGCTGAAGTAGCAAGGTGGTGGCAAGAAGCCACAGATAGGCTTCGTTCTCCGGCCACCCCAGTCATCCCCGAAGTGCCCGAAGACGACGAACTTCCTTATCCTGAAGCCCCGAAGAACGCTTCCTTTGACATCAAATCTCCACTGCATCCTGAGTTGCAGAAAGTGTGCTTCGACCCTAAGTTCAAAACTTCGAAGGTTTGTAAATATTCCGGAGATGAAGATCCTGGAGAGTTCGCCCGCTCTTATGCATTAGCAATTGAAGCCAGCAGGGGAGTGCGAGACACTATGGCCAAATGTTTTCCCCTACCTCTTGAAGGAGTGGCACTACGGTGGTTCTGGTCTCTGAAGCCAGGATCAATCAGATCATGGGTGGAGTTGAGGAAGAAGTTCGTGAGCAACTTTCAGGGTACCTTCGTACCCCCAATGTCAACAGGAAGTCTTTTCCAGGTGAAGCAGCTCCCCGGAGAGACTTTAAGACAATATTTCAAGTGCTTCGCTCATACGAAGTCGCAAATTCGAGGGTTAACTATGTCTTCTATAGTTGACGCAGCTCGAGAGGGAGTTATTCATGCGAGCCTCCTTGATAAACTTCACAAGAAAAAGATATCTGCTGTTGCTCAGTTGATGCCTTATTTCGAGGAATATGCAAGGTCAGAAGAGGGGTGGCTTTAGAGAACTACCGCAACTCCGTCAATCGTGCAAGAAGTAAGCTGGAAGTCAAGTCTTGAATATTGTACCTTTGTAGAAATTTGCCCCAAGGACTTCGCAACCTTCAGGAAGCAAGACCAGCGGCTGGAGGCCGCTAGGGAAGCCGGCTGGCAAAGCCCAGGCCTTCTTCTACTGTGTCCATGGTGAGAATCGAAGTCACGCAACTGATGCGTGCAAATCTATACTTGCCTTAAGAGGCGAGTACTTGGAAAGAACTTCGGGTCGAGGCACTACTGACCGAGTTCCGATTGAAGTACGTCTGAAGCCTGTTCAGGCCGTGGCGCAGATAGAGAACTTCGACCCTGCAAGACGGCCTCCGGTGGTCAATGTTATGCCACCTCTGAAGCAAGTAGATGGTTAAGATCGAGGAAAAAGAGTAGTCCTCCCCATCTCCGGAGGAGGGACCCTCGGAAGTATGTCAAAGAAGCAGAGAAGAGAATATGTTAGAGAAATGGGCCATATTGGAACCTCCTCGTCTGCAACTACTATGCCTGAGTGGTCCCATGTGCCGATATCTTTTTCTGCAGATGATGCAGCTGGTATAAAGTTTCCGCATGCAGACCCACTCGTCATCACTGCCAACATAGCAGGGATTGAGGTCCAGAGAGTGCTAATCGACGAAGGGAATTCGACAGATATTATCTTTGTCCAAGCTTTTGATCAACTCTACATCTCCAGGAAGCATCTTCTTCCAGCAACCCGTCCTTTGCAAGGCTTCGCAGGACCCCCTCTCGATGCCCTCGGCCAAATTAGCCTGGAAGTCACTTTCGGAGAAGGGCTATTGGCCAGGACGGAGGAAGTAATTTTTGATGTTGTGGATGCCCCATATGCATACAATGTTATCTTTGGAAGGGGCATGCTGAATCAATTCGGAGCTGTGGCGCATCATAATTACTTGTGTATAAGATGCCCACATAGGCGGGAGTGCTTACTGTTTTTGGAGATCAAGCCACCGCGCGAAGAGCGGAGTATGGTCATGGCCGCCCTCCTCTTGACCCGAGACAGGTGAACAGCGTGCAAGACAACCCGGAAGATCCTTCTACTCCTAGCAAATCTTCGAAGAAGTCCTTCCCAAGGCCAAGCCCTGAAGGAGAGATTGCAACGAAGGTTATTGTCAAAGATGGCAAGGAATATTCATTTCAATTCGGCAAGGACTTACTTCCAGAAGTCGCTACTTCGTTAGAGAAAGTAGTTGAGGAGAATTTAGATGTCTTTGCCTGTTCTGATGAAGACATCACCAGAGTCAGTCGGGATATCATTGAACACAGTTTACTCATGAACCCGAAGGCTCAGCCTATTCGGCAAGGACTCCGGAAGCTGTCTACGGAGAGGGCTATCCTTTCCAAAGACGAAGTGGAAAAGCTGCTGAAGGCCAGGATTATCAGGGAAGTGGCTCATACGGAGTGGTTAGCCAACCCAGTCTTCGTTAGGAAGAAGTCTTCCGGGAAGTGGCACATGTGTATTGACTTTACATCTTTGAATAAAGCATGCCCCCGTGACCCCTACCCCATGCCCCAAATTGATCAATTCATTGACTCTACTGCCGGTTCGGAGTTATTAAGCTTCCTCGACGCGTACTCCGGCTATCACCAAATCTGGCTAAAACACGAAGATGAAATCAAGACAAGCTTTGTAACTCCTTCGGGAGTCTTCTGTTATGTAAGAATGCCCTTTGGCTTAAGAAATGCCGGGGCTACTTTTTCGAGGTTAATTGCTAAGGCTCTAGGTCATCAATTAGGTCGCAATGTAGAGGCCTATATGGATGATATTGTAATAAAGAGTGCTTTAAAGAACCAGCATAGCCTAGACTTAGCAGAAACATTCAACAGCCTTCGGGCATGTGGGACCCGTCTTAACCCCGAAAAATGTATCTTCGGGGCGCAGGCTAGAAAGTTGTTAGGGTATTTAGTTTCAAGCAGAGGGATTGAAGCTAGCCCCACTCAGATAACTGCGTTGCAAAGGATGGCTCCCCCGGAGAATTTAAAGCAAGTGCAAAAGCTGACTGGTCGTCTTGCAGCACTTAGCAGTTTTTTGGCAAGGTCTGCGGATAGAAGTTTGCCCATTTTCAAAGCATTGAAGGGGTCCGAAGATTTTGCGTGGACACCGAAGTGTCAAAAGAGCTTCGAAGATATTAAGAATTATCTCGGTAACCTCGCTACACTCACGGTGCCTATTGCGGACAAAACCCTACTCCTCTACCTTGCAGCTACTGGCTCCGCTGTCAGTGCAGTCCTTGTCAGAGAGGTTGATTTCAACGGGAAGTTGGTTCAGAATCCAGTTTATTTTGTGTCCGAAGCATTGTCCGGAGCAAAAACAAGATATTCCGAGCTTGAGAAGTTTACTTATACTCTGATAATGGCTTCGAGGAAGTTAAGGCATTATTTCTTAGCCCATAATATAATTGTACCAACTTCATATCCCTTGGGAGATATGCTCCGAAGTAAGGATTCTACAGGAAGGATTGGGAAGTGGGCCGTTGAATTAGCACCCTTTGGCATATCCTTCGTGGCAAGGACAACAATTAAGTCACAGGTGTTGGCGGATTTTGTGGCAGAATGGACTCCCCCTGCAGCATGGGCTCCGGAGAAGCCAAGTGAAGGAATTTGGACCATTTACTCCGATGGAGCTTTCCAAGCATCTGGAGCAGGCGTCGGAGCAGTGATAATTTCGCCTTCAGGGCAAAAGGCAATGTACTCCGCAAGACTCAACTTTAAGTCTACCAATAATACGGCGACGTATGAAGGAATTTTGCTAGGACTTTGAAAGGCACGTGCTTTAGGGGCTACAAGAGTTGTTATTAAGACAGATTCTCAAATTGTAGCTGGGCACGTAGACAAGAGTTTTCAAGCTCGGCATCCACAGCTTGTAAAATATTTAGAAGAGATCCGTAAGATCGAAGCAGCATTTAAAGGGATTTCCATTCAGAGTATACCCAGAGCAGAAAATGTGCAAGCTGATATCTTGGCAAAAGCTGCAGCCGGAGCTATGGACATTCCAGAAGAGGCTTTTTACGAAGAACTCAGTACACCTTCGGTGCCACAGATCCCTTCTGTGGAAGTCCTTTGCATTCCAAGTACAGATTGGCGAAGTTCAATTATGGAATTGTTGCAAGGAGAAGCAAGTATGTCTGAAGGGCCACATCTTTCAAGGTTGAAACTCAGAATTCAGAATTATCATATAATCAACGGTATTTTGTACAAGGCCGGAGTATGTTCCCCTTTGCTCCGATGTATACCTCAAGCCGAAGGTCAAGAAATTCTCCGAGAAATTCATGAAGGTCTCTGCGGTAGTCATTTGGCCCCTCGAGCTTTGGCAGGAAAGACACTTCGCCAGGGGCTTTATTGGCCTACAATAGTAGCTGATGCGGAGAGCTTAGTCCGTACTTTCCAAGGATGTCAGTGGATGGGACGAAGAAGTCATCGCCCACCAACAACTCTTCAAGTCATTGCTCCAGTATGGCCCATGGCCAGATGGGGCATGGATCTTATTGGCCCCTTCCCAATAGCAAAAGGAAATTTGAAATTCACAGTGGTAGCAATTGAGTACTTTTCCAAGTGGGTCGAAGTAGAGCCCCTAACAACTATCATTTCGAATAATGTACAGAAATTTTTCTAGAAAAATATCATATGCCGGTTCGGAGTACCTCGACAGCTGACAGTTGACAATGGAACACAATTCGATGCAGAACCCTTCAGGAAATTTTGTGAAGATCTAGGCATCCAATTATATTTTGCTGCAGTAAGACATCCTCAGTCTAACGGAGCTGTTGAAAGAGCCAATGGTAATATCTTGTCAGGGCTGAATCGAAGAATAGTGGGATTGGCAAAAGGATTGTGGACCGAAGAGCTCCCGAAGATCCTATGGTCCATTCGGACAACTCATACAAGGTCTACCGGTTTCACTCCTTTCAAACTATTATTCGGAGACGAAGCTATGATACCGACGGAGCTTAAAGGAGGATCCCTTCACAGCACCGAACCATAAATAGAAGCAGAAAGGAAAACTTTGCTTGATTTAACAGAAGAGGCAAGACTTCGAGCTGTCGCCAATTTGTCAAAGTATCAGCAGCAGACGAAGACTTGGTTCAACCCGAAGGTTAAGATTAATGAACTTAGGCCGGGTCATCTCGTTTTGCGAAGTATTGTAGCGCCAGGGAAATTAGGAAATAAGTGGGAAGGTCCATACATAATTGTGCGCTCAGGGCGCCCTGGTTCTTTTAAGTTAGCTAATTTGGAAGGAGAAGAGTTAGCGCATACATAGCATGCGGAGCACCTAAAGCGATATTTCGCATAGGTGCTCCTTGTATTCATTTATAAACGCCTTCCGAATCAATAAAGCTTATGGTTCAGATAATGCCTACCCCCCAAATACTTCCCACATCTAGTGGACACACTGGAATAGCGAAGTTGACTGGGAGGGAAGTGTCATTAATTTGAATCATCTTTTTCGGACTTCGGACCACTGGTCCGAAGATTCCGACGAGGTGGGAAAGTCACAAAGAAAACGGATTCCAAGCCACCGGCTTGAAAGCATCCGTAAAAAGAGTCCAAGGAGACCACTGCAAATTCCAAACCACCGGTTTGATAGCATTCGCAAAAAGAGCCGAAGGAGGCCAAAACAAAACAGAGTTTGAGCTGATAAGCTTCGAGTATCTGTGAAAAGAGTCCAAAGTGACCAATCGTTTGGGACACTAAAGTGTCCGGAAAGTTGTCCGAAGTGATTTCTTTCAAAGAAAAAGGTACTAAGTTACCAGTTTTCAGACTTCAAGTAGTCGAAGACACTTTATAAGATTTTAATCAATCTTTAAAATGCTGAGGAGCTCCGAGCATCCAAAATTGTACTCCTAAGTTTTTCTTTGCGCCTAACCATCTTTGACTATAGTTCGAAGTTGCTTACGCCCAAAGAGGGGCTGGGAAGTAAGGAGAAAATTTTGAAAATCGATATTTATTATCTGAACAAATTACAATTACATCACGAAAAATCGGTATCTATGCCAAGAAGGAATCGAAGACCCCTTCGACCTCTAGAGCTATTGCTAAGGTTGGAACGACTAGTTCCAGAGCCGGGAGTTCTAACAACTTTACATTTAACTCTTCTACCTCCCTTTGAAGCTCTAAAATCTTTCTGTTCTTGTTGAAGCTCGGCCCAAGTTCGGAGTCGTTAGGGGCTCCTTTCCCAGCTTCCAAGTTCTGCAGGTTTTTTCCCCTGAGCTTCAGCAATACCTTCATCTTCGGACCATGCAATGTCTTCAGAAGATGAAGTTTCCAAGTTAACTTATTTTTCTTCCTCTTTAATATAAGATAGTATATGTTTACATATTTCGGGCGCAATTACACCGGAGCTATCTCGAGGAACTAAAAATCGAGGTCGCTTGTGAAGTTTTAAAAGATCGAAGGTAGCCCATAACAGGCGGAGTTCTTCGGTAATGTTTAACAGTTTGATATCATCCATATGAGTTGAAGCCTAAGAACACGATAAACAAATTTTCATTCATAATGTATGAAAAGCATGATTCTTTACATAGTTAGGATCCTAAAGCAGATCTAGACCTACGGGTTTGGCGGAGGCTGGCTGCTCGAAGCTTGCGACCGGGCTTGCTTCTGGCGTTGCCCTTCATCAATCCAAGCCTTGATCGCAGTGCGACCTTTGGCTCTCCATGAAGCTTGGAAGGATTGCCAAGCAGCAGCCACGTCTTCAGAAGGATTGAGAAGCCGGCTTTCCTCGAAGGTAATAGGAGCCGCCCCTGCATTCGGAGTTATTGATATTCCCAGATCCTCGTAGTAACGAAGTACGCCGAGAGCAGCCACTTGTCCGGAGATTTCTCCGTACCGAATGCCTGCCATCTTCATCATCTTCGCAGCTGCTTGGATCATTTTTAACCATCGAAGCAGGGAGACGTTGTCATTTGAAGGAAGTGTCCCAGTAGTACCAAAGTACTCTAGAACACCTAGGAGTTGGCTCATGACCTCCGCAGCTACCTTCTCCGATTTCAGCTTATCTTCAAGTAAAGCGTCCTTCTCCGAAGTCAACTCCTCCACCACAGCGGAGAGCCTAGCTACCTCCGTAGCTAAAAATTTTTTCTGGTTAAGCAGGTGGCTAGCCTCCTCTACAGCTTTGGCCTTTTCCTCCCAAAGCTTGACAAGTTCAGCCCTCGCCGTAGCATGCTCCGCCCGCATCTTTTCTATTTTTGCCCGAAGCACAATTTGTTCTGCTTCGAGCTTCTCATTCGCAGTTTCCAAGCTTTGTCTGGCCCTCCGCTCCGCTGAGACCATGTTGTCTATGTGGGAAACTCAACCTTCGGAAATGTTAAGATTTCACTGAAGAGTAGTAATTTCTTCTCGAAGGCGAAGGCTTCCGCACTCGTTTGAGACAGCCGCAGCTTGGGCCAAGACTATTTGCTGCAAAGAGGAAAACTCAAGGTGAGAAATTTTTCGTAGGTAAGATTAATTTTGTTTTGCAGATACTTCGTACCTAGTACGCTGCACGCTCCATGATGACATTGAGCTCCGAACCCTCTGCTTCGCTCAGGATGGCTACCAAGTCTGTCTCCCCGACTTCGCGATTAGCTCGATCCAAAGGCTCGAGAAAAGTCCGAAGTCCGGTTCTTCGCTCCAAGAAAGGAGCTAGAATAGGGAGCATAGACAAATCCCTCTGGTCGTCTTCGTTCGGCGAAGGGTCAAAGCGCTGAGCTGTATCCTCAAGAACTTCGGCAAACTGACCCCCCTCTATAGATTGACCTCCGTCTGTTGATTTAGATGGAGTTAATCCTGAACTCGGAGCAGGGAGGGGGTCCATTTTGCCTTTACCTTTTCCAGGTCCCATTTGGGCGATTTTTGGAATTGGCTCCGAAGTTGCTGAAGCCCCAAGAGTTGCATCTTCGGGACGAACCTCTTCCATATGAATGGGTCCTGTTGAGGCAAAGGTATTATACATTGTATAGTTTTGTAGGGAAAATGAACAAAGGGATTATGCAAAGTTTACCTTCGAAGTCTTGTCGACGGGTGAGCATTGGGCTGCTTGGGTGTCGCGCCCCGATTTAATAAATCAGGACTTTATTGAAATTCCATAGAAAATCAATAACACAAGACGTTCATCATGCGACCACGTACAATACGGACAATCATTCACGGTTCGTAGACCGCATTAATACAAAAGTGAATAAAGGAGAAGAGAAACTAATAAAACAAGGGTCCTAGATGAACGCCTCCTTCCAGTCTCGCCTTGACTGGGTCGCTACTCCAGACCTTCATCCTCCTCGTAGTAGACTGGCTCTGATGTTGTAAGTCAACGGGGTGAGTACAGAAGTACTCAGCAAGCCACCAAATGCAAATATAATGCAAGGTAATAACAAGGGAGATAGTGGCTAGTTTAGCGGAAGCAGCATAATTGTAAAGCTTTAAATGAGAGCAATTTATTAGTACGGAAAAGTAAACATGTGCATGTGTATCATCATCTTCTAACTCGAGGGGTACAGTCAGCCCCACCTCGCTCAACAGTCCTTACATGCCATGAATAACTTGAACATTCAAACAATTGTAAACTAACTGCGAGTAGTCACACAACCCGCCCTTGACCGTGGGCTCGGCTTTTCGAAAAGATTGATTTACTCTGATCAGAGATGTACCACTGTACCCACAAGGCACGCACTCATCACCTACACCGAAGTGTAACGAGATGACCCATCACATGGGAACTCGTGCCAAAACCTTCCATATAGTCCTCCCCGACTCAATAGCACCCTCTTATGGGTTTCATATGGTGTCCCGACGCATCGGAGCCCCACCATACCCCCCCTTGAGCCTCGTCGGTACAAGTCGCCCGCAGGCTAGCCCCTTGCCCCCTCCTCTATGGTGCATCGAGCCGGAGCATTCCATACTTCCAGTCAGGACTTACCCATTAGACTTGTGGTTGGTACGGAAGTGCTTTGCAACAGATCCCGCAGACCGGTCCTTATAGTGCCCCGGGTGCGACAAACCAGTGCCCGAGCTTGCACCCGGAACCCACCATACTTATAACCTAGCCAACTCCAACAGAGTCCAGAGACGAGAATAACAGGGAAATTCATATACGGAAATCCAGCTATCTACGACTCGTTCTTTTTAACCTATAGCAGTTGTGCCGGTACATTGGGCACTAGCTAATATTTTTATAGTAGAGTGACAAGGAGTTAAGGCTCAATAAGCATGGCTTGGGTTTGCACACAAGGACAGGGATCTAATAAATATAAGTGTAAGGCTTGAATATTCAACTAATGCAATATTAACCTATGGGTTATAGCGATAAGTTATTAATACATGGGCTCAATATGATCAACTGTATCCACAGAGGTGGTCGATGACTTGCCTTGCTCAGCAAATGGGGATGGAGGAACCTCGGGGTAGAACTCCTGCTCCTCGACGAACTCGTAGTCTTCTCGATACGGAAAATAAACAATACATTCAATAAACAGATAAGATTCACCAAATATTAAACATACACATTTGTAGGTTTTATTATGTGAAGTAATATTTTAATATTTCAAGGTTTTGTTCAAAACAGTAAAGTTTAATGTTTTAGAATTTTTCCCAATTTATTTTCTGTATTATTAATTTTAACCCTAAGGGATTTTTTATTCATTTATTTATTAATAATATTTTGGGTAACAGAAACTTACTGTTTTTATGGTATTAATGTGTAGAGAATAATATTCTGGTTCTAGCAAAATTTGAATGGTGAAATTTGGAGTTAAAATGAACAAGATATGAATTTTTGAAGTTTAAACAATTTTCTGGAATTTTATTTAAACAGAAAACAGTCCCTGGTCCACGGTGAACCAGGTTCACCGTGAACCCGTGACTATTCGCGTGGACCGGGTCAACCAGGACCGTCGGATCTTGATCCGGCGATCGGGCGCGGGGCGGGATCCCTTTAATGAAAACGGACGGCTAGGATTAGATCTCGCGAACCGGTATGACGTGGACGCACCAGATCGCTCCAGCATTTTAAGTCGCGATCGACGGCTGTAAGCGCTCGGTACCGCTTTGATCAGATCCGAGGGCCCTGATTAAATCCCGGAGGGATTTAATCGTAGCCCTCCGATCACGATCGGACGGCTGTGGGTGCGTCCGGCACGGCACGTGCGTAAGGGGTACGTACCCCCTTCGTCTCCGGCGACGGCGGGCTCGGGTGCGGCCACGGCGGCGACGGCGAGGGCCTAGGAGCCTAGCGAAAGCCAAAAATGGAACCAGGGGGTCGAGACGGTCTCGGCCATACCTTCGGTGGCGACGGCGGGCGACGAATGGCGAAGGCGGCGAGGGTAGACGGTGAAGGTGGTTCGGGAGCTCGACGGCGACGACGATCCGGGGGTCTTCACGACCGATGGAGTGGTGGCCGAGGATGGGTGAGCTCCGGCGGTCACGACGGTGGCGGTGGCTAGGACAGGGGAGGTCCGAGGCGAGGGCGAGGGCTCGCCGGAGGCGAAGCAGAGCAAAAATGCCAAAAAGAAGGTGGCGGCGCTCTGTTCTCGCTCGGCTTGGGTTGCTACGGTGTGGACTGAGCGCGGTGAGGGCGAGGGTATAAATAGGGGTCACCGGCGGCACCTAAACGGAAGGAAACCGAAGGTTTCCAAGAACTCTGGCGAGGGTTTCCTAACTCTCGGCCGAGCTCCCATAAACGGCAAAACGCGTCGGGATTACAAGGAAAGGGATCATCGGCAGTAGGGGAAAGTGATCCGAGGCAAAACCAGGCGAATGCGGGCGGCCGGCGGCGAAACAGGAAAGAGATCGCCGGAGGAGGGAAAGGGGATCCCCTTCCCGGGAGGAAGACGATCCTGACAGGTGGGCTCCACCTGTCAGTGAGTGATCCAAAAAGGAAGGGGGCTGACAGATGGGCCATGGCTGTCAGCGGGTGAAGGGGGTTGTGAGGAGGCTGACTGGTGGGGCCGAGGCGGGGCGCGGGCGGGAGGAGAGAGGGGAGCGGCGCCGACAGGCGGGACCCACTCGTCAGAGAGAGAGCAGTGATGGGCTGGGCCAAAAAGGCTTTTGGAGGGAGTTTCGGGGTTGAGGCCCATTAAGGATTAAAATTGATTTCTGATTTAAAATAATTCCAGAAATTCGAATATTTGATTAAGGGTTGAATCACTGTTGATAAAAATTTGTAAAAATTCCTAAAATTGTATTTTGGCCTCTAGTTCATCTCATAAAATTTTCAGGTCCAGATTTGGAGTATTTCTCCCTGTTTGGCTTTATTTAGGCTCTTTTGTGATTTCTCCTTTAATAATAAAATCCAAAAATGATTTAAATATTATTTTCTTTTTATTTTATTCCTTTTTAATTTCTGGGGTGTTACATTGGGGGGGTCAAAAGCTACCCCAAAATCTTCGTCGGAGTCAAAATTCACGACTAAAGCTTCGGGAGCTGCAGTCGTTGCTTCGTCCAGAATCGAAGTTGATTCTGTAGCAACTTTGGCTCCACCTTCGTTCATAGGGGCTTCATCACGCGGGAAGTCTTCTTGAGCAGCCAAAGTTTCAACTTGCCCAAAGTTGCTTGGAAACTCTAGCACGTTTGCAACATTGCCAGTGTTTGTATTTGCTTGGGCTTCATCCTCGTCAATTAGGTCCACAAGAAGTCTACCTTCGTCCTTCGAAGAATCAGAGACCGAAGCCACCGGACTTGGAGGCACAACAACTTTTGGTTTTCAGGCTACCTTCTTTGACGGAGTCTTGATGGGGGCTGAAGTTCCAACTTCTGCCTTCCTTTTCTTAGGTCCTTTCTCCGAAGGCACCCAATCCAAAAGAGGAGGGGGAACAATTTCGAGTAACCCCCATACTCGGTTGAACCGTTCCCAAGTACCTACTAACTTAATCCTCCATTCTTTCTCGACCGGAGTCGGAACTCCCAGAATTTTCTCCGAAGCTCGCACAATTTGCTCCGAAGTCATAGGAGCTAGAGAGGCTGAAAGATAAGTTGACATTGGTTATTTTTTCAAATAAATATATATGAAGCATGTTGTTTTCGAAGTTACCTACAAGGCTCGAGCTCGAAGATATTTTTCGAAGGCCGCCCTCCGGATCTTCCTCGAAGGTGATTGGCCAGTTGGCCATTAGAGGGGGGATCTGAAGCCCGATGAACTCCTCTGCCAGATCCCGCATGCTCAGACGGTGGCTAATGCGTTGAAGTAGGCTAAGGCGAGCTTCGAGCTGGCCTGGATTCGGGTGGACAAGGGCTTCCCTCCGGAAGTTTATGTCCTGTAGAGGTCCCGCTAGCCGGCTTCCTGCCCCAACTTCGACGTAAAACCAGCGGAGGATCCAATCCATATACCACCTGGCATTGATAGCCTTGGCTGGAAATCGAAGAGCGTACTCATCTCGAAGCCGGAAGTTAATACTCCCGAACGCCACCACAATCTTCTCACCTCCGGGGCCTACGAAGGTCTTGGCCTAGCAAGAAGCTCGGTGTAGGGCTGTGAAGATTTATGCTCTTCGTTCGCAGCCTTCAGCCCACAATGCCCATTCGAAGATGGCGAGACATGCTATCGCGTTCAGAGAGAGTTGGGGGAGAGTAACATGGAATAAATCCAGTACCTCGGCTAGGAAGTCGATAGCCGGAAGCCCTAATCCTGCTTCGAAAAATGCTTCAAATACAACCACTTCTCCGGGCCTTGGCAAAGGAATAGCTTCTTTTCCAGGTTTGCGGATCACAATCTCCGAACTAATCTTCCCTTCTATTGCTGCCGCGAGCGACTCCCTCTTGTAGGTTGAAGGTCCCGGTTGGTAAGATTGATCCGCATACTTCGACGATGCCGGTAGGAGATCATGAGGACCATCATGTTGGGGATTTCTTCCCAGCACCGCCATTGGCGCTGCTACTGCCATTGTCGGAGTCGTCGTCGTTGATGTTGCCTCCGCTACTGCTGTCGCGGCTTGTTGCCGAGCTAAGGCTGAAGCCGCCCTAGGAACTTTAAAACTGGTCTTCGCCATGGAACTGCTCTGGTGGTTCAAGGAAGAAGATGGAGGCTAGGTTTTGTTTGCACTAAAGCGGTGAGAAGAGTACTTGAGAAAGGGTTGGGCCCTCTATTTATAGTCCAGGTCACAATTTTTTACCATTTGTGTTTTGCCGTTTCGCATTCCTGACCGTTATACCTTCGCGAAGTTAACGCATCACATGATTTCCGTTGGAGAAAAAAGCTAACGGTTATTTCTTCTAAGTCTAAAAAAGCTTTCGGGCTCCTCAAGTTAATTCTAAGATAGTTCGAACGTAATTTTCTTAGAAGTTGATTCGAAGTTTTGCATCTCCACGTATTTCGGAGGTGGATTAAATTTGTTAACCCCTGCGCATGATTATTTTTCTTGCGTATACTGCTCTCCTAACGTTACAGATCTAGTGGAGAAGCGTATTCGAGGGGCTACTGTTGGGGGAAAATACTCCATCTTCAGGGCTATTGCTGTAACAGGACAAAGGCAGGTGATTGAATCAAATGTTTCCAGCATGTAACTCCGGGAGTACATTGGATCAAGTTCGAAGTATGGAGGTGAACTCTAGTTCGGAGTATATCTTTGAACTTGGACTCTTCCGAAAGCCTTCCTGCTAGCTAGGATGGAAGACTTATCTTCTATCTCATTAGATTAGTCTTTTACCATTTTAGCCCTATTAAGGGTACCGAATAGTTTCCACTATGTCGGATGTAACAGAGGGATAAAAGGGTCTTTTCCTTAATGTTTGGGCCTATAAATACCCCCCGTTTTACCCTGTAATGACGACGGAATACAAGTTATTCAATACACATCTTCGAACTATTTTGAGTTATTATCCATTCGGAGGCTCGAAATAGTTTATTTCGCAAACACTTCGTTTGTCAGTTTCTAACTTTCAGAAACCTGTTAGCGTAATCTTTTACGCCAACAGGTTTGAAAGCAAATCGATATTTAAATATTTATTTAACCTTAAAACTTTTTCTAATACGAAGACCTGTGTATTTAATATAATGCAAAAATAGAAATTTTTAATGTCACTTTACTATTTTTTTACTATTTTAAAAATTTTGAAAAAATACTTTGCCGAGTGCCTCCCAATAAGGCACTTAGTGAAATTTCGAAACATTTTTTTAAAAATTAAAACCTTTACCGAGTGCCGCTCAAATAGGCACTCGGCGAATTACCTTTTTAGGGTATTTCCTGTGGGGATCTAGGCCCGGTCGCCAAGATCTAACGCTTGCGCCGCCGTTACCGAATGCTCGAGCCCTGCACCACCACCACCGGCCGCCTACCCCTGCGTCGTCTTCGGCCACCGGCATCCATGCCCATGTAGCCCCTGGCTGCCTAACCCCGCACCGCCCTGGTAGCCCTAGATGCCTTCCTTGCCCCCGACCATCAGCTCCCTAGAGTTGAGCCCTTCCCACCACCACCAACCCCGTCCCGCTGCTACCTCCCCTTCGCCCGGCTCCTCCCCGGCCTGCTGCTCCTCCATTCCACTGCCCGCGCTTCCCTCATGCTCTACCGATCCTCCATCCACAATTTTTATCGGTTACAATATGATTAATGTGTTTAATTGTATATTTTGTAATGCAATGCCATGTTTAACTGTATATTTTATAATGCAATGCCATGTTTAGTATATTGTTCTAATGTACAAGTTTTAGAAATTGTAAACATGTTTTTTTTTAATTTTTGCAAATGCACAAATTCATGTCATGAAGCAAAATATTTAATTTTGGTCTCTTTCCATTTTAGTGCAACTTTATTTGCATAATATTTGTACTCATACTTTATTTGCATAGTCTAGTTAGTGTTCAAGCAAAAATATACATATAAGCATATGTTTATGCCTCCATTAAGTTAGGTTCAATTTTAATGCTATCATTGTAATATATCTTCATGTTTTGATGTTTCTGTTGATTAATATGTTGTGTATGTGGATGCCGGCCATCATGTAGTGATGTGTATATGGATGTCGGCTATCGTGTCATGCTATTTGTGTCTAATGTGCTTTGTTCTTTGCATATTCTGTTAGTTTTGCTACATATTACAGAGGAGATGTTGTCAAATTTTTTTATATTTTCTATTTATTGTCACGTAACCTAGGCGTCCCCTGTTTAGAAGAGTTACGGTTTGGAATATGCATGTCTATACATATCTATGGCCGTAACTGTTTCGAACTATCCACGTTTCTTGGATTGCCAAAGGATGTGTAGATTGAGCTTGTTTTCATGCTCTGTTCCGATCCGACCCACGGTTTCGGCAACACCTCCCCGATGTTCTCCAAATGGAAATTCTCTTGGCATATTGTCAAGACGTGCGTTTGGAGAACACTGGGTAGCTACTGTCGAAATTCCATGATGGAGACGAGCGGGGCATGAAAACAAAACCAATCTGCACATCCTCTGGTGGGATTAGGACCTATTCTTACCTATTAGACATTTAGATGTATCTAGTTTACCTCTATCGTTAAAACATGTGTGGTGTTATTTCCTAGTTTAGTACAAGATTGATGATCGTGAGTGGATATACATGGGCCGCCCTAGCCAAGCCGAGGCGACTATGGATTGGATCAAAAAAACTAAAGTATTCTTAGAGTTAGCATTTGGTAGACATAATGGATGTGGCAAGACCTGGTGTCCCTGTAGTCAGTGCGAGAACAAGTGCCCACAAACAAAGGAGATCATGGATAAACACCTCTGCAAGTACGAGTTTATGCCAAACTATACCCGGTGAACGTACCATGGTGAGTCCTAGCGTCCTAGAGATGAGGTGGTGCGACAGCGCATCGACGACGATGAGGGAGGGGTTGGATGCATGCTAATAGATGACTTTTAAGATGCACATTTTGACGAAGCACGTGAAGAGGAAGTGCCGGAGCCAATGATAAAAGAGTTTTATAACATGTTGTCTGCATCACATCAACCTCTTCACGGATCCACTAGGGTTCCTCAACTTGATGCCATCGCACGCCTAATGTCCATTAAGTTCTAGTTTATATTGAGTCAAGAATGCTTTGATGTCATGCTGACGGTTTTTGGTAGCTTCCTCCCAGAAGGTCAGAGTCTTCCAAAGAGCATGTACGAGTCAAAAAAGTCCTCTGTGCACTTAAGATCACTACCACAAACATACATTAGTGATGAGTCATAACGTACATTTGTGACGGGCATGTCCCCCGTCACTCTTATCACGTCAGTAATGTGACATCAATAGTGATGGATAAACACCCATCACAAAAGGGCCAACCTCACTCATATGGGTTCACATATTATGGCTCTTTGGTGACGGTTGATAGTTGTCACCCGTCACTAATGTGTTCTTTAGTGAAGGGTGATGATTGTCAACCATCACTAATGTATTCTTTAGTGATGGGTGATTATTATCACCCATTACTAATAATATGGTCATTTCAAAAAAATAATTTTTAGGCTGCATCCTGAATTTGGTAGCCCACGTATGCAACATCCAAAGCACATCACAGACAATTTATCACATAAGATTCATTACAAAATTAGTATCACATATATTAACTTCTAACTCATTATCTTGAAGAACATGGCTAAAACAAAGATCCATACATAAGATAGTTTCATGGCTTCTAACTAATAGCTAACTTATAATGATATCAAAAGCTTGGGTAGTATCCTCGGATAAGCACCATGGGAAGCTTGAAGAGAAGCACCATGGGTAGTCCAAGGGGGCCAGTGCACCACCATGGGTAGCCTAAGGGTGCGTTTGGTTCTGCTGTGAGCTGTGAAAAAGCTGCTGTGAGTTGTCTGCTGTGAAAAAGCTGCTGTGAGCTGCCTGCTGTGAAAAAGCTAAAAGTCGTTTGGTTGAAGCTGCTGTGAAAAAACTGCTGTGAGCTGACTGTTTTTTATAACTTACGTAATTTTCATCATTATAATATTCTATACATATATATAAATAGGAAACACTCAACATTGATGCAACTGAATAACTAAAAAATATATTAGATAAATAAAAAAGTGCATAGTTTATTTTATAAAGTAACCGACAACCACATATTATCTCATGAAATTGTGCAAATCAATACAAACCATAATAATGTTAAATCAATTAAGACACCTTGAATTCATACTTTTTAATCTGAACTAAAAATCAGAAAAGCAGAAAAGCAAAAGCAGAAAAGCAGGGTCCAGACTGCTTCCAAATTTGTACTAGAAAAAAGCTGCTTTTTCACAGCAGAAGCAGTTTTGGTAAACCCGTTTGGTTCAGCTTCTGCTTTTTCACAGCAGAAGCAGATTTGAAAAGCAGAACCAAACGCACCCTAAGAAGCACCACCACCTACATGGCAGCATCCGGGCAGGAACACCACAGTGAATGGCCATGCCAACTTTGAGTGCATTATCTTGAAGAAATTGGCTAAAACTAGTATTTATCTCGAAGAAATTGGCTAAAATCAGTAGGTCAATTTACCCTATAACAATAAAATTAAAACAAAGTTAGCAACGACAGACGATTCATGTGGATGGGGAAGAGGAGGAGGATGACAACCTTAGGAGGAGGGCGAGGAGGATGCAACCAATGTGGCAGCAAGTAGGGTGACCACACGCACCACGACCGATGGTGCATGTGGCCATGAGCAACGACGGAGCGGTGAGGAGCATGACGAAGGTGACGGCGGTGGTGAGAGTTAGGGTTAGGATTGTGTAAAATGAAAGCATGACAATTCACTTCAGTTGGAGGAGTCATCAGTGATGGGTGGTAGTTACCACCCGTGAATGATGATGTACATATGAGTGATGTGGCCCTAACCCTAGACTATAGAGCCTTTAGTGATGGTTAATTATTATTACCCATCACTAAAGGTTGCTCACTGGCTCACCAACTATTACTTTGTAGTGATGTGTCACAATGTCACCTTTCACTAAAGGGTCCTTTAGTGACGGTTGACTATTGTTACCACTGACTAATATTATAATCATTTTGAAAGAATAGTATTTAGGTTGAATCCTGAATCAAAGCTAGGATTAGGCATCCAACATATCCAACATTCCAAAACACATCACAGACAATTTATCACAAAACAAAGATAATTCATCACAAAATATTTATAACCTAATATTACATCAAACCCTAGGTTTACACCACATACATTACAACCTCAATTGCATCATTATTGATATTGAAATGGAAGGCACACACTGTGCCAACTTCTAATGAGTTATCGTGAAGAAATGGACCAAAACCATTAATTAGATAGCACCATCCATTCGTCTCTTTATGCACCACAATTGAGACTGCCTCAGACCTTGTTGCTGCCACTAGAATCTCGGTGATCTGTTGGTGTAGGTGAGGTGTGATATACTTTTCATAGTACTACCTTGAAAAGTACTATAAAAATAAAATTACAACAAAGCTCTTAGAGAATGCTATCTGTATAGATGATCTAGTTAACTAACTACATGTGCAAATAACTTACTACTGACTTCTTGTTGATGATCATGTTATTTATTATGCAGACATATAACCAACTCTCAGAGGATAAACCTACCGAGATATCTTGTAGGAGTGCCTTCCTTACCAGAGTTACATTTGTTGGATTGCCAAAATAACATATGTGCTTCAATAGGTCCATTTGGTCAGTGTCGAGCTCCTTGGCTATCCGCTTCCCCTTCCTGTCTACGACATTGCTAGGACCCTCCCCTGACATTATAAGAAACCATGATAAGAACATAAACAAAACATGTGCATGTATAGTAATGTCAGTTCTCTATGTATACCACTATCGTCATTGTCCTCCACTTTGATGGCCGTTGGAGTCTTCTCATTACCAAAGTTAGTGTAAAATTTGGCCATAACAGTCAATGGGGCCTGTCCCATTGTTATTACCAAATAGTCCCTTAGTGTTAGGCCACCTCTTCTACTAAATTCAGGCCACCCTTGGTGGAGGCATATCCTACCACCGCTCGCATAACTCACAACCTCAACCTTAGTGGTGCACCCATCTCTTGTTATTATTTGGAGGGTATCGCCCGCACGAATGTTATTGATATCACAAAATATTTTTGATAAATACTACAATAGTAAGGTAATGTCACTTCAATTTGTTAACACAATAAACAATACATGCAATGTACAAAAAATTATAAACTCGGTGACGCCCGTCGTTAACTAGATGATTTATCTTTATTAAGCAACTATCAGGAACATAGGTTGGTGCATGTAGATCTCTTGGAATGTTTGCCATATCCCTAATTCACAAATTCAATAAGCAATTTTTTGGATAAATGAATGTATAAACTGATATTTAATAGTAAGCATGAGCAATATTACGAGAATGAGAATGGAACGAAGTGTGAAGGTGTGGAGGGCGTCGGAGCGGCGAGGAGCACGATGAAGGTGACGACAGTGATGGGAGTCTAGGCTTAGGGCATGCGTGAAATGAAAGAGTGACGATTCACTTCGGTACCCCGCTTATTTATAAGTGGGAGTCATCAGTGACGGGTGGAAACATAACCTGTCATTATAGTGGAGCTCTTTAGTGATGGGTCATACCATGACCCGTCACTAATGGGGGTTCGCTTTTTGTAGTGACGGGTCTAATTACGACCCGTCACTAATAATGCAGTGTTACTAACGTGTGTGAAACAGTCTATCACTAAAAGTGTATTACTGACGCACGTATTTTATCCGTTTAAAGCTGCGTCACTAAAGACCATTTCTGTGGTAGTGGATGTCGTATGAGCAAATATATGCTTGTCCCAACGGATGCATTTTATTTAGGAAAGAGCACACATACGCAACGTGCTGTGTGAAATGCAAATCTTCTAGGTATCTTGATGTAGACTCCGTTGATGGTGGGAAGTGGCAACTCTCAATTCCCATGAAGATCCTTTAGTACCTTACCTTTATACCGAGGATCCAACGACTTTACATGACCGAGGAATGTGCTAAATAGATGATATGGCACAAAAATGGGATTCGTTACAACCCTAGCGAGCTAGGGCATCCATCTGATGGTGAAGCGTGAAAGATGTTTGATTAGCTCCATCCCGAGAAAGCTTTAGAGCCACAAAATGTACGAATTTCTCTAGCAATAGATGGGTTCAATCCATATGGTATGACAACTGCCGCATACAGTTGTTAGCCAATGTTTGTTAGCCCCCTCAATCTCCCTCCTGGCGTCATCTTTCAATGATAGAACATATTCTTGTCCTTGATAATTCCAGAGCCAAAATACCCAAAAAATATGAGTGTGTATATGGAGCCATTGATGGATGATTTGGTCCGTGCGTGGGAAGCGTTGTGTGGACATATGATCTAGCTACAAAGACAAACTTCAGAATGCATGTTTAGTACATGTACTCCACGCATGACATGCCAACATATGCGATATTTTGTGGCTGCTGCGTGCATGGGAATTTCGCAAGCCCAATATGTCGGTTAGCTCTGAAGTTCATTTGGTTGTTTAAGGGTGAAAAATATTTTTCGTTCGACAAGCAACGACAATTCCTTCCTTGAAATCATCCATTCAGGAAGCATAGTAAGAACTTTACAAAAGGTGTGACTATTAAAAACTCAGCACCACCTAAGATGACTGGGGCCGATGTTTGTGCTCAGTTAGAGTCTTTGCAAATAAAAAAAGGACATGTTTTATCGGATAAGGTGAGCAACATGCATGGTCTCACAAGCCATGTTTATGGAATCTTCCCTATTTCGATGATCTCCTCCTTCCACACAACATTGATGTAATGCACATCGAGAAGAATGTTGCTGAGGCTATTTTCAACATAGTCATGGACATTCCCGAGAAGATGAAGGACAACGTCAAGGCCCAAGTGGATCAAGTGGCTCTATGCAACAGACCAAAGCTCGACATGGTACCTCCTAGAGGCGGGAAATTCTGGATGAAGCCAAAATTTGATTTTATTCTAACAAGGGCCCAGAGGAGGGAAGTACTTGAGTGGTTCCAAACCTTGATGTTTCCTGACGATGCAGCTAATCTGAACAGGGGAATTAATCTAGGTTCTATGCGAATCAATAGGCTCAAGAGTCATGCCTATCACATATGGATTGAGTAGCTACTCCTAGTGATGATTCGAGGCTATGTCCCCAAGGATGTCTGGCGAGTGCTAGCTAAATTGCGCAATTTCTTCCAATAACTTTGTGCCAAAGAGTTGTCTCACACCGTGAAATGAGACATAGAGACACTAGCGCTTGTGTTGCTCTGCAAGCTAGAAAAGATCTTTCTACCAAGCTTCTTCAATCCGATGTAACATATGATCTTGCACCTTCCGTATGAGGCCCAGATGGAAGGTTTGGTCCAGAGCCATTGGTGCTATTCAATTGAGAAATTCTAGAAGATTCTTCGGAATAAATGTAGGAATAAGTGCAAAATTGAAGTATCCATAGCCGAGGCATATGTCCAAGAGGAGGTGTTGGTGTGTTTTTAGTCACACGCGTGGCCTGGGAGGTCTTTTTAACTCTAGTGTAGGTTGTACAATCTTAGAGAAAAAAGGGTTCTAAGCATGCCAATCAATTTGACCCTACAACTGATAAGGAACCAGAGAAAATGACGTTAGTTGCAAAGCCGATCAGCTACCAAGCTAATGATTGCGGTGAGAATAAAACAATCACAAATAAATGTGCCGATCGACCGCAGGGCCGATGACCATGGCAACGCTATTGGGCTAAGCATGCCATCGGACGATAGGATAAAGCCCTTGTGCATAAAGGTTGATGAGTACCTCTTAGATGCATGTAGAATATGACGTAGAATTTAAGATAACCTATCAACTTGTACTCCGACAGAAACTAAAGTTAGCATACCAAACAATGTATCCATATCTTCAAAGCATCACAATTGAAAGATAGGACCTAACCAAGACAATTTCTAATTATGAGAAATCAATAACACTTCAACGCTTTGGGCATACTTTATTTATATGAATGATATACAACATGAACCATATACAATAGCATGAGATGTCGGACCTAACCAATGAAGCCTAGAACTACAACCCCTAACTCACATCAATCTAAGAGATCAGAGTGATGCAACCTTAGACCTAGCAAATACACCAAGGTAAACCAGTGATCACACTAACCGGGTCGATGCCTCAAGAGATTGATACGATGAAACCTTGATGAACACTGATCTAGCTGACTTGATCGTCAGGGTAGCGGGACTCACCTCTTCGCCGGAGATTGGAATGATGCAGCTAGTTTCAAGTGCCAAGCGCCGAAAGAGTAGTTTTGTTGTTGGTTGATTGTGTGTTTAAATGTATCTAATTGGATACATATTTATAGTCCGGAGGCTTGCCGTCCAAGTAAAATCCATTGTAACCAATTTCAGATTATCTTTATCTTCTTTCATCTCCATCGGCTTCCTCTTATCCGGCCACTTGTAATAGAAATAGACGGGCTTCATTGACCAACTTTTGACCGACTCCTTGACTTCTGTTGACCGTGTGACATCCTTAGTGGGCCTGGGATTTGCCAAATCTTAGTGTCAACAGGAGTTATCAAACTTCACAACTAGATACTACGCGAATAATCTCTCTAGCGTGCATAATCTACCTTTTTGGTATAATCTTTTGGAAGAAGAATCAAACCTCATAATCTTTAGAGGCCAACTAGGAAGTGCAAGTGGTGCAGCTAACAAGACCTTGCAATATGAAGAGTGGCACTTGATTATTTTATATGTCCTGACAAACCTTTCCGAAGTGGAGCCGTACATTGAGTAAGTGCTCAATAAGCAACACCTTCAACTTTGTCTTTCTTGTTTTGACCTTAATCCTGATCTATATCTTTTCTTTAGTGAATTTCATCGACGATTCTAGCGTGGATCAAGGGACCCTATCTTTGAGGAATCTACGTCCCTTCTTAAATATGGTGTGGAAAATGGCCATCTTGATTTCATTTCTTGGTTCAAAAAATGGTACTTTCTAACTTGGCTCCTAGTTAGTTTTACATTTCAATTATACCTTACATCTGATTAATACACGTGCTGGTCGCGATTAAACCTATAGGGAAAAACTTACGTGACTATGAGTGCTGAGTTGTGACAAATTGCGAATGGTTGTGCCTACAAGGTCAAGACATTTAAAGCAAAAGACGTGAACGACTATCATTTCCACATAGCAAGCCATGAGTAGAGCCGACCCAACCAGACAACAACAAATTCTAGAGTTTTTACTGCGAGCATAGATGGCGTTTATTACTATGGACAAATCGAAGATATATACGAACTGAGTTTTGACGGGAGCAAACTTCTTAATCCTATCATATTCAAATGCCATTGGTTCAATCTCAAAGTAGTGAGACATACCCTCAATCTTGGTCTAATCAAAATTTGTCAAGACACCACCTTGTTGAGTGAAGATGTTTACATTATGGCTCAACAAGCGACACAAGTTTCCTATCTTCCCTACCCATGCAAAATATTTGACTGAGAGCGCTGCTAGGTGGCCCTGCACACGAGTTCGCCGAGTGCCATATGGGACACTCGGCGAAGTCGTCATCCTATTGACCCATCCGTTAGTCTGCATACTTTGCCGAGTGCCATGTCGGGCACTCGACAACACTATTGATGCCAAGATTTAGCATAGTCTAGGATCACCAGGGATGTTGTACGGTCAATAGAAATCAAAAGGGGTCTAGTCAAAGGTGGTCAAAGAAGCTCGTCCGTATTGTTATAATATGACCGAACATGTAGGAGTCAATGAAGGTGGGAGAAGATAGAGATGATCCAGAATCAATTACAATGTAGATTACTTGGACGACAAGTCTCTAGACTATAAATATGTATATAGTTAGCTAGGTTTAGACACACAATCAGCCCTAATAAACTACTACTTTCGGCGCATCGCCACCCTTGGATTCCCAAGGTTATTCCTAGAGGGACTTGGCACTTGGAACCGGGCTGCATCATCTTGATATCTGACAAAGAGGTGTGTCCCACCACCCCGACGATCACATCAATTAAGGTTTGCATTCTTCAAGGCTGCATCGTATCGATCTCTTGAGGTATCGACATGATCATTGTGATTGCCAAGTTTATCTTGGTATATTTTGCTAGGTCTAAAGCTGCATCAGTTTTGATCTCTTAGATTGATGTGAATTAGTCGTCATAGTTTAAGGCTTCATCGGTTAAGTCCGACATCTTGATCTATTGTATCATATTCATGCTATGTACCATTCATCTAAAATAAAGTATGTCCGATGCGTTGAAGTGTTATTGATTTATCGTGATCAGTGACTATCTCAGTTAGGTCCAATATTGTAGTCACAGTGCTTTAATGATATGAATATGTTGTTTGGCATGTTTTCTTTAGTTTCTATCGGAGTACAAGCTGATAGGTTATCTCTATTTCCATGATATATCCCATCTCCGTATGGAAGGCGCTCATCGGCCTTGATCTACAAAGACGTTATCCTATCGTTCGATAGAGTGTTCATCCTAAAAGTGTGGGCGTGGTCATCGGCCCCATGGCTGATAGACGCACTCATTCATTTTCATTATACTTTCGCCATAGTCATTGGCTAGACAGCCAATCGACGTTGCTACTAAGGTCGTTCTTTATGACTCCTTATCAGTTGCAGGGTCAAACTGATTGGCACACTTAGAACCTTGTTTTGTCTAATATTATAAGACCTGCACTGGAGTTAAGAAGATCACCTAGGCCATGTGTGCCCAAAAAATGCACCAACATGCTTTTTGGCATGCTCGGTGGGACATTTTCAGATCACTCATCCATCGTGGGCGAAATCAACGATAGTAACATCATCCCGGTCACCATGGATGCTTTGACCAATGAATGGCCCAAGCTTGCCATTTGAAGGTGGCATGGACGAAGCATAAGTTAAACTTGGTCAAGGGTTCGTTGCAACCGATGAGCTACAAGAGGTAGACATTGGTCCTGGTAATAGGCCGAGGCCAACCTTTGTGAGTGCTTAACTTCCCGGTGAAACATAGAACAAATTAATCATATTATTACGAGAATACTGGGACTGTTTTGCATGGGAATATCATGAAATTCTAGGACTAAGATGATCGATCGTAGAACAACATCTCCTAATAAGACAAGGGTATCGGCCATTCAAGCAATCACCTCGGCGATTCAAACAATCACCTCGGCTATTCAAGGCAGAAATATATCTAGACATCAAGGCCGAGGTGAAAAGGTTATATGACACATTCATAAGACTGTGCCGATATGCGGAGTAGGTATCCAACATTGTGC